>JAJMRY010000002.1:0-725212 GCA_030558145.1 Barnettozyma sucrosica
GGGGGGGATATTCGGATATGGTTCCGCATTCAGCCAGCTTTAGTGGCTTCTAGACACTTATCAATTATCAATCAAAAAACTCCTTACATAATCACCAAAAGTTCTTGTTTATTTGTTTTATTACTGATTGCTGTGCTGTACACTCTCAAAAATAGAAAAAAATCGTACAATCATAAAGAGGTCATCAGACAGTTTTTAAACTTCATAGGCGCAGAAATGTCAAATGTAAGTTCTACAACACACCATAGGGGATATAGAGAAAGCATAAAGCTCATTGAGTCCAACTTATTTGCAATTGACCTGTGGTTTCTCCCAATTTTAGCCTCGCCCTTACTCGAAGCGTTACTAACCTAAGGCCAACTAGCACACAGTTAAGGAATATAAGCTAGTTGTTGTTGGTGGAGGTGGTGTTGGTAAGTCCGCGCTTACAATCCAATTTATTCAGTCCCACTTTGTTGATGAATATGACCCAACCATTGAAGATTCATACCGTAAGCAAGTTGCCATTGACAATGAGGTGGCTCTTCTTGATATCTTGGACACTGCAGGACAAGAGGAGTACAGTGCCATGAGAGAGCAGTACATGCGTACTGGTGAGGGGTTTCTATTAGTGTACTCTGTAACAGAAAGAGAAAGTTTCAACGAATTAAATGGTTTCCATCAACAAATTCTGCGTGTCAAGGATGCTGACAGCGTGCCTATCTTACTTGTGGGAAACAAGTCTGATTTGAACGAGGAGCGAAGTGTGAGTTATGCTGAAGGTGAGGAATTAGCTCGTTCATTTGGATGCGGTTTCTTGGAGACTAGTGCCAAGCAAGGAGTCAATGTTGATGCAGCGTTCCAAGACTTGGTTAGAGCGATTAGACGTGCAAATGAACCTGTACAGGAGGAGACTGCTCCGCCTACTCAAATTGTCCAGAGTTTCCAAGAGAACAATTCCAAATCTCAGCAACAGACTTCTCAACCACGGGGCAAGACTGGGTCGCAGAGACAAACAGAGACCGCTAAACAAGAAAGCAGTGGTGGTTGCTGTGTGATTGCCTAAAAAGTTGAATGTGGTTTTTATTGTATACATACATCAATGATGATCATGAATCTAGGAAGTTTGTGAGGGTTTACATAGCTCAAAGCTCAGTTCTTTTTTAGCAGGCTGACCTCAGTCATCCATTTTTTATTTCCTACCCATCAAGACCGATATTGAATACCTTGTCGCCTTCCTTCTACTTTTAACATCTTTTTCAAACATTGAACACCCTTTCTCTCAATTGACAAAGTGCCACACAATGAAGTGAAGGATCAAACTGCCAAAGACAAAGTCACCAATAGCTCTTTCAGGTCCAATTTCAAATAGTTTCTGCTTCTGATCACCCTGGCTTTGCAACTTCAGACTTACAACTAGCACAAACTGACCCACTGTGGAGATGAAACCCGCAAGGAAGGCGTTAAAAGGGAAGGCACTGAGCACAACAGCAAACACGAATTGTACCAATGCGACCAGGACAAGGAAAACGAGGTATGTATCTGCGAGCTTGGTACGCTGGTCGCGGGACGACAGGTACTTATTGAGTGTAGTGGTAATTGTAGTTGTAACGTCTGCGAGCATTTCTTCTCTGGGCAGCGGGTGGTGACCAAGTCGTTCGTTTCCAGAAGACACTTTTGTGATGTTTTTGAATCGTGTCTCTTTTTTGGGCAAAAAGCGCTGTTCTTTCGCGACTCAGTTTGTTTAGATTGAAACTAGTTCATCATTTCGAGATGCGGGCTGCTGATACCTACAAAGGACCTTCTTCGCATACACCCAAATGACCACTCCGCTGGCCACCGAAGGTCAGTTTCAGCCACTCGAGGTACCCACCACCCGAATTATCCCACCTCTGAATTTCTGCCCCGTTGAGCAGCAGCTTTATCGCTCTGGTCAGCCATCA
This sequence comes from Barnettozyma sucrosica, assembly GCA_030558145.1. NCBI lineage: Eukaryota > Fungi > Ascomycota > Saccharomycetes > Phaffomycetales > Phaffomycetaceae > Barnettozyma > Barnettozyma sucrosica. The sequence goes on from JAJMRY010000002.1 coordinate 1,923, forward strand.
ACAATCAACCTCTCTTTTCTCAGACAACTCCACCTCCACTCGATTGTTTGGCTAGCCAGCGAGGAGCCGTCTGATGTTTTTCTAGAGTTTGCACAACAGAATGACATTCAAATCCACTTTGCTGGTATTAACCCGGATGGTGGCGATGACAACCCTTGGGACGGACTTACTGAGAAGTCAATTTCGCAGGCTCTCGAGGTTATTGCGAATAAGGCGAACTATCCGTTGCTGGTATGTTGTGGTATGGGAAGGCACCGAACTGGTACTGTTATTGGATGCCTGAGACGACTTCAAGGCTGGAATTTGGCGAGTGCCAGTGAGGAGTACAGACGGTTTACTGGAAGTCGGGGTGGTAGAATTTTGGTGGAGCTACTAATTGAAAGTTTCGACGTAAATGGTGTCGTTGTGGATGAAGATGTCGCACCGCAGTGGCTGATTTCAAAATGAAAGATGCCCTGGAGAGAGAGACAGAGAGAGGGAGAGAGAGAAATCTTGGGGGGACAAGGAGCTCAGGGTTCTGAAAAATGGCCAATTTTCCCTCAGAAATACTCAAAAGGAGAATATACGTTATCAAGCAGGGATGGTAGGAGCCTAGAGTATACCTACTTTACATTGGACGACTCAGCATCCCCATAGCTTCTCAGATACATCGCTCTTTGCTGCCTTCCTTCTGTTTTCTCCTGGTCCCTTCTCGTTCCAAGTGGCTGCTGCACACCCACACACCTGCGCCTATCTTATCAAAAAGAGAACCTTTGATCTTAAAACAAACAAAGGGCTTCGTGTAAACTACAACATTTCCAGCAAAGATACGATGTCTAACCCTCGAAGCATAGAAAGGCCTCGAGTTATTAGTCCGCATTCACCAATCCCGCTTTCGTCTACACCACATTCCATCACCTCTCGGCGTCAGTCCATTGCAAAGCTCGGTTCAACTCCTTTACTAGATTCCAAACTCAGGGACGTTGCCTCTATACATTCTAGCGGTGTGCTCATTGATGCGGAGAACCCTAGCTTTGCCAATGATGTGAAGGAAGAGGAACAACATAGAGATCATTTGGCGACGTATTACCTCAACTCGAGGGACTCGTTAGCCAGTGAAGGAGGCGATATTTTGCACTTGATGAACAAGCACAAAAAGCCTGAGATGAAAAAGGTAAAGTCGAGCTCAAACTTGATTGAGGCAGTAGAGGGCAACAGGCGCAAACAATCAGCTTCTGGTTTGAATGTTCCTGGAGGATTCCGCCGAGAATTTGTTCTCAATAAGAAGAAGAGGGAGGCGGTTTCAGAGGAAGAGCTTGCTAAAGTGCCGTTTCTAACTAAAAACTTTATGGAATTCCTCTACATTTACGGCCACTTTGCAGGTGAGAATTTTCTTGAAGACTTTGAATATCCCGATTCACTGGAGTCACAAGCTGTCGAGGATGAAACGACGCACCTGCTTGGCCCAAGAGGCAAGCATGTTCAAAAGTATGAAGCTAAAGGTACCACATCCACCATGAAGGCCTTTCTAATCATGCTGAAATCATTCATCGGTACTGGTGTCATCTTCTTACCGAAGGGGTTTTCCAATGGTGGACTTTTCTTCAGTATTTGCATGTTGCTTGTGTTTGGTGTCTATTCGTATTACTGTTACTACATCCTCATCCTGGCCAAAACGTACTCTGGAGTATCCTCCTTTGGTGAGATTGGATCGAAGCTATATGGCCGCCATATGAAGTCATTGATTCTGTTTTCTTTGATCTTGACACAAATTGGATTCGCATGTGCATATGTTATCTTTACTGCAGACAATTTGAGTGCTTTCATGAAGAACATTGGCTTGCCGTTGCCTTACCAGACCTTCTTTATACTTCAAGCGGTGGTGTTTATTCCATTATCATTCATTAGAAATGTGTCAAAGCTGTCGGTCCCATCATTGGTTGCCAATTCTTTCATCTTGGTGGGGATTCTCATAATTCTGTCTTATCTGACAAAAAAACTGGTCACAGATGGTGTTGCGCATCCAATTAATCTGATTCTCAACGGATCATCATTCTCATTATTTATTGGGACCGCTATCTTCGCTTTTGAGGGAATTGGATTGATCATCCCTATTCAGAACTCCATGCGACACCCAGAGAAATTCCCTATGGTTTTGGGGTTTGTGATTATGACAATTACAATTCTAATGGTAACTGTCGCCACTATTGGATATCTTGCGTATGGTGAAGAGGTTAAGACGGCCGTTTTGTTGAATTTACCGCAAGGCGACCGCTTGGTTCAAATTGTTCAGCTGTTTTACTCTGTCGCGATCCTATTGTCAACACCATTACAACTGTTCCCTGCCATCGCTATTATCCAGAACTTTCTCTTTGGGAAGCCCGTCCCAAGTGTTCTCAGTGGTTCGAACACTGGGTACAGCTCTACATCGACTTCCGACGAGGTACTTGAACAAGAACCTGTGGTTGAGCCATTGTCTGGAAAGTCTAATCCAAAGGTCAAATGGACCAAAAACTTTCTCAGAACATTACTGGTTCTCGTCTGTATTAATGTTTCATGGTTCGCAGCAGATGAGTTGGATAGGTTTGTCTCATTTGTCGGTTGTTTTGCATGCATCCCACTGGTGTATTTGTATCCGCCTCTTCTTCATTTGAAATGTATTTTGAGTGGCAAGAAGCGCCTCACTGAGGACAACGAAGATGATTCTGGATTTAGTGATGGGGAGAAGGCAAGGGCTTGGATCGTTGATGGTGGCCTTGTTGTTGTTGGCATTTTTTGCATGTCTTACAATTCGTACCAGATTATGTTTGGTTAGTGAGGGACGTGGATAATGAATAGCATCTAAATGCGCTTTGGATGTTCTATTCTGCATTAGATAGAGACCATGTTTACTAAGAGAATCCCCTGCCTGTAGTATAATCCGTGGCCTTTGACAACCTGTTTAGATTTCAGCTATGCACACTGTACGGTGCAGCCGATTTCTTCCAACTTGTGGCAAATGCCAGGGATTGTATTGGCACCGTGCAGGTAAGGCTAGCATTACAGTGTGGATATCGGGTCTTAAACGTGTACAAGAGATCGACAACAACGTGGGGGAATGCTGTGTCTTCGCATCCCTTTTAGGTGGACGAGGTACCCAGATTGGGGAAGTGCTGTTGGTCTTTTGGTTTGTACCAACCCGATTGCAGATCCCCGTGACAATTGGGCGACGTACCGCAGCTCTTTTAGCCGAAGCGGTAAGACATGTGGGCCTCTAAGTAGTAAGGCCCTACGCCACAATATTGGGTAGCGGGTGGACAGATGATGCTGAGAGGCTACGGAGTCGTCCGAAACAAATACGAACTGTTGTCTATTGTGAGCATCAAGGTCTTAACTCTTGGCATGTACTTCTCGGCCATCAAATATGCCCAGGCTGACGTTGACGGACCAAGAATAATATTGATTATTTAAGGGGTAGCGAATAACAGCGCATTCAACGGATGTCATACAGCGGAAGTCAACACGTTTATCGCGGAACAAAAGACTTTTGGGATTTACCCGGATTCCCAGCCCACAGACCTTCCTCAGCCTGTAGGCTACTTAACGAGGTTGAACTCCCCTTCAATGGGTCGTAGGATATCAGACATTAACTGAACAGTATAACAATATGGGCTTTACTAAGAAGACACTTATTCTTCTAGCCTCAGCTCTGCTAGTCTCTGGTCAATTCTATGCCGGATGGGAGAAGCAAGGCCAATGCTTTGTAACCTCGAGAACCTACGATCTTCTGACTGTCAGTGAACCTTCGGCTGGCTCTCATGGCTCAATTGGGTCCAACCCTGGTGCTTCCGCTGGTTATACAGCCACAAGTACAAGTTCTTCACTTGTCGCTGGTTCAGGCACCCCAGGTTCTTCTACTGGATCTTCCAATGGATCTACTTCATCTGTGCTAGTCTCCGGTTCCTCGGTTCCTACTGGCTCCACTAGTTCCTCAGTTTCCTCTGGGTCCACTAGTTCCTCAGTTTCCTATGGGTCCACTAGTTCCAGTGTCAACGGACAATCCAGTTCCTCTGTTGCAGGTGGATCTAACGTATCTGGTATTTCAAGTAGTGCCACATCCATAGCATCTTCGAGCCTTCCAGGTAGCTCCTCATCATCAGGTTCTTCTTCTATTGCCGCTCCTTCAGCTTCCGATGCCTTTGGAGCAATCTGTCCAGCTAATCCTGTCCTGTCATGTTCTTCTGGCATTGACAACACTGACGCCTGTTGTGTTGAGAAGCCAGGTGGTCTAGTGCTACTGACCCAGTTTTGGAACTACAATCCAGCTATTGGTCCAAAGGATGAGTTCACCATTCATGGCCTGTGGCCTGATAACTGTGATGGTAGTTATGGTCAATACTGTTCTCCAGAGTTGGAAATTACTGATCCAAGAGGTATCTTGACCAGTTTCGATCCAACTCTTGTTGCCGAGATGGACAGGCTATGGAAGACCAACTCCGGTTTGGATGAGACCTTGTGGGAGCACGAGTTTAACAAGCACGCCACCTGTATGTCTACCATCAAGCCAAACTGTTACGGGGATTTGTACAACACAAGCCATCGTGTTGACGTCTATGACTTTTTCAAGTTGGCCGTTCACACCAATGCTGAACTTCCAACCTATGACTGGTTGAAGAGTGATGGCATTGTTCCAACCAATGACAAAACCTATGCCAGTGTTGATGTCATTGCCTCTTTGAAGTCTCATTTTGGTGCTACTCCATACATTGGCTGTGACAAGAATGGTGGCTTGAGTGAGGTCTGGTATTACTACCATGTTGCTGGTTCACTAAGAGGTCCAAAGTTATACCAAACTGACTCCACTACCAAGTCTAACTGTCCAGACCAAATGAAGTACCCACCAAAGGATGGGCAATCTTCCTCCCCAAACACCGGTGCTCCAACCACTTCTTCTATAGCAACACCACAACAAGGTACTGTGGAAGTTGTTGGCCAGAGTGGCTGCTTGTCTAATACTGGTAGTTGGACCGCAGGTGACTGCGGTAAATTTCAGTTCACTCAGCTAAGCACCGGTTCTTACAATCTCGCTAGTACTAATGGTCTATGTACTCTCAACAGTGGTGTGTTGACTTGTGACTCTTCAGTCACCAGACCTTTTGAGTTCAACTACGATGGTTCTGCCATCTCTGCCAATGGTGGCACTACTTTCTCCTCTCCTCAAACTGCAACCCAAGGAAATGACCAAACCGTTACTAGTGGATCTGGTGGTGTCCAATTCAAGCTGAACCTTGTCAAGAGTGCATTGGCCCCTGTTGGCGGATCTGCCAAGGGTTATGTCAAATTAACTGACCAATCAGGGTGCTTGATTAGAAATGGTAAATGGTTCGTGTCCGGAACATGCGCTACTTACACTTTGAACAGAACAGGTGATAACACTGCTACTTTGAGTAACGGTTCAGGAGCTTGTGGTATTGCATCAGATGGTACTTTTGGTTGTGGATTGAATCAACCATTGACTTTCAAATATGACCCAAACACCAATGTGATTTCCACTGATCCAGCAGGGTTCAGCGCTGCTCAAGTCGCCACTGGTGCCACTCAGGTCTCCGTCTCTCCAGGGACTGGTACCGTCAACTTCAACTTGTTCTTCCAGGGTATTTAAGAATTAACCGGCAGGCATTTAGGATATCATCGATATGTAGTTTTCAATGATCAATCACTCGAGTGGTCACTGATAGAGATTTTCGTGGCCATACCGATCCCCACTACTTTCACATAGATAAGAAAGAACGAATCCCCTGACAACACCTTCCCTTCAACCTCTAAGTATTTTAACAAACAAGCACACCTCACTATGTCTTTACAAGAAGCAGCAATCTCCCAAAGTAGGGTTACATCTTCAATTATCAATCTTTTCACGAGTTCATTGGCCCTTACCACCGGGTTCTTCCAAGGGCGACTGAATACCCCTGGATTGGGCACATGCCCAGTTGATATTCCCCTATCCTGCTCTAATTCGACTGTTGTGGAAGATCTGTGCTGCTTTGAATACCCAGGCGGTGTGATTCTTTTAGCTCAATTCTGGGACTACAATCCGTCAATTGGCCCTTTGGACGAGTTCACTCTGCACGGGTTGTGGCCAGACAATTGTGATGGCACTTTTGAGCAATTCTGCAACACCAACCTGGAAGTGAGAAACCCTAGAGAAATTATTAGGCTGCATGATGAAGAACTTCTTGAGGAAATGAACCACGTCTGGAAGGACTACAAAGGTCGAGATGAACAACTTTGGGCTCATGAATGGAACAAACACGGTACATGTTACTCTACACTGAGACCAGCATGTTATCCGGAGGAAGAGTACAAGGATAGAGTAGATGTCTATGATTTTTTTAAGGCTGCTGTTGACTTGCACCGCACTCTGCCAACCTTCAAGTTTTTGAACGATGCTCAGATTGTTCCTTCACTCACTGAAACGTACACCAAGGAACAGATTCTTGGGGCGCTGAAGAAGAACTTTGGCGGGTTCGAGCCATTCGTCAAATGTGACCGTAACAATGCGCTAAGTGAAGTATGGTACTTTCATCACTTACAAGGCAATGTAAAGAATGGCCGTTTCAACCAGATTGATACATTCAATTCGTTCAGGTGCCCTAGTGAGGGAATCAAGTTTCTTCCAAAGACTCCAAGGGCTCCAAGACCTACTCAAACATTGAAACCTGGACCAAAACCAACGGGTGATGTGTCAGTTGGGTTCGTGAAATTGACTAACCAACCGGGTTGTTTGATTAAGAATGGGAGATGGTACAGTTCCGGGAGTTGTGCCACATTCACTATCACTAAGTCCAAGGATAACAAGGTTACTCTGAAGTCCAACGGAGGAGCGTGTGGACTGGATGTCAACGGCAAACTGGTGTGCTCGCAAAGAACCCTTGCAACCGATTTCAATTTTGAGGAGTCGACTGGGATCATATCTACAGATAGAGCAAATGGTGAACAGTGGAGCGCTGATAGAGTGCCCCATGGGAGAACTCAGGTTGACGTGAAGAATGTAGCTGGAGGCAACGTTGAGTTTAGACTCCACTTTGAGAAAAGGTGGTGATCAAAGAAATTTGCTGGATTCTAAATTTACTATTTGAACCTGATATTACAAGACATGGTTACTTGCAAGAGTGCCGAAGTAATAAATTATATGATTCATGAATCAATTGAAACTCGTATTCAATAAGTGATCAGTTGTGGTTCCATCTTCGAAGGACTTTGACCTCAGATATCTGAAGCCTTCGCTCACATCCGCCGACTTGTTTTTTAATAGATCTCTGTACTTCTCATTTAATTCACTTAGCTCTGTGTTGACTCTACTCAATTCTTGATTGTCCCTTTTGTATCGCCCCATCTTCTTGTAAACCTTGTCGAAGTTTGACTCTAAGAAGTCGAGAAAATCATTGAGTTCTTCACGTTCTCTGGAGAGCTCCGCATTTTCCTGACTCAACGAATAGTTCCTCTTGCTCTGAGATTCCGAATTCGAGTTCATCTTTTGCACTGTGGATTCAAGGCGTTTGATTTTTCTTTGTAACTCCACAGTACTAGAACTGTTCTGACAATCCTCTTCAATGGGTAGGGCGAATCTGGGCCGTGGGCTCAAAAAGTTGCTATCTCTTTCAGGTGAAAGATCAAGATCGAAACTCTTTCCTAATCTAGTTGTTTCAGGACTCGTGAATGGCCTTTGATTGAACGAAGTCAAAGACTCCCTTGGTCTCAAGTCAGGAATGTCTTTATTGAGGTTGGGTCTATGGAATGTGTCTTGGACATCGCTGTAAATTTTGACTGATGGCCTGCTATTAGGGCGAGGAGATTCTAATGTTCTTAGGATTCGTTCTCTCTTCAGCTCATTCTGTACCTTGTTCTTCTCAAACTCATCCTTGTCTCGATATATCAAGTTCTCCTTGTTCAAGATCTTAGAATCGAAGTACATATCAGCTGAAGGGGTTCTGGAGTTCCCTGGAACGTAGCTTTGCCTGAGTGGCGACGGTTTATAGTTCTTTGTGGGCGACTCCAAAAGAATATCAAGTGTGTTATCAACATCAGCCACTCGGTTCCTCAACCTCTGTTTGCTTTGTTTGTTTTTGATCCTAATGTTTGACAACGTAGATAGGTCTTCATCGTAGTAATATGAAGAACCAGAGATGCTCATGGTTGCTCAGCTGCTCTTGCACTTAGGGACCTAGAACGTGGCGGTGATGTCTGTTGGCTAACTCTCAAAACTTCAAAACTTCAAAACAATCTGAAAAAAACAAAAACACAGAAGTGTAACCACAGCAACCATATAGACTCTCGGTGAAGGAATTACGACCGTAACAGACATGAAACCACTCCAAAGCCCGAGGGAAGTCAAGAGTCACAACAGCCCGAAATCGGTCCAGAGGATCCTTTCCCCAGACCTTCCGAACTGATCCGCCGCAGAAGTTTGCAGATATTAGTAGACACTTTGACATCATATCACAAGATAGTAGGTGGATGACAGATGTGTAGGTGAATTTCGGACTTCCTAGATCGGGCCTTGAGGGGTATATTCCTGCTGATGCATAAGTGACTGCACTTACTGTTTTCAATACAAGGCGGATAAAAATGTTAAATAGTGGAGATATTTTGATTCATTGTTCTATTTAATTGTTATGAGCCCGCGGGATAACCAGTGTACTGTCCAGTATCTAACTGCTGTGAAATACGACACCTGAACCTTATTATCTGCCTAATTAACCGATTTCTCGTTCTCTTTGAAAGGCTAAGGCCAATCTCAGGGTTATAATGGCTACTATCTATTTCGATATACTCGGTTGCAGTTAAACTTGTGATACTTGAAGGTCCATCGACAAGGCCAGAGTTAAGGAGCGCGCATGCACGCGATCTTCAGTTTGGGTTAATGTTATTTATTTGTTAGCAAAACTACTCTATTGAAGCAACACAACGAACTACGTTTACTGCGGTAGATATGTCGGTATATCTCCGGCTTGTTTGGTATCACTACTTTTAATGCCTAACTTTGTTAGTTCACTTTGATATGATATCAGCGCGCAGCCATTCGCAGGAAAATGACGTTCTCTGATGCGAAGCCTCGGTCACATTTAAACTGTTGTCACGGGGACGTTTCCGAAAATAAAGATCCTCTGGTCTAGGCTCGGTTCAGTCAACCTAAATAAAAACAGACTATCATCTCGCTCAACTTTCATTTTGCGCCAAACCTACTTAACACTTGAAAGACCTTTCACCCGTCTATAACAGCTGCTAGGGTGGAAATGGTGTCAGCTACGCCTTCCCCCACCGGTTTCTTTCCTTCTCCAGCGCCATATGACATGGGGCAGGTTTCGGCGACAGGTGATCAAAACACTGCTTCAGTTGCCGCCCAAGGTGCACTTGGATACTTCAATTTTGACTCGCCCAGCAGCTCCACGAGGTTCTCACAGTCGTCAAGTATCAGCAATATGATCCAGTCCAACAAGCTCAACCTCAGCAGGGGTGGCTATTCCTCCAGCATTCCAAAGGTTCCCAACCTTACAATCACCCTATCGCCTCCGAGTAGCTCCACTGCACTTCATAGAGCAAAGAGCCCAATATACTGCAGTACACCGGGCGGGTCCAAATCATTTGATGTCTTGAGCCTGGGAGCATTGCCAATTCTATCGAAAGAAGAGTTTAAACGCCTTTCAACAGATATTCAGGATGGCGAAAACAGTAATGTTGTTATTGTGGACCTGCGCCCTTTCAGCGCTTACAATGCTTCCAGATTGAAGAATGCCCTTAGTATATGTATCCCTTCGACACTTCTGAAGAGGCCATCTTTCACAATAGCGAATATCTCAAAGACTATGATTGCTTCTCAACAAGAGGAGCTTGATTCAAAGTTGGAGTCACCGAATGATTTGAAACTCATATTCTATGATGCGAACTCCAAAGAGAACCACTGCTCCTTTCAGTTGTACCAAATCATTAAGAAGTTTCATGATACTCTTGCTGGTTACGACAAGGACGTGGAATTGTACTTTATCAATGGAGGATTTGAGATGTTTAAGAATGACAAGTTACTTGATGATACGTTTGTTGACGCAAAGAAGTTCAAAGCTTCTAAATCTCCTGACACTTGCAGCTTTTCAAACTTTTCCTTGCCATCATCTGATCCATCGTCCTCGTTCTTGATGGCTGTTAAAAGCAACAAATATGTCATTCCTCCGGATGTTGCAAACGACATCAAGTTGAACATTCCAAAATTCAAGTCAGTAGATAGCTTACCGAAATGGTTGAGGAGCTACACCAACACAGATTCTATCAAAACGATCATTTCCAATTTTATCAAAATTGAGAACACCGAAAACCAAAGAATTAGTGCATCTGTTCAAAGAAGATTATCTGTTTCTTCTGGAAAGAGCTCACCAAGCAGTGGTCCTTCCTCATCTGTTGGTTCAGGAATGAGCCCTGGTGGGAGCTATTTGTTCAATGGCTCAGAGAATGGATTCAAGAACAGATACCCCAATATTCTACCTTATGAGCATTCAAGAGTCAAAATTGTGCCTTCCCCAATGTCTTCAGCAAACACTCCATCTGGCGTGGGCCAAAACTTTTATTTTCATCCAATCGAAGGGGCAGCAGTTGAACCAGGTTTGATTAGAAGAACTCCATCTTCCAGATCAACTCAATGCACTAGAAAACTTACACTTCCTGGACAAGACGACTATTTCAATGCAAACTTTGTTAATGTTCCCCAAGTCAATAGGTCTACAAACTACATTGCTACACAAGCTCCTTTACCATCCACCATTAACGATTTTTGGAAGGTGGTTTGGCAAAATCACACAGAGGTTATTATGTCATTGACAAACTTGAATGAGAATGGCGTCAAGAAGTCCGATGTGTATTGGAATGACTCTAAGCAGATCAAACTCTTGGAGGAAACCGAACAATTCGATGGAATCAAAGACTTAACTGTTAGAAAGATCCAACTGAGTCGTCGTGAAAAAACTAGAATTGTCTACCAATTGCATTACACCAACTGGCCTGATCATGGGGTGGTTGAGGATCACTACGATTTGGTAAATCTAATAAGGGCCAAGGAGAAGTTTGTAACTAACCGAGACTCTCCAGTTTTGGTTCACTGCTCTGCTGGATGTGGAAGAACAGGAACGTTCATTACTATCGATTTGATATTACTGGCGTTGAAGACAAAGCTTACGGAGCAAGCTAAACAAGGAAGTAGCGTTCATGTTGCTCACGGTGATGAAGAGTCTCCATTAGACGGGACCAGCATTGAAAGTGTTCTTACAACTGAAGAAGATCTGATTTACTTCACAGTACAACAATTGAGGAAACAAAGAATCTCAATGGTGCAAAGTTTGGATCAATTCATTCTTTGCTACGAAACGATCCTCTTTTACTTTTACCTCTTTCAGAACACTGATGCTTCATCATGATTTTGCATGCGTACTATTTAATGACGTTATAATGAAACGAAAATATTAATACTTCGATGGTAAAATGCTTATTTAAAACGTTATTTGTAAAAACGGGGGCTTAGTCTTTGTGCTCCCACCTAATTTCTTGGGTTCAACTTCAAAAAGTAGTCCAAATTTTCCAAGAGATTAGGGTTATTGACTGATCCAATGACATTGTCGAAAAGGTTATCCCCCATCAGCTTCATGAGCTCTAAAATTTCGGCAACAAACTTTTTTAGATTCAAGTTGTGAACCGGATCATTGGACTCGATGGTTCTGAAGAACCTTTTGTACTCTCCATTTTCAATGATAGTCAGATCTGATTCACTGTATTGGAATTCATAGAGGTAGTTTTCATGGTATTTAGGACAATCCCCTTCAGATTCATTAGCTTCTTCGAGGGAACTGATCCATAGAGCTACCAGGGCCTTGAAGTCTTGGAAGAAAACCATCGATCCAGTCTTCAAAAGAGAAGAAAGACCCAAAGTGTGAATCTTCCTGTTTCTTGGATTCCCAACATTCTCCATCCTAATGTACCAAGTGTTCAAGAACTTAGTAGTTTGCTTGAAACGGACACTCTCATCCGTAAACAGAAACTCAAAGATTCTCGCGAAGTTAGAAGGTTCGAAGTATGCTAATCTGGCAACAATCAATAATAACTTTGATACAGTAAGTGCAGACTGGTCGTCATCTAGAGTCATATCGATCATTTTTGGAAGCAGACCAGATTCCACGAAAAGGGATAATAGTATGTTGAAGTTGTCAACGTTACCGTAATTTTCCAAGATGACAATTTCAAAAGTAGAAAGCAAAATATCTAGCGAATCATCTCTCATACCTGGTAGATAGTTCGCAAGAACCTTAAAGATGTTTAGAATGAAATCTCTAGATTTGTCATGAGTAATGAGTTCTGGAATCAACATGGAATAACTTCTGAAGATTTGCAAAATCAATGGCAAGATTTCAGTCTGGTTCAGAAGAGCATCCTGGTATAGTTCGATGAGGTCTTGGATTAATGGACCGCTTTCCTGTAGTGATAAGCTCTGATCTATCGGGTAGAATTGCAAGATAGAAAGCCACAGCTCATAGCCATCCTCAGACAACAACGAGTGATACTCAGAAGTTGGTGAGCAACATACTCTAACAAGTGGAAGCGATATGTTCCAGGTCATATTAGAGTTTCCGTTTAAGGAAATGATTAGATTTTTCAAAATTCTTAGCAAACTGTTTTTCAAGATCAATTCATTGGAGTTGTTAGATAGATCCCAAAATTTAGGAATGATCTGAAGTAGTTGATCTAATTCATCGATTGAGATCAAGGGGCTGGTCTTGGAAATCATATTAGCGATAGTATTGAGTAGAAAGAGCTTTGATTCAGTCAGTTCCATATCATCAACCATTCTCAAGAGCCCATTAATAAATATAGAAATGTATGGTTTGATAATCTCTCTTTTGAAATCCCAATCAGCTATGAGTGCCCCAAGAGTTTGGATCGAGGTGAGTTTTACCACCTTGTCGTTGATCGGGTTGGATGAGTCTTGGAGGTTGACCAAAAGTGAATAGATTCTATCAATGTTAACTTCATTGATGGAGTTACTTAATCCTATCCATTCGTTAATAAGCAAGCATACCCTTCTTTTTAAGACTTTGTTTTCAATAAGACCGTTCTTTAACGACTCAGGAAGAAAGATGTTTTCAAACAAAGTGTTAAAGTCAACAACTTCAAATATGGAATTCGCACTAAGTTGAAAAATAGTGAAGACAGAGTCTTTCACTAGGATATGCTGTTTGGAAGCATCGCCGTAGTTAGGCAATTCATTTTGAATTTTGTTGAGAATGTAGGGAACCAGGAGGTCTTTAAAGTTGTTGATCAAATCTTGGAAAAAGTTCTCCGCGCACTGTCTCACCTGGAATTCATAGCTCTGGTTAACTTCATCATTCGCCCATTCTTCTGGTTCGTTGATCCAGGAATCTAAATCCTTTGGACTTAGTTTGATGTAAAAGTTAATTAACAAATCTGTTAGGGATTTTATCAGGTCTTCTGTGAAGAAATCATTGGTCATCAGTTGAATTGCATGCTCGACTTGTTGCTTGTTTGTCCTTGACTTCAACGTGAGCACCGCACCTTTCTTAAATATAAAATTGATGAGGTACTTGAAGATTAACAGAGTCTTGATCATGACAAACTCCCACAAACCATCATCTTCTTGATTATTGTAGACAGATTCTGCCTTTGATTGGAGAAGCTTGAGAAGTGTGTATAAAATTTCTTTGGAAGATGGCAGAAGAATGAGGTTTGTTGGATTTGACTTAGCCAGCAGGTTATAGATCTTCGAGTAGCGTTTGATATACTTTTCAAGAAACTCAGATGGCGCATACCTGTCATAGTTGCTAGTGAGCATCTCAAAATGTTTAATAGAAAGTGATAGAAACTCCACTATTTCATGAGAGTCAATTGGTGTATCTTGAATGTCGATAATGATTCGTTTGAGCACTTTCAATGACAGATACCCGATCTCCATAGTAGCAAAGTCTAAGGACTCAATCCAATCGTTAAAGTAAACTGAGTATAGCTTGATAACGATAGGTGATATAATTGGAATTTTGCTTTGAAGTGCTGGTCTTGTCTTGCCAATTTTTGCCATGGATAAATTCTTGAGAATCTGGTTCAATATAATGAGCAAGTTGTGGATCTTGACATTATGGTTCTCCTTAATGGAGGTCTGCAAAAGAACCTCTAGTTGATCGAACAACTGTGGCCACTCATTAGGGAAGTCAAACCTGCATATTCTTGAAATCGCCTGGGAGTTTTGAATAGACAATTGAGTGTTTGGTTCATCAATCATCTCAAAAAGTCGTGCCTTAATTTGAGACTTCTCATCAGCTGAAATAGAGTTCTGACGAGAGGATCTCCAATACTTTTCTATTCCATTCTTGAAGTTGATCACTGCAAGCCATCTGATCTGGAGCGGAAGGGAAAGGTCAGTGTATACTGTTTGAAGCAAACAGTGATACCCTGATTGAACCTCCCATTGTTTTAACTGAGATTCGGCTATTTTCTGTTCAACTCCTCGTGGAGGACCATTGGCGTTCTCTAAGACTGCAGTTAGAGACAAGAGGTTGAGCTCCATTGAAGCAATAGATGTCTATTTTGCAAGTGGTTTTGTTGGCGGTTTCCATTACTACACTACCAGAAAAAATGTAAACAAAAATGAATCCCGGAAAATATTTACTAATTCCGACCTAGGAAATACCCTGTTCTACTCTATCAAAGGACCATACCATTCGCTTATCTCTATTTCCATCTGTGGGACTCATCGACACCTGTCCATTCCATCTCACTGTAGCCTAGCTCCTTCTTAACACGCTCAACTGTTGTTTTATCACCCGTGTTCTTACCCAGATTGTCACTGATCTTAACAGCTGGGTTGCCATCAACTTTAAACAATTTGATTACAATATTCAGTGGTTCTGACTTCTCCCCAGTTGAAAGCATGGTAAAATCATTGGTGAAATTGGTGCCAATACCAAAAACGGATCTAAGACCATCTTTATCGGCATGTTTTTTGTACAGGATGCACTTCTCGACATCCAAGGAATCAGAAAAGCAAATTGTCTTTTCGAAGCTAGCATAACCAAGTCTATTGTAATGATTCGCTAGCTTGTCTGTGTACTCCAATGGGTCACCAGAATCCTGTCTTACACCGACGTAGTAATCACTGAAAGGTTTGACAAAGACCTTCAAAAAGTCATCTGTGCCAAAAGTGTCAGTGAGCGCCAAGCCAGCGTTTTCAGACCCAAACGTGTTAATCCAGTAATCAAGAGCAAGGTGGTTTGCATTTGTGTAATCTTGTGTGATGGCTGCAATTCCCATGAACCATTCATGAGCGATTGTCCCAATTGGCACCACGTTAAACTGTTTGGCGAAGTAAACATTAGATGTACCGATGAATAGTTTCTTGATATCGGCAGGCTGTGACAGCGAATATTCCACAATATTGCTGACAATTAGCCTTTGGGTTTCTAAGGATCTTCTTCTTCTTGTTCCAAATTCTGAGAATGCGATCCCGTTGGCGAAGAGTTTAGAAACTTTGGCCTGGACCTTCTCAATTTGACCATCCAAGCTCCAGTTCGTATCAACGAATTTGAAGTATGCTTCAGATACAAGTGCCAGTAATGGGATCTCATATAAAATTGTATCCTTCCATGGGCCATTGACCTTCAAGTCAAAAAGATTATCTGCATCAGTCTTCAGAACCACCTGGTTGGCTGGGTCCAGTTTGAAGGTTTGGAGGTATACCAGGTAGGCTGCTGGAAGATATGGGATCTTGGTTTCAAGGTACTTAATTTCGTCTTCAGTGAAGCGCAAATCCGCGAGCAATTGAATCTGTTCCTTCAACCAAACAATGGCGTCTCTGTTCAGTTTCTTCAAAGGTGTTCTGTTGGTGAAATTATAAGTGACATTTGCTGAGGGGAAGTTCTGGAAAACAGCAGCGTGCATGGTGATCTTATAAAGATCTGTATCCAGGAGTGACTTGATCAGTGGCGTCGTGATCATTGTGGTCTGGTGGTGGGATTTACTAGGGTTCTTGATACTGTCTTGATCTTTTTCCTACTTTGAAATTAAAAAAAAACACAAAGGGGGTCACCCTTCTCTTATTCTTACACACCCAAATAGCTCATTTGATAGATAAACAACGGGTTCAGGTGATTCACGACCCATACTACTTGAACCATGAAACTGAAATGACTTACATATGCACCGGGAGCGAGTCGTGTATCGGCCAGGAGAAAATCGTAACACTCTCGCCCTAATGAATGACTCACTCTACAGATGAAACCAGTCTAATTATAATGTACAGCACTCTTTAAACACGGCGAGCATCGAAAGCTTATAACACTTGCATAACTCTCTCGAACATCGTATCAAGCTTGATATCACCTTCAATGTTTTCAAACAAGTTGAAGAACGAGTTGATGTCCAGCTTCTTTGAGTAACCATTGAGCTCTTCAGTGTTATCCACATCCATGGCACCTTCATCCTTGTACACGGAGCTAGCCGCTTCTGCTTGAGTGAGTAACTGAGCGATTTCTTGGGTATGACTGAATTCAGTATTGATGCCAGTGGTGATAGTGTCAGTTGGGATCTTGGAAGTGGTGATCATTCCAATCCTAGAATTGATGTCAATAAAGAAGAAATCCTGCTCGTTGTTCCATTTGATTGAGGAAATGTAATATGGATGGGATGTACAGAATATTGGTTGTCTGCTGCTTGGGGAGAAGATGAGAATCTTCGCAATAGTTGACTTCGATTCCAAATCATAATAATTCTGAATCAATGCAATTAGATTAGAGTCTTGGTTGATTGCAACTTGGTGAGACGCACCAGATCTTGGAGAGTTTATTTTAAGGTTAAGGTCAGTCTCTTTCAATGATAGAAGGTTAATGGACTTGAAAATGGATTTGGATAGGATTATGAGGTGGTTATCAATAATATCGATGGATTTGATTGTGGAACCAGCAATGTGAGCCAATTTCCCAGTGACCTCATTCTCAAGCTCTTCAAACGTGTCAGTATCAAGTACCGAGATATTGTAGTCGACACCCAAAAAGATCAAACTCGAGTCAGGAGACCACGCCAAACTCACCGAATTAGATACTAAACCTGTTGAAGACTTCAATTTTCTTAAGGACCATGAAACACTGCTATTCACAGTGTTCGTATTTGGTCTCCACATTCTGACACCGCCGTTGTTGTCGGCTGTAAGAACAGCTAGACCCTTGTAGTATGACGTTGGCGCTGGAATTATTGAAAGCACCGGCACGCCAGTACCGTGTGGGTTGATGATCTTCGTAACGAGCTCCCAGGTCGCTGCTTGTTGGCTCTTGCTCTGAGTGATAGTTGATTTCCAAAATTTGAGAGTGTAGGTGTAGTCCTTTTTTGATAATAGATCATCAACTTCACCATGGTGAAACTCCTCCACCGTGATCAACCATTCGCCATCTCCTGAAAAAACAAAGTCCCTGACAATGGAGTCTTTTAATTTTAACTCGGATCTAACCTTACCAGTAGACAAGGAACTAGAAACTTTCAGCACTGAAACTTGTTCATTTCTGTAGACATCGTAAATTTGAAGAAACAAACCATTCAAGAAGTAAAGTTGTTTTGAAGTTGGATGAACTCTGAAGATAGAAGTGAAATCGTACTTAATCTTCAAAGGATCTTGAACCTTTTTTTTCAAGAAGATCTTATCAACCTTCTTCAGATTTTCGGCTGCTGTGTGTAGTAGTTGCCTTGGCCCAGCAATCAGTAGTCTCGACTGTAGATCAACTGCACTGAGCACAAGGACTTCGTAGTTATCCTGTGAATCCAATTTCAACGAGATGTTATGATATGCCGAATTCTCTGTGTTGATGGATACAATCTCACCATTCAATCTAGGCAAATATTGTTGTTTATCGGTCTCGAGTTGCCAAAAGACAATAACCTTTTCCAAACCACCAGATAGCAAATACTTGGAGTCGCTGGTGAAAGACATAGCTTTGACCTGGTCAATATGCCATTTGAGCATTCTAGAGGCACCATCTTGAACCAAATGAATGACACCATTAGCAGTACCAATAGCTAAGGCACCAGTGTTGGAGACAGCAAGGGACGTAAATGTGGTGTTGTGGTATAGAAATGGAACTTCGGTGGATTCGTTAGACGACACTTGAAAAACAGTACTGAATCTATGACGTGGTAGATTTGATAGGAAAGCAACGTATTCAAAGTTGTTGGAGACTGCAACTTCGATGACATTCTTCACTTGGACTAAAATGGTGGATGAAAGGGTCTCAAGATCGTAAGAAAGCACAGTTTTGGTATGTGGATTTGGAGAATCTTTGCCTGTAATCACAACAAGATTTGATCCATCTAATTTGACAATCTGAAGGATGGAGTCGTCTTTATTAGGGAGGGTAAGGTCGAAGGTCTTTACAACTGGGGTTTGAGCTTTGTCCTTCCAGTTGACCACAAGTACTTTACCAGTGCCAAGGAAGGCATATATGTTGTTTGAATTACCTGGATCCTCTTTGATCGCAACAAGGCCAGTGAAGTCGATTTTGTTTGTGTCATTGAACTTGAGTGATCTAGCGCACTGTCTTGTGGCTAAGGCGTAGACAGCGAGCTGGCCGTTGAAAGGCGCAATGGCATGAAGAGCATCACTTGTGATGATAGTCTTTCCCGCAAGCGGTTTACCACCACCAACGAGGGTAAGCTTGTGTTCCATAGCTAGCTGCTTGCTTCTGTTGAAAGAGATGGCTTCTAATACTGGTGCTCATCTGAAATTTTTTTAGGTACCAGAAGAAGTTACCCGGTTTGTAAATATTTCGCGAATCTTTAAAAGTTTTTCCCATATCAAAAGAAATGCAAAACATAACCAACAAGGCTCTTTGTCAGCAGACTTAGATTCACACCAGTCAGAACCATGATCGTGCCCGTTCGTTGTTTCTCTTGTGGTAAGGTTGTAGGTGACAAGTGGGAGGCTTACCTAAAGCTCATCAATGACGAAGACCAGACTGAGGGTGAGGCACTTGATGCCCTAAAGCTCAAGCGTTACTGCTGCAGAAGAATGATCCTGACGCACGTTGATTTGATCGAGAAGTTTCTTCGCTACAACCCACTGGATAAGAAGGATGTGGTTGCTTAGATAGAAGGATGGTGGACCAGAAGAAATGATGCCTGCATGCTGTTTATAATGTACAATATTTATGTGGATGGCGTAAGAGCGATTGAAAACGTTATGTTTCGAACATCGGGAGACCCAGAACCTACAAAATAGTCGGAAATAGTAATGAAATGAGTGACCGCTTACCACAGCGCTTTTCTGTCAATCATGTTGCTATTTTGTTTCTGGTAATCTTCTTCTTTTAAGTGTAGTGTAGTGCTTGGAAACATCTCATTGTATTCCGAGGGTAATTAATTCCTCGGAAGGAGTTTGTAACAACACACTTCAGATTTTCGTTTGCCACCAACGAAAGAATAGACACATCCGCTAGGCACAACCAATTGAACAAGATCTAGCTTGGAATGTCGCAGCTACGAGCCACGAGGATCCTTGGATCTGTGCGCTATAAGCACTGTACCCCACAGCTGCTGAGATCGTCTATGCTTCTCACCAGACCCATCTCCTTCACAGCGCTACCTAAGTTTGCTGGGAAACTGATCAGGGTTCCTGCTTACCTTGGAGGGGGATTGGCAGCAGCTGGGAGTTATGTTGCTTATAAAGTGGAGGAAGCATCTAGTTTTACAGTAGATAAGCTCGGACAACTGAAAGATCTTGGGGATGGCGTCCTGGATAGAATGGGCGATCTTCTTGGAGGGTTTGGCGGGCATGCCAATGGTGCCACTGGTGGAGATGCGGGTGGAAGTGGAGATGGAAGCAATGGATCCACAGCTGTAGGAACAGCTGCTGCAATTGCCGGAGTTAATGTTGCTGATGATGAAGAAGAGATCGAGAAGCTCGAAGACGATGAGGATGAAGAAGAAGATGATGACACAGATGATCAGATGTTGAGTTTGACAAGACAAATGATAGAGATCAGAACTCTCCTCCAGCAGATTGATAGATCATCTGAAACCCTGAAACTTCCATCAATTGTGGTTATCGGTTCTCAATCTTCTGGTAAGTCGTCTGTCTTGGAAGCTATTGTTGGTCAGGAGTTTCTGCCAAAGGGTTCTAACATGGTCACCAGAAGACCAATAGAACTAACATTGGTCAACACACCAAGCTCAGCTAATGAGACTGCTGACTTCCCTGCCTTGAAGATCCATAATTTAAATGACTTCAATGAAGTTCAGAAGATCCTCTACGATTTGAACATGGCAGTTCCTGAATCAGAGTGCATTTCCAACGACCCAATTCAGCTTACTATCAAATCCCCCAGAATTCCAGACTTGTCATTGGTGGACTTGCCAGGATATATCCAGATAGAAGCGGCAGACCAGCCACCGATCCTAAAGTCAAAGATAAAGGAGTTATGTGAAAAGTACCTTGAACCACCAAATGTGATCCTAGCGATTTCCTCTGCTGACGTTGATTTAGCAAATAGTGCCGCTCTCAAGGCTTCTAAACTGGCTGATCCAAAGGGTGAGCGCACTATTGGTGTCATCACCAAGTTGGATCTGGTTGATCCAGAAGTTGCTAGGGGTATACTATTGAATAAGAAATACCCGTTAAAAATGGGATATGTTGGAGTGATCACCAAGGCTCCTTCAGCTAAAACTCTGTTCAGAAAGAAGAGCTCACACGAGGCCTTTATCTCTCAACAAAACTTTGAATCTGGCTTCTTCAAGAAGAACAAGTCTACGTTTGAAAGTTGCAACATCTCAACAAGAACTTTAAAAAAAAAGTTGATCAAAGTGCTGGAGAGAACTATGTCTATGTCGCTTCAACCAACCTCGAAGTTGGTGCAACAGGAACTCGACGAAACAGCCTACCTATTCAAAGTGGAATTTAATGATCGCCACTTGACTCCAAAGACATATTTAGCTGAGAACATTGATGCCTTGAAGTTAGCAGTTAAGGAGTTAAATGAACAGTTGGGTCGTTCGGAGCTAAAATCGATACTTCGAAACGAACTGGACCAGCAAGTGTTGGATCTACTGGCTTCTAGGTATTGGAACAAACTCAACACGAAAGATCTGCCTACTCAACAGCTTATTGAGGATTTGAAGGAATTATCAGATTTGAAATCACAAGACTCTGAATATTGGTCGAAGAAAATGGAGTTGACAACATCATCATTGACTAAGCTGGGGATTGGCAGGTTGTCCACCCAGCTAATCTCCAATGCCATCATCACTGAGGTCTCCAACTTAGTAGATCAGACCTCATTGAGAAACCACCCGTCAGCTAAGCAAGCAGTGAAGGATGCTGCTATCAATGTTTTGAATTCCAGATTCTCATCAACTGCTGACCAGGTGGAGAATTGTATCAAACCATATAAGTACGAAATTGATGTGGAGGACAGAGAATGGAATATCTCTAGGGATCACTCGGTTCACTTGTTAAAAGAGGAATTGAATCAGGTCAATGAGTCCTATGGATTTTTGAAGAACTCTATTGGTGGCAGAAAGTTGGCCCAAGTGGTGAAGTATTTAGAGGATGGTGCCATTACTGATGATATCAATGAAGAGACACTGGGGTTCTCGAAGATTTTGCTGAGACGAGGTCAAGAGGCTATATTCCTACGGGATAGAGCCACGATATTGAATCTGAGAATAAGGATGTTGAAGTCGAACCAATGCAAGTCTAAGTCCAACAAATTTAAGTGCCCTGAGATTTTCCTCAATGTGGTTAACGAGAAGCTCACTACTACCGCAGTCCTTTTCCTGAACGTTGAATTATTAACTGATTTCTTCTACAAATTTCCTAGAGAGCTGGACGAAAAGTTAAATTTGAACTTAACTGAGGAACAAGTTGAACTCTTTGCCAAAGAAGACCCTAAAATTAAAAGACATATCGAGTTACAAGAACGCAAGGAGCTTTTGGAACTAGTCCTAAACAAGATTGATGGGATCCTGGCTTTTCAAAGAAACAGGGCGAGTATGACGAAGGAAAATACCAACGAAGGAAAGTGGCGCTACATATGATCAACTGGGTGCTTATTTATTATGATGTTCTAATGGCTTGTGTACATAAATCGTGTTTAATGACTTTTTAAATGAAATGCTGATGATAAATAATCAAAGGAACTTGAAATGGTAGAAAGAATCTAGATACTTATCAAATTTGCTAACGATGAAGTTGGCAACATTCTGTGAGTTGGATGATAGTCTGAGAAGGCCAAAAACACCTGTAAATCCAATGACATTAATTAGAAGTACAGCCAGCTTTCGTACTCTGAAATTTCGGACATTGTTCCACTTAATCATTCCATAAACGATATGGTATGTGGGGATGAAAATAAGGGAAGTGTAAAATATCCAGTTAAGAACAACACCAAACTTGCCTGATGAGGATGATCGCAGCAAGTAAGAGACGTACTCAAAACCGATATAGCTTGAGTCACCTTCAACAAACAGCGGTACAACTCTAACTTGCAGAAAATGGTACAACACAAGGGGAATACTGAGCCAACCAGACATTTGTAAAGTTGAAATACCAAACCTTCTATATGTCAAGTTCCTTCTCATTCCAAGTCCCAGAAGGCTAGTAGCACCTCCTACCAGCCCAATATCGATGTCATCTTTGATCTCATTCTCTCCTTCGGAGTTCTGCTCCATTACCTCACGTTCATCCACCATGGAGTTCTTTCTTCTCTTTTGCTTTTTGTGGTGGTGTTCGCTTGTTCTTCCATACTTGATTTTGTTTGCTATCACTTTAATAGTTCGTATCAGAATACTTGCCGCAATATGAATAGCCAAACTACCCCAAACAAGAATTTCTTCTAGACCTGGGGATTGATACAACGCTCTGCCCATGCTTAGTAGTTCATTTCCAAAGTCCATTGAGACAGCGGGTCCGATCGTGACCGTAATTCCATGAATCACTGCAAATATGCTAAATGAGATGGATGAGTACTTCTGAATTGGTTTCAAAATCTTGTTGCTGAACCTAAGGACCTTGGTGAACCGTGATGGTCCAAGGTTTAGATCATCAATCCTACCTTCTTGGGCCTGGTTCCCACAGCTATAAGAGTTAACTTCATTAGATTCTTCGCGGTATGTCGTATTGAAAGTAATAGGTTCGGGTTTAACCGTGGTTAAGTTATCGAGGGCCCCCATTTTTACACTTCAATCTCGATGGGGGACCTGAACCAATAACACATTTGCTGAAAGCAATTATCACACATGTGGTGTTATGAAGCCCTGTAATAAAGTCCTAATTCCGAATTTTATGAAAGGCACAACCTCAAGTAAGGTGACATAAGCAGAATCTTTCATTTTCGCGTGTTTTTTTGTTTACTCTAGTACTCTTGTTCTTATTTAGTAGCATTTCTTGGTTCTACATGGATTCAGAGATTGACACTGATAGACTGGAATCAGCAGAAAGCACAGTCGAAGAGAAGTCCCCAGTGAAACAGAGAGAGACTCAGCTCCACAAGAGAAAGAGAGTAGGGACAACGAGCCATACCATGAACAAGGTTAAGAAAGGTACCACCTCAGTAGAACTTGTCCATGAGACTGTGGGTAAACTGCCCAATCGTTCTCTCTTCACACAGTATGATGAGAACAGTAATGAAGTGTTTTGTTTGTGCAGGAAGCCTGATAACGGTGATCTCATGGTTGCTTGTGATGACTGCGATGAGTGGTTTCATTTCCACTGTGTGAAAATTGATAAAAAGTTTCAACAGTTAGTGCTGAGTTATCATTGTCCATATTGTGAACTGGAAGGCAAAGGTCAGACCTTATGGAAGAGAAAATGCCGATTAATAGGCTGTTTTAATGGAATCGCGGGTAATGAATCCAAGTATTGTTCCAAAGAGCATGGATTGAAGTTTATGAAGGGCATGATAGATAGCGCCTTCAATCACGATGAAAAGGATGAAATTACTCTCAAAAGGGATAATTTGGTGCAACTAGTGGGTGAAGTTTCTGATTTACAGCGGTTTAAGAAGTTAGGCTCCAAATTCCCAGAACCACCACTCGATCTTCATCAGAACCCAAGAGTTTCGAGGATCAAAGAGACTTTGGAGGAGCTCTCAGAAAAACGGAACCACATGATCCAGAGAAAGAAGTTGTTAATTGTCACTAGGGAGAACATTAAAAAAATCAATGACCTGGTCACCAGTGAAATAGATGCCGAAGCCACCTCTACGAGCAAATCAAAGAAGGCTAAGACGAAAAAGGTTGAAATCTGTGGCTATGATCCCCTATTCAGAGAGGAGAACATTGGGGGTGCGGATCTACAAGAAATTAATCTCAAATCAAGAGACTCTGAACTACTCAAAGACAAATTCCTCCAAATGAGGGTTGAAGAAGGGACAGGAGCTGATTTCTTGACGATTTGTCTACAAGAGAAGAAGAAATGCCAGAGACATAATGGTTGGCAATCAATGATTAATGATGAAATTGATTTGATCATTGATAGAATTGACACTGATATTGCCACCACGGAGAAAAGGTTAGAGAAAACAATTCGGACTCAAAAGGTTCAACATTTTGAGACGAGGGAACTGCAGCATGCATAGGATTTCAAGCCTTTGTTGTTCTAAATGCGACATAATTTAATTTGTTTTTACCTGTAGATTACCGTACAAACGCTCATTCATTCAGCATCTTTCATTTCTTGATCATTTTTCTCTTGATCTTCCTCCTTCTCCTCTTCCTCCTCCTCTTCGTACTCTTCTAAAGTCGGTTTCCAAATTGTTATTAAGCTATCCTCAGCTGCACTGACAATAGTGTTTACAGCGCCACTGACCCAGTCGAATTCTGTGATAACTGCGGTATGACCTCCATGAATGAACACCAACGCTGGATCTTCCGCGTCATTTTTTAGATAATCATCGGGGTCAAACTCTTCTTTAATTTTGTTCAAGTCCCAAATGTGGATTCTTCTATCATCAGACGAGGAGGCCAAAAGGTTGGGTTGCTCAGGGTTGAATTTTAAGTTTGTAACTGCATTGTTATGACCGTAAAGTTTTCTCAGAGGAGCATTCAAGTATCTGAAGTCCCAAACATTGATCAGATTATCAGCAGAACCAGTAACGAACAAATTGGGTTGGATGGGGTTGAAATCGATAGAATTGATAACGTCATTATGAGCTTTCTCAATCCTAGCGAGTGAACTTTTGCAATCAGATCTGATATCTATGAATTGGACAGACAAATCATCACTCACTGAACCAAATAGCGTTGGAATATCGTAACTCCATGAAAAATCACACACAATGGCGGAGTGGGGAGAATACGTCTTGATCGGGCTATTCGAGCTCTTGGAAACATCCCACAGCGCAATCTTCATATCTTCACCACCACTCAACAAAAGGTCGCTATTGTGAGCCCATGCTAAACCGAATCCATCTCGTTTGTGGAATCTCAAGGTGGCTATTTCCTCAGAGCTGTCGAATTTGAAAAGTCTGATATCACCCATGCTGTCAAAGGCAGCCAACCTATCATTGAACTTGTTGTATCTGGCCTTATTGACCTCATGAATTTGTTTCCATTTCTGGTTAATTTGGAATTTGGAGAATGTGGATGGTCCACTTTCAACAGGAACAGATTTCTCACTTGTTGGAGACAATGTTGATGGCACTCTGAACGACACTGATTGTAATGAGTTCCCCTTAGGAGCCAGCGTTCCAATCATGAACTTTACCTCAAGCTCATTCCCGTCACTGCTCAACTGCGATCCAGGAAGGGACTCCACTGTCAGAGATGGAGAATTCAAAACATAGGTCTGGATGGTATCATACAGGAAAGGAACAGACTTTTTCCAAATCTTGTACTCCTCATTGATGAGTTTCTCATTTGCAACATAGTGGGACTCTGAGAGTTCAACGTCGCTAACAGTCATTACGTCAATAGTGTGGTTTGAGTGACAGATATTTTAGCTGGGATCGTTCCAAAAACAGGTTTAAGAACAGTTAGCAGACAAACAGACACCCAAACCGAAACAAGAAAAAAAAACTCCGATACCGGGAGTCGAACCCGGGTCTGCTCGGTGAAAGCGAACCGTGCTAGCCGTTACACTATATCGGATTTATAAGGAAGAATAAAGTTACATTATGATGGACCTATACTACTAGTTATGTACTTAAACTGTAAATTTTGCAAAAGAAAAAAAAGTGACCAACTCTCAGGGCTCATAGCCATTCAGAGGTACGCTCCTGGCTACTAGTTCAGTTCAGCCCCTTTCCTTAAATGTTAGGCTTGCCCTGCAGTAGATAATGAGCACTGAACCCCTACCACAGACACAGGCGAAGCAGGTGAATGTTCTATGTCTGCAACTTCTTCTCAATGAAGTTGTTCCACTCACCCTAAGAACAACAAAACAGCTGTCGCTGGCGTCGACACAAACAATATCTGATGACCTGAAGGAGTTTTCTCTTAAAGACAAGGATACTGGGAGAAGCAGTATCTTCCAATCTGATTTACTTAATACCGAAGATATTAACTACAAAATTGAGCACCTAGGCTATGGTGTTGGACTGAGGATTACTGAACTTATCATCTACCATAATCAGAAGGACAACCTATTGAACAATGATTTGGAATTGTTGAATATCATGAAGTTTATCTGTCGCGATGTGTGGAAGACCCTATATGGGAAGCAGATGGACAACCTAAGAACCAATCATAAGGGAACTTTTGTGATAACAGACAACAATTTCAAGACATTTAGGAATTTCAGTAGTGGATCAGGTCATCAAGACACAGTGGAGAAGTCAAGACAGTATTTGTGGATTTCAAGTGGCATAATCAGAGGAGTCTTGAAAAGTTTTGGCATTGAGAGTTTAGTAACTCCTGAGATTACAAAGTTCCCAAGTGTTGCTTATAATATCCAAACCAATATTTAGAGTATTGCGTGAGACAGTACATTGAAGTGTAATACAACCAGTAGAAATATCTTACTAATATATTATCCATTAATCACTGTCTTTAATGATTGAGGACAAGTCAGTATACGTAAGTTCTTTTTTGATGGAACTCATAGATGTCTTTCTTAAGAGTCTCTCCCTCATTTTCAATTCAGCCGCCTTCTTCTCCAATGCTGCTGCTCTCAGAGCTAACTCCTTTGCGGACTTTTCTTCCAGCTCTTGAAGCTGCTGTTGTCTGGAAATGATTCTTTCATGTTTCAAAACGTATGGAACTGTTTCACTCATTATTCTGAGTTTATTTCTTGACGGCTCAGGGGAGTATTGCACTTGTGGAGAGTTCTTGATAGACTCGATAAAAGATTCATTGTCTCTCTTAATTAATCTTCCCAAGTCCTTAATTGGCGAGCTTTGAATATCCGGTTTGAGTGATGATGAGGTGTGAGAATGTGTAGATATAATGGATCTTGAATCACTTGACTTCGTAAAGGTGGCACTTTCAGCGAGGATTGAACCAGTGGTCAACGGCTGTTGGTCATTGTCTTCCTGCTTTATATGGTAGTTTGAGCTGGCTTCTGCTGTTAGTGCAGCCAGGTTCGACAGTGATGGATTGGAAGCAGAGATCTCTGCAGTCTTGGAGTCAGTGTCGCGAGCGACTGATGACAGCTTCTCAGTTCTATAGTTTTCATAAAGGAAGTTTGTTGTAAGATCTTTGAAGTCTTGCAGATGTGAACCGAAGACACAATTCTTCAATGTTAAGAAATCAGAGGTTGTTTCAACATCAATTGAGCCCCATGGATAAGTTCTAACGTACCTCCCGTCTTTTTTCTCTCTTGATACAATAACAGCAAATGGTTGAACTTTTGCCAAAGCCCTTGTTTCTTGAATAATTTCTTCGTCATCTTCCTCTTCATCATAGCTGAACTCAAAAACTGGAATGTTGTACTTCCCAATATCGATCAAAATGTTCTTTTTGAACTGTGTCAACTCATGTTCAGTGAAGGAGTCTGCTTTGGAAATAACGGGTAAAACATTGACATACTTAGAAAGTTGCTTCAAGACATCAATGTCCAGTTCCCTCAGTCCGTGACCAGTCGGTTCAATGAAGTAGAGGCAAATATGCACTCTTGTATCTTCGAAACGAGGATTTCTTTTAATTCTGGTCTCCTCGCTCAAAACGTGGTCAAACTGCTGAGTCAAGAAGGATACAAGCTCATCAATACATGCCTCATTATCCAAGTTGTCACCGAACCCAGGTGTATCAATCACAGTTAGGTCCAGTCTTGAGTCGTCTTGCTCATCAACAATCTCTAGGTGGTGGGACATAACTGCCATTGTGGTATCATCGAAATCATTTACTGCAGGATCGAAGCTTCTGAGGGCATGGCCGCCATCAACAGCGGTGTTAGCTCCAATGGCCGATAAAAGCTTTGGATCCTGTGATGATGCAATTTGTTGGCTGTACTTGTAGGGGATCAACGGTGTATCCAATAAACAATTAACAAACGTAGATTTGCCTACACCAGAAGGACCGGTCACCATGACTGTGTACTTGATAGCACGTTTGCTATCGTTCTTATTTCTCAACAGAGGCCCCATTATGAACCCAGTCTTGGTTGATGCTGACCTCGTTCCAAGAATAGTACCGATTGGCTTTTAAAAATTTAATTCGGTAGTAACCCCCCTCAAACTTCCAACTCGGGCGCGTTCAGTGTTTCACATGAACGCGTCCAAACCGGGAAGTAAAGTAGTCACGTGCCAGTTTCGGTCAAAATCCTCTATACTTTGCAAGCAACAACAACAACAACAACAACAACAACCCCCCCCCTCCCACTTAGTTAGCTTGCCTTGCAGCAGAATTCCCAACAATAGGAACTAGCACCTGGTCGGTCTAGATGGGATGATTATGGTTCAAGGACCGGGGGAAGTTGCGAATGGTTCCTCCTTTAATAATACTTTCCAAGTGCCATGAGGTTTTCGGCGTTTATGTGTCCATGTGATGTCAAAGAACGACATTACCTGATGGTTACTCATAAGACTTTTGCTTTCCCTCCTCTTTAGATTGCAATAAGCGGGCTCTAGGACTCCAGATAGTAGCGTAGCCCCTATGACGATGACCAGCAATGAAACAGAGTCTTGACCTCCTCCTTCGAAGCGACAGTACTGAGCCGACCTTTGGCAGAGAAGTGACACATCCACCGGCGAAAAGACCAATTGATGAACCAAACGACACGAGCACAAAACTTACAGAGACTCAAGAAACCACAAATGCAATAGCTAAGAAGTCTCGGAAATCCCAAGGAGTGGGTATTAAGAAGCCCCTGTACTCAAAGTATGAAATGCTGTTCATCATCAAAGCATTTCAGAAAATTGCACAGAAACGCCCCACATTGGTGCTTATCGACACTTTCAGAATCATCGAGATTCTCTTCAATCAGGAATCATTGATCAAAGGCTTCCAGAGACGAACTGCTGATCAGTTATACCAAAAGTATAAACGAATTCAACATGGGTTGAACAACGGGGAGACCGGATCAGAGCAGCTTGAGTTTGTTAAGTGTTTCAAGAGAAGCCAGTTCAATTTGAAAGAGTGGATCCCCATTGACTTTGATACCGTTGATGATCGAGAAGATGAGGACTATGCTCTGTTAAAAACTATTCATTTTTCTGGGCTGGATTTTGTGATTGATGAGGTTTTAAACAGCAAGAATAAAACCACTGGACAAAGTCAAGATCTGCATTTGAAGCAAGATATTTACAGTACTAGTGGAATGGCTACCCAAGTTGTTGGTACATTCCATGAGGGAGAACCTTCCAGTGCAATTACTTTGCTTCAACAGCAGGTAAAATTCCAACAATGCCACATTGAAACGTTGAACAAATCTCTTGAGGAGAAAAACAAGGAAATAGAGTTTCTGAAACAGTTGATAAAGGAGGATCTCAGCCACATAAGACTCAAAATAAACGAATGATACCACTCTAAATGATGGCTCTGTAGCAAAAATGAAAAAAAAAAACATACCACACAGAAGAAGTAGTCCAATCCCCCTGAATATGAGTTTCAAGGTTCTGTCCGCTCAATTGGCGCAGAAAGTGGACCAGCGGTTGATGTCAACTGGTGGATTCTCTATAGACCAGCTTGTGAGTTGATTTTCCGCGTTGCGAGCTATTCTTCCCTCATACTAACTGTCTCTTTCCAGATGGAGCTTGCTGGTCTCGCAGTTGCTCAAGCCACTTACAGATCTTTCCCACCGGCCCAAAAAGTGCTTGTGGTAGTTGGTCCTGGAAACAATGGCGGGGATGGTCTTGTTGCTGCTCGTCACTTGAAGTTGTGGGGCTGGCAACCTTCGGTGTATTACCCAAAACCGTCATCCAAGCCTCTATTTGTTGGTCTTGAGACACAATTGAAGAATCTTAAGATCGAGTTCTTGGAGACGCTGAACAATGATAATATAATCGAATTTGAGGTGATTATTGATGCTATCTTTGGCTTCTCATTCAGTCCAAGAGGAGGGATTAGGGCTCCATTTAATGGTGTCATTGGTGTTATTAACGCGGCACGACAGCCTATCGTGAGTGTGGATATTCCTTCGGGTTGGGATGTTGATCATGGTAAACTTGAAGGAGTTGGTATCAGAGATCCTAAAGTGCTTATCAGTTTGACCGCGCCCAAGCCTGTAAGTTTGAAATTACCTGTTGGTGTTGAGCACTATGTGGGTGGTAGGTTCATTGGTGAGGATTTTGCTAAAGAGTTTGGCATTGATGTTTTTCCTTACAAGGGAACTGATCAAGTTCTGAAACTATAAGCGTTGATACAATAAATGAGCGCATGACAATTGTATTGCAGAAGAATTGCTTCAACAGAATGTATCTCCTAGTTGAACTTCGCTACCCTGAAAGATCCCCACATCATAAGATAATAGGGGCACTAGCTGATCTGGGTGTTCTCAGCCGGAAGAATGAAGATTGCAGTTACTCATGACACTAAGCTGTACTCTTTTTTGGTTCTGATTGTTTGCAGGTTATGCACCAACAGCGGTACTTGTGAAGTGTTCTCTCTCCCTTCTTCCAACCCAAGCTTTGCACTACGAATATGAAACAGAAATACGTCAGGAAGTAGTCAGCAGCCAAAAAGCTACATCAAAGATCATTAGAATCATACCGGTATACTTGATTATAGAACAGATATAGAATAACCAAAACACCGCTTTATCCTCTTACAACAACAAGAAAGAGAACAGTAAGGCAACAAGCGAGGAACCAACAACCATTTGGTTACCAGCACCAGTGAATGTAGTCAAGGTTGGCTTGGCACCAGTTGGCTCAACTGGCTTAGTGGTGGTGTAGGTGGTTGGCTTGCCCTCCTTAGTGGTAGTTAGAGTCTCAGTTGTGTGGGAGGCTGTCTTGGAAGTTTGGGTAATAATGGTTGGTTTGGTAGTAGTGATATCTGGAAGTGGACAATAGGTGGTGTAGACAGTAACTTTGTGGTCGACTGTCTTTGTGACGACAGTGACACCTGTGGTAACTGCGGTTTGGTAGCACATATCTTCCTCACATGAGGTAATAGTGAGAACAGTGGTGTCAACATGACCCTCCGTAACTGTAGAAGTGGAGTTGTATGGAGCCGGAACAGAAGTAGAGGAAATACCAGTGGAAGAATATCCCAAAGAGGAGCTGGAAGCAAAGCCTGAAACAGATGGCTCCACAGCTGCAGTGATGGTGAACTCAAACTGGAAGGCCTGAGTAGCACGTTTAACCAACTTAGCGCCTGGCGTTGTGATAGTCAAAGTAGCCTTAGCAGTATAGTCCCCGGCACCAGTGACCTCACCACCAAAGGTAAAGGAAACAATTGCGGACTCGGAAACAACAGAGGAAAAGACAATGTTGACGGCTGCAGCATCGATAGTAATTTTAGCCTCCGCAGCAACACCGTCAACTAGAACTTGAGCATTGGTGTAGTCGAACTGACCAACCTTGGTGGTATCAAGAGTGACCTCATTCCATGGGCCCAACGAGCCAGGGATAGTCAAAGCCCATTTTGGTAGACCATCAATGAGGGCACCAGTTAGACCTAAGGAAGTTGGAGTAGAAGGGGAGCCCGAGGAACTGATGGTAGTAGAAGAGGTAGCGCCAGTCTCAGACTTGGTCACAGAAGCAGACGGTTTACCAGTCGAGTTCGGAGCGCATAGGGTTCCAGTTGGTTTGGTTGAGAAACCACACTCGCCCAAGGCTTTCTCCAAAGTGACACTGTAGTCGGCCCATAATGACCAGCCGCAGTCTAGACAGGCTGATGCCTTTTGAACAAATTCTGAGTCAGTACCACATAGACAGTTGTGGTTGAAAGGGCCAGCATAGTCACCAGAAGTGGAGCAAGTTCTGGCGACACGGGCAGCTCCCCCACAGGCAATGTGGCAGGTGAATGGAGCCTCACAGGTTGGCTCCTCTGGTGCTTTTGATGATTCGGATTGCACTGGTGCAGTGGAAGAGGTTTTCTCAACGGCAACAACGGTACTGGAAGCTTCCTCAGAAATAGTGGAGGGCTCAACAGCGGAAGATTCAACCGCAGATGTCTCTGGGTCGCGTGAGGAAACTACTGGTTCCTTGGAGCTAGCAACAAGCTCAGAGGAAGTTTCCTCCACCTGAGAAGACTCAGGCTCCGCAGTGGCAGAAGGGGCACATAGGGTACCAGTTGGTTGAGATGGGTATCCACACTCTTGCAATGCGCCAGCCAAAGTGACACCATAGTCGGCCCATAGAGACCATCCACAGTTTAGACACTCCTCGACTTTTTGTATGAACTCTGAGTCAGTAGCACATAGACAGTTGTGGTTGAAAGGGCCAGCATAGTCACCAGAAGTGGAGCAAGTTCTGGCGACACGGGCAGCTCCACCACAGGCAATGTGACAGGTGAATGGAGCCTTACAAGTTGCTTCCTCGGCAGCAGCAACGAATGAAAGAGCACCTGCAATAGACAATATGGATCTGATAGAAATCATATGTTGGCAGAGGGGGTTTCAAATTATGAGATCTGATGGGGAATGGAACACATCAACTGGCCATGGAGGCTTGGTATCTTTTTATATAGGTGAGTCTTAATCTGGAACAACTTGTCAATAACACTTGGGATTTGGTTCGGACCAACTGCATGGAGGTGCGGCAATGTTTTCTGTTTGTCCAAACTTTATCAAGAATTATCTGATCGATCACCAGTGGAATCTTCCCCCAAGCATTCAACACGAAATAAGGGTCTTTGTAAACAGCGTCAGGGTGCTTGATTGATAAAAGAAGGTTGAACAGAGTACGTGAAACCAGCCAACCTGACTTTTTAAGCCCCAACCAACAAGATGCCACTGACAATTTGGGCCACTCAGCAGGGCAGGAAGGGACGGTTCAGGCATGGCTTGCTTCTCACCGCCGAGTTCCCACTTTGACCTATAGGACCATGGCCATATAGTCTCTGTCTTTCCCAAGCGCAAAGCCGCATTCAAACTGTAAATCTGTCTCTCTTTGAAACTTATCGGCGCAGGCGAACACCCAAATGAATAGAAAACGGTAATCCCACCGACAAACGCGTTAAAAAAATCTACAGATCAGGACCCTTTGGGCTGCCATCCACCGTGGCAATAATTGAATACTGGCTCTGAATATTCGGGACTGGCAGTACTACAAATCTAGTGTGTGAACAAGATAGGATCTCTGCATGTAAGCCGTATATCCGTCCACCGACCGCTCAGCAAATGTTAACAAGGATTTCTCGCATTATGTGTCACGCACCATTTTAAAGGGTGTAAAAGAGGGTGTTTTCATCTGTGAGGATCTTCCATGTATCCAAGAAGATCCCAAATAGGACATCAGGGAATCTCAAAAAGGCAACAGGGTCATGCAAGATGAGTATTGAGCACTAACTGATGGATGTTTTGATCTTTCTGTACAAATTATCAATTAGAGATCGATCATAGGTACAATTGGTTGGTTCCAGACAGTTTATTGATTGGGCTATAGACAGTGATAGATTTTATACGTTGTATAGAAATAACTAAACGTCCTAAAATAATTTATAACAAGCATTAAACAAAAAATTGATTCATAAAATAACACGCCAGCGAACCCATGCTAGGTGTGAGTAAAAGAAGAGGTCATGAAAGGTTGCCCAACTGATCAATGAACAGTGGAGAAGGAAATTATCGAGTCAGTATCCAAGTTTAAATGAACAACAACGAGAAAATGAATGCAAATAGGCCAGAACCAATAGCCAGACTGTTCTGGTTGGCAGCACCAGCATAGGTAGAAATACCTGGAACTGAGCTGACAGGCTTTGTTGTCGTCACAGTGACATCTGATTGGGTTTGGGTCTTGATTACTGGGATTGTACTGGTGAAATCGCTTATCTTTGGGGTCTCAGTAACAATCTTCACAGTGGTCAACTTTTCGCCACCAGTCTTTGTGATAGTTGTGGTGGAGTAGTAGACAGATGGGGTCACAACAGGAACAAAGGAAGTATAGGTAGTAACCTTACCATTCTCAGTAGAGACCACAGTGGTGATGCCTGTGGTGACGACCTTTTGAGTACAAGTGCCGTCGTCACAGGTGGTTAGGGTCACAGTAGTCTTGTTGTCCTTGACAGTGGTGGTCGTGGCACCTGTACCAGTTGAAAGTGGACAGTATGTGGTGTAAGAAGTGACAATACCGCCAACAGTGGTGGTAACGACAGTGACACCAGTGGTGACAGGAGTAGTGTGGCACTTGTTCTGGTCACAGGAAGTCACAGTGACAACAGTGGTGTCTACACCACGAACAGTGGTAGTGGACTGAGGAGTTAATGGAATCAGAGAAGTGTAGGTGGTTAGCTTTCCATCCTCAGTAGCAGTGATGGTAGTGACACCTGTAGTTACAACCTTCTCAGTGCACTTGTCGCCACTGCAGGATGTGACAGTGACCACAGTCTTGTTGTCCTTGACAGTGGTGGTCGTGGCACCTGTACCAGTTGAAAGTGGACAGTATGTGGTGTAAGAAGTGACAATACCGCCAACAGTGGTGGTAACCACAGTGACACCAGTGGTGATGGCAGTTGAAACACAGGCATTGTCAGTGCAAGAGGTAGTGGTGATAACAGTGGTGCCAATAGAGCCTTCCGTGGTAGTGGTGGTAGACGAAATTGGAGCTGAATTGACTGAGGAGGAGATACCAGAAGAAACGCCAGCTGAAGAATTAGAGGACACATTAGGTGAAGCACTAGAAGATTCACCTGCAGAAGATCTAGCAATTGAAGAAGAAACCGTTGAAGTAGATACCAGCGAAGAAGAAGCAGATGAAGATGAAACAGCGGATAATGATTCAGATTCGGAAGAAGAGCCGGATAACGAAGCCTCGTTCAAGTTGGAAATAGTGAACTCAAAGTTATAGACTTGCGTAGCACGTTTCGTTAATCTGCTGTTACCAGTGAAAATGGTCAAGGTGGCTTTAGCTGTTGCTTCACCAAATCCGTCAAAGGCACCACCAAAGTCAATGAAAACAACATCATTTACGCCCACAGCGTTTTTAAACTCAATCTCAACTGTATCAACTGTAACAGTGACACTGGCCGGAGTCACAACGTTATTTACTAGAAGAGCAGCGTTAGTGTAGTTAAAAGGACCTGTCTTCGTGGCGTCAAAAGAGAGGGAATTCCAAGGGCCGAGAGAACCAGGGACAGTCAGCCTCCATTGTGGAAGGCCACTCACTAGAGCGCCATCAATTTCAGGAACAACACCAGAGGAAGATGCGACTGGAACAGAGGAGGTTGAAGAAGCAATAGTGGAGTTGTTGGATGGAGAAGAGACTTCAACCGAAGATGTTGAAACTTGTGAGGAAACAGAGGAGACCTCAGCAAAAGAAGATAAGGTGGTAGAAATTGAAGATGCGTTACCATATGACGCAGAAGAAGATTCAATTGATGAGACTGAAACCTGAGATGAAGACTCTGAAGAGGACTCAGAAGAGGTTCCACCAACAGACGACTCAGAGGAGGACTCTGCAGAAGAGAACTCTGCAGAAGATGATTCGGCAGAAGAGGCCTGCACAGAAGAGGACTCAATAGAAGAGGACTCAATAGAAGAGGACTCCACAGAAGAGGACTCAATAGATGAGTATTCAATAGAAGAGGACTCAATAGAAGAGGACTCAATAGAAGAGGACTCAATAGAAGAGGACTCCACAGAAGAGGACTCAATAGATGAGTATTCAATAGATGAGGACGCAATAGAAGATGCCTCAACAGAAGAGGACTCCACAGAAGAGGACTCAATAGATGAGGACTCAACAGAAGAGGACTCCACAGAAGAGGACTCCACAGAAGAGGACTCCACAGAAGAGGACTCAATAGATGAGGACTCCACAGAAGAGGACTCCACAGAAGAGGACTCCACAGAAGAGGACTCCACAGAAGAGGACTCAATAGATGAGGACTCAATAGATGAGGACTCAATAGAAGAGGACTCCACAGAAGAGGACTCAATAGAAGAGGACTCCACAGAAGAGGACTCCACAGAAGAGGACTCAATAGAAGAGGACTCCACAGAAGAGGACTCAATAGAAGAGGACTCCACAGAAGAGGACTCAATAGAAGAGGACTCAATAGAAGAGGACTCAACAGAAGAGGACTCCACAGAAGAGGACTCAATAGATGAGGACTCAATAGAAGAGGACTCCACAGAAGAGGACTCAATAGATGAGGACTCAATAGAAGAGGACTCCACAGAAGAGGACTCAATAGATGAGGACTCCACAGAAGAGGACTCCACAGAAGAGGACTCGACAGAAGAAGACTCCACAGAAGAGGACTCCACAGATGAGGACTCGACAGAAGAAGACTCCACAGAAGAGGACTCCACAGAAGAGGACTCTAAAGAAGAGCCAGAAGCTGATGATTCTTCAGAACTGGAGAAAGATTCGGCAATAGAAGAGGAGGACCCAACTAGAGAGGAAGAATCTTCAGAAGAGCTCACTTCCGAAAACTCGTTGGAAAGAGATTCGTCAAGGGAAGAGGATCCAGCCTCAGAAGAAGAGTTGGATTCAGACTCGGATTCAGATGAGGCATCTGAAGCGGAAGAGGCACTCACAACGAAAGATTCACTCGAGGATAGAATGGAAGAGGATTCTTCAGAGTTTGATGCAGATTCTTCACTGAAAGAAAAGCCACTCTCTGAAAGAAGACTTGATTCTGATGAAGAGTCGACTGGGCTGCAGTGGGTGTCAGTTGGTTCAGAAGGATTGTTCCCACAAAAAGAGGCGGCAGAACTCAGTTTGGACCGGTACTCGGTCCATGCAGGCCACCCGCAAGCAATACAATCATTAACAGCATTAGTGAGCTCTGGCCCACACTCCTGGTTGGTGTTAACTATGCTGACTGCATTATCACAAGATGTGCGACACTGGGTGGTTATAACGCATTCTGAGTCAACAGCATGAGCCTTG
Organism: Barnettozyma sucrosica; assembly: GCA_030558145.1. Lineage (NCBI taxonomy): Eukaryota > Fungi > Ascomycota > Saccharomycetes > Phaffomycetales > Phaffomycetaceae > Barnettozyma > Barnettozyma sucrosica. The sequence continues at coordinate 39,338 of JAJMRY010000002.1, forward strand.
GCTATTAGCAGGGCAGTAGTGAAAGCACTCAATAAGTTGAACGGGACCATTATTTTGGGAGGTAGTGGTGGTGGTGGTCAATGGAAAAGTGGTGAACAAGAATGAAGTTTTACGTGGCATTTCTGGATTTAAGTACTTGATGATTGTGCCAGCCAGCTGGTAGTTCATTTAAGTTTGGATCACCGATTTAACATATGATTTGACGCTCCAATTATATGTGCCCGCATCTAAACTTATCAGCTTTGCATAAGCCAGCATCGAGAGGTTGGATCTTTTAACCATAAGCGATCTGTTCAAAGAGGAAAAACAATGCCAGAAAACGGCTAAAAAACTCACCATAGTTACTTATAAGCTGATGAAATACAGATAGGACTTTGGAGTCCACCAGTAGATGAATTTGATGGTTGTTTTGGTCCATTTGCTTGACGCCACCAAATCTTATCGCCTGAGATCAGAACCAAAAAATAAAAATAAAAAATCGCGGTATTCAAAAAATGTGCGGCTGTAAATCGGCGATGGCTGGTTGATCTTAAATTAGAATGGTCGATCTACAGCGGAAACTCGTACACACTGAAATGGCCTAGTTCAACTTTGAATGAGCCGACGCTAGACACTCTCAAACCATATCAGTCGATAACGCTGATCGTTATAACTTTCGCCAGTTGATAGGTGCGTCTTAAACAAGTGCTGGCGGGCTTTAACTAACTAATCTGTGCAATATCAATGAAGAATCATCTTGTATAGTCTTCAAGCTACCACACTGACTGCTAGGTGATTGTGAAATGCCTGCAGTCTTAATTCTGATGCTTAACCAAGTCCTGTAGCTAGAAGTTTTATTACTTCAAGAGTCCGAATAGCTATCCCGCACCAACTTTCTTTCTGATGTTAATCAGATCAATGTACATAGATGGTACTACATGAGCGCACCACCACAATACTACTACTTGTATGTTCAACTCAATGTGCCAATGAAATCTGGTTGTTGTCTCGTTTAGGGAAATCGGATTGAGCTCAACTTTGCCACTAGCTACATGATACTCCAGGGAATTCTTAATAAAACATAGGCCTCTATCGATATTTACATAAACATTAAACTACTGAAGAAAAGAGCTTCGAACCATCCATCTCGAAATCAAGTCAATGGAAGACTGCTATGTACCTAAATCCATATATCATTGATTTAAATGAATATCAAGGGCAAAACAAAAGCAGCCAGGGTTGAACCAACAGCCAAATTGTTGCCAGCGCCGACATACGTTGGGACAGATGCGGTGGATGCTAGAGTAGAGGAACTTGAGAATTCGGAAGCTCTGGTTGTTTGGTACGCTATTTGCTCACTATTCGCAGTTGAAGTGATAGTCTCAGTGGTGAAAGTGGCCTTCTCCTCGTCCTCATCACCACCCTTAGAAGTTTCAATAACAGCTCTTGTGGTCTCATAAGTGGTTGCCATATCATTGACAGTTGGGACGATCACACTCGTAGAGTAGGAGATAATCTTCTTTTCGGTGTTGTCAGGTGCTAAGCTGTGGGCAGTCTTTTCAGTTCTAGTGACTGTCTCAGTAGCGAGTGCCGCCTTCGTAGCTGGCTTCGTTTCAGTCTCAGTCTCAGTCTCAGTCTCAGTATCAACTGGGCAATAGGTGGTATAAGTGGTGACAATATCACTTCTGGTCGATGTTACTGTAGTAACGCCAGTTGTGACGACCTTCTCAGAGCATTTGTTCCCCTGGCAGGAGATAACGGTAACAATGGTAGTCTTATTGCTGTCAACAGTTTTGATGAAGGTTGACTCAACTGGAAGTGGGCAGTAAGTAGTATACTGAGTAACGATATCGGATATTCTCGTGGTAACAGCGGTAACACCGGTGGTGATGATCTTCTCACTACACTCACCAGCTTCGCAAGATGTGACAGTGATAACAGTGGTTCCAATAGGGGCTCCAGCAGTACTTTCAGTAGCGATAGATGTGGTAGCTACCAAACTTGAAGAATCTGCGCCAGACGAATCAGAACTTGAGCTGGAGATTGAAGCGGATGTTGACGAAAAGCCCGAAATCGAACCTGATTTTTCATCTTCAGCAGCAAGTGTAGACTCAAACTCATAGACAACAAAGTCACGCTTGACCATTCTGACATTTCTCGGGGTCCTGATGGCCAATGTTGCTATAATGGTAACTGAGCTACTAGCAGTAAACTCACCATCAAACAGGATGTTGACAGTGTCCTCAATTCCAACAGCCTCGTTGAAGGCAACAGAGAGTGCTTCATCTGAAACTGTGATAGCTGCCGAAGTAGAAATCTCACTATTAACCAGCAATCTCGCAGCAGTAAATTTCAATGGACCCTCCTTAACAAACGAGTTCAAGGTCAGTTCAGTCCACGGACCTAACGAGCCTGGAATAGCCAGCTTCCATTGAGGGAAGGTGGCTGTGCCATTATTAACCTTCTCACCGAAAAAGTAGAGCCCTGTTGGGTAATCTGATGATTTAACTTGTGCAGATGATAATGAAGAAGCGACAGACAGAGAGGAAGTTGAAACTTCGAAAGAGGAGATAGCAGAAGCTGAAGAGGTTTCACCCGGCACTGGTACTGAAGATTCGAGGAATGAAGGTTCTGAAGATGTCGACTTGTCAACAGAGGAAGACACCTCGACAGAAGACGATGGTTCTGGTTTGCATGCATCATCGGCTGGAGCTGCTGGTTTGCCACATTCAACAAAGGCGTCCCTTAGCAACACACCATAGTCTTTCCATATACCCCAGCCACAAGACTGACAGTCATCGGCAACTTGCATGAATTGGGACTCTGCACCACATAGACACTCGTGGTCAAATGGAGCCTTCCGATCTCCGTTCGTAGAGCATGTTCTAGCGACTCTAGCGGCAGCACCACACTTTGGATGACATGTTGGGGGTAGAACACTGCAATCAGAGGGAACAACAGAAGAAGAAGCCGGTGCTGACGATGCAGACTCGTCAACAGAGGAAGACACCTCGACAGAAGACGATGGTTCTGGTTTGCATGCATCATCGGCTGGAGCTGCTGGTTTGCCACATTCAACAAAGGCGTCCCTTAGCAACACACCATAGTCTTTCCATATACCCCAGCCACAAGACTGACAGTCATCGGCAACTTGCATGAATTGGGACTCTGCACCACATAGACACTCGTGGTCAAATGGAGCCTTCCGATCTCCGTTCGTAGAGCATGTTCTAGCGACTCTAGCGGCAGCACCACACTTCGGATGACATGTTGGAGGTAGAACACTGCATTCCTGTTGTCCTGGTGGTGAAATGTTTGACCTAATGGTGACAGATAATGACTGAGGGAGAGGGGCGTCTCTAACTGAGGACCCTAAATCTTCAACCCCGCTTACAGAACCAGCCCATAGCGCTGTACTTGAGACTATTACAGCCCATCTGGTGATGTGAACCATATCGAAGGTACTAAGGTGACGTGTGATACCGTTTGGACTAAATCACAGGTGATCAAGATTCAGGGCACCCATATCAATTATAAGAACAGATATGTGGGTGTCAATTAGAATAGGCACCAGAAGCTCCATTATCTCCAGGGTAAGAAACTGGGTGGAAGGCTGGAATCTGGTCTTGGGTAGCGTGCCTTTCCTGTATGAGCAGTGTAAGGCAGCTGCAGAATTCAGGAAGAGGCTGCGTCATGCTGCAGTATAGCTATTGGTTGTAACGAAGAAAAGCAGGGTAGATTTCTCATGGTAGGGTCAGTTAGATGACAGAAAACGTGAGGTTCACTCCTAGAAGAATATTTGCGACAGTAACTTCAGGTACTGTTTGCTTTAAAAATGACAGCTCACAAACAAACTAACAAGTAAAACTTTACTGGAACATCAACATAAGCCAAGAAACAAAAATCATATACGCATTGGGGTATTGCATTCTTCAAATCAAGAAAAATATTGATCGTGTTGAGACTTTCTGTCCACCACCAGGGGTTGGCTAAAAACGGGTGTTTTTTGTTCCAAGGTGAAGGAATGACAACTAAGATCTTCAATAGTTGAGACCCTGTGTTTAGAACAGGTCGATGCAGAGTCAATGTTCCGCTGCACGCGCTCTAATGACCAAGTCAACGTGATCGTTGGATACTGGGGAGGAAAAACTCGGTGGCAAATATTGCAATTATACTCTGGATTAAAGAGAGCCTGTGAATGTCTTGAAAGCGCCTCAAAAGAGCCCTAATGGAATAACGGAGCCCTACAGAGTCTAGACAGTATCTTATTAGCCAAGTACCTCAAAATTGTGACATGGAGCCTTGTTGATATTGTCATCAGACACGTTTTTGGAAGGTGTATTTGTTTCGGTTTAATTGGCGATATCGGTCATTGGTCGGGATCTTGGGACTAGTCTCATCCTCGAAATTTTTGGGCAATTTTGTCATGATTCAATGACCCCTCTAAACCGTTAAAATGGTAAACCCTCTGAGATTCAAGCACTGAGAAGTTCTAAGAGACTCGACTGTAGTTTGTGGGATTTGGATGTAGATTTGGCGGAATGCCGTGACTCCAGAGAAAACACGATTCACTGCTCGCAATCCAAAGGTACCCTCCCAGTCGAAAGTATCGCATTACGTTGATTATTACACATATTGAACTGAAAGATCGAATGCGAGGCTAAAAAAGGCTCATGGATGAAAGGTCAAACAAATGCGTTCCTCTAATTGTTTAGTTTGGGTGTATTTAATCTCGGTTTTTGATCTATTGCTAAGAATAGAAGGAATTAATGACGAGTAATACCTTGACTTTACAATCTCCAACGGACATTCCATCATCTTGCATTGTCTATATCGCAAGAGATCATTCACAGATTATAGCTTGCTACTTGCCACATTCTAGGTAATGTCTTTTTATGTACAAAATTGCCATAGATCCACCTTGTCATACCAACAGTAATCCTGGTATATAGAAAATGTGTTGAACTGCGTCTTAAAAAATGCCGAGATTGAATGGTGAGCATATTGGCTCTTTGTTTCAGTAGCTGGTGCATGGTGGCGGTATAGTGGGCGCGAATCTGACCAAATTACCTGTTGGGTCAACTTACCCCCAATTGAAGTTCTATCTGGTACCTACAATGAGCCAACGTATCAAGAAGCGCAAATACTACTGAAATTTGAATCATTCACCAGTTTAAGAATTTTGCTACATTTAAAGTCTAAGATTTCCCTCCTGATTTATAAAATAGTCGAATCAGCGACATTACGGGTTATATTCCTGCATCATAAGACGCTCAAGGTTGCAAGGTTGGATCTACACACGCAAACAAGTAACTGAATGTGAGAATTACAGTATGGATGTGTACCATGGTATCATTAAACAGAACTGAAGACAAATAAACTCCATTAATCTTACACTTAGATCAACAAGGCAGCGGCACCAGCTAACAAACCGGAGAAGGCCAACTTAGAACCGGCACCAGTGTACGTGGAGACAGTGGCTGAGGTCGTAGGAGCTGGAGCTGGACCAGAAGAGGTTGAGAGAGTAGATGATGAGGCCGGAGCTGGGGAGGAGAAGGTTGAAGAAGTAGAGGTTGGTGCTGGTGCTGGTGCCTCAGAAGAAGTTGGAACTGGTGCTGGGGCAGTGGTGGAAGTAGTTGGAGCTGGAGCCGGAGCTTGGCTTTCAGTAGTTGGAGCTGGAGCTGGAGCCGCAGTAGAAGTCTTTGGAGCCTCTTCACCACACTTGGCACCTGTTGGCTTGGTGGACAAACCACACTCACCCAAAGCTGGGGACAAGAAAGCACCGTAACTGTCCCATAGAGACCAGCCACACTCTAGACATTCAGCGGACTTCTGAATAAACTCTGAGGAGGAACCACATAGACAGTTATGGTCAAATGGACCAGCGTAGTCACCGGAGGTAGCACAAGTTCTGGCAGCTCTGGCCATAGCACCACAAGCGATGTGACAACCCATGCTGCCCTCTTGACCACAAACTTGGGCAGAGACTTGAGAGATAGCAGCGGCAGCTAGAATGAGTGGAATGGCGACCATTGTGTAAGATGATGTGTTTATGATAATATGAAACACCTGAGGGATAGAATGGGGTGCCGTGATCTTTCTTTTATAAGTGATTTCGAATTTTATGGGTGTTTTCTTTGGGGTCGTATGTAGAAATATGCAGGTAGCTGTGTTGTTGTTTTCAACCTGCCAACTACTGTTCTACAAAACCCAACCCAATGATTGGTTGGAACTTAACAACTTAAACCAGAATCTGTTCCCTGAAATGGAAATACACCTTCCATAAACGGAGTTCCCAAGCCAAGTGACCCTCTTCTGAGTGGCTCCTTTTTCCAGGGGACAATGCAGTGGGTGTTTCAGGATCAGCTCCTGCATCCTGACTCATGACAATATAGAAGCACTTCGTGCGTGGTTCCAGTCGCACATTCAGCATATCTGGATTTGCTTGACTTGCTTGACTTGCAAGGTGCAAGCGAGTTTGCTTGTAGGTGGATTGGTCTTTTGATTTGATTTGGTTTGATAACAGTGCCAAATATCGAACACGTGAGACGGACCATCAATTTGATCAAAACCTTATCTTTTTCATCAATACTTATCTATTCAATCAAAAACCAAATTTTGACCCTTTACATGAAATGTTGTACAAGACTACAGATGTAAAATAAAGAGGTAATCTATTGAAAAAAAAATCAGAAATTGATGTGATAACTACTGATATCCTACATCAACAAGAAGGACAAGACCAAACCGAAGATGGAAGTTCCTGCAATGGCTCTGCCAGCAGCACCAGTGAAGGTAGTTTGGACAGTTGGTGTTGGCGCCTTGGAAGTTGTAGAGGTCTTACGGCAGTTGTCATCCTCACAAGAGGTGACAGTACCAGTCACAGTACCAGTTTGGCTCTTGGTGACGGTACTGTTTCCTAGATAGTATGGACCACCAGAGGTTGAGATGGTGGTTTTCGAAACTGGCGCATCGGTAGTTGGCTTGACAGAGCCAGAGGTTGTCTTCTCTGTGGTTGGAGCTGGGGCTGGGGCTTTGGTATCAGCTTTGGTATCAGTGGTAGGAGCTGGGGCTGGGGCAGTGGTGGAAGTAGTTGGAGCTGGAGCTGGGGCTTGGGTCTCAGTAGTTGGAGCTGGAGCTGGAGCCGCAGTAGAAGTCTTTGGAGCCTCTTCACCACACTTGGCACCTGTTGGCTTGGTGGACAAACCACACTCACCCAAAGCTGGGGACAAGAAAGCACCGTAACTGTCCCATAGAGACCAGCCACACTCTAGACATTCAGCGGACTTCTGAATAAACTCTGAGGAGGAACCACATAGACAGTTATGGTCAAATGGACCAGCGTAGTCACCGGAGGTAGCACAAGTTCTGGCAGCTCTGGCCATAGCACCACAAGCGATGTGACAACCCATGCTGCCCTCTTGACCACAAACTTGGGCAGAGACTTGAGAGATAGCAGCGGCAGCTAGAATGAGTGGAATGGCGACCATTTTGATAGCTAGAGAGTGAATGGAATCTTTATGAAACTAAGCGCAATTAACAAAGTAGGTGGATTTCGGTGTGCATTTATACCATTTCTTCTCCATCAGGTTTTTGATATTTTTGTCCATTGCGACGCTCATATCTGCACCTGAAAGAAGAAGTGGTAACCTACAAGCGAAAACTAGAAACCATATCAGTTGATCATCCGCTCTTGTCCCGCTCTGGCCCCCCGTTTCTTGGATCGATCATATACTTTCAGAACCATAGTCACAATCTCTTCACTTTCGATAGTCTTCACTACTGAGCCCTACTCTGTTTCACAACCTCTTTACGCCCACTCCATCACTCCTTGCTGACCTGATGATCAATAATCACCAGTATAGTGTTTCCCTTCTGCCAAATACAGGGTCCCGGTGTCCCAAAAAAAATGGGTGAATTTGGTTTTTTGTTTTTTTGATCAGGCTGCATGAAGGATCTGCAGGACTGCAGGATCGTGTTACAGTAATTCAGATAGAATCATGAATCATGTTTTTTGTCTTTCGGAACTTGTACGATTATGGATGAGATTGGTCAATTGGAAACAATCCAATACGACGGCTGAGAAGCGGAGTTGACATTGATGAAATTTTGAGCTCTAGAGCAATGAGGTGCCATCCCTTGGAAGTGTCACTACGATCATGAAATAGAGGGGTTTGATCATGTATTTTCGAGTACTTCATCTCTTCGTTAGATCAACAGAGCGGCAGCAGCGGCAGCCAAACCTGCGCCGATGGTGATTTTGTTACCTGCACCAATAGAACCTGATGAGGATCCAGAAGAGGAAGAAGAGCCACCAGCAGTAGAGGTTACAGAGGTAGTAGAAGGAGCACCAGAAGACAAAGTTGTATTACTTGAGCCAGTTGGAACAGGGATGGTATCGTTTGAAACACCAGTGGCACCAGAGACAGGGCAACGAGCACCGGTTGGCTCCTCCGGTAGACCGCAGGCCTTTAAACCAGGCTGGATGAATGCACCATAGCTGTTCCACAACTCCCAACCGCACTCTAGACAGTCGTCAGAATAGAGCATGAAAGTAGAGTTCCTTGAGCACAAACAAGTCTCATTGAACGGACCGGTGTAAGTGTTCTTACCAGAACAGATACGAGCCTCACGAGCCATACCACCACACTTTGAGTGGCATGAAATGCTTGACTCTTCACCGCAGATTCTCTGATCGGCTGGGGCTTCCTGGGTTGGCCATTGGGCCATAGCTGGGGTGATAACGACAACTGCGATTATTGCTTGAAAAAGAGTTGGGTTCATTGTGGGGGATAGATAATGAGGAGGGTGGAAAACTGTGATTTCAATTCAAGAAGCACAAAGGTACCAGCGTCATGTTCTGGCCTTTTCACCGTATTTATAGTTTGGTGAATCGAGAATTGGCAATGGACATATAAAGTCTTGGAAGTTATCCCTATTGCAGATTTGTCCAAGGGTAGTACAGGAGAGCACAACGCCCTGCTAGGTGTTAAAAACAAGACTTCCATAGGTTAGTTTGACGCAATCACTGACCAGGGGTCTTTCAGCACAGTCTAGGGCCAGCATTTATCATCGAAGGATCCGTTTTGTTGCTGTTTACATGATCCCCGAAACTAGAATTCGGGGATTATATCGACCCTATTTCGTTAGGGGCACGATAACTGTAAAACCTGAAGATCTGAGTTATCGATTCGATCAAGCCCACTAGATGTAGGTATATGATACAGTGCATTATCATAGTGCATAGTAAAGGGGTGCGATCCGGATATATTCAAACGATTTTGAGGTCAAACAATCTTTGATTGAAAGCCCTCATACGCAATTCTGATCACATAGTCAGTTTGAATTTAAGGCGATAGGTTCGCCTGGTCCCTGGTCCTTGAGGTCTTTTGTTAGGTTGTACAAAATAGAACCCTCGGATTTCGGATTAGTGCAGTTTATTCAAATCAACAAGAATGGCAAGACCAGTAACAAAGGCTCCAGCAAACGCTCAGGACCCAGCATCAATTAACTTCTTGGAGTATTGAGTGTTGATAGAGGAAGAAACCGATTTTGAACCTGGCTTGGGGCCCTTGGAAGTTGGATCTGGCAAGTCCTCGTGGCATTGTTATTGGTAGAGAAAGGGCCACCATCAATAGTTCGACTCCCCCGGTGCTTGTTGGACTTGTTCTCTTCTCAAGACGAAGTTTTCCGTGTCTCAGGATTTCGCTAGGTTGGTTTGTTTTCGAAAGGTACGGAAACATTCACAACTGTGGTCCTGAGATTTCTCAGGTATTGGTCTGTGTGACCCTTCTGGAGAAACACTCTCTGATGCTTCTGAAGATGGTTGGTGGTACTATACTAAGCTTTGGGAACTAGGATCAATCCTTGCGGCGTCCGGGCTCCCTTGTCATTTCTCACCTTCGTCGAAGATCCAGCCAACAGCTGTCCAAGAAACGACAGGAAAAACACTCCCAGTCCAAAACAGCATCCTTCTGCACTCAGACGCGGTACAAAAGTGTCTCATGCGGTATCAAACTTGTACGGGTGTTTTTCTTTTTGCGAACGGACTTTGAGAGGCAAGGAGAATATCCTGAAACTAACACTAAAGAAGGCCCCTCAGTATGCACTTTCTAGCTACCTCCTGAGGCCCAAGAATACCTGAAAGCTGTAGCCTGTCTCCAGTCTTGAGCTTAGTGGTACCTACTGCCATCAAATCTTTCGAGACTTGGAAATAAACTAAATAGTAAATCCTTTAGGACTTCACAACAGAACTTCCCAGTTCTGGAGTTTTCGGTGCAAGATAAATAATTTCAAATCTTCATTCAACAGCATCATCTGCGTTTCTCTCCGAAGGACTTCCTCCTTTTTCGGTCTCTCTCTCGTGGGGTGATCCAACAGTTGCTTCATCTCACTCTTCTAAGCTCTTGGCTCAAACCCTCTGGTACAAAACATTCCAATTGGACTCCAGTGTTTGCTGTTCTCAAAGAAACTATCTCCATCGCAAGGTTCTACCTATACCCTATCTCTAGAATAACCTGCAAGGACGCGGGTGGGATCAACAGTAATTGAATACAAAAATATTAGTTAATATAAGGAGTTGGTGTTGGCGAAACTCTTGGCACAAAGGAGCATATTGCGCTTGAAGCGGTGAGATATCCATGAGTTCGATTGAAGAAAGGTTTCACTTTGCACGTTATCAACACTCTTGATTAGGTACTACTTTCAAGAGCTAAATTCTGATATTAGTGAGTAATTCCAATAGATTTTAACATGTACCTGTGTGAGAAAGCAGGTCTATAGGAACATCATGAGCCAGAGAGCCCAATTGTTCATCAATTCACGATATTATTTGCATCATTGGCAGATGGCTCTCCGAACCGTCCAGACATTCAATGAACCAGTACACTATGGTAGTAATCTTCTTCAGAAAGTTAATTCTGCAAAGTTTGAAGACACTTCAAGGGTCTCCTTTTGCCAAGGTAATATATTAAACATACTCTAATACTTGATATGAAAGCTCCTAACTCTCCTCAACGGCATTCTGACTACATTCGTACGTCAGAAACGGTCATTTGCGATTCTTGAAACTTAGGAGGCTGCACCCCCTTTCATTAAAACTATCCTGGAGAAACGGGCCACTTCCTATCGAGTTCCCTCAAGGGAAGGACTGACCGATAGATGGTAGGCAATAGTAGAGACCAGTTCGAATCTGTGCCATCTACTGCTCCTGTGCACAGCTTTGGTTAGTAAGAGGTAAAAACTTGATGTCTTCTGAAACTGGTTGGGCCACATCTTCGCGAGGGGCCGTTTTCTTTGAGGATACTTCACATATCGAGTCACCGCCATACAAGACCCAATTGGAGTGAAAATGGTCTTCAAACCTTGGCATGCGATTGGCAAGTCGCAGCCACGTCACTTAATAAGTGATAGTCCAACCTCATCAAAGGTGAGCCCTCTTCCTATCGTGAAGGTAGAGCTGAAGGAGAAGATAGTTGGAACATTACTTGTTTTGCCATCAACCTTGAAGGCTGTATTTGAAGGTTTGGTGAGGCATTCCGGCAATGGCTCTAAAGTCATTGGTACAGCTGAAATATGGAGTGCTCCGATCGTAGGATTTGGTGTTGATGATGAGTTTGTGGAAGATGAGCAGCTGTACAAGATCAGAGACCGTGGCGATGAGTCTGTTGAGAGGACATTGAACTCCAGCCTTGAAATTTGGAAGATGATGGATAGCCTTGCAGTTTTAGTTGTGGATAATTATCAAGAGGACGAGGTCATAAATTTCAATTTGATTGCCGCTGAATTGTTGAAGAATGTTGATCGGAGTGTGGAGGTGATTTCATTTACTCCTGGTACTCTGCCATTCAACGCCACTGTTAAGAAACTGTGCAATGCTGCTGATAACGAACTGCCGTTCGATCCATTGACCCCGCCATTCCTGATAACAGGGGTTGCTGCTTCGGTTCTGTCTCAAGAGAAGCTAATAAGTACAGATGACCCAAAAGCCGCAGTACTAGTCCTCCAGAGTGAGGGTGTTCCAGGTTTTGAGAAAATCAACATTGAAGCTGTTAGAGAAGTTGGATTTTGGCTGGTAAAGAAGTTTGCCCTCGAGAACCAGTTCGTGGATGATGTCGAGAAACTGAGCGCTTTTGGGAAGAGCGTAAACAACTTTGCCCTTTATCTATAGTGAAAATCGCCCCGTTAAAGGAAACGTGTTATCCTAATATCCATTCCCAAACCTATAAACCCTGTGTAACACTCCTATTCACTTCCTGCCAATGATTGGATCCTAGCACCTAATCCTTAGTTCCTCGTCGCTGAGATTAATCTCGATCACATCAACACTGTTGATCTCTCCTTGTTCCCGGCTCAAGGAGTAGGAGAACACACGACTTCGGGGTAGCTTTAATGCCACAGTGTCGTCTTCATCATCTTCAACCGCTGAATCAGAATAAATGGCTCCTTTTCTCTGTTGATACTTCGTTACAAACAAATCCTGGTTCCAATTGAACCCCTGACTTTCGTTCAAACTGACTGAGAAGCGTGGAGTCAGTGAACAGGTACAGCACGCCTCATTCCCATCTTTAGCCTCCTCGCCTTCAGTATCAACATCAATATCCATAGCATCATCTCCTTCACTGTCAGCATAATTATAGCTATTGTGAACCTGGCAGAAGTGATTAAAACCGGTAGTGATTTCGTACACAACATAGTGCTCATTCTTGATCATAGCCTTGGAAAGAAAAGAACGACGTCTTACAAAAGGCGAGCTTGATGAATTAAAGAATGAAGGTCGTCTAGAAGCAGCAGTTTGTCTCGAACGGCTAAGTGACTCATCATTGAGCTGCAGGGCCTTCTTTGTGGTGGTAGCTGGGTTTGAGGAAACGCTAGCCAATGATGCAAAAGATCTCACAGGAGATAATGTCTTCTGTGGCTTTCGGGATGATTTCGAGGACTTTGGGGATTTCATTGTCGCTCTGTAATTCACTTTTATCACAAGTGTGCAGAGGAAAGAGAGGTTTCTGAAGTTCCACAATATATTTCTGACATTGACACCCTCGATAAGCAAATCCCTCAGGGCACCTAACTCAGATAGTAGTTGCACTAAAACACCCAAAAGTAGAATACTTCCATTTAAGTAGGTCATCTCACCGGGTAACCAAATTGGTGAAAATTTTCATTTTCCTTTTTTCACGGCACACAACTCAAAATTTATTTCTAGGTTAAAAGCGAAGAAAAAATTTCTGTCAAAAGGGTACACACTGTCCAAACATGTCTGCTCCAATCGACTTCCTGCTCTTCGAGGAGGCTACTGGTTACGCCATATTCAAGGTTAAGCTCCAACAGGACAACATTGGTGCCAAGATCAAGGAGGTTCAACAACAGATCAATGACTTGGGTACCTTCTCCAAACTTGTGGAACTAGTCTCCTTTGCCCCATTCAAGGGTGCTGCTCAGGCTTTGGAGAACGCCAATGAGGTTTCCGAAGGTTTGGTTTCTGAGTACTTGAAGTCTGTTATTGAGTTGAACATCCCAAAGGGTAAGAAGCAGGTCAGCTTGGGTATCTCTGACAAGAACTTGGGTCCATCCATCAAGGAGAGCTTTGGTTTCATTGACTGTCTTTCCAACGACTTGGTTCAGGACCTTTTGAGAGGTATCAGACAACATGGCGACAAGCTTTTGAAGGGTTTGCAACAAGGTGATATTGAGAGAGCCCAGCTTGGTTTGGGTCACGCTTACTCCAGAGCCAAGGTGAAATTCTCAGTGCAAAAGAACGACAACCACATTATCCAAGCTATTGCTCTATTGGATCAACTGGACAAGGATATCAACACCTTCTCCATGAGGGTTAAGGAATGGTATGGCTGGCATTTCCCAGAATTGGCCAAGTTGGTTCCAGACAACTACCAATTCGCTAAGTTGACCCTTTTCATCGGTGACAAGGCCTCTTTGAACGAGGAGAAGCTACATGACTTGACTGCCTTGTTGAACAACGACTCTGGTCTTGCTCAAACTGTCATTGACAATGCTATGATCTCCATGGGTCAGGATATCTCTGAACAAGACTTTGACAACTTGTTGGTGTTTGCTAAGAGAGTTGTTTCCCTCACTGAGTACAGAAGATCCCTATACAACTACTTGACTGACAAGATGCACACTGTTGCTCCAAACTTATCAGAGTTGATTGGTGAAGTTATTGGTGCTAGATTGATCTCCCACGCTGGCTCCTTGACGAACTTGTCGAAGCAAGCTGCCTCCACTGTTCAAATCTTGGGTGCTGAGAAGGCTCTTTTCAGAGCCTTGAAGACCAAGGGTAACACTCCAAAGTACGGGTTGATCTACCACTCTTCCTTCATTGGTAAGGCTTCTGCTAAGAACAAGGGTAGAATCTCCAGATACTTGGCCAATAAGTGTACTATTGCCTCTAGAATCGATAACTACTCTGACGAGCCAACTAATGCCTTTGGTCAGATCTTGAAGAAGCAAGTTGAACAAAGACTAAACTTTTACGACACTGGTGCTGCTACTATGAAGAACTCTGATGCCATTGAAGAGGCTTTGGCCCTTTACAAGAAGGACTTGGATGTCGAGATCGATGACGATGATGTGGAGGAAGAGAAGGAAGAGAAGAAGGAGAAGAAGGAGAAGAAGGAAAAGAAGGAAAAGAAGGAAAAGAAGGAAAAGAAGGAAAAGAAGGAAAAGAAGGAGAAGAAGGAAAAGAAGAGAAAGGCTGAGGATGATGAGTCTCCAAAGAAGTCCAAGAAATCCAAGAAATAGGCTTCTTAACCATCGATCGTTCCTGATTATTGTACCATTAGAATTTTCATTTGTTCCTGTTCCCAACTTTTTTATCATCAATTTTTATATACTGGTTAGTTTTTTGGTTTGAAGTTTATATAAAATACCTTTTTAACTATCTGTTAATAGCATTATTACTAGGTCTACCTTTGATGTAGTTGTGCTTCTAAAATTTACCTATTGAACTTTAGGCTAAATATTATACAGGAAGATCCACCTCTCAGAGGACCTCTATTCCTCCATTTCATCCTCCTCTTCGTCTTCACTTTCTTCCTCACCATCACTTTCAACTTGGAGAACAGCCTCGTTGGTGTCAGTCTGATACTTTCTTGCAAATCTTGATGCCTTGCCTTGTTTGTTAGCTTCATCTCTAGCCTGTCTCTGCAAGCTCTTCAAAGAGTCCTTGAATGTGTTTCTGACACCTCTGTTGGAGAATACATCAAACAGCTTCAAGCCCTTATTCACACCACCTACAACCAAATTACCAGCAATTTCCATGTTTGGAGCAAAGCTGGAAGTCAGCACATTGCCAACCCCAAAATCCCTAGAGAACACCATTGATGGGCCCTTCGTATTATCGGCAGCAGTTGGGATCTTCCATAATTTGACCAGCTTTTCACCCATAGCCGAAGTCACCAATAAATCAGGCAAGAATGTGTTAACTTGAAGCGATGAAATACCAGCATCATGAGCCTGAAGGGTCCAAAGTGGTTTATCCTGGTTTCTGATATCAAACGCATAGATGTTACCCTGGTCAGTACCAGCAAGAAACTGTTCAGCGGTATTCCAACTCACGGATTCAATATCTTGAGACCCAACACTCCAATACTTGGAAATCTTAGAAGGGTCTTCGATTCTGACATCACTGATTGCAATACGACCATCATAACCACCAGTAAGCATGATTGTTCCCTCTGATGGATGCCATTGGGATGAGGAAACGTGCGTTCCCGAGTGAATAGTGTCAATAGAACGAACGGCAGTGGCAGTGTTCAAGTCCCACAGCTTCAAAGTGTGGTCAGCAGATGTAGAAGCAAGAACATTTCTGTGGAATCGATTATGCGATAGGGAAAGGACAGCGTCAGTGTGATGTGTAGTGACGTGTTTGGACTTCTTCTTGCCCTTCTTCTTTAGGGATTGAGAGGAGTTGGCAGATGGTTCACCCAAAATCACATCAGGGAATGCCTTGTCCACACAATCAAGGTTCCAGATCTCAATCTGTGGATCGAAGGTACCGATAGCAGCAAAGTTACCAACATTATCAGAGTCCTCAACGCCAGACTTTGGTCTGTAGTTAATCCACTCAACGCACAGTGGGAAAGCAGGAAGCATGAGATCATGATGCATGTACAGAGAGCTATCTCTATGTAGGCCCTTGGCGACGTCTGGATCCTGTTTGTCAGCCTCCTCCTCCTCAGCGCCAGCTGGTGCACCAGCACCATCATCAAACACGTAAACGTCTAGGTATGAAACGTCATCCTCGGTTCTAGTTGCCAAAATCAGATTATCGTTTGGATAGATCTGGTACTCCTGCTTGTCTTCGAGTTCGTCCTCCTTAGTAGGAAGGGAGATATAAGGGTCGTTCTCATCATCACCCTCGTGGAACTCCACCTCATTGGACAGACCTGGAATGTTCGCCATGACACCTTCGCCTTCTTCTTCATCATCGTCATAGTGCTCCAAGTCATATTCTTTCAAATCATCATCAATCTCCAATTGCTCGGCAACAGCCTTTTCACTAGAGCCGGATTCATCCTGTTCTAGATCCTTAAGGTTCTCCTTAGCATCGTCAATCTCAAGCTGTGCGAGCTTGGTGATTCTCTCCATTTCCTCATCATCAAGTTCATACTTTTCGGGGAACTCGCTAGCAAACCCTCTTGGGACCCAACTGGTGGCAGAAAGCATTGCTGGTAACTGTTAATTTGTGAAATGCAATTAGGTACAACCTTCTTCAATCGCATGAAAGCCCATCGCCTAAAAAAAAATCCTAGAAAAATTTGAAAAAAAAAAACCTTTTTGGTATGCGCAGCATACTTTTAGGGGCTTCTAACTGTTGATCTTCAGACGAGAACTTTTGGTTTTTGGGAAAGCCGCCAAAAAAAGAGGCGAGTGTCGTATCCAGTGATTTTATTGAACAATAAAGGCATGTCCAAGAAGAGTATTGAGGAATTGCTGAAGCAGCTCGCCGCTGGGGCACAATTGAATGAAGAGCAGCAAAAGACTATGGAAGACTACAAGTTCTGGAAAACACAACCTGTCCCAAAGCTGGATGAAAAAGTCACCGAAGAGGGCCCAATTGAGTATAAGACCGTGGAAGATATTAGCACTACACCCTTGCCATTACTACCAGAGTTTGAATGGGCTGACTTAGACCTTAACAAAGATGAGGACCGTGATGAGGTGTTCAAACTCTTGTACGAGAACTATGTTGAAGATGCAGACTCCACTTTCAGATTCAAGTACTCAGCTGATTTCCTTGATTGGGCTTTGAAGCCACCTGGATATCGTAAAGAATGGCATGTGGGTGTGAGAGTTAAGGCCAGTGGAAGGCTGATTGGTTTCATTGCTGGAACACCGGCTGAGTTAAAGGTGCATTCCAACAAAGTGACTGCTGTTGAGATCAACTTTATCTGTGTGCACAAGAAACTGAGATCAAAGAGACTGGCTCCGATTCTTATCAAGGAGGTCACTAGAAGAGTGAACCTTCAGGGAATCTTTCAAGCTCTGTACACTGCTGGTGTGGTGTTGCCAAGTCCAGTCTCTGTATGTCGTTACAACCATCGTCCAATCAATTGGGGGAAGCTCTATGATGTTGGATTCAGTTACTTGCCAGAAAATGTCAATAAGACACAGATGATTGCAAAATACACTTTGAGAAACCAGGGCAAATTGAAGAACTTGAGAAGAGTGAAAGATGAGGACTTCGAGCAGGTGTTTGATCTCTTAACCAAGTACCAGAAACGTTTCGAGCTAGTTCAAGACTTCACCAAACCAGAACTGAAGCATTTGCTGCTTGGCAACCAAAACTTGAAGGATGAAGACAAGGTTGTACAGACTTTTGTTGTTGAGGACGAGGAGTCTGGAAATATCACCGACTTTTTCAGTTTCTACCTGCTACCATTTACTGTGCTAAACAATCCTCACCATGAGGAACTCGGAATTGCATACCTCTTCTATTATGCTTCTGATGTTGCTTTTGGCGAAGAAAATGAAGCTGCTGGGAACCAGTTATTAAAGAAGAGATTGTCTGATCTGATTGGCGATGCTCTCATCATCGCTAAGAGTCTTGGTGTTGATGTGTTCAATGCTGTTTCCTGTCAGGACAACAATTTGTTCTTGCAAGACTTGAAGTTTGGTGAAGGTGATGGTATTTTGAACTACTATCTGTTCAATTACAAGGCCAAGTTCATTTCAGGCGGTTTGAACAAGGAGAGGCATGTTGACCCAGCCAACCTGAGTAAGGTTGGTGTTGTGATGTTGTAATAATTATGGAGTAAGTTTCCTTTGCTCCTGTAGATCAAGTTAAAGCATCACGGCGATGATAAAATATGACGCTTCTGTTGTCACCCCTTTGTTCCTTGCAAATTATGCATTCCTTCGCCATTCGAGGTAGTACAATGAGAATTTCAGCGACCATTCAACATTCAACGCTCTTCCAGATCATTCGGTCAGGTACACAGTGCATCTTCAAATCTATATGCTTCTTCAATATTACTGCACAAATGTAGGGATCGCCTTGAAACTCTCCTCTTTGCCTTGAATTCGATTTTTCAGATGCTCATTCAGTGATTCGAGAGCTTTACAGGAACGCACAATCAACAGCGATACCGAGTTTCATTCGGCAAGTTGCTGTATGATGCTGGGCTGTTCAGTTTCAGAAAGGCAATTACTTCGAAGCGTTGTTGGTCCACTACAAAAAGCGCTGTTTGTCTCATTTCCCAAAGATGGGGCAATCAAATTCGAGTCAACTCGAAGAACCACTTTGATTTCTCGAGAGTACTAGGTAATGGAGTCAAGATCCCACTTAATGTTATATGTGTAAAGATGATGGGTGGACTACTACTTATTGGGATGCTTGAGAGGTCAGCACAGACGGACATCGTGTTTATTGGTATTGAAGAGCAGGTAGGGTTTGCTATTCAGTGTTTTGAAGTACCACTACAAATGCTGTAGATCTGGACACATTTAGTGTCCAGCAGATGATTGCAGATAATTGAATATGTTGAGTTCTAATACCAACGAATTAATGAGAAAGTCAACAATAGTTCTTCATAGAGAGTTCTAATCACTCACCAAGTCAGAACATCCTGCTCGTCTTCACTCACAAACTCATCATTCCAAATCCTTTGCATTCTTTTCAAATTGTGATCAGCGCTTGCCAATCCGTTCTTCTCTAAAAATTTAAGGTACTTCTCAGCGAGCTCTTGATCCTTTTGGTAGATACAGTTCCTACCGACAATATCAATCATGAAATGCAAATGTGTAGCACACTTGTTGAAATAGTTTTCAACGTCAATCCAATCGAGGAATTCAATGAAGCCTATTCCCTTCTTCACGAGATCCTGGACCAGGACTGATGTTTTTGGGGTTTCAAGTATCTTTGTGAGGATGATGAGTCTGGCAACAATAATGTGTCCCTGGTGTGAAACATCAAACCAGCTGTATGTCACCTTCTCCCCATTGGATAGGTGAATTGTTTCAATATTTTTGAACTTATTCATCATGGTGCTGTGGGAAGGGTGAATAAGGTTTGACTCACTGATGAATCCAGAAGGATCAAAGACAAATAAGTTTTCAAGTTCAGTCAGGTGGTGCAGTAAATGACTCACTTCATCGAAGGATACCAGCTGCGGCTCAATATCCGCGCCTAAATGAGCCCCTTCAACCTTCGAAATCATTCCAGAGGTCTTCGCTGCTCTTATTCTATTCAAAATCTTAATAATGTCCCTGAACACAATATCCAGCCCTACCATGTGCCCTGAGATATAGTTAAACCCATTAATATCTAACATATTTAGTCTTTTGAGTGAGATGAGGTAGAATTCGTCGTTGGTAATAAAGTTGTTCAGCTCCTGTTCGCCTGCCTGAAGAATACCGCCAAATGCGTTAGTTATTCCCGCAAGCACTTCGTAAGTAATTAGCCAGTTTTTGCACAGCTGTAACGTATCCGATTGGATAGAAGTCTTCTTTAACAGCTCTTTTGCACCTTTCAAATGGGCCCTCCATTTCATATTCTTACTGGATGCAGAATCAGTTGTCAAAAGAAGAACGGTCAACAACATGGGTTCGATACTACCAGGAAGCGCATTTCCATTCTCAAAGTTTTCCCCAAGCATATTCAAACATGATGAAAGGTATGAGCAGTATGCTTGATCATCTTGAATGCTCTGACTTGTTTGGTGAAGTGATTGTGCTCCACAAGCCAGGATTGCATACATCAGGTACGTCTCCCTTTTCGCATAGTGCAACAGCACGTCTCTCAGCGGATTGCACTCTGGGTTTGGACCAAAAGGGCACGCCAAATCACAAAATTCTTGGTAGAAGCGCTTCAGGTATCGGTTGTGGGGCTCTCCAAGGTTAAAATTGGCCAGTGGATTACTGAAGACAATCCCATTCACTTCAGACTCATTTGTTAAACGTGCAGTTTCAGCAAGTGTGGTACTGAATGGTTGAGTACCTTCTTCGATGTATGACTTCACAATGGGTGTCAGAGCTTCTTCTAATCTCCAGTTCACCAAGTCATTTAGGTTATTGTATAACAGGCTCGCATCTGAGAAACTGAAACCAATGCTGGCATGCATATTGATGAGGCCATCTGTGGGGCTAATCTGCCCACCGAAGCTGGCGAGAGTGCAGGGGCCAACCGTCTCAGTGGCTGTTTTAGTCAGTGCTCGAGGTGTTCGCTTCTTGTTCTTGGGGTTGAGGATGTACGAACATTCTCTATTCAGTCTGTCGCATTGCCAACATTTGGGTTTGGTTTCATCGCACTTCATTCGCCGTTTCTTACATTCCACACAGCCGTTACGGGAGTACTTTCGCTTAGGTGCAGTGGTGGAGCCTTCAGCAGTTTGACCCATTCCGAAGTTCTTATCATGAGTCCTGAATGAATTTGGTGCAAGCTTCTGGTAATTGAGCCAAATTTATTTCTAATTTGGTCTGGTCACAAAGTCAGAGCTGTTCAAGGTGATACGATCAAGTATGTATGCGGTTTCGAGTTGGGGGAGAAGACGAAAAAAAAATAGATCAATGCTGTTTGCAAAGAAAACTTTGACATATTCCGAGGGATTTAGGCCTAATTAGTTCTACAATTTCCTAATTTTTGAAATACTGTATTTCTCTATGAACAAAGACTTTCTACCAGATTTGAAGTTCTTCAAACAAGTCAACTCTACCCTTTGCTTCCATTAGGTGGGAAGCCACTGACTTTCTTGCCAAATCAACCATCTTCGGTGGACCGCAGGTAACAACAGCCACAGAAGGGCCAGACTCAACCAAAACTTCATCCTTAATCAATCCATCAACATCCGGTCTGGTATAGTGGAACTTGATATGAGAGGAGAGTTCTTCTATGATCTCGTGTGGCGAGAAAGTACTCTCTGACTCATTCTGTGGTGCGATTTTCTCATTTTCTTTGTCACTACTGGAGTTGTCTTTGTTCTCTCCACTGCTAGAGTTGTCCTTGCTGTCAACGAGCGAAATGGCATCGACCTTCCCTGTGATGAAGACTTCAACTTGGACACTAGATTCCCTAAGAGCTCTGAGCTCATCTTGGAACCAAAGCAAACTCTCGACATTTCTAATGGACCAGATCAATCTCACGTGTTTCTTCACTGCCAAACCACGTTGAGCCAAATCTAGGGCATGTGAGAAAAGACCAGGGATACCATTACCACCACCTAACAAAAGTACAGAGTCATACTTCTCAACTGGTGATCTATGTCCATATGGGCCTTCCACCCAGACGCGCATCTGGGTGGTGTGATCTGGAGCCCCCATCAACTTCTTCTTCAAGACACTGGTGAGGCCTGTCTTTGTTTTGATGCAGATGACGATTGTGTTAGCTTCCTTGACTGAAGACATTACTGTGAAAGGATGTGCTTGCCAGAATTGTAATGGTGTCATAAAATGGATGAAGGCGTAGGCACCAGGGAATGGTGAAAATAGGCTGTTGTGTTTAATTGTGACTTTGAACGTGTCATCACTGATGTACTGGATCTTTGCCTTTCTGATGCCAAACATCAAAATTCTAACCACTCTGGAGATTCTGTCTGCTACCCAAAGGGCACAAGAGGCGTATATCCATTCAAGGTAGCCAATCTCTACACAATGGTAGAAGCAACCAACAATGAAGAGAGCCGCTAGGACAATATGAAGAACAAGGAAAACCTCATAAGATCTCTTGCGGAACATATGAAACGCTTGGAAAACAATAAGCCCAGAAAGGATAGTCGCCACTATACCCCACTGCCAGTATTCCAGAGCGGAATAGTACCCCAAGTAGCCATTCTCAACACCATAACCTGTCCAACAGGCACTGTGAATGACAGCGTGGATAAACATGAAGCGGGCAACCCACTTGTGATAAACAATGAAACTGCTGTAAGGAATACCAGTCAGAGAGATCAACAAGTTGTTACGACCACTAAAGATGATAAGTAATGGGATAAGACCAAAGGAGAGTAAACCAGTTCTGTTTGCAATAAACCGATACAACTGCATACGTTTGGAAACGTAAGTTGAGGAAAGGTCATAGTGGACACAGGTCAGGATTACATTCAAAGCGATGAACAAGAACACAACGCACGACTCCAGGCGAGTAGGAACAAGGGTAGAGAAGACTCTAAGTGTAAAAGACTCTTCGGTGTGCTTGTCGTTAAATAGAGCAGGTATGGAAATGTAAGCCCTGTACCACTTGATGAAGTTCTGGTTGAACTTCGTGTGGAACCCCCATTGGATAAATAGGTTGCCGATCCCATGGATCAAGAAGACTCCAATAAAGAAGAAGTAGAAGATGGCAGCATAAAGAGATATAGCATCAAAGTTGTAATAGTCGTTCTCGTAGAAGGTGAATTGACTTTGGATGACAGATACAGGAATGTTAACTGGCTCATAGAAGATATGTCCTGTGTAATTGGCTTCGGGATCCATGTCAAACTTGTACTTTGTTGCATTCTCGTAGCTCGAGTACAGATCTTCCAGCTTCCAGTCGTAGTTGAAATCCTCAAGGCACTCCTCTTGAATAAAGCTGACAGTGTTGTTGAACTTCTTGGTGAATGGGCCATACTTGTTAGCAGCACACAACAACAGTGTACCTACCGCCGGCTCATAAGCGCAAGCACCATCGAAGAAATAGCCCATATCTGAGGTATTAAGGTTGTAACCCCATTTGTATCCTAGCCCCTCATCATCATCGGTAAAGGAGTAGAAGCACGAATATGTAACAATTCTACCTGGGGATCCGTGCTTTGTTGTTTTGGCGTACTTAAGAGCATTGACAAGACTGCTTGAGAGAATAGTCAAGAAACAGAACAAGCTAAATGGTCTCATTTTTCTTTGTCTCCTTCTGATTGACGACAGAAGCAAACCACTAGGATTTCTCTCTCTTTAAGTAGACGCGTATTCCCTCTGAGAAATGCAGAGGACCTGGTTGGTTCATTCATTTGTAGATCACAGTTGACCAGGGAGAAATGAGTTCTGGGCCTTAAATTGCACCCTTTTAGGAGGCTTTCAGTGAACAATTTTCCTACTTTTGGTGGTTGGTACGCATGACTATGCAGTCCCCCAACTGGCGTCTGTAGGTGGATGCACTTAAAATCCTTTGATCCTTGAGATAAAACGGATGACAAGAAAGCAGGGCTTCTCGCGTGACTGACGGTTCTGCTATCATCAGGTGTCTCCTTCACTTCCTGCTCAAGATTCTGTGTTCCCAAGGATGTATGGATAGGAGTATCCCATCAAGACCATGTATATGGACGTGAGTGTGTGCCTAGTTCCTATTGTCAAGAACAAACTTCTCGACCGCCCTTTAATCTGACGTCTCGGCAAGTCTTGGAAGGACGGTGGGTGCCCAAGACTTGAACTGAAACTCAAATAAGTTGCATCCATTCCCCAATTACGCCACTACGAGGGTTAAACGGCATTTTTTCCAGCCTCACCGTCCCATATCACTTCTCTGATTGGCTCTATTTGCTCTCTTTACACCCTTTTTTCGGGATCGATCCAATCAGCACGCAGGTTTTGGGCAGGTTTTGGGCCGCATGCATGAAGAAGAGAAATTAAGCTTAAATTTGGAAAGATCCTTCGTACGAGTATGGAGAAGCAGATATGGGTAGGCCTCGCCTATCTAGAGTTGTAACGAGTTGGAAAAAATCTCCAACTCGTGACTCGCGAGTTAACTCAACGAGTTGGCTATCTTGAACTGTTCCTGCCAGCTCCACTTCAACAGAAAGATCTTTCTCAATTGGTAGATATATTCTGGGTCTTCGCCCTCACAATTTGAATCCAGAGACAATGAAGTGGATCATGTTCTTGAAGCTTACCATGGAAGAAGATGCATCCTTTTGGCCATCCCCATTTGACATACCATCATGATAGATTGCCAAAGACCTTCGGTTGTATCTAACTGGTTTGGTACAGCTATATCTTATAGTAGATTGATTTCTTTGTTTAGTATTTTTTATCGAGAGAGTACCCTATCAGCGATTACATTGCGTAAGATTGCAAGTAGTGCTACAGCTATACATACCAAAACTGATGTAAATTAATATTTACGTCATAAGAGTGCTGGCCTAGCTGCGGCTATTGGTGCACTCCTACTAGTGAGCTTTATTGGGCATGATGAATCTTCCCTCTTCATGGTGAAGAAAAGATAAGAGAGAGCAGGTACAAGCGGGAACCCCGGGTGTAGAACATGAGAACAAGGCACAAGTTCAATAGCAGTACACTGTACTCGTCGTCGACCATCCCAGCATGTAGGTGACAGGAATGGTGAAACCAGTAAACAGAATTAAAGCCAACAACAAGACGTGGTACTTACATTGTAGGCTATCACCCTCGGATTTCAGACTTAATGCTTCCCATGCTTCCGTTTATTACCAGCCAAATTTTAAATAGCCGGCAGCGGGGGCCCGTGGTCCATCACTAATCCACATTCAAATCTGCAGCCAGATCGTATGCAAAGGAAGTGGCTGCAAGTTTGCCAAAATGTGGCTGTTCACAAGTAGAGAGGGCTAGGGTGTATTGTTTTGTTTCCTTTTCGCGAATTTGGTTTTTTTTTGATTTTCTCTCTCTCCTTTCTTGGCTGCTAGGCCACAGCGTGTCAAATGACTATCAACAAGGCGCTTGTTTATCCATGGCAATCTAAGGGCATTTTAAGATCACTGATTTATTAAACACACACTGCCTTCAGACTGCGCACATTCTTCCCACAAAATGACCGTCTTCTCTCTTGATGAAGAAGCGACTGAAGAAGAACTCTATAGGGACTTCCAAGATAAATTGGCTATCAGTGAACCACTGGACATTCCTTCCCGTCGCCGTAAGAGCTCAGCATCGAATAGGAATGCACCATTCAATAGACTGGGGCGCTCTGTGGAGGTCGGACTTGAGCACTCCTATATCAGCTCAAGCTTCGAGGAGAACGCTGTGGTCGAGTTTCCAAAAAATCAGCATATTGGTAAACCAAAGCCGGCAGACTTTGAAATGATAAAGGTACTTGGGATAGGCTCGTATGGTAAAGTTCTCCTTGTACGTGAGAAGAAAACGGGCAAGTTGTATGCCCAGAAACAGCTGAAGAAGGCCTCTATTATTATTCAATCCAAAACAGTTGAGAGAACCATGAATGAGAAGAGCATTCTGGGACAAGTGAACCATCCTTCTATCGTGAAGCTATGCTATGCCTTTCAGGATGACTCCAAGCTCTACTTGATTCTAGAGTATCTTGAAGGGGGCGAACTGTTTCAGCATTTGCAAATGGAAAAGTTCTTGAGCGAGACCAACGCAGCTGTCTACCTCGCACAAATGATCCTGGGTCTAGAGCATCTCCACAACATTGGTATTGTCTATAGGGACTTGAAACCAGAGAACTGCCTTCTCGATTCGGCAGGGTACTTGGTGCTGACCGATTTTGGTCTCAGTAAAGTGGGTCTACATGATGATGAGCTCTGTACATCCCTCATTGGAACTCCAGAGTACATGGCACCAGAGATTCTTCAAGATACTCCATACGATTATGCGGTGGACTTTTGGTCTCTTGGGTGTGTCATGTTCGATATGTTGACAGGTGCCCCTCCATTCACAGGTAACAACAATAAGAAAATCATGGACAAGATTGTTTCCAACAAACTGAAAATCCCCTTCTATTTCTCCAATGAGGCGAAGGATCTTGTTACGCGCCTCCTAAGAAAGAATCCAGACAAGAGGCTGACTGATTTTGGAAGACTTAAAAATCATGGTTTTTTCAGAAAGATCAACTGGGAAGAAATTCTGAATAGAGACTTTGAACCACCCATACTTCCGATCATCACGGATCCCGCCCTTGCTGAGAATTTTGATTCTGATTTCACCAACATGGCGATAACCCCAGTCGGCTCTCCAGAAAGAGCAGGTCTCGACATCCATAGTGCCAAAAATAGAGAAAACCCAAACCCATTCCTTGGTTTTTCATACACTGACAAGAGTTTCCATCATATTTACAGCTAGGATATGCGCATCCCGCAATGGAAATAAATATTTGGACTGTATTAACGATCGGCTCAGCGCCTGTAGCTTAATACGTACCATCATGAACCGGTGGTTCAAAACCTAAACTTCTTTGTCAATCAATTCAAGCTATTGAGCATTGGGAGTTTTCTCTACATATCAAATCTCAATCATTTGACCTGAAAATTTAGCGATATGGGACGCATCCTTTTAGGCTAGACTCCCAACGATTTGTCACTAAGGCTTCGTTGAGTCCTCATTTCTCGGCTACCTGGTCCCTCCTTCTCACAATGTGTGCTTATGCCTCAACTACAATTCCCTCATTCTCAAAAACCCGCCAGCTCTTCAAGATGATAAATATCCCTAACTGATGCTTTTATGGATATTGAACTTAAACACGGGTTTCAAGGACTTGGATGACTCCACCGCTTTTTCCTTCTCCTTCCTTCCCGTCTTCCCCCAGAACACGAGAAAAAAGATTAGCTTTATGCTCAGCCTGGCCTCTGGGCTATTTCTTGACTATTTAAAAGTCCAAGGATATCAGAGACTTCTGTTGTTCCCTGGATCACCCATACTATCCCTTTCCCACAGCATATTGCAAGTTCTAAATGTTCCCTGAATTGAGACTTTCACTTCTCTTCTGCTCCTGCATTTAACCGAGGATGATGTGGGTTGAGCTTAGAAAGAGATACAAGAGCTATAAAACTCAAATTCGTCGAAATTAAGTGCAACTCGCACACGCAGGCTTTCACAACTGCGAGTACGTATCAAGAATTTCATTCTCAGTGATGGTCTCCACCAATTGGGATCCTAGGCTTGGGCTTTCAAACTTCAAGTGGGGAGAGAAAGGCCTCCCAGGAACCAATGATGAGGTCTCTGATAAGTTCAAATCTGACCTACTCAAAAGCAATTGCCTCGATGGCATCGATCTCTCTAGTCGCTGAGAGGGAGAGTCAGCACCCCGCAGTGAATTCCGGAGTGATGAGCCTGATGAGCTGCCGGTTGTACATGTGCTGTCTATGTGCCGGAGTTCACCACTCTTTTTGAGTCCATGCCTCCCTGAAGCAATCCTAGGGGAAAGCTGCCTTCCAGTAGAATCTCTAAAAGAACCCAGCGATGAAGAGGAATCAACAATCTTGGTGCTTTTACTGGGTTTTGTACAGTTTCTCGATCGCTCAAAAGTGAATCTTTGGTCAATTGGTGTATCATAATAGCTTAAACTGCGATGTGGAAGGGTGAAATCTTCGAACTCCTCGTCCGCAAGAAGCGTATCTTCTACCGAATGGCACTCTTTCTGTGGTGGAGAAGTTGCTGTTAACAGTGAACTTCTTGTAGAGGAACCTGAAGCCTTGAGAAATGTACTGAACAGTCCCAATCCACTAGTGGCTCCAGTCTCATTAGAGATACCACTTCCAGATCTCTTTGGACGTGGACTGCCTCTCAGTAAGTTGGTGAGACTGCTTGAAGCACTCGAACCTCTTGCCATATTGGCCGTTTTCCTCCGCGATTTCTCGGAAACCTCCTCCACATTGTTTGTGTTGACTGATGATAACAAGGGGGATCTTCTGTAATTCAAAGGGGCCCCTGCCTGCTGAGGAGACTCGAAAGCTTCTCGTTTGTCTGGCAATTCCTGGTGCTGAACATTTACTGATTGTATATGTTCCTTATATTCCTGTTGTGCTGGAGTACTCTTGCTTCTATTTAGGAATGCAAGTTTGCTGGTCCTGTTGGTCCTTCTTTGAGAATCTCGAATTCGTCCAAACAAGTATACTTCTCCTTCTTTTACCAATGATGAAACTGAATTATTTAGAGGCGAAGGTAGAGAAATGACTGCAGGGGAGACTAACTGGGTCTGCTCAGGTTCTTCTTCTTCTACCCTGAGCTCATTCTTGTTCCGCTTTATAGCATCAGGAGTAGACTGGTCTCTTGAAGGAAATTCAGCAACGCGTGCTTCCCCGATAGTAGCAGTCTCCCTATAACTAGTTTTCCGGTCTGTAGAGTCCAAGTGCTTCCCGCGCACCTTATTTCTCCTGACATGGTATCTATTTCTCTGATGGAACTCCTTCATTTCAGATGCAGTCACCCCCAAAAAGAGAGAACTCTTCATAACATCATTGTACAACTGTTTAGACTTTTTATCAAGCTTAATAGCTTCACTACCTTCTATGATCGTTGAGGTAGTCATTGTTCTGTCAATGGACGTCTCTGGCTTGCGCTCCTCACTCTGCGGAAGTGAGGCAGACTGTTTGAAGTTTTGGTCGGCAAACCGGGCATAGTCGAAGATAGGAGCTGACTGTTTCTTCCCTATGAGTGTAGTGAGTTCCCTTAACTTCTCTGAGTTCACCGGTATATCTCCTTCACTCATTCCTCTTGTTTGAATATTTGCTTGAATCAATAATAAGGGGTCTAGAACAGAGGGTTTTTTTTTTTTTGCTTCGCAGTTAAAAGATGTGTGTGTGGTTATGTAGGAGCGAAATTGGTAATTCAGGCTTGCTGTTCCGAATATTATCCCTAGCTGATTCCATTTGAGTCTCAAATGAAGCACTTTTTGTATTCAGTAAATTAGGATGTATGAAAGGCTACTATCCGGAAACCCACGGCATGGATTAGTTTTCAACTGTAATCTCAACTAGATAAGAGAAGAGCAGCTCTAAACTATTTCACAACGAGATAAACCATGAGGAATAATATGTGTGAACTTATGGATAACTGGGTGAAGTCAGGCACTCAGAGATCTTCAATGACATCAGGTAACCATCATGGCGAATTTCAGGTCTTATTCTTTCTCTTTTACCATTATTCAAGTATCTATGATTAGATCTGTCCATACCTGAAGTAACTACCAATCATCTAAATACTGTATTTCATTCCCTATGAAGATTATCCAAGTGGTTCAAGACTAACACCATCCGAACTAGTGGAAGTTGGATTCACATTCGTGTACCACGCAAATAGAGGAGTCAAGATTTAAGCAATAGGGAAGACAGCTCAAAGTGCTGGACTCAGCAAAAGTTGCGATAAGCTATTCTGACCTTTTCCAAGTCTATCGGAGATCCCAGGGGTCAGCCCAGCTCGAACCTCCAGAAATCATGGTACCAAATGGCAGACTCCAAACTCCAATATCCCATTTAGGACTATTTCCCTTTCTGTAGATTTCCCCAGTTTTACCTCATCTCTCTCGGAACTAAAATATGACAGAAGCAAGGTACAAACACAAACACCTACTCACTCACTCTCTGTTCGTCACAGCACATTGATATAAGAAAAAATGACCAAAGCTGTGATCCCACTTGAATCCAATCCTGATATCTTCACTCAATTCGCTCATTTCTTGGGACTAGAGCAAAGGCTCCACTTCACTGATGTGTATTCCCTCTTTGATCAGGACTTGCTCTCGTTCATCCCTAGACCCTGCCCAGCTGTTATCATGTTATTCCCAATTACGGAGAACTACGAAAGGTTCAGAGTTGAAGAAGACAAGAACAGAGAGGAAGATAGTGGTGATATTGTGTGGTTTAAGCAGACAATCAAGAATGCTTGTGGGTTGTATGCTCTCCTCAACTCTATCTCAAACCTCAGTGATGACAACTTTGAGCCCGGTTCAAAGATTTTCGAATTGAAGAAAAATCACAAGGACATTGACGTTATTGAAAGATTGATCAATGAGTTTCAGGAGCAATACTCTAGCTTTGCGAACTCAGGAGACACTGAAGCCCCAGAGGCTGAAGCTAATACTCTCTTGCACTTTGTGGCCTTGATGAAGAAGAATGGTAAAGTTTATGAGCTAGATGGTAGACGTAAGGGTCCTCTTATACTTGGAGATGCGAGAGATTTGGAAAGTGAGGATTTGCTCAGTGATGAGAAGTTAAGGGAAAGATTTCAGCAATATGTTGATCTTGCTGACGATGCCAATAGGTTGAACTTCTCATTGGTTGCACTAGCGCCTTCCTTTGAGTAGTAAGCTCTTTGACAAAATCGCTATCGTTCTAGAATTACCTCTTTACCACCCTCTAATTGATGGTTCAATGATGAAATTTGCTGGGAATTCCTACATAATAGCACTTCATGATACTACCTGTAGTTTGATTCTTCAAATGGTATTGAATATTGTGGAGAGCAAGATACGAAGCTTGTTTACGAAAGTTTGAGGCCTTCACGAGCACTGAAAGTCCTAAAGAAACTATATCCAACTGCTTCTCCTCTGAGAACTGGGCTCCTCTCTGGAAGAGTCAAGAAACTGCTGACCACTGAAAGCGAAAGCTTTCCCAGCTCCAAAACATGAAGGAACGATACGTGATGAGCAAGCAATAATACATACATCATAAACCAATTTTGCTGTGTCTTTCCATTTCCCTCGAGGTGTTGTTCATCAAACGTATCATTTCTTCAGTTCTCGAAAGTATCATATCAGAAGCAAATTTAAATTTGACCCTTGATATCAACTTTCTTGGACTCATTCAGAATTTGCCATACAGTAGCCTTTGCTGAGGAAGTGTTAAGATAAACATTTTCGCCTCTTAATTCAATGAACTTATCAACTCTGTTACTGTTGATGAAGTTCATGCAGTCTGTTTCGTTGGTAAACTTGAACTCTTCCAGCAAGAACTCCAAATTAATAACCTTGTAAGAATAGCAAATAATGGACAAAGCACGAATGCGCTCATTGTTGATGAAAAGGTCTAAAAGATGTCTGGTAGTCGCTGTGGATGTTGAGTAAAGTCTGAATAATTGGTGGTAGTTGTTAGAAATTTGGAATTTTAGGAACTTCAAAGCAAGTTGGATATGGTTATTGCGCTTGTCTTGCTCTGTGAGTTTCAGTTTTATCAGGGTGATCTGGTCATAGTTTCTTGTAAGAAGGAAATAAAGGATCCTGTAGCTTAGAAATTCATGATAATTTGAAGATCTGTTGATGTATGGTAATTGGTACAGGTTTTTTAGGACTGTTTGACATTGGTTGAATTCACCAAGATCTTTGTTCTCAATGGCTATTCTCGCGTGGGTCTCATACACTGCAACGGTGAATTCATTTTCAATCAGTTGTACTCTCAAATCTTGTCTGATGGACTTGAATTGGTCACAGACGTATGCATATTTTGAGTCATCTACGTATTTCTTGTAAACCATCTGAAATGCTCTCTTCAATACTTCAAGTGGACGGACTTTGGTAGGGTCAGGTGCGGATGTAAGTCTTAGATAACTCTTCTCAAGTGTCTGACAAGTACCCTTCACTGGTCCGCTTTCTGGAATACCTTCTGCAGAAATTGGCGCTGGAGATCTCGAGAGTTCTCTCTCAAATCTCTGGGATCTTAACTTCTTTCTCGCTTCTGAAGCCATCAGGTCACTATCTTGATGGGCCTCTTTGTTGTTATCCTTCTTACTCACTATCTTTGCACGTTTGGCAATGCGTTTGGCATAATCAGAGTCACAAAACAGTTCCAGCTTACCTCTATGTCCCAAAGATGGTAGCATCTGCTTATTCCAGTCATTCACCCAAAGGGTACCACTTTTATTTGCCATATTGATAAGATTGGTGACTTCAAGTTGCATTGTGGCAAACTGACGGCTATCGAGTTGGCGCTTCCTGGCCTGAACATGAGCATTCTTAACAAACTGAGTTAATGACGGTGGAAGCGCTGAAGTGTCTGGCTGGCTCATTTCTCCTGATCAGTGGATGTAGATCTCTTGGTGGTTTTCCATATACTCATTGCGGAAAAGTTAGGAAGGACTTTTCATCCCCTTCTCAGAGCCATACACCCATACACCACGTTAGCCCTATATAAGGACGCTCTTCTGAACGGAAAATTTTCTGACCTTCTTCCTGATCTCCACTTACATTTATTTCACTTTTAGTTTACCAGCGCCGACATTGCTCTCCATATGTTACAGGTGCACAAATGGCTGAAAGGAGAGTAGACACTTTGATGTGCCTCCATTTATAATCTGGTGCCGTGGATAGTGCCTCTGGGCGCCCACATCACGGTACGGGTTCGCTTGTGGATTACATCTCTATAAAGAGACATTATATATTAGTAGGGCATTATAACATTAACCTCGTCACATCGTATCAATTTGCAAACAAAATAAAGTACATGGTGTTAGGTTTTCACTTGTTCAACCCACGATAAATAAATTCTTGATCAAGGCGGTTAACTCTCTCGATCTGGTTCTTCAGAACAATATCATTTTCAGCAATAATCTCCTGGTATAGTTGTCTGTCCTGTTCGTACTCATCTTCACTACTGGATTCAGTCTCACTCAGCTCATGAACAGGCTGCTCTCCACACAACTTCAACAGTTTGTTCTGGGTAGTCTTGAGCTTGCGAATTGCTCTTTCAAGCTCTTTACGGGTAGTCTTGAGTTGACCGTCGCCTAGCTCACGAATTGCAACGGTAAACTCCTCTAACTGAACGGGTCTGGTGATGGAGGACATCTTCTTTCTATGGATCTCTAGAGGAAAGTGGAGTAAACAATTGAAGATAGAGAGGAGAAATGCAGGCTTATAAAGGGCTTGCTTGATGATTAAGCAATTAGCAATCATTTCCAATTATGTCATTCATTAGTCATTGTTTTTAATCTCTGTTCTCTGCCTTTTTGAAGAGCATTCCGGTTTGAGTGGACTGAATAAAGATAAAGTACTCAGAATGATGGCGTCACTAGATCCCAAGGAGATCAATGAAGCTATTATCACTCTAGAGGCACGTCGGGTTGATCTTCACAGGTCAATAACTGACACCTCGAAGTACGCATCACAGGCACACGACTTAGCTAGCTTACTTACTGTTGCGCTACAAAACAACGATATTCCAACCATTGATGCATTGATAATTTCACATGGCACCCTTCCATCGCTTGTTAGTGCTAGGTCTCTTCTCGAGAAGAAGCTGTGCATGCTGACCACTCTAAGATTGAAAAACATTGACCGGGAGATTAGTTTAAGGCTTGAAGATGTTTATGAGTTTGATCTCCAAGTTCTAGTTGAGATCAAGGGCGCCATTTCGCAAGTTGATGATGACAGCTTGAAACAGGCCTTACTTTCCAAGCTATTAAAAAAGATTGAGTTGTTAAAGCAACCTTCTTTGACTCGGTTTAATGAATTGATGGGCAATTCAAAGTGGCTGAAGACAGGGACCATCACCCCAGAACTGGAATCCAAGTTCATCGACCTTGTCAACCTTCAGTCGTTGACTGACCCCCAGTATCCAGCTACATTGTGGGCTTTTGATATAATTGCCAAGAACTTCAAAATTGCCTTCGATTATCACTTCAACTCAGAGAAGAGCGTGAATTCCATAGACAAGCCTGAACAGTTCTTCAATTATCTGATTAATTACTTGAACCAACATCTGTTGAAGATTGCCAGGCTATGGAAGCTGAACAAGACAGAACTGAATGAACGATTTGCTCATTCGGAATACATAACTGCTGCTATCAAGCCTGTTGTTAGCAAACTGGCGCAGTACACTTCCACATTAACTCAAGATGGAACTGAAGGTGATAATGACGCTTTGGAACTGTTGACACATTTGATTAATGAAACTATCCAATTCGACACACATTTGATCGAACAATTCTATTATGATCCTCTGAATGATGCATCATGGCCAGGCTTGTTGAATACATTTTCCTATGAGCACCTTGAAAGGCTTCTAGTCAGAGATATGAAGCTTTATGCCAGTCAATTTGAATCTATTATGAACCAGGACGAAGTTTTTCATATAGATTACACGTCTGTTAACTCTCAAGATCTGAAGCCAACGATTTCTTCGTTGAAGTTGAGGATTCTATTTGAAAACTTGACTTTCAAAAACTTCTCCAGATTTTTCAAGATCAACTACAACAAAAATGCTGGACTAATCAAATTTAAGCTGAAAATGTTCTCGAAGATCTACCTCAATCTGTTGCAATCGTACCTCACCAGATTACAAGATGGATATGATGCCTTTTTCGATGTTCTCAAGTCTGCAAAATCTGTCATCGCAAACTCTCCCTCTAGCGAAATCAAGATTGCAGGAACAGATGGCCTTGATCGCATTTTCAGGTTGTACTGCTCATTAAAGTACACTTCTAATAACCTAATGCAATGGAATCAGGAATTCTTCTTCATTGAGCTCAATGAGCTTTTCAATGTCCGTTCGGATGGATCATCGCTCTCTTTATTTGACTCAATTGTGAGTGATTACAACAACTTGGAAATCAAAATCTGGCAGCTTTTGGAGAATTTCCTCTCTAATACAGTGTTTCAATCATTCAGAGGCTATGAGAATTTAAATACCTGGAACGCTCTTCATGACATTGACGCTAGTACGCTTAAGGCATCGCCACAGCTACAGCCACTTGTTCAGAACTTGAGCATTGCTCTTAACTTCTTATGCAAAATAGTTCCAGCTTATGAAGTGAATAAAGTCAAACGCTTCCTGATTTCCAAGATCGTGGGACTCTACATTGATAAGATCATCAAATCCAATCATTTCAACTCGCTTGGAGTCAATCAACTAGCTATAGATTTCCAGTTCGTATTGAAGGACTTGAAGTTGAAAAACTTCACGGAATTTCCAGAGTTTTACAAGTTCGAGGAATTTTTGAAGATTATGCAATTGACCCATGGCCAAACCCATCTTCACTGTGTCGAATCGCAAGGAATTAATGTAAAACAATTTGCTAAAGTGGGAAGGTTTGATGAGTTCAAAGAGGAACTTGGTATCGCTACATTGAAAGATAGTGAAATCTTAGATGTTTTGCTGAGAATTCACATCTGAGAATTCACATTGAATAAACTTGATGCATGATTATCTCTCATTTAAAGCTAAAGCTATGTAGTTTAAGCAATATATCCCTCTGATAAATACGTGTTGATTTCCAAATCATCCTCAACCTGCTGGTTGCCGATCAGAGCCTTCTCAGATGCGGTAACTGGTTCTGCCGCGTTCCAGTTCTTAAAGTTGTCCAAGATCTCATTCAAGTTGGTGATGAGGCCAGTAGGCCCCAAATCAAAAATACCCTCTTGGAAATTTTCAGAAGTAACCCACTCGTGAACCTTGTTATCCAACTTGAAATCAGCAAGATCCAAATCAACAGAATCAGGCTTTTTTTCCTCTTTTCCGTCATCTTTTCTTTCACTATATGATGTAAAATGTTCCTCAATCAAATGATCAATTACAGGCCACCCATAGGCATTCGAGAAGCGCCTACGCACAAACATGTTATTGTGTGCATCAGGGTTCAACTTCACCAAAATTTTTCTCCATTTCAAATCACTGTGCCAGTTCTTCGCTATCTCTTCTTCTAGCTGCTTAAATTTGGCAAGAGGGTCAATGGTATCAATGAAAGACTGTTTTTTTTTGGCTTCTGGGGGAGGGATATCTACACTCGTGTAGACCCTGTCGTGAATGATCACATCATACCTTGAGTTAGGGTCATTAAGATACTTGCTTGAAGGAAGGGGTGGTATAAGAACGGCTGTTGCGGACTCAATCATTGATGTCTTGGGGAAACTATTGCAGTTGGAGTCGTCATCATCATTGGTTTGCTTCTGCTGAACACTAGGTGCCCATAATGAAATTGCCTTTTGGATAGGATTCATGAAGGAATTTGTTGTCTTAGAAACCGGTTCATAGCCCCCATTCGCTTCTTCATCAATGTTGTCAGAAACAGGGATCCTTCCTGTTTCAGAGTTCTTCGGAAGATGTGGTGGATCATGAGTGACTTTTGATAGACCCTTCCAGTCAAGATATAGAAGAGCAGAAGTATATAAAGGAACAATTCCATCATTAATAGAATTGGCATAGATCGTTCTATGCTTGAACATTTTCAGAATCTTGTGAGTGGATGGCTCCTGGGAAAGTCTCTTCAATAGTGGATCCTCTCCATTCACTTTCTCCAGTCCGAGATCTTGACCAGTGCGGCCAACAATTCCAAACATCAGTGCAGCTTTAACATAAGCTGGATTATCAGTAACTATTCCAAGTATTGGCGAAGCCAATGTGATGAAGTTGACAGGTTTAACACGTTTGAAAACCCAAGGGTACGTGAGTTCTATAAAAGTCAATGCGAACAACTGAATCAATCCACCCAAAGAGTGACCTATGAATGATATCTTTGTGATATTCTCATCTTTCTCCAAGAGATCATGAACAATGTACTTTGCCAACTGTATTCCCAGGTATTTAACACCCCTCTCAGTTTTACAGACATTTCCATGATACCCCCTAACAATCAAGTTTTCCCCTGTCTTGGCTGCAATGGAATCCAGCTGATCCTTAATGTAGAACATATCAGCTCCAGTATTACCATGGAGTCCATGTGTTAGGATGACTAGGTGGATTGGCTTTTTCTGCTGGGGCAGTGGTAAGCTCCAGAGGTCAAGAGTATCTCGTCTAATAACTGTCAGCCTCTCATCAAATGAACCTAATCTCTCAATATGAGCGTCCAAAGATTCCTTATCCGATCCTAACATAACTTCAAACGAAATGTCCGTCGTTGGGCTGAAAATGATTTGACTCACGACATCAACGATCCAGACATACTTCTCCTTCAAAGTATGCATGCTCAGCTCGACACAGAAACTCTGCCCTGGGGACAGATTTGGTTCAAATTGGGGTTGATCTGCGGTGATGAATGTTGTCTGTGAATGATGGTATTCCTCGGATCGCACATCGGCGTACAGGATGTAAGGACCTCGAAGGAAGGCTGCCCTCAGAGTTATGTTCTCCAGGTTGCGGATCTTCAGCCACAGGGAACCCTGCGGTTGAAGCTTCTCGTATTGCAAAGGTTCGTATGTTATGACATACCGCTCTAATTGACCCACCTTGACCGACCTCTTAGATCGGTAGAGAACAGCCATTTTGGAGTTAGTTGAAGATTCTTCTGCGATGGCTTTATGCGGGAAAGGTTGAAGACGCGCTTGAAATGAGCATTGCGAAGAATCCTATTTCCTATTTTGGGTTCAACTATCGCATCCTATTTCCTATTTACATAGACAATGGGAGTCCGGTTCAACGAATTTGACGCCAACAAAATCTCCACTTTTGCATCTTTTCCAGCTACAATCAGCTCATAAGCGCTAATAGTCACAATGAGTCGTCTACCTTTACTCAAACGCCATTTTCACACCACTCGTTCGCTCCAAGCGGACTTCTCACACACCGTTATTGGTGCTGGGGTTGTCGGTCTAGCAGTTGCGGCAGAGCTGTCCAAAGTGCCAGGAAATAAAGTCCTCCTGCTTGAAAAGAACACCAAAACAGGACAGGAAACATCATCTCGTAACAGTGAGGTGATCCATGCGGGTCTTTATTACCCAAGGGATTCTTTAAAGACCAAACTCTGCATTGAGGGCAAGGAATTGCTTTACTCTGAAGCCAAGAAGGCAGGCGTGGAGATGCAGCGTGTTGGAAAATGGATTGTTGCACAGAATGACGCTGAAGATGCCTTTGTGGAGTCATTGTACTATAAGGCGCAGGGTTTAGGAATCAAGACTGAGCTGGTGCCGTCTTTCAAAGCTCAGTACATTGAACCAGCCGTTGACGCAAAGAGGAGCATTCTGAGTTCACCAACAACTGGGATTGTGTCAGCACACTCATTGATGGAGTATCTACAAGGCGTGTTCCAAAGCAATGACGGTGAGCTGGCAGTTGAATCTGAAGTGACTGGAATTGCCAAGAGTGGTGATGGATACATTCTGGAGGTCTCTTCTGGAGAAGAGTCTGTGGAGATTTCTACGGACAATGTGGTGAACTCAGCTGGTCTGTATGCTGACAAGATAAACAACTTGTTATTGCCGGAGAATAGACATGTGAAGTACCACTATGCCAAGGGGACATACTTCAATCTGAACTCTTCGTTTCCAGAGGTCAGAAGATTAATTTACCCCGTTCCTCGCAAAGGATTGAGTGGTTTGGGAACACATCTCACCCTATCGCTAGATTCTCAGATCAGATTTGGTCCAGACGTGGAATGGGTTGATTCGCCAACTGATTTGGTGCCTTCTGAGGTTAACAAACAGGCCGCTCACGAGGAGATTTTGAGATACCTTCCGCATGTGATGATTGATGAACTGGAAGTTGCTTATGCTGGTATCAGACCAAAGCTTTCGGGCCCAGAGGAACACGAGTTTGTTGATTTTTTAATCAGAGAAGAGGATGGGTTCAAGGGCTTTGTGAACTTGTTGGGAATTGAGAGTCCTGGGTTGACCTCATCGATGGCCATTGGAAAATACGTTAGAGATATCTACCACAGATAGAAGCATTAGAGACAGCATTTTTATTTTATTCATCTTTTTTTTGTAGTTTTGGCAACTTAGATGGTTCTGTAGGAGGTGGACTTTCCCTAAAGAAGTCACATGTAAGAGCCTTCTCAGTATCCCATCTCTCCAATGGATTCATTTGTGTCAATCCAACCATCAAATCCAACGCAGTTTCACTCGCTGCAATAAATCTGT
Organism: Barnettozyma sucrosica; assembly: GCA_030558145.1. Taxonomy (NCBI): domain Eukaryota; kingdom Fungi; phylum Ascomycota; class Saccharomycetes; order Phaffomycetales; family Phaffomycetaceae; genus Barnettozyma; species Barnettozyma sucrosica. Next base: position 78,231 of record JAJMRY010000002.1, read on the forward strand.
TTCTTAACTCTGACCTCGTTGGCTTTGGATACATCTTGAGATTGTTGTAACCAGGAAGACTAGACACTTGTGGCCAACTCTGTTCAGTTGGCGTCCCTAACGCCTGGAAAGTCACATCAATCTGGTCCACATCATCACGACCAGGCAGGTACGGAACCCTCAGCATCAGCTCTGCGAATATAATTCCCACAGCCCACAAATCAACAGCCTCGGTGTAATGTTTGGCGTTAAAAAGTAGTTCAGGGGCACGATACCATCGCGTCACCACATTTGAAGTCAACTCCTCGTTAGGGGAACCCAATGAACGGGCTAAACCGAAATCAGCAATCTTGAGTTGACCGTCTGGAGCCAGTAAAAGGTTATTTGGTTTTAAATCACGATGCAAAATGAAGTTTCTATGACAGTGATGCACTCCTCTCAGTGTCATTAACAACCAGCTCTTAACATCACCTGGGCCGAAAAGAATGCCCTTGTCCTTGATCAGCATCTCCAGATCAGCGGGTAGGAACTCCAGCACCAAATTCAGGTTTCCAACATCAGAGAACACGTCCACCAGTTCGATGACGTTGGCGTGGCGGAGTTCTTGTAGGTACTTGACTTCACGGATGGCGGACATATCTAGGCCATCCTTGAACTGCCCAGTCTTGATCTCCTTGATGGCAATGTCTCGCGAAGTGCTAAGCTGTTTGCCGAGATAAACAACCGCGTATGTACCTTCACCAACTTTCTTCGACTTGCTGTAGTTTGTAGTTGCTGTCATTGCGATCTTAATCTCTCCCAATAGTAATGTCTGTCTGTTGTTGATGTTGAAAAATTCAGATCAGATCAAAAAATCTTCGAAAGTGTCAAAACCTCCCTCTCCACTGTCGCTGAACACGATGCTCAGACTCTTCCCAAAAGCAGTACCCCGCCTTAGAGTACCTCTGATCCGCAGAAGTCAGTCAACTCTCACTGCCACTGACTTCAAGCCCGTTCACCCAGTCCTTCTCAAACGAGGAGAACTTCTTGCACAAGAACTGACACAGCTTGAGGAGTCCATGTCCACCGGCTTCGACCTGGACCAGCAAAAACAGTTTTCCCGTCTTTCGTCTGTGGTGGAGACTTACAGAGATTACCTAGACCAAGTTGAATCCTTCACCGAACTTCAATCTTTGCTGACAGACGAATCCCTTGTAGATGATGCCGAACAGGAACTCATCACTGTTCTTCCCCAACTCATCTCCACTGCTTCAAAGCTCACCACAAAGCTTCTCCCGCCACATCCTTTCAGTGATAAGCCGTGCATTCTAGAGCTGAGACCAGGTGTCGGTGGTGTCGAAGCTATGATTTTTGCTCTGGACCTCTTCGACATGTACATTGGCTATGCCAACTCCAATCGCTGGCCAGTCAGTATCATCTCTAAATCCATGAACCAACCAGGTAATGGTGTAACTGAAGCTATTATATCAATTGACGAACCAGGTTCTTATGACAAATTACGGTTCGAGAGTGGTGTTCATAGAGTTCAACGTGTCCCTGAAACAGAATCCAAAGGCCGTACCCAGACGTCCACTGCTGCTGTAGTTGTTCTTCCGCAAATGACAGAGAAGGGTGCAGCAGAGGATGCAGATGAAAGAACATTCGCCAACGGAGAAGTGAGAATTGACGTTATGAGAGCCAGTGGTAAAGGTGGTCAGCATGTCAATACCACTGAGTCTGCCGTGAGACTAACGCATATTCCAACAGGAATAACTGTCTCGATGCAAGACGAGCGTTCTCAGCACAAGAACAAGGCTAAGGCCTTTACAATTCTTCGTGCTAGAATTGCGGAAATGGAGAGAGCAAAGACCGAAGAGAATGAACGCAAAAAGAGATCTGACCAGGTATCGACTACAGACAGATCCGACAAGATTAGAACCTATAACTTTCCACAAAATCGAATCACCGATCACCGCTGTGGATATTCTGTTCACGACGTGGACGGTGTGATGAGAGGTGAGAAACTGGATCAGATCATTGAAGTGATGGAGCAATTTGAAGCTGAGGAAAAATCAAAGACTCTGTTGGCAGAACTGGAGAGTAAATAAGTACTCAATATAGATCACATGTAGATAACGAGAAACTTATGCCGCTAATTTTTTGAAATAGTCACTAGAACAAAGACAAAGGATACACAACACATCTTGAAGCTATGTAGTAGCTTCAAACAGACCCCTCGCAAATTCCACTACCTCCAAAATGTTTTCCAAATGTGCAGAACCACCAAGTAGTCAACCACCCCTGGAATGAACACTTTGCAAGTACATTCAATAAACAAAAAAATTGTTGTTGACTTAGTCTAGGAAAGGCCGAGCTCAACATCAACAAAAGGAACTTTTTTACGCCGAGAATGAGTGCATACCCGTCTTCTTTGACCAGAATGGTCTCTTTTTACAAAAGGTACCCAGACCCCTTTTATGGTAGAGGTAATGAGTCAACGCAGAAGTTCTAAGAAAGGATAATCCTCACCTGTTCTTACTTTCAAAAACACCAAACTGTAAAGTAGCAACGCAGACGGAATAGCGCATCTCATGTGATGGTAAACAATGAAATGGCAACTTTGACTTAAATCGGCTTTAGCTCCCCGAATTTATCCAGAGCGGTATTGATAAATGATTGAGAGATCGCCAATACCAGCTCTTATATTGAGAAGAAGTAGTAAGAAATCAATGGATGCTCCTAAAGCAAAGCGGACAGGAAATTTTAGCCACCTTGAAATGGTTTTGCACTGCTAATATACTCAAGGAGATTGCGCGGTTCAAGCAACCACACAAATGGGTGCTGGAGTTTCAAAGTGCCTTTTCCTTAGAAGAACTTCTCTCCTATTCCAGTAAACTATTCCTGTACTTCATTGTCAATAGACATTAGCTTCGAAGTTGGCTCAACCCCTAAAGAAATGAAGAATTGGCAGGTGTGATATTATGCCTTCTATCGATGTGAATTTTAGAGCACTCCATGAACAATAAATGACTTCTTGACAATTGAGTAGGGAAAGGCAGGACTTCTAAAGCTGAAAGGAAAGGATAATACCCCATAAAGAAATTTTGATGAGATGGGGAGGGTCTTATGCTGAATATCTGCTGTTTAGAGTGATACACAGTGTCTTCTGAATTTCAACCAACAGTCTAGCTGTTGAGTGTTGGTGGTGAGGATATTCAGTTTCGCGACTTTTATCAACAAGTTTCCATTCTTATATAACTGTCTCATCACCTCTCGCACTAAAGCAAATTCACAGGCTCACAACGTTATGCTTCGGATTGGCAGAAGGCTCTTATCTACTACACGGCCCCCAATCTATGAGGTTCTTCCCAAAAAGAAGATGCTCAACAGAGTGCTCTTCGACCTCGATAGTCGACACGGATATAACAAACTCTTCACTGCCTACGAAGCGATCTACAAAAAGCTAGACACGGAAGAGGAGCCTGAAATCCCTTCATACATCGATGCGTCGGACCTAATGATTATGAAGAAGGCCCTTGAGAGTATCAGAACTGTGTCACATACAGCCAATAGACATCTTGTGGACTTGGAAAATGAACTTGTGGAGAAAGCGGCAGAGTTTGGGAACAACGATACTGTTGCCTTGCTGTCATTCGAGGCAATTGTCAGTGAAAATGGACCAAATGAGGATAAGTTACATGCAAAGAAGCTTGTGGAAAAGCTGCTGGAGTTGAAACACCCATTGACTACCAAACTAAGTGGTGACCTCTGTCAGAAGAATAAAATGCTAGACCAGGCTGAAAAGTTTTATAATGATTTCTTGCAATTGGAGAATGATACTTTCCTTGCGTCTGAAGTACTCAAACAACTGGGGGTGATTAACTTCCAGAAGCCAAACCTGCTTCTGAGTAAGCAATACTTCGAGAGATCCGTCAAAACTGGACCCATAGAGAAAGTCGCAGATTGCCATTATTACCTTGGTCAGCTCAACATCCATGACCCAATGCGTGCCAGATATCATTTTGAGCTAAGTGCAAGCCAGGGTTTTAAAGAGTCTTTCCAGCAATTGGGGTTCCTAGAGATGAACTTCTTTGGAAACGTCTTCAAAGCACGTGAATGGTTCAAACTCGGCGCAGAGATATCAGACATAAGCTGCATTATTGGCTTGTTTGACTGTTATATTAGAGAAAAGAAATGGAAAGATGCTTACAGGGTGTACAAACTCTTAGAGAACTCGGTACCGGAATCGAACAACGAGGACAACATCACTGTTTGGAAACATTTTACAGTAAACAGAAAGAAATCGATCGATTTAATGAATACCAAATACCAACCAATGAAGGAAACTCTGCAAAAAATTCAAGAATTTCAGGATGTTCCTTCCAATTCTACTACCGATAATGACAGATGGGGTGTTTAATTTGGGTAGCTATGTACATACAACTTATTCCCAAGGCCACTTGCAGTAGACAATAACATCACCTCTCCGTCTTTCATCCCAATGGGAGAAGCTGTTGAAGAACCTATTACACTCGCTGTAGGAAGAATCTTTCAAATATTCACTGATAAAGGGTTCCAAATCTTCAAAAAAGACCAGGTGAGAGGGCCAAAAGTACTTGTACTCTTTCCCTGGTGTGGCCAAGTCTCTCTGAAAGGGAGGAGGGAAATTATTGTGAAGGAATGTTCCTGGGTCATCATAGAAGTAATCAGACTCATCCATATAGTGAACCACTTTATCGCTAGCCTCTGGATCTTCCAATAAATGTAATGGTGGCTCACAAGTCAGAAACCAAGAATTCTCCTGAAGATCTGCATTGTGAAGGATAGATTGCCAAGGTGTGGAATGGCAAGGAGTCAGGAAACCGATGGAATATACGTCAACGTCATCCCTCAGATAGTTCATAACGTCAATCACACCGCGTTCATGCCACTGAGTAAGGTATATTGAAAGAGTAGTGTTGACTATCATGATGAGGTAGGTGGTATACTTGATCAACTTTGGGTGATAAAGATTGGACACATGAAACCCATGTGCAGCAAAGAGGAGAAGCAATGGTTGTAGTGGGTACAAGAATCTGAACTCCTTGTGTGCTATACTCGAAAAAGAAACAATAGTAGCAAACATAACAAATTTGAGCATCCTGTTATCGTACTGTAGAAGCCCGTAAAGGAAGAAAGGCAAGAAGGTGGTGAGGATAAATGGGATACTCTGGAAGATGTGGAAATGCCAAGGTGCGACACCATAGAAACTCGACAATGAAGCAAAAACATTGAATTTTATGAAACTCCAAACTGGTAAGATGAGCCTTCCATAGTAGAAGTAGTCAATGGTGACATTCAGTAGGAACACCAAACTGGTCACAGTTAGGGTATGAATGACAATTCTTAGTTTGTTTCTCCACTCAGACTTGTACAGCATTTGCAGACCGAGGATCAGCCATATAAGACCGTTCGTTGGTCTGATAAAGCAACTAAGTGCAGCAAACAGTAGACTCTTGTCGAGCTCCCACCATTGAAATTCGTGCCATGGCCAGAAAGCCAACGCGACACATGTCAATGTCAACTCCAAACTGTTGGAAAATGTTCTGGTGATAATGTACCAGTTAAACACACTGGTGACACTTAAGAACAGTGACCACCTAGCAATTTTCTCGTTTTTGGTGAGTCTGTAGACAAAGTTATAGAAGTAGTACTCGCCTACTCCAGCAATCACGGCCTGGAGCACCTTAGGCAAGTAAATTACTCCAAACTCTCCTAGGTCAAGTATATCCGAAATTGCATATACTAATGAGAACAATAATGGATGGAGAAACCCTCTCAGACCCTGTGTCCACTCCCATGTTAGTTCACCATATCCAAACACAAACTGGTGAGCTGGTTCCAATGATTGCCAGTATTCATCTGCCTGGAAGAAGGTATTAATTGTGAGCGCGTTAATGATACGCAGAATGCATAAATAAGGTATCACCAACCCAGCAGGAAGGTGCAAACTGTCAACCCTGCTCTTCTCGGCCATTAGATCTGAAGGGTAGGTCAAGTTGTAGTTTTGATCTGTTGTCGCCTTCATTAGCCAAAGGCTTATCTAAGCACTTAAAAAAATTCATGAGATCGCTTCAATCACCTAACAACACACCTAAACCACGTTCAAGAACGAATATTCTTAATTAGAGATGACATTCTCCGCCTCAGAAAGATCCTTCTTATACGAGTCTCTAAGAGCGACCCCCGCAATGCGACCAGATGGTCGTGGGGCAAATCACTTCAGACCAATGGAATCTGAACTTGATGTGGTGAATGGTTCAAATGGTAGCGCGAAGATCGTGCTCAGTGACGGCTCAGAGTGTCTTGTGAGCGTCAAAGTTGCTGTTGTTGAAACTAGATCTACTAAGGAGCTCATTGAAGTCGACGTTGAGATTGATAATCACAAGGATGATTCCAGTTTGACCCTGACCATCAAGTCCCTTTTGAAGTCGCTCTACTTGCAGAATATTGATCCATTAAGGCTCAAGCTGACAGAGAAGTTCAGTTACAAGTTGTTTATTGATGTGTTAGTTCTTGCAAATTACTCTTATCCCCTAACACTTGTGTCACATACAGCATTTTTGGCCATCAAGAACACATACCTTCCAAAGCTCATCTCCAGTGTTAACGACAAGGAGATTGAGGAGCAGCCACTGTTTGATGAATTGGAGTTAATTAAGTTGGAGTTAGAGCTGCCTATTATCTTCACTTTTGCACTTTTTGAAAACAACTTCCTTGTGGACCCTAACTCCCAAGAGATTGAGGTTTGTGATAATGGGTTGATTGTGAGTTACTTTGAAGGCAAGGTGATTGCCCCACTATCGAACATCAAACTAAACGACTCACAACTCAAAAGTATCAAGCCACAGCTCATTGTGAATACATCTTCCTTGGTGTCTGATATTGGGCCGAAGGTTGTCGAGGCACTGCGGTCCATTGAATGAACAGATGAAGTTTGTTCCTAACTTTGTAGTTATCCTAATTCCTAATTTCCGCGAATGGTTAAGCCAAATTTCCTCTTGCCTTGTTCAACTTTGCAAGACACCACAACCACAGCGGCAAACACAGAATGCGCCTTTGGAGCTTGTACTGCTTTCTTTCTATGTCAATGGTGGCCCTAACAGGCTATGCGCCTCAGCCAGTCACATGCCCCACCTATGCTTTGGTCAGACAGGGACCCGTACATTGATACCATTCAAAGAATCAAATATATAACTGATTCACGCTAACCATCTTTTTAGTATATGTCGCCAAAGGAGCGACACTATATCCAACAAAGACAAAAGCGCACACAATTAGCCCTCGCCAAGTTCTTGAAACGTATTCGTATCCCAGGCTTGGATGTGGACAATTTCACCCTTTCTTCAAAGAAGCCTATCAATTTGGGATTGGTGTTGTCAGGTGGTGGTTACAGAGCCTTTCTCAATGGTGCGGGAATGCTAGCTGCTTTGGATGATAGGTCCTACAACTCTTCTCTAGAAGGTCACCTTGGAGGTTTACTACAAGGATCTACCTATTTGGCTGGTATTTCTGGGGGTTCTTGGCTTGTGATGTCATTGACCTTGAGCGGTTTCAAACCGTTGGTGAAGTTAAGACATGATTGGGACTTATTTGAGCCTTTGTTGGAAGGTATACCTAATGTGAATCAGTTGGACGTTAGTAGAAATGATGTGCAGGTGTTGCCTGCCGATTTTAAGGATGATGACTTGGGATTCTACGATGAGTTAAATAGGATTGAGAAGAGGCAGTTTAAAACTGAAGACTCTTTCAGGTATGATGAAGATTATCATGACTATGATGAAGATTATCATGACTTGGATGAAGATGAACAGTTGGAAGTTTCTGATGTTGAATGGCATGACAACATCTTTGAAGCCTTTTATGAGAATTTTGAGAATTCTTTCCAACTCACCCAACTAACTAAAAGAGATGGCACTACCTCTCCTGGTGAAACATCTACGCAGAAGAAGGAAGATGATTGGTTTGAGGGTTTTAAAAGCTTTTTTAGGGATCTATTCAAGAAAAAGGATGAGCCAACTAAAGTCTCTACTTCAGTGCTCAACAATATTGAACTTTCTTCAGATATTTCGCTCAAATCAATGAAGAAAATCTTCAACTTCTATAAGAATTTGCATCTTGAAGTCAGAGCTAAGAAGCTAAAGGGATTCTCTGTATCATTCACAGATTACTGGGGTCGGGCCTTGTCTCGCAGAGTTTTCCCAAGACCGGCACGGTCGCCTGACGTAACCTTCACCTCTGTCGCGAGATCCAAGACATTCAGAAGTTTTGAGGCTCCTTTTCCAATCGTACTCTCAAATTTGAGGAACCCAGGTGTTGAAAAGTCCCCAATTGACAGCAATGTTTTCGAGTTTACACCTTTTGAGTTCGGGTCGTGGGACATGAACATGTTTGTCAACTTGAAATACCTTGGATCCCTTCTTTACAACGGTATTCCAATTTTTCACATGTCCAACCGCACAGTTTGCTTCACCAATTTCGACAATGCTGGTTTCATTACAGGAACTTCGTCATCGCTTTTCAACAATGTTTTCATATATGTTTGGCGATTGGCTTCGACTTCCTCAAAAATCAACTACCGTGCCATCAAAGCTGTCCTTAATACATTTGGCTTGACATCCCTTCAGGACAGCAAGAGACACCCTGATTATGCTCTTTACTCTCCAAATCCATTCTATAGGTACAATGCCAGTGGTTCCAATTCGAAAGAAATTTATAACTCAAAAACACTATACATGGTTGATGGCGGCGAAGATGGGCAAAACATTCCTTTTGTTCCTTTGCTCCAGGAAGATCGAGCAGTGGACCTCATCCTTGCTTTCGATTCTACGTCAGATCGACTGGGTTGGCCTAATGGTACAATCATTGCTAACACTGCATTAAGATTCAACAACTCAAGGCATCCTGGAACAACAATCACTGTTGATAACAAAGCAAGAGTTATCAACAAGTTCCCTGATATCCCACCATCAGAGACCTTCGTTTCTAAGGGACTTAACAGGAGACCCACATTTTTTGGCTGCCACTTAGAGAGTTTTGGGGTTAGAGAGCATCAAAAACCAGATTTGATGTCTGTGAACGACTATTTGCCTCCGATTGTGGGATATTTCGCCAATTCTGAGTATTCATATCCCTCAAACACTTCAACATTCAAATTGATTTATGAATATGATGAAATCTCTCAGATTATGGAAAACTCTTATAACGTGATGACTTATAGCAACTCAACAAAGGACCCAGATTATCACCGCTGTGTCGGTTGTGTTTTGATTAAAAGAGAGTTTGATCGTAGAGCGAGAGGTATGAGTTTGATCAACGATTTAGAGGTACCTTTCTTTTGCAAAAAGTGCTACTCTGACTATTGCTTCAATTGAATAAAGATCATAGCTATTAAAAATTAAAATGAATATCAAGAAGCAAAATTATTAAAATCCGTAATTCGTAATCTGTTCATCAACAAGTCCATCAGATATTAGGATCCCAAAAAAAAAGGTGGGATATGATTTAATGATGGATTAAACTCAAGTTATTTAGTGCCAAGGAAGCCCTCTTGAAGAGCCAGCTTGCTTATCAGATTGTCAGTCAAGTCATCAGGTTTAGAGCCACTTTTGGTTTGGGCGTCAGTCAAAACATTTTCCTCTCCAAACCCGTCATCATCAACGCTGTCATTCTTCTGATCAATGTCAACAGAGGTTGGCATGAAAATAACCTTGGAATTAGCTGTCTTCGCCATGTTAACCATTGCATCCAAATATCTCATCTGAACCGCAACCTTGGAGTTCAATAATTTAGCGGACTCTCTCATCAATCTAGATGCCTCAACTTCAGACTTGGCCTGAATAATCTTCGATTCACCAATTCTCTTAGCCTGGGCTGCTTGGGACAAGGCCTGACTGATTTCAGCGCTCAATCTCAAATCCTTAATCAGAATAGAATCGACTGAAACACCCCACTCATAGGCAGTGGACGTTATGATGGCTTGGATGGCCTCAGCGACCTGTTCTCTGCGTTCAATGACATCTTGAAGGACACGAGCACCAATCACATCTCTCAATGTAGTCTGAGCTTTTTCAGAAATGGCATCATGAATATTGGAAATGGAGAATACAGCCTTTTGAGGGTCCACAATATTGTAGTAGATCACGGACTTTAAGTAGACAATCACATTGTCCTTAGTCAAACAGGCTTGCTCAGGAATCTCTTGCACCTCTGTCTTGATACTGACGCGGTGGATACGCTCAGTCATTCTGTTGATGTAGACTGAGCCAGGGTCAACCACACGGCTCAACTCACCAAATCTGGTAATAAGACCCACATAACCTTGGTCAACATTTTCATAAGGATTGGAGCAGCAACAAACTGGAACAACACCAAAATACCCAAATAAAGTACCACATTTCTGTAAGAAATTCTGGTAACTGCCTGGGGCCTGAACCTCGTAGGCCTTTGCATACTTGATCGCTTTGATTACATCTGGTTGGGTGTTGATCACCTTGGTGGCAGAAGGCTGGCTATTGAAATCCTGATTTAGGGTGGCAAAGTTAGAGTTAGAGTCCTCCATCAAAGAGATTGCTTGTTTGTTCGTATTGCTTGAGGTCATTGAAGTAGGTGAGGTATATAAGCCAAAGGCATTAACGAGACGAAATGGGTTCCTTAAATAGTTTTGGGGACACGAGGATCTACAGTGTGCTCTAACCACTTATTGCCAGATTTCTTGATACATAAACTTTGCGAGTGTTTTGAATCCAAGAAGAAAGCTGGTTGTCTCTTATTGTGTGAACCATTACGTTCCAGGCTGGAGTGATAACATCGCGCCCTTGCCCTCCTGGCCCTCCTGACTCCTCTGGAGGCGTTCTCTCACCTTCAGGAGGCCGTTCGAAGCGCTATCAGAATGAGGTCATCCATCAACTCAGCCCAGATTATTGATCACGCTTCAAGGTCTACCAATGGTGAAAATCGAGAATGATAAAGCTCCGTTTGTCTGCTCACAACTGAATGGTGATGTAGATAGTACTGAGCCTACCATTTAGTACCAATTCTGTAGGATAGCTTAACATTGGTGGCTGCTCGCGATTTCACTGAGGAGTGATCCATTTGAATATTCTTTTGTCACTCTAGTTGTTAATTGAGAGCAATTCTTCAGGCTGGACAGGGAAGGAATGTATCCGCTGCAACCTATGAATAGAGCACTGTATGATGTCAAGCAACAGTGGTTGTGCATTGTAAATAAATTTAAGCTGTACATATATGCGGATGTCCACATGGTTGGTGGTGGCAGTCCTGTGGCTTGGCACAATGCTCCTAGTAATATTCTTTACCGGCGGTCTACCTCCAATCCGTCGGAATAAACATCACGAATGACCTTGAGATTTCAAGATAAGTCAGATGTTTCGAGGACATTCAAGTCGAAAATTAATATATTCCACATTATTACTCCATGGATATTTGATATTCACAAGTTGTAAGGATAAAGTACAAACGAGGGGAGATCAATAAGACAAGGTGAGTGAGGTAAATGAGGATGCAGTTCTTTGTTTGAAGTCTCTCAAGCTATTCTTGAGTGAGACTTCAATGACAACAGTATAACAATTGAATACTTCACAGGCCCCTTCAAGTGATAGAAAAAACTTTATAGCATATTGGACTTCTTTGTATTCTGTAGAGTAGGTCAAAAGTACCCCGCTGCTTATTTCTTCAGTATAAATATGAGGTATAATGCCACTTGTGCAACACATTTGGTGAGACTAAGTTACAGTCAGCTCTCATTTGACATTTATTGTATGGGGTGTACATTTTTCTGTGAACGAAAACACCTAGAGTTTAGTGTTTTGCCTATAAATGGTAAAAAGTTTCGTACTGCAATTCAGACAGCGGCTGACTGAGTATCGAGGCAAGGGACTTTATTTCCTGGTGTGTTTAGAGCTTTGCTATGAACCAGCTTGGATTATGCTGTAGCCAAAAATTCTTAGCTTTCAAACGATATGGGGAAAAAAAAGACTACAGTTTGAACGTTTTGAGGCCATTAGGGGGCCTTGGAGAATATTTCAGTAGAAATCAAGTTTGGGGGTCAGATAGTGTAAGAATTTCCCCTCATCTAAAGAAAACAAATCCATAGTTGTGGGCAGCAGATAATGTGCTTCATACCATAGTAAATAATAACCTGATCAAAAGTGATCATGAACTGACTGAACTCGGGAAATTTTGTTGAAGCATAAGAATTTATCCTACTTGTGAATAGTTGAGCAAACTCTCACGTGAATCTCACGTGAGATGTGGATTTTTGGTGATTTGTTGTTTTCCCTTTTTTTTTTTTTCGGAACCCAATGCTTCTCTCAAAACACTCTGACTGCCATATAATTCCCCACACAATACCTTGCTCCGAATCACGCGTACAGAGAGTATACTCCAGCATCAAAATCGAAGGTTTAACTGATTTTAGTTATTGGCACTTCCTTGCACACCCAAGTAATTGCGCGTGTTTTATTTTTGTTCTAGACTGTTGACACGGTCGATTTCTTTTTATTCCACCCAAGAAGCCCTCACACAACCCACCACCATGGCGTATACTGCACAAATAGACTCCTTTGCAGAGAGACTCAAGGAAGATGTGGACTCCAAGACAAAGTACTCTATTGTATCCGAATTGTCTGACATGAGTGAGGCCTTTTCGAGCCCGACTGAGTATGATTACTACTTGTCACAGCTAATCCCTATCTACATCCACTTGTTGAACACTGTTCCAGTGAGCTTCACCTCGTCATCCCCGGATCACAAGTTGAGAAACTCTATACTGGAGGTGTTACATCGTTTACAGATCAATGAGACCTTTCAGAACTATGCCATTGATGTTAATGACACACTTCAAATTATTTTGGTCAATGAGAACGACGAAAATGGTGTGCTTTGTCTCAAAACACTTTCCAGTCTATTCAAGTCTTACAAGAACGTCCTTAGTGAGAAAGCCGACTCTTTTATTCAAATCATTGTTGAGATGTACAAAAACATGAGTCAGCTTGTGACTGATACCTTTGTGACCCCTTCCCCGGACTTTCCGAGACCAACATCGCCCTCTTCACAGGGCACTGATGACTCTCCAAACATTTTGGGGAAATCTATGCACTCATTCAAGACTATTGCTGAATGTCCTATCATTATGGTTACATTGACATCTTCGTACAAGCAGTTGATCACCACATCTCTTCCCGACTTCATCCCTCACCTAGTGGCGATTTTACAGTTACAAGTTCCACAACAGAGAGAAGCAAGACAGATCGCTGAAGAAAGGGGAGAGAGATTCACTTCAGTCTCGAACGATATCAAGAATAGACCTGCATATGGTGATTTCATTCTCAGTCAGATCAAAGCTGCGTCTTTTTTGGCTTACATCTTCATTAGAGGCTATTCACAGGCATTGTTGCAACAGTATACTGACATCATCCCTGATCTGTTTATGAGACTTTTACAGGATTGTCCGACAGAACTGTCTTCTGCAAGAAAGGAACTTCTCCATGCTACAAGGCATATTTTGAACACCCCACACAGAGTCCTTTTCATTGAAAAATTGGATTTACTGTTTGATGAAAAAGTTCTAATCGGAGATAGCCTGACTGTCCACGAAACCCTACGCCCTTTGGCTTACAGCATTGTTGCGGATTTTGTCCACCATGTAAGAAATGACTTGAGCACTGAGAAGATTTTACAGACCATTACAATGTATTGCAAGCATTTACAAGACCACACACTGGCACTGACAGTACAGATAATGAGTGCTAAGCTTCTACTGAACCTCGTTGAATGCATCATGCGCCTGGATTCGAAACAAGAGGGTAGAGAGCTGTTCATGTTGATCATTGATGCTTTCACTAAAAGATTCAAAGCTCTTAATCGCCAGTATGAAAATATCATGAAACAGCACCATCAACTTGAACAGGAAAGACTTCTCAAGGGGAAGAAGAACTTAGAAACCCTAAAAGAAGACAATCCAAGCCAGTTTGATGCCGATGACAATATCAACAAGTTTCTAGAAGGTATCAAAAAGTTCAAGACTACTTCCAAGGTGGAAGAACGTATGATTGAGGATGGTGTTGAATCTGCTGAAAAGGACGTCGATGGTGATGTAAAAATGGATGACGATCGGTCTAAGGATGAGCCGCCAGCTGAGCAGAAGAACCGCGAAGAGTTTGATATCTTTAATATCCATAAGAAGACACCAATCCAAATACATCCCGAAACGGGCAAGGAGCACCTGAAAGATTCTCGTTACCTATTCAAAACTTTGCTGCAGTTCCTAAAGACGATCTCATATGGTCTAAAGAATTTCAACCCAGAACCCCCTTCTACTCAGAACGAAGCACAGAATCCTAAATGGAATGATTTTGCTCGGGGGTTTTCTAATGAGGAGATCTTAATTTTAAGACAGCTGTTCAGAGAATGTATCTCTGGTATGAGATTCTTCTCGACTTCGTCGCAGAAACAACCAGCGAAGTCTGAAAAGCAGTATCAAGAGTTTACTGGCCAGCTACCAGTATCTTCATCCAAAGAGGAGAAGGATTTAATGGAGAACTTTGCTACCATTTTCATTCACGTGGAGGCTGCTACTTTCAATGAGATCGCTCAAGCAGAGATTTGCTTTTTGTATGAAGCTATGCTTAGGGATTCTGCCTTGTTACACATTGCCCAGTTTTTCCTTGCCAATGAGAATACTTCTCCTAACTTTTCTGGGGTATTAGTATCTTTCTTGAAGGGTAAGTTAGATGAGTTGGGTTCTTCGGATGTTATCAAAGCCAATATTTTGATCCGCTTGTTCAAGTTATGCTTCATGTCTGTGAATCTGTTTCCTACAGTCAACGAGAAAGTCATTTTACCTCATTTGAATGATTTGATCTTGACCTCACTGAAATTGACTACTACCTCGAAGGAGCCAATAGCTTACTTCCACTTGATCAGAACGTTGTTTAGAAGCATTGGCGGTGGTAGGTTTGAAAATCTCTATAAGGAAATCATTCCACTACTACAAGTATTATTAGAATCACTGAATAGGATGATCTTGAATGCTCGTCGTCCTCAAGAGCGTGATATGTATGTCGAGCTGTGCTTGACTGTGCCTGTCCGTCTGAGTGTCTTGGTACCACATCTGAACTACTTAATGAGACCCTTAGTGTTAGCCTTGAACAGTTCTCAGGAACTAGTCTCTCAAGGATTGAGAACATTGGAACTTTGCGTTGACAACCTAACTGCTGAGTATTTTGATCCGATTATTGACCCAGTTGTGGATGATGTTATGAAGGCTCTATGGAAACTATTGAAGCCTCTCCCTTATCCTCACCAGCACCCTCATACCACTTTCAGAATTTTGGGTAAGTTGGGCGGTCGAAACCGCCGTTTCATCAAGCCTCATGATGATCTTGAGTTCGATGAAGTCTTGGCTCAAAAGATTACGTCGAAGTTCAAGATCAATGGCCTACCTGGCGGCGAAGCGTCGTTGTCTTTGACTACTGGTTTGAAGGAAGCCGTCGATACGCTTGAGAATGCTCAAGTAGATATCCACTACCGAATCAGTTCTTTCAAGTATATCTCCAACCTTTTCATGTTGTTCGTTTGTTCAGAGAAGATTCCTGACAATTATGGAAGTATTTTAGCTACTGCTGCTAGTCTGATCTTAAGCGAGTCTTTGGATGTGGAGAAGTACCAAATCGTGGATCAAAGCGTGATCAAGAAGCGGCAGCTCAACCAGGAACAGGAGTTGGCTTTGCGTCTCTTGAAATCGATCTTCTATGCCATTTCGGTTCCTGAACTGAAGGAAGATGCTACTTCTTTGATCAAGAACGTAACTGAGCATCTGACTTTGCTATCAGTAGGTAAGGTACTTGCAGAGAAGGTGAAGAACAAGCGTCCTTTTGCTGTGGACGACAAGGAAGGCTATGCTATCGTATCAGAAAGAATTATTTTAGATGTCATTATCTATGCATTGAGCTCTTACATGATGGAGATCAGAGAAGCCGGTATTGAGGCCATCAAGATTATCTATGAAACTTCAATTTTGATTTTTGGCTTAAAGGATAATGCTCTTGAATTTCCTATTCTCAGATCTTTGTTCAACGCATTCCTACACTCGAGTTATGATGAAGTATATTACAACAAATTGGCCAGCACATTGGGTTTGCAGACAATGATCCAAGACTTGGGTATACCAATTTCCTGGTTTAAGCCTCGTCAGTTTGAATTTATCCATGCCATGTTCTATGTATTGAGAGACACCAACCCAGAAGCACCTCATGAGATCTGTGACAATGCTAAGAAGTTGATTTTGCATGTTCTAACTGAGGCAAACCAAGGAGTTCAAGAAACTGAAGTTTTCGAGAAACCATTTCAGACCATCATAGGAGCATTGGTGTATGATCTAAGCAATGCTAATGCTATTGTTAGGGAGACTTCACAAGAATCTTTGAGAGTTCTCTCTGACGTAACGAACGTTCCAATTGCAGCTCTTATTGGAAAGTGTAAGCACATTTTGTTGAACCCTATCTTTGGTAAGCCATTGAGAGCTTTACCTTTCCCTATGCAAATCGGCAATATTGATGCTATAACCTTTTGCCTTGGCTTGGAGAATTCATTCCTTACATTCAACGATGAATTGTTTAGATTGTTGAAAGAAGCCTTAACACTGGTGGATGCAGAGGATGAATCTTTGACCAGCGCTCACAAAGTCTCCGAGCATCGAGTGGCTGAACAGTTGGTGAAGCTGAGAGTTGTATGTATCAAGCTTTTGTCTTTGGCTTTGACTAGGGAGGAGTTTACCTCAGGTCAACAGGGCCCTGTGAGAATCAGAATTCTTGCTGTATTTTTCAAAACTCTGTGTGCAAAGTCAACTGAGATTATTAATGCCTCGCACATGGGTTTGCAACAAGTTTTGTCTCAGAATGCCAAGTTGCCCAAAGATCTGCTTCAAAATGGTTTACGTCCGATGTTAATGAACTTGTCTGATCACAAGAGGCTGACAGTGTCTGGTTTGGAGGCATTAGCCAGATTACTGGAACTGCTCATTACCTACTTCAAGGTTGAGATTGGAAGAAAGCTATTGGATCACTTGATGGCTTGGGCACAGCCTGGATTATTGCACAGTATTGCCTCAGAGGAACTGGATCATAACCCTACTGTCAAGGTGATCGTTGCAATTTTGAAAATCTTTCACCTCCTGCCACCAACCGCCTATACATTCATGGGAGAGATTATGAAAACTTTGAAGTTTTTGGAGGACAACTTGCGTCGTCAACAGGGCTCCCCATTCCGTGCGCCAATAGCGAAGTTCTTAAATCGTTTCTCGGACAAAACATCAGAGTTGTTTCTGGCTCAATTTCAGGACAGAAAGTTCGGTACTAAGCTTGCCTATTTTATTTCGTTGCAGGACTGCGAAGACCTGAGAAAAACCATCAAGAACAACATTGGTCAATTCTACACTAGTATTGGCACTGAAACTGATCCTGAGGGTAAGGCAATTAGATTTGCCAACTTTATTGATTTGATTGATAGCTTGTCGACAACCGACCCTGAGTGGTTATTTAATAACAAGCAGTTGCTCCTCGATGTCTCCTCTTTTTCGAAAGAGATTGCCAACATTGAGAGATCGGCACCCTTGGTTTCCCCAACCCATTTCTGCATTAGACAGGGCATTGAGAAATTGCAGTTTCTGTTTGTGAAGTTGTTTGAACATGATCCAAAGGAATCCAACATTGTGATTGGAGTTATTGATTTATTGTCCTCTATAGAGGTCCCAATTGTGTCTGAATTAGAGGATTTTATTTTTGAAAAGATTGTGAGATCAGATTCAAGCGAACTACGCCAGGAGTTTTTGATAAAGTCAATTGTGTTTGCTATGGACAACAAGCCGTTGAATTCAAGAATCTTTATATTGAAGAATATTTTCAACGCTATCATAATTTGCGAAAGTTTGAGAGCAGGAAACCTTGATGTCTTGACTACGGGGAAGTCCCAAGGTGCAAAGATTCCAACTTGGCTTGAATTGGTTCACAACAAGGTCTGGAGGGCTGGCGGGGAGATTTATCAAAATCATTCCGCTGGAGCTATTGATAACTTGAGGTTTGAATTGCTTCAACTTTCTGCAATGCTGATTAAATACGCGCCTGAGTTGACTGCTGATCTCAGAAAAGATGTGATCAGATTCAGTTGGAACTACATCAAGTTGGAGGATATTTTGACAAAACAAGCTGCCTATGTGGTTACATCCTACTTCATTTCCGTTTATGAGACTCCTGTAAAGATTGTCACTCAGGTCTTTGTGGCTCTTCTAAGAACTCACTCAGTTGATTCCAGGTACTTGACAAGACAAGCATTGGATTTGCTAGCCCCTGTAATGCCTCAGCGCATGGCTCAAGAAGGATCGTCCACCGATTGGATTAAATGGGTTAGAAGAATTCTCTCAGAGAACAATCAAGTCCAGAATCTAAACGTGTACCAGTTCTTGATTCATCATTCTGACATATTCTTCATTGCCAGAGATCATTTCATTCCTAACATCATTGGATACATGACTAAGCTTACTGCCATGGCTAACCCTGTTGCTGAAAATCAACTGTTAGCGATTGACCTAGCCGAGTTGATATTGAATTGGGAGATCAAGGCTAAGAAGGAATCGTATATTGGACAGGTGGGCTCTTCAGCTACCCCAGTGGCGGCGTCAAATCTTACCGAGAAGGACCAGAAGAAATTGCTAGGAGATAACGACACTGATTCACTTGAGGTCTCAACTTCTGACATCATTACACCGAGCAATTACTGTGTGCCATTTATTCAAAGGGAGGCTTGTATCACCTTTTTAATTAGATTCATTTGTGTCAGTTCTCAAAGAGCTTCTGAAAATGATCTTGGCCAGAAAGCTCTTCACATTTTACACAAGCTCCTGAGTCCTGAATTTTGGCCTGAGGTCACTGTCAAACTACAATTTTTTGAGAAGTTCTTAGTAAACGCTGATTTTTCAAGTGCTAATGTGCTGGGGTATTGTCTCAATGCTCTAGATGTTTTAGGAATTGCGTTGGAGGGTAAGTCATCTGAGTGGATTGTTGAGAACATTGAGTTCATTCAAACTTTGCTCAATAAGTGCTTGCATTCGGACAACCATGATGTCCAGGAAGGATTACAGAGAGTTGTGAGAATCGTTTTGAAAGCCATCACCAGTGAAGGTGGAACTGACGAGAAGACTCAAACTGAGGAAGTCAAGACATTTTTGACCTCATTGAGCAGTATTGTGGCTGAAGATCTTCAAAATACCAACTCAGTGGCGGCTGGTGTGACCCTTGCTTGGACTCTTGCCAATCATTATCCAAAGAGCTTGGATCCTTTGATTCAAAGTCTGATCAGAACCTTTGCAAAAATTTGCAAGGACCACATCTCTATATCACAAACTGATACAACATCACCTCAGGCCGAATTCGAAGCTAAAATGACTACCAAATTGTTGGGTAAGATCTTGTACATTGCATCCATGAGAATTTCTACTTTGAGTGACCAACGGAGACTGTTCCTAACGCTATTGGCGCAACTAATTGATCGTTCCCTGGACATTAACCTACTGTCGAACATTATTGATATTGTCAGAAGCTGGGTATTTTCAACTGCTGATTTGTTCCCTACTGTGAAGGAGAAGGCAGCTATATTGATCAAAATGTTGGTTTTTGAATTGAGGGGCGAGCTAACCCTTTCCAAGGAGTTCTACAAAATCATTGTGGATATTTTTGAAGACAAGTCGATGGCATGTACCGAGATCACTGTCCGAATGGAACAGCCGTTTTTAGTCGGTACTCGCTTGGCTGACGTTGGCATCCGAACTCGATTAATGTCGATCCTAAATGAAAGTTTGGAAAAGGATATCAACAAAAGACTAAACTACGTGGTCAGAGAACAAAACTGGGAGTTTTTAGCTGATTACAGATGGCTCAACCAAGCGTTGCAGCTATTTTATGGATCTTTCGAAGCAGAGCATAGACTCGAACTCGAGGATTCATACAGATTCTCCTCACTTTGCCAAATTGAGACTATTGTGGGTGAGTCGAATGGGGTTCCACATCCAGGTATTGATGGTCTTGTTCAGAGGCAGCAGAGTTTCTTGTACAGTGCTGGAGATGTGAAATCTGGTGACATTTTGGGCCCATTGATTGAACTATTTTACAAAAGCCCCGATGTCGTACACAAGACTTGGGTTGATGTTTTCCCTGTTGTCTTTGGGTCGATTGATCGCCGGGAGGTCCAGAGTTTCAAAGAGGCTTTGGTTGTACTACTTTCGAAAGACTACCACACTCGCCAAGCTGAGGCTCGTCCAAACGTCATTCAGTCTTTGCTTGAGGGTATTGGTGAATGTCCAGACCTTCAGTTACCTCCACATTTGATTAAGTATTTAGGTTATACTTTTGATGCTTGGTATCCTTCTTTAAAGATTCTGGAGTCAATTGAAGAACAGCCTTTTGTTGAGAATTCAGTCGTGCGTGAAACTAATCAGGATGCATTGGTCGAGATGTATGCCTCGCTACAGGAGGAAGATATGTTCTATGGACAATGGAGAAGAAGGGCTAAGTATCAGGAGACTAGTGCTGCCCTGACTTGTGAGCAAATTGGTTTATGGGATAAGGCTCTTCAGCTCTATGAAGCTGCTCAAATCAAAGCTAGAAGTGGCGTTTTGCCTTATGGGGAATCTGAGTATTCTTTATGGGAAGATAACTGGATTTTGTGTGCCGAGAAGTTGCAGCATTGGGATATTTTAACAGAGCTTGCCAAACATGAAGGATTTACTGATTTACTGCTAGAGTGCGGGTGGAGGGTGGCTGATTGGACTGCTGACAAGGACCCATTAGAACAGTCTGTGAAAACCGTTATGGATGTTCCGACTCCACGTCGTCAAACCTTCGAGACGTTTTTGTGTTTACAGGGTTACTCTCAACAAAAGGAGACACTTCAAGATTTGTCCAAGCTCTGTGATGAAGGTATCCAACTGGCATTGAACAAGTGGCATTCACTTCCGCGCCGTGTTACAAATGCGCATATTCCGTTGCTTCATACGTTTCAGCAATATGTCGAGTTTATGGAAGCATCTCAGGTCTATGGTTCTCTTCTGACAACCAACGCCCAGAACCTTGACAATAAGTCACAGGAGTTGAAAAGAGTCTTACAAGCTTGGAGGGAGCGTTTACCGAATGCCTGGGATGACATTAACATCTGGAATGATCTCGTGACATGGAGACAACATGCATTTGGAGTTATCAACAAGGTCTATATGCCGTTTATTCCTGCATTGCAGCAAGCTAATGGTGGGAACAGTAATGTTTCAAGTTATGCTTACAGGGGCTACCATGAAATTGCTTGGGTTATCAACAGATTTGCTCATGTTGCACGTAAGCACAATATGCCAGATGTTTGCATTAACCAATTGACTAAGATCTACACTTTACCCAACATTGAGATTCAAGAAGCCTTCCTCAAATTGAGAGAACAGGCAAAATGCCATTATCAGAATCCGAACGAACTCAATACTGGTTTGGATGTAATAAGCAACACTAATTTGGTTTATTTTGCGACCCAGCAAAAAGCAGAGTTCTTCACATTGAAGGGAATGTTCTTAGCTAAGTTAAAGGCCCAGGATGAGGCCAACCAGGCGTTTGCCACTGCTGTTCAGATTGATTTGAATCTAGCGAAGGCATGGGCTGAATGGGGCCACTTTAACGATTCTCGTCTCAAGGAGTCTCCTAATGATATGGTTTATGCCAACAATGCTATTAGTTGTTTCTTGCAAGCTGCAGGGCTTTACAAGAATGGCAAGGCCAGAAGTTTGTTGTCCCGTATCTTGTGGCTGATCAGTTTGGATGACAACAACGGCTCATTGTCTCAAGCGTTTGAGTCTTACAGGGGAGAAGTGCCTGTCTGGTATTGGATCACGTTCATCCCCCAGTTGTTGACTTCACTGTCCCACAAGGAAGCCAAGTTGGTGCGCCAGATTTTGATCAGAATTGCAAAGACTTACCCGCAGGCTCTGCACTTCCAGTTGCGCACTACCAAGGAAGATTTTGCTGTAATTCAAAGACAAGCCCAGACTGTTGCTAATCGTCAAAATGGCACACAGCAAGGTACAGGAACACCACAACCTGCTTCAGATCAAACCAATGCTCAATCACAGTCTACATCACAACAGGGACAAACCCCAGATCAGCCCCAAAACTCCCCACAACTGTCCAATGGTCAAGGGCAACAGCCAAAGCCCCAGGCCACTGGATTAGGTGGTGCTCGCCAACCGTGGGAGTATGTGGATGAAATTATGGGCATATTGAAGACCGCTTATCCATTGTTGGCACTCTCATTGGAGTCGATGGTGGATCAGATAAACCACAGGTTCAAGTGCAGCGCTGATGAAGATGCATACAGATTGGTCGTTGCTTTATTGAATGATGGTGTTCAATATTTGAATCGCTTGAGCAACCCAAGAGAGGATGCCAAATTACCACCAGCAACAGAAGCTAACATCTCAAGATTTGCTGATACAATTTTGCCAAAGCACATCAGGCATGAGTTTGATAAAGATTTCATTTCTTCCAAGCCAAACCTTCATGTTTATATTGCTAAGCTTCGCAAATGGAGGGACCGTTTGGAGGACAAGATCGACAGAAGATTCACTAGTGTCAACTTGGAAAGTGTTTGTCCTCACTTATGTGAGTTCCACCATCAGAAGTTTGAAGACATTGAAGTTCCGGGTCAGTACTTGTTGAACAAAGACAGCAACTCTCATTTCATCAAGATTGAGAGATTCTTGCCAACCTTAGATCTTATTAGAGGAGCTCATGCGTGCTACAAGCGTATCAAGATCCGTGGCCATGATGGTAGTCTGCATCAGTTTGCTGTCCAATTCCCTGCTGCCAGACATTGCAGAAGAGAGGAGAGAATCTTTCAATTATACCGTATCTTGAACGATACTTTGTCAAGAAAGGTTCAAACCAGGAAGAGAAACATTCAGTTCACATTACCTATTGCTGTACCATTGTCACCCCACATTCGTATTATGGATGATACCCCAGCATTGACCTCTTTGTACGCAGTTTATGAAGACTACTGTCAGAAGAAGAAGATGAACCGTGATGAACCATTGAACTATTTCAATGAGAAGATGAGAGCTGCCTTCGACCCACACTTGCCCAAACCAGATATAATGAACATAAGAGTTGAGATTTTCAGTGCTATCCAACCACTGCTTGTTCCAAACAACGTGGTGAAGAATTACTTCGCTGACTTGTATGTCAAGTTTGAAGATTTCTGGCTGTTCAGAAAACAATTTACTTCTCAGTATGCTTCTTTCATTTTCATGACATACATGATGAGTATTTCTGGTCGCCAACCTCACAAGATTAACATAAATGAGAAGTCTGGTGCAGTAACCACCGTGGAGATGTTACCGGCAAAGATTGCCGCGTCAAAGGCCACTAGCACTAATTTCTTTACCAACTCTGGCCTGGATGTGTCAGCTCAAAGGGCCGCCCCAATCTTCTACAATGGTGAAAGTGTTCCATTCAGACTGACTCCAAATATCCAGCAGTTGATTGGTGAGGCCGGCTTAGAAGGTATTCTTTCTGTGCACATTTTGTGTATTGCAAAAGCGTTAACTGAACCTGAGTCTGAATTGAGCACTCATTTGCCGTTGTTTGTTCGTGATGAAACCATTTCTTGGTTTACACAACAGCACCGTTCTTCTGCAGAGGAACCACAACTTCGTGAAATTGTCCGTGTAAATGTTGACTTGATCAGTAAGAAGGTTTCACAGATCAGTGCTGTAAACGGCAACAGCGTTGCCACCCAAAACGTTTTGGATTTCATTCAACAAGCTGTTAACCCGAGAAACTTGGCTGCTTGTGACACCTTGTGGATGGCTTACTTCTGATTTTGTTGGTATTGTTTTATAGCTTTGTCAATTGGATGATCGCTGTATTGTATTTTAAAAGCCAAGCCCTCATATTTAGAGGTAGGTATAGTACGCAAGTAGTATCAGAAACATCACAGTTGCAGTATAAAATCCGTTCTATGTACTGTACAGAAACCCCTTCACCCAGATTGATCACCAAAACCTCACTATTAAGCCTCAATGTTCGCAGCAGCCTCAGCAGTGATCTCAACATCATACTTAAAGTCTAAATAGGACTTGTCAAAAGTATGCACTCTCACGTAACCATCCTCACCACCAGATGCATAACCAGTACCGTTTGGATGCACTGCGATACAGTTCAAAGGACCGAAATGGCCCTTAACACGGCCAATTTCATCTTCAAAGACCTTGTGGAAGAATCTAGCCTCAAACTTACCCTGGGAGGCCGCAGTGGTGGTGACATCTCTAGCTTCCTGACCACCACCAAGAATCACAAACTCCTTGACAGGAGTGAGTGCTGCAGTGTTCAGTGGCGCGTCAGTTTCGAACTTTTTGAGGATAGTTAGATCATTGACTGTGAAGATTCTAGACGACTTGTCCTTGGAAGAGGTGATAAAATAGGTTCTATCTGTAGAAAATTGCAAATCAGTAATCAGGCCTTCGTGATCATGGACATTTTTAACAAATGAGCCGGTAGAGGCTTCATACTCTGATATGTTACCATCCTGATGACCAGCAACGATGTACTTGTCACTGTAGGACCAGCCAGCGACAGACACTCTGGCAAAACCTTCTCTAGTTGGGATGACAATCTCAGGTTCAGTCTCTTGCTGGGACGGATTGGATCTATTTAAGTTGAAGACCGAAATTGTACCTCTGTGACCCATAACCTCATCAGTAACGACCAAGAATTTGTCGTCTGTGGAGTTGAACTCCACTCTTCTCACTGGCACGTTGAAGTTCCACGTGTATACACACTGACCATTCTCAATATTCCATAGCTTGGCACTCATGTCAGCGGAGCCAGTGATCGCGAACTTGGTTGACTTATCCACGTCAATGGACCAAATGGTACCGGCATGGCCAACAAAGGTTCCAAGACGTTCTCCATTGAACGAGTACCAGACGGAGGCCTCCTTATCCTTAGCGACGGTGAAAATTAGATCACCTTCGGTGTTGAACTTGACTTGTGTGAGGGAACGTTCGTGACCCTTGAGTAGAAGTGGTCTCATTGTGGATCTGTTCTTAGAAGGCAACTTCTTCCTTAGCTGTCTGTGTTTGTTCAAAGTGAAAAAAAAAAATTGATGATGATTCAATATTCCGAGGCCTATCACATGATTCGCAAGCTGGCCAGTCGGATATCCCTTCAGTATGTGTCCCCGATTATGGTGAGGACAACCTTCAATGCACACTACTGAAACATCAAAAGGATAGTAAACAATGCCGGATGAACTGACTGAGATAGAGAAGCAAAAGAAGCTTGATGCTGCCAAGGCCAAATATGATGCATTAAAGAAGAAGAACAAGAAGAAGAAGGGTCGGAAGACCCAAGACACTGACGAGTCAAAGGAGGACATCGTGGAGGAGGAAGAGGTGAAGGCTGATT
Organism: Barnettozyma sucrosica; assembly: GCA_030558145.1. Taxonomy (NCBI): domain Eukaryota; kingdom Fungi; phylum Ascomycota; class Saccharomycetes; order Phaffomycetales; family Phaffomycetaceae; genus Barnettozyma; species Barnettozyma sucrosica. The sequence continues at coordinate 103,742 of JAJMRY010000002.1, forward strand.
CAGAGGAGAAACCTGACGTAGCTGAGGCTACACCTGAACCCACAGAGAAGGGGGTATTTTCTGAAGAACAGGAATCATTACAGCAAGGGATTGGAGGTTCGACGGTCAACAGCACTGCTGACGATTCGGTTCAAGACCCAGTTCAGACATCTGTGGCATCTATAGAGTCGTCGCCACACGGTACACAAGAGATTGAAACGAAGAAGGAAGATGAAGAAACTGAAGCCAAGGTAGAGGAGACTGAAGAAAACAAAGACGAAACTAATACAGAGAAGACACAGGAATGCAATAGCGAACCAGACTGTTCCACTGTTAACGAAATAACATCAGGACTTCAGCTTTCCCAGCTGGACGATGATTCTTTACTGGAAGATACCAGTGCAGAAAAGTTAACTGAGGTTGAGATTACTGATATCAAGCAAGAGATGGCCGACGAACAAGCCCAGGAGGAGGATGTAGTTGGATCATTGTTTCCTGATTCAGAGAAGTCTTTCTTAGATACACTGAAAGAACCTGGGGCAGAACCTGCACCAGAACCCAAGCCTGTTGCCCAATCACTTGCACATGATCTAGTGAAGGAGAACGAGGCTTTAAGGGCTGAAGTGAAAACCTTGAAGTTGGCGAAAATGGATCATCTGGAACAGATTGAGACCCTTCAAGCCAGAGTCCAGGTTCTTGAGCACAAATTGGCGCGCAAGGTGGACACCCCGGTTCACCAGCCACATCTCTCTGGATATGATGAGGATAACTTCACACTATCACCAACACCTTCTTATCAACAGCCTAATTTCCCTCAACAGCAACAGCAGTTCCATTCGAACTTGTCATCTTGTACTGGTGCGAGCCAAGAGGAGATCAAAGCGAGCTTGGGCCAATGGAAGGGCTGGGGCGTGGACATGACGGGATGGAGAAGCATTGGGGAAGGTCTGATTGTCAAATTGTAATCTACAATAAATACGCTATTAAGAACCATTAATAATGAAATGTATGTACAAGTAAGTAGTGAGTGTTGCAGTTATCTGACACGGCACAAGACTTCACCACCACGATGTTCAGCGGCAGCTTGACTTAACTCCATCACTTCTTCAGTCTTGTTGCATCTAACAAGAATCAATTCAGAGGGGCTAAGTGGCTTGATAGATCTCACTGACTTACCAGCAGCCAACATCTTGATATCATCCGGCTTCAGATGAATTCTTAAACTTGGCTTCGAGATCAATTGAAACTTGGAGATGACAGATTTGGAGTCTCTGTATTTCAGTCCTAGCCAGAGCCTTCTGGTAGCAATATTGTCTGGAGTCACCTCGGTAGGCACAGTGTCAGGACCTTGAATAGATCCTCTTTGAATAGACGAGATGAAGCCTTGGTTGTAGAGATGGGCAGACACCTGGAGGTGCAGCTTGGTGTATGGAATGGAAGTGGAAGTCATGTTAAGACGGGTCACATTCTGCAAATGAGCAGCAACGTTGGCAAGCTTTACAAGGGACATTTCTTTCTGCAGGTGGGTTTGTGTTCAATGGCACTTTTCGTCTGTTGAATTTTTCGTTTTTTTGAAGGAATCACTTTTCTGGTTTGGACACATCTTCAATAGTTCGAATCAGATTTTACAAAGCCCATCATTAGTTAATTAGTTAATTAGCTTAGGGCCATCCTGAGTTTGCGAAATACAGCACCATGTTCAGACAACTGATATCATCACCATTGAGATCAAGAACCCTTAATCCTTTGCGGAGAGCTACTCTTCGCTTTAACAGTGCCAACCCTCAACCAAAGAAGAACACCGTGGACTTCAAAACATTCGTTATTGTCTCCATCTTCTCATCAATCATCTTGACTCAGGTAGTTGATGCTGTCAATAAGGAGAAGCCTAGAGGTCAGAGAGATGGTATTTCCGAAGCTGAATACTACAAGCAGCAACAGAGGCTAAAGAGAAAGGTCGCCCTCTTCTCCCCAGAAGAGAAGGAAGTCATATTCTTGAGAGCTGCTGACTTCAACGTATCAGAGTTAACTGAAGCTGGAGTTGAAGTGGTGAACCCATTGGAACTTGTTGAGTTAGAAAAACAAGACAGAGGGAGTAAATTTTATGATCTTTTGAATGACGGTGAGTTGAAAACTCTTCCTCGTGGTCTGGCAACTGAGCTTATCGGCAAGCACTTAAAGGCGTCTGATAAGACCAAATTTGTCATTGTTAATTTTCCACAAGATGTGAAAGAGGCCATGCAGTTTGAGGACAAGGTTGTTACCATTAAACAGTTCGTTTCTAGAGAAGAAACTGACGTTTTCAGATACTATCGTACAGTGAACAAGTCTGCGAAGGCCAAAACCACTCAAGAGATCGTCAACTTGTTCTAAATCACCAATACAACTATATATAGTATAAAAATGCATGTAAATAACTTCTAGAATATATCCTCTGGTATCTTGAACTGTACTCCACAGTTCTCCGCAAACTTCAAGTCACTGTCACTATGATCCCCTTCACGACCAGCAGCATCTCCCACGTAGAGAACATTTCCATTCTCCAGGGTTTCTCCAGTGATGCTACAATAATCTTTCTCAAACTCAGTATACATCCCCAGGTTTGGTTTTCTGAACCTGGTGAATCGAGCCTCATTGATTCCTTTCTTTTTGGAACCAGCACTTTGTTTAGTACTCGCATAGACCCACACATTATGCACCTTGTTCTTCTCCAGCTCAACTAAAATGCTCTTGACTTTTGTTAAGAAATGAAGCATACTTTTGCTGTCTGATTTGTCCGTGATGACTGCCCCTTGATTTGAGAATATCACAATTGATTGCCCCTCTTTGATCATGTCCTGGAGTTTGCTAACAACAGTTGCAAAGCACCATTTCCAATCCCCAGAATGTATCGAAAAAGTTCTTCCAGATTTTGTTTTTATTAAAGTAGAGTCCAGATCGAAAGCTGATATCTTGTTATTGAGCTGGGATGTGTCTTTAGGAATTATTTTGATGAGGTTATCATGAACTTGAAAGTTGTGAGAAGGGACTGACAGCGAATGCGGTAGTTTGGTGAACACGTGCTGAGCAATGGGCACAGCTGTCTTAGATTTTAGTACAACCTTTGGCTGGATCTGTTTCGTTGACAATTGAGAGAATATATCCTTCATTTCTTTATATTGGACGAATGAAATGTTCAGACAAAGGTCATCGCTTTCAATTTTTCTTGACACCAAAACAAACCATGAAACATAAACATAAACAGACTACAAAGAGATGTCTTTCGGCAGAAGAACATGGGACAGGGAAGAGTATGCACAAAAGGCAGCACTAAGAAAACAGAATAGATTCAAAGAAGAAAACAAAGTTGTGAAGAAGTCGACACTGTCACGAGAGAGCTTGAGTTTTGATAAAGACCTGAACAAGAGAAAGATAATCACAGGGTCGGTGCTAAACACTAGAGGAAAGTCATTTGGGTTCTACTGTGAAGTCTGTAACCTCACGTTCAAAGATAATTTGAAGTTTATTGACCATCTGAATAGCAAGCCGCATTTGATTCAATCTGGTGAATTCAAACAGGGTAGGAGAGAAGTCACCTTACAAGAGGTTATGGCGAGGTATGACAAGCTGTGTAGGAAGCTGGATGGAGTAAAAGAACCAGATGAGGCGAAGGAGGAGACGGAAAAGATACTGGAAGAAGTGGCTGAGAAACCTGATGATGTCAGTAAACTCATGGGATTCGCTGGGTTTGGCTCTTCCAAGAGATAGTTTAATGAGATACGCACCCAATACCAAAACATAGCCAAAGACCTCTTCAACCAATGGTTTGGCACTTTAATTTAGAACGTAAGTCATTACTTTCAATCTGATACAACTGAAGCTTGCACTTCGTATATCAACAGAATCAACTGTTGTCTGGGTTTCCCTTTTTAAATCATGAATTACCTATATAACACCTAATTTAAGCAGTTTATTCGTCCTTAACGATGGTACCCTTCTCAGAGACGTAAATACCATCCAAGAACTTTCTGATATCCTTGTTTCTAACTCTGCAGATTTGTTGAATGTCAGCAGCGTTTTGGGAAACATCCTCAACGGAGTTACCAGACAAGGTGATCTCATCCTTTTGGACAGAAGAGAAAGAAACAGCGACACCTTCTCTGACCTGGACCAATCTGACGTTCTTGTCACCCAAGAAATTTCTGATCTCAACAAAGGTGGAACCATCCTTCTCAATGGTGTTGACGTTAATTGGGAAATGCGCATAGACGTATCTTAGCTTGTACTCGTAACCCTTGGTGACACCAGTGATCAAGTTGGCAATCAAGGACTTAACAGTTCTCAAAGCAGCAACGTGCTTTCTGTCACCGTTGTGGACAGTGATCTTGATTTGCTTGTTGGACAACTTCTGGAAGGTAACATCAATGTGGTTCAAGTTCTTGGTCAAAGTACCTCTTGGACCGACAACAGTGATGATTCTGGCCTTGATTTGGACGGTGACGCCCTCTGGGATCTCTAGGATTTGGTCAGTTCTGATGTACTTCATCTTGTTACTGTTTCACACCTTTTCAAGCTTGTTGTGTATCAAGTCTGCCAAACATAAATTTTTCACTGAGATTGGGGAGAGATAACCCAGACACCTTTTTTGAAAAATGAAAAAGTAGTGCCTGCAAATCTGCCCTATTAAAATCCACAGCCTGGCACGTGACATAGAGCATAGCCCTACTGATATTTCCACTACATAGTATTGTATTAGTCATTAGTCGTTAAATGGATCAATGCCCCTTTCTATATCTTCTTTTCAGTTCTCCCAGCGTATCCCTAATCTTGACATAGTTTAAGTGCACCTTACCCAAGAAGTGGTCACTTAATCTTCTATCTGTATCGATCCTACTGAGATACGCTCCACATTTCTCACAGACCTGGAGTTGTTGTTGGGCAGACTGTCCTATCAGCTTTTCTGTTAGATCTTGAAACTTCTTCAGTTCGATCCTTTTCAGAAGCTTCAAGTCCATGATCTTCTTTGATATGTCAATCTTTATAAAATCGGTCTCGCCTTCCGTCAGCTTCATCACATTCGTTAATTCTTTCATGTAAATGTTCAACTTGATATCAATCTCTTCCAGCGTTTTCTGCTGCTCATTTAGCTTTGAACGTTCCTCCTCTGGATATTCCAGCTTCTTCGTGGCAATTCTGACCTTGTAATCACAGTCATTAACAAACTCATCGAGTTTATCCATAACTTGTTTCTCCACGCTCGCCACCTCATAGTCATCGATTTCAGCAGTAGATTTGTAATTCTCGAACTGCAATCTGTACTTGTCCAGGTGCACTTTCCTGCATTTCCCATAACTCTCCTTCGTGTTTTGAAACAGGTCATAGGGACAGACTCCCATCAGAAAGGGTTTGCACACTTCGTAGTCTCGAAATGTAAGTTCCTTGTGTCTCTTGTGCGGGTTTCTGCTTCCATACTTTGCATCCTTTCCCATTAGCTGCTCAATGAGCTGTTTCTGTTCTTCATGGGCTCTCATCTGGGAACAGTGAAGGTAAATTGATGCCTTGAGGTAGGTCGTGGCAACTTTTATGGTTGTTCTTTGAGTATTGAAGATAAGTTGTTCCGGACTCAGAACCGAGGGTAACGAAACTCAATAGTGAATGCTGAAACTTGGTGCAACATTCTCCTTCCATCATTGGGGGTCTTGAAGATCACGCCATCATGATTGAACGCATTAGATTCACAGGAAGAGTAATCTCGTATGTTCTTCGAGGGGGCTGTCTAGTGCATGTTCTTCAATCCCAGTTTTACGAATTTACAGAGACTAGAGGCGAATCAATGATGCCCACACTACAAGCCAATGGTGACTTCGTTCTGTCTTCAAAATACTTCAGAAATGGCCGCGGTGTACAGAAAGGTGATTGTATTGTTGCATTGAAACCAACAGATCCAGATCAGAGAGTCTGTAAGAGAATCACTGGAATGCCCGGTGATTTGATCCTTGTTGATCCCAGTTTGAACAATGACACTGAAACAGTGAACGAGGAGTCAATGAATAAGTACATTGAGGTTCCTAAGGGCCATTGTTGGGTTACTGGTGACAATCTTGCTCACAGCTTGGACTCAAGAAGTTACAACTCCCTACCTCTGGGTTTGATCAAAGGAAAAATCATCGCTGCCAACGACTTCAATAGATCGTTTTGGGAGAACGGGACGATTTATGGATTCAGGCTCATTAAAAACAACTACATCAACGAAGAAGAACCTTGAAAAAAGTTCTTGGAGTCGTCTATAAAGAGGGAATATACTTCCTGTTCTAAAGTTCTTCTAGTGGTCAATATGGGCCTCTCTGCCGAGCGTATTCGTTCATGGTTTGGTCGATCCCACAGAAAATCCTTGCTGTTCTAACCACAGGCCAAGGTAAACATCGAAATACTGACAAAAAGTTTCCATAAAAGGGGATCTTATAATCCCCACGCTTGCCAACCTCACAGAAATTGATAATTTTGCTTGCCAAAAAATCTGGTCGAATCTCAGGAGCAAGGATATTAGATGGAGTTTTCACATCCTCGAACATCTTGGTTTTTAATTGGCCAGGACATATCAACAAGGTTTTGATATTCTGAGAATAATAGCCCAATTCATGAGTCAATGCCTCGTGCATTGCAATCAAACCAGACTTTGATGCTCCGTATGCAGTTAGGTTGGCTGGCGCCATATAACCCAACACAGAGGAAATGGTGACAATATACCCCTTCTTTTGCTCAATCATACCAGGGAGAAATATCTTGTTGATATAAAAGCTGGAGTTGAGATTGATGTGGATTACCTTGTCAATTTCCTGACGGCTCATCTGTACCAATGGCTTCCCAATCATAATGCCAGCATTGTTGATGATACAAGTGACCACTCCGAGCTCTTGAAAGATCAACTGTTGTACCTCTACAATCTGGTCGTGGTTTGAGACGTCACACTCATAATAATGGACACCAGAGTGTTTCTTCTTGTTGTTGATGCAGATGTCAAAGACTATGATGTTGGGATAGCCACGATTCAAAAACTCAATTACTAACTGCTCTCCCAAACCGGAGCATCCTCCAGTTACCAAAATCACATCTGTCTTGTCCAAGCAATTACCAATGACCTTACTGGAAAGGCTCAATGCTGTGTTAGCCAGCTCAAAGACTCTTGAAAACATTGGAGAGTTGATCGCTGCTTTTCTAGAAGATTTTGTTGTTGTGTATTGAGAGGGTAGTATGTAAAGCGGAGTAATGATGAGAGATGTGGAAATTATCTTCCGATTGGGGGCAATATCTCACACAATTTGGCCATTCAACTTTTACTTGCGATATCGTTTTTTGTGGTTTGTGTCAAAGCATGGCTATATTTCCGATCAACTCCGGGCATATGTAGTCAGGGCACCTAATCATTTCCCAATTCTGCCAAAGCAAAACAGAAGAGTAGAAAGTGGAAACTAAAACCTTTATAGACAAAGAAGTTGTTCCATTTATTCTTTACCCATACGTTCCAGCCTTCTCATATTTCTACCTTCTTCTTTCTACCTTCTTCTTTATACCCACAGATCGGAGAACTTACAAAATGACGGATTATCCAAAATTGCCAGAGTTTGTTCGCATTAAGAGAAAGAGAAACCAAGACTCTCTTCAAGTATTGAGTAAGTTGATTGTCCACACAAGCATGGCCACGGAAGGTGCTTTTCACTAACTATAGAAACAGTGTTCGAAGTGCCAAAGAGTAAGAGGGTCAAAAATGAACAAGTTGGTGGGTATTCCTTCATCGTTTTCGAAAGTATCGATCCTGTTTACTAACAAGCCTTTTCAGTATTTACACTCCAAAGAACAGATGACAATCTTGAGGCACAGAGTGCTTTCAACTCTCCAGCTCTTCCACTCCTTCAACATTCGGGCACAGATAGAGATAAGGAGAACACATTTATATTGCCTAGGCTTGAAAATAATGACAAGGATCTACCACCTGAGTTCTCAGAGATGCTTGACTCAGTCCTCAACGTGACAACAAGGGACAGTACCCAACCACTTAAAAGAAAGAGGCGAGCCTCAGCCCTTGTCCATCAGTCTCTGACAGCACCAAATGAGAACCATGTTGAACTCGAATATGTTTATGACGTGTACTACCGAGACAAGGCTGTTCATGAGACATGGGAAGTGAGCCGAATTGGGTACATCAAGTTTGAGGAAGATAATGAAGGTTTTATTAATGAGGAGGATCAAACCACACTGTTGCACTCCGATGACGAAGACTCTAATGCAGAAGACTTTTATCAGAATGATTATCCTGAAGATGAAGATGCTGGTAATGAAGGTGATGGCTTGGAAGACGAGGGGTCGGAGCACTCACAGCCTGGAGAGTTGATTGTGGAGTATGATGAACTATATGATCAGCATTTTGCCGATGATAATGGCGTCCCCAGAGATTTTTTAGAAAGTTTGATGGCTAGTGAGGATGCTGATAGTGACGATGATTTGCAATCAGATGACCCGCAAGATATTGGCTACGAAAGACAGAACTTCTTTCCAGGAGAGGAAGATGATGACATGGCCATTCACAGAGATAAGATATTTGGAAAGCTCGAAAGGATGATATTGGAGTAACTCTATGGCGCACATGAGAAGTCAGATTGTTTACTTGTTAGCAAAATAGAAAAAGTACTGCTGAATACATCACTTGCAATTCATCTATTTAACTATTATACAAATAAAGGCTCCTGGTTCATCAAGAAATCCAGCCTCACATAATAATAGACTCCTTCTCAACATTAGCACCAATGGTCTTATGTGGCAAAACCTTACCACCGTTAACATAGATCTCATCCTTGACCTTGACGTCATCACCTAGAACGGTGGTACCTTCAAGTCTGCACCATTGACCAACCTCGGAGTTCCAGCCGATGATGGTGTTCTTGACCCAAGCGTGGTCCTTAATGATGGAGTTGGATAGAACAACAGAGTTTTGGATTCTGACACCGTTGCCAATGACAACATTTGGACCAAGAGTAACATTTGGACCAATCTTGGCGCCCTCACCAATCTTGACAGATGGATCAATCAAAACGTTACCAACGTGACCTGGAGTCAACTTGTCGGACTTCTTCTTCTCTAGAGACTTGAGGTACAAGGTGGTACCAGCCAAGAAATCCTTTGGTTGACCGACATCCATCCAGAAACCATCCAAGTCAAAGGAGTATAGGGACTTCTCCTCAACAAGAATTGGGAAGGTCTCCTTCTCAATGGAGGTTGGCTTCAACTCAATAAGGTCAATAACGTCTGGGTTCAAGATGTATAGACCAGCGTTGATTCTGTTACCGACAAACTCAACTGGCTTCTCAACAAATCTGTCAATCAAGTTTGGAGTGGCAATGTCGTGGACAATGACACCATACTTGGATGGTTCGTCAACCTTGGTGGCGACAATGGTACCTCTACCACCGTGGGCATTGTGGAACTGTAGCAGCTCTTCGAATGGGTATTCACAGATGACATCAGAGTTCAAGACAAAGAATGGAGAGTCATCCTTCTTCAAAACCTCCTCTGCGAGCTTCAAAGGACCAGCTGTTCCCAAAGGTTCAGTCTCAACAGAGAATGTGATAGAGACACCGTACTCCTCCTCGTACTTCTTCAAAGTGGAGACCATGACTTCAGGTCTGTAGTTGACAGCGAGGACAATATCAGTGACACCAGCCTTAGCAAGAGCCTCAATCTGGTGCAAGATCATTGGTCTGTTGGCAAACTCCACCAATGGCTTTGGGACTGTCAAAGTCAAAGGTCTCAAACGGGTACCGTAACCACCGACTAGAATCAAACCTTTCATTGTGTGCTTGTAGTGTTGTTTGTGTGAAGCAATTGTCTTCAAAGAGAGAGTTTTTTGAGACGTGGCAGAATTTTGGAAAAAGCGTGTTGTTTTTATACGCACCGCACGTCGAGTTTTTCCACAACCCTCGAATGAAATTAATGTTGGGACAGTAGGACATTTCACGACATTTCAAAACATTTTTGGGACAAATGTGGGTCGTTGCCTGAGGCTCGGGACAAATTTACCACAAGAAAACACACATCCTTGCGGTTGGGGAGCTGCTAGACCGGCGCAGCACCGCAGGGGACATCGATCGCCATCCCAAACTGTGCTCATTAGTACTGCCAACTGAGTGGAGGAGACCTGGTGCAAAGTTGCTTGCCTGTAGCGGACAGACGCGACCGAAATTAGTTTGAAAGGAAGAAAGAAAGACGCGTGGCTTTTGATGTATTTTTGGCCCACATGTGTCAAGACAACTCTGCACATGAACCAACTAACAGCAGATCAAAGTCAGCACCGTCCAGTCTCTCACCAGAGATCCCAGGCCCAACGTATTGGATGCGTTCTAACTTCTCAGGGCTCGAGCGTATACAGAAGTTTTAATCCAAGTGCAATGAGACTGTCGTAAATGATAGCCCTACAAATTTAAGAGAGGCTGGGTGGTGGTGGGAATACCTGGTTGAATTTGATATCAACAGAGATACCCTCGCTAGCAGCCAATTTCTGATTTCGTTAAAAGTTTCACGTTAAAAGTTTCATCAGCTGCCACTGGTGGATTCGGTGCAGCTAACAAACGTAGCCGAAAAGCGATATTCTATGGTACCTTGATATCTGCTTTAACTATCGCAACGATTGGAGTGCAGAAACTAGAAACTCATAGTTAGTAATTGCGTCCCTCACTTGTTGAACTATATGACGCTAAACTTTGAAAGGTTTCTATTTTCGTTCAGAAAGCTGATCTAAACAGTCCTGTTGGTTTTAACTAGTATTGTAGCACCGTCTGAGGGAGGGTATAATGTGAAAGGATTAGCCCGGACTGAACTAGCAATCACTTCCTGCAGGCAATCATCACACCCTATCTCTTCGTAAAATCGACCCGCTCTCTGTTGGTCTGGAACTACTCACTAACCCTGCAAACAAAGCCCGCCTCTTTCTTATCAGATCCTGTCTTGTCTGAAGAGCAGAACTGAAATGTGCCAAGTTTCTAAACTTCTTAACTGCCTCATTGTCGAAGATCACCCTCTGGAGTTCGCTGCCACTGGAAATCTTGATGAATTGATCCTTCTCTTTCTCCCTTTCCGGATGAGCCAGCTTCAAATGGTGGTAGCTCAAATCATCTTTCTTCATCAAACTCTTCACCGTAAAGTTGAAGAAACATGGAAGAGATTGCGGGGTGTAACGCTGACCAGAGATGATAGGCTTTGTGAGTGGACATGGACCTTTGCCTACATCAGATACTCTATAAATCCTCGCTGCTGCAGAATCACTAGGCTGGTTGAAGTCTCCACCTGCACTATCTCTCCGTCTTTTGCTGCGCTCCGCGCCGCCTACTGCTTGAAATGATGGAGATGTAGCAGGAGCAGTAGAGTTGTTGTCTATTGGATACTCATCGGTTTGTGGTGATTCTATAGCTCTGGGTTGACCTTGGGATTGAGAGGTCATATGCGTTGTGACTCCCCCCGAAGCAACAGGGCTTCGAGTTGGTCGCAAGTTAGTGTTGTGGTTGGATTGTTGGTGTTGGTCTGGAAAGTATTGAGGTTGCTGGTGCAGTTGTTGATTTGTTCGTTGAATTCTCCACCTTTCAGTGATTTCGTCAACCTTCTCAGAATGTAAGTGGTAGCGCTCTCTAAAGCGCTCTAAGGCCTTGTCTAACCCGGATGAACTCAAGACTTCTAAATCAATGCCATGATACTGCTCTGTCAAATCATTTAAGATGGCGTGAACTTTTCTTTGATCCGATGAGCTTAAGGAATCATGGGTGACGAAAGATTTCAGCTGCCTTGTGATATCTTTAAAATGATCACTAATAGTCCCTTCAGCAGAAAGATTGAGTCTTGAAGGTGATCGTTGTTGAAATTCTTGGTTATGAATCATTTGGAACTGTGGTTGATAGCTCTGTTGATCGCTACCGACAGATTCTTGTAGAGGCAGATCATGCTCAAGATTGAGAAGATACTGCTGGGGGAACTGACCAGTAGGTTCTTTTTTGATATGGTACTCACCAAAACTTGAACGGCTTACAGCCTCAATCATATCATATCTGTCCTCTTTTTCAGTTTCAAGATCACTGACATCAATAACTTCATGAACCATTTTACCATCAGTACTAAAAAGCTCGAATTCTCCCTCTGAACCATATGTTTCCATGGTCTCCCCATCAGAACTTTCACCCCCTATGAAATATTTGTCTTGAGAAGGCCCAGAAAATTGGACCTTCGATTGGTTAAGTTTTGAGCGGCTAGTCGCTCTGTCGTATTCGTCCTCGTTAATGATGTCAATACCGTCTTCGTCATTATCATTATCCTCATCCTCTTCATAGGTTGTATCATCAAGGAACTCTTTCACCTTTAGGTATACGTCCGAACGTTCGATCATTAGCGACTTCAACACCCATCTTGCATCACTGCCTGAGATCCAGAAACCATTGATTGTTTTCAAAGCTCGAGAGGTGGTGACTGGCTCACAATCTAGAGCTTGAACAACATCCCTGTAATATAGCTCAGTTATCTTCACCATGACAGGATCACCTTCTCCAAAATCCAAGGCCTTCACTCTGAGCAAACAGCCGACATGAACCAGCGAACTTCCATTGATCCACCCATCAGAGAAACGTCTCACCAACTCTGAAGTGTGGTTCATACTCCTGTGTTCTTGTGTGATATCAGTAGTGACTCTCTTCTTCTGAACTAACTCTGTGACACTGAATGTTAAAGTTCTTCTTGAAGAGTTCCCTTTAGCTGGATGACTTGGCGCACCTCCACCACTGAAGCTCTTTGGAAAGCCGTAGAAGTCGTTCGCTGAGTCATTCACTTTCCAGAACTTTCGCAAGTAGTCCTGACTGATATCAGCATTGAATTCAGCTGCCTCATCTGGTGACTGAACAAAGTCCATAATTGGCCGGAGCATTTTAAGCAGGCCATGTTTGCGGCAGTAAGCCTTGACTGTATCATACCTCACCCAAAATCCCCCACAGAGAGTTTGATCATTCTTCTCAAAAAATTGACCCACATGATTTGTTCTAAATGTGGTGTAAAAGTTTCTCTCTTGTAAGGGGACCGGAAACTTATGCCCTTTTAACTTGTTGTAAAAGACAAAAATCTGTCTCATGTTGATTCTGTTGGACTTCTGTTCTCTCAAAATTCGGATGTTCATGTTAACATTTGTTGATACAAAGAACTCCCAGTATAGAATTCCAGAATAGCTCACCAGAGCTAAGCGCTCAAAGTCTAAAATGGGCGCTACCTGATCTTGAATCTCGTAGTGTATGGCAAGCTTTCTGGCCCACTTCAATGTGGTCCAGAATCCGCCGAACCTCTGATTGTTGGAGGTAGTGGCAATGTGGTGAATGTGGTGGTTCCCTGTGAGCTCTTGTCGTAGATTTTCAAGACATTGTGCTTCAATTTGAGCATTTAACAGTGGTAGGAACTTAGAGAAGTTGACCCACCCTCCAACCTTCTTTCTGACATATTCTGTGTTGTTTCTACTGTCCTGGTAAACATAGAACTCATTGTCTTCATAGATATCGGAGTCCAACGGTTTGAAGCTTGAGATCCCTGGCTCTCTAGTGTACTGGAACTTCCTTTCATTCCTCATGCTCAGTACATCAAGGGTGATATGATCGGGTTTAAAGCGCAGTGGGTTTCGTGAAGAGGGATAGCGGTTTGAGGTTTACCACCAATCAGACCGGGTAATACTCAAAGAACTTTGTTTTGATTTTTCAACAGTAGTATTATTGAATTCGGTTTCTTCTTCCAACACACTCATCGCTCCATTGTCAACTACCAGCCGTGCAGCCCAAAGGAACTATCAAACACTGAAAGCAGCAGCGGAAAGTTGAAGTTTGCACCTTTTGCTGTTCATCTTTTGGAAAAGTGGTGATTAAGGTTGCCCAAAATGGATAATCTCAATCAGATTTTTTCCGCCACATACTCTGGAGTTGATGTGTATGAGCTCATACTACCCACAGGGTCTGTGATGAGAAGGAAGAAAGATGGATGGGTGAATGCTACACATATACTGAAAACAGCGGATTTCCCTAAGGCAAAGAGAACGAGGATCTTGGAGAAGGATGTCCAAACAGGAGAGCATGAGAAAGTACAGGGAGGGTATGGAAAGTATCAAGGAACATGGGTACCATTGGAGCGTGCCAAGAATATTGCTAAAGGATTCGGAGTCGATGACATCCTGGCCCCATTACTGAATTTGGAGAGCACATCTGGAATGAACTCACCACCCCCAGCCCCGAAGCATCACCATGCATCCAAGAACAACTCCATATTGACTCAAGCCACAGCGGAGACAAGAAAGAAAGTTCCTGCACGAAAAACAGCCAGTATGCCAGCTTTGAAGACACGAGAGCCCCTTGTTGACTCGGCACAGAAGAAACGGGGAAGACCACCAACCAAGAAGACAAAATTACCAAGTTCAAATCCCAACCTAGGTGTGTTTGTTGGTAGGAGGCTACATCCCGGATATGATAATTCACAGGGAGCTGAAACTGTTGCCAATGATGAGTCCATTCAGGACGACGCTGAACAAAGGTCTCTCCCCAATGACTTTATTAATGATGGTATTTCAAGCGAGGTTGAGGAGAACTATGACCTTATATCTTCTCCCTCTGAATTCATGTCTGATACCGACCTTGCCAACGCCCTGAAGTCGCCCCCACATGATGGGCAGAGTGCTCGAGATTGTTTGGTGCACGCAATGTCATCTAATCAGCTAAGGAATAATGGCTATGTTAGTAAATGGATTGACACCAACTCAGATTACATCAGCAGGCTACTCGATTATTTCATGGCACCAGATGATGGGACTAATCCAACAAATGGTAACGGCTTCTCTATCCCAGAATTCATACTCAATCCACCCAAAGATATAAGCTTTGACCGAGTGATCGACGATGAAGGGCATACTCTTTTTCATTGGGCTTGTTCAATGGGAAATGCACCAGTTGTTGAGGCGTGGATTCAATTGGGCGCTAATTACAGGGTGGTAAATAAGGCTGGCGAAACTCCTTTAATGAGATCTGTTCTATTCACGAACTCTTTTAACAAGAAAACATTCGCAAAACTGGTGGATTTGTTGGGCGAAACGTTGTTTGAGATTGACTCGAGTAATAAAACTGTGCTACATCATATTGCAAATGCTGCGTCTTCAAAGAGCAGAATACCATCTGCGTTTTACTACATGGATATTCTGCTGGCCAGAGTGTCCGCTCAATCGGTGGAAAGACTTCAAAGCCTTTTGAACCTACAGGACAACAACGGGGACACAGCCCTACACTTGTGTGCCAAGCATGTGAATCGAAAGTGTATTAAACTGCTTTTAGAGTACAAGGGTCGTCATGATTTGAAAAACAATCAAGGATTGATTGCATCCGATATTCTTTTAAAAAATGACAAGACTCCTAAGATCCAAGAACGTTATAAGATGCACTTAAGGAACCAGCAATCCACTGGTGAACCCAATCAACCTCAGTCACAACAAGCGGTATCTAGGTTTGCAGAGCCACATATTTCTGAAGCTGCTATTGAGGCCACTCACAAAGTATCTTCATTCTTGATCGAGTCATTGAATGACTTGTCGCAAGCGTATGACGCAGAGATCACGAGAAAGGAGGCAGATGCGACTGAAGTTGAAGGTCTCCTTAAGGACATAGATGAGAGCATCAGTGCAACGCAAGATGAGATGAATAAACACGCTGGCAAAGCGTTAACTGTTGAAGAGGTGAACAGAAACTTGAATGTTTTGGAATCAGATGTGCAGCGTTATAGCAAGCTCACAAGACAGAATGAGCTTAAACTCATGAAGCTCAAGGAAAGGGCCCAAAAGAAGAAACTTGAAGCTCTTGTTGCACACTTCCTCGAAGAGCAAAACTCCGATGAAAGTCAAAAGGCTTTGATTGGTTACACTGATCTGAAAAAACTCCAGAATGTCGTTGCTTTAACTAAACTACAGTTGCATCGTAAGAGACTGGTTGCCGAAATTGTCAATAAGCGTGGATCGCACAATCCACGGATGCACACTTACAAACGACTCATTGCTGCTGCGTGTGAAATGAATATTGAAGATGTCGAAGGGAAGCTTGATGAAATGCTCCAGGAGATAGAAGGATCTTCTCACTCAAATGGTGTTTAGACCCTGCGTAGTGTTGGTAATTTAATGATGCAATGTTGATGATGTACGCTATATCTGTAAACGAGAAGGAGAAATAATACTTATATGTATGATCTGTGCCACATTCATTGTCACAGCTTTCCAAGGACCGATTTCTTCAGCATGCTCTAGTGGAGTGTGTTGTTTTCATTCATTAGTTCAACTTTACTACCCCGCGTAGATGGTGGGAAATAGAAAATGCTTAGTCATCTGACACAATCCTGAAATTCTAAATCCAACAGTGCTGGTACCTACCAACGACTCATGAGTAGAGTGGTGTCCCCTGTATCAAGCCTGATCGCGAGACTTTCCTAGCAAATGCGCAGTTTAAAAGAATTTCTCTTTTTCCAGCACCATAATTGGTCAAGCCTTTTGTTCCCAACAATTCAATCTCCTGTACAGAGGGACCAAGTATCTCCTCAGCTTTATAACACACTTGCTACCTCTGCTCATTTGATGGACATTGCGTAAGTACCATATACACTGTTTTTTTGAACTACTCGCTGGAAGTTCACTAATGGCTCCAATGCAGCTACTGTATATCACCGATTACTACGATTGAGCCTCCCTTCTCCTGTGAGAACGGCTGTGATGCGTTTCCAGACCTCGAAATCATTGACCAGTGGGGAACAAACGACATCAGCATGATACCCACGACTTTCAAAACTTCAGGATACATTGCTGTTAACCGAAAACTTAAGCAGATTTTGCTTGTATTGAGAGGTACGAGAAGCGTTAAAGACTCATTGGTTGACATCAATGCAGATATGATTGAGTATGTTAATGAAGAAAAAGAGAGTGCCCCAATAGGAAAATCTTCAAAAATTGGTTGCGAGTTGAAGAACGGAAAGTGTAAGATACATAGAGGGTTTTCTGAATCTTATAGGCTGACATGGGAACGAATTGAACCGACATTTCAAAGCTTGAACACCTTAATCCAGAGAGAGAAGTACGAAGTTAGAATACTGGGACACTCTCTTGGGGGTGCTATCTCTATTCTTTTAGCAATCAGAATACTTCAGGTGGTTGATGCGAAAGAAATGGTCAGTTGTGTTACTATGGGGCAACCAAAGATCGGCAATGAACGTTTCTGTGACTATGTCAACCATAAATTTATGTTGGCGTCTTCTGATATTAGGACGTTTGAGCGCTCAAGGATACTGAGAGTGACACACAAAGATGACCCAATTGTTAAACTTCCAATCTATGACCACCACCTGATTGGTGATGAAGACTACCATCATTTTGGTGGTGAAATATTTATCAATGAACTCGGAACTCAGTTACCACTGATAGAGAATGTGTATTACTGTCATGGGAGCCAAGATCTAAAGTGTTCTTACGGAATGAGGTTTCCAAGAAAAAACTATGAGCACTTGAACTACTTCAGACGTATGGGTCATTGTGGGTTCAGTTTCTATCTATGACCTGAACCTAAATCTTGGCTCATCGTCATCGTCATCGTCATCGTCATCGTCAGAGTCAACCTGCTGAAACTGCTGAAGGAGTTGCCCAGCTGCTTTCCTTGACCTAGGCGCTCTCTTGCTCGGCCTATTGGAGGTTTGTAAAGAACTTTCCTCTTTCCTTTGAATGTTTCCAACCAGCACTGATCGTTGGTGAACTTCTCCATTTTCTTCGTCGAATCTTTTAAATTCAGGCACTCCAGTCATGGTTGTTGTATCAACCCCGCCCATGACTCGAACCGCCATTCCTAATCCATCATTGTTATGCAATCCCTCAATATCTGTAGTAAATTGAAAATTTGCCATTTCTTCGTCAGAGTCAGAATCATTGACAAAGAGGTTATTATCTGATCTCATATTAAATGCGGTCAGTGTGTTACAGGGAGGTTCTTTGGTCCTGATTTCACGTTCAGTTTCCTGTTGGTACTTTAGTTGCTGTTGTTGTTGGTTATGAAGCTCATTACTTTCCAATAACTCATCATCAGGGCCACGTTTCTTGATTTTATCCAGAGTCAAGGCTTCCATTGGTACATAATTCCGCGTATGTGTCTGGAGGAAACTCACGTTTGTAACAGCATTAGAAGACCGTTTCCCAGTCTTAACGAAAGTTTTGAAATTTTTGCGCCCCGTCCATTTCGGATCCCAGTAGTTATATCTCATTTGGTTTTGGATGGTGGTGGTGTCTACTGGATGTTGATTGATTGGCTTGCGGAGAGTCATTTGGACAGATTCAACAATGGCAAGATCTCTCAAAGAGTCTATAGTTTCACCGTCGATGGTTTCTATATCACCAAGTTCGTTCTGGATACGGATATTCGCTAGCTTTTTGGTGGTTTGGGCCGCTTGGAGGAAGGACTGCTGCTGCTTAGCGTCTACCGAAGAATTTCGAAATGATTCATTTGTTTCTGGCAACTTGGTTGAACTCTCGGGATTTTCAATAGGGGCTCTCAGTGATCTTGTTTCAGTCTCAACTGAGGTCTCCTGTGTTTGAGTTGATGGAACATTAAGCTGGGTATCATCGACTTTTGAAGCGACATTGTTGGCAACTTCCATATCGAGCATGGAGTTAGATGTTTCCAAGGAATCCATATCGAGGGGTTTGATTCTCTGCCTTCTTTTCTTTGGAAGTCCTTCAGGTGATTGAGGTAGTTTAACAACAGGATCCTGAACTTTCTTGATGTCATCCATTGTCCCTGGTTCTTCTTCAATCCTACCACCACCTGCAAAAAGATCCAAACTATCAAGTGCTTTGATCTTTGTTCTTCTCTTCTTCTTTGGTGGTTGTAAATGGTCTGATAGAGCAGTAGAAGGCATTTTGGCTGGCCTAGTCCTTACCAAATTTTCAATGTTCACATCTAATACAGCGTTAAAGATCTCTTCATTAGTTACCAAGTAGAGTCCCAATGCTTTGACTGCTTCGTTCAGTAATCCAATGATTATTTTTGACTTAGGTAATGTTTCATCCGAAATCTCTGGCTGGACAACAACAGCCATACTCTCTGTTCCCTTCGTATTTTGCTCAACAAACTCCACAATACTTGTAAAAGGAGTGCTATCCTCCAATGAAAACATTTGGGATTGACCTTTACCCATTTGCAGAATCGGAGTGAGGTAGTTGAACTGGATCTGATCAAAGAAGAAGAATCTGAGATTCTTAATGAGTTCTGTTCGAATGGGGTTCGGAGCAAATGAGGGGAGTAGAAGGAAATCGTCAGCTTTAGGTGTGTTAGAATCATAATCCTTCTTGAGTTGTTCTGTATTACCGATGAATGTTTTAATAAAATCCGGCCTTACTATGGGAACCTGTGATAGAAGAGATGCCAAAATATCAAGAGAGTTATCTGCCTGAACCTTAACAAGGTGTGTTGTTTCAGCCAGATAAGTGGTGCTGAAGGGTACGCCAAGCCTTGCCAGTCCAGTCTGATACTTCAGTGCCATATCCTGTGTAATTTTCAATAACATCAGTTTGTTGTAAAACTTCACGGCGACACCGCTAACCTTCACCACCACGGTCTTCGTGAATGTCTTGAACTCAGCTTCTTCTCGCTGCTCCTTTGAAAGATCAGACAAGTTGATTGTTTCATCATCAATGGTGGCACCTTGACCAAGCACTTTCAGCTTCAACGACGGAAATCTCAGAGGGAAATCGGTTGCATCAATGGCAAACCGGAGGTGAACTGCACTGATGCTGGCTTTATCAATCTGGAAAGTGTTCTTGTGTGTCCTCCCCAAAGAGTACTCCTGTCCAGCTTCTAGTAGGACATGTGTGGTGGTTCTAATTCCATCACGGTCCTTGTAGGTATACTTGAGGTGCCACATTCCTGATACTTCCAAATTGAACTGCTCAATTCTCTAACAGAGGTCTGGGGGAAGGCAAAGACAGCTTAGATAAAGGCCGGGTAACTCAAGTTTTTTCGTTTTGAAGTTTCGAGACTGCAATTGAAGTTATTGGTCCTTAAAACAGACTCACAGCCATTCAATGTCTCTTCAAGACCACATTCAGGGATCCTTGGACCAATCTGTCCTTACATCGCAGTCAACAAGACCTCTTCTACTGTCCAAGGTGGAATTTCAAGGGGCTGACTTTGCAGACTCATATTATGAGTCTGTTGTATCTCCACTCACAAATTCGGCCAACCCGATCCAACTAGCACAATTGAACAATAAACTGGGAAGTATTCAATCCACCCTCCTACATACTGGCCTTTTCAAACAGGTCTCCGTGCATGTTGACCTGGCTGAAGATGCTGTGACAAAGGGCACCACCATCCCAGTTGATGTTAACTTTAGACTTGAGCAGCTCCCACTGTACAAGTTTTCTTCATCTACCAGAACTACTGATAGCTCTGCCGCATTGGGTTTCCAATACCTTGACCCAAACCTGTTGAAGAAAGCATGTTCTCTGTTGGTAGATATTAATGTCAATTATGATCCTATCAATAGAACTGTCAACTCGAAGGTCTGGGACTTAACCTTGTTGAAGCCTCTAGACCGCTTCCCCCAAACAAGAGCCATTGTGAACCCAGTTTTCTCCTCTATTGATGCTACCGCATGGGCGAGCCATGAGCAATACTCTGCCGGTGTTCTTCTTGGTCTGCAGTCCACCAAGTTCCACTCCTGCTGCCTCACAGGAACCAGTATCTTCACATCTGGTATCTCTTTCATTAACAGACAAGTCAGAAACGTTTCAAACACCTCCAGTGACAGTATTCGTGCTCACACAGGATCTGACTTCAAATTAGGTGCCAATCTCAACTATAAATTTGACTCCAGACGCACTATCGGCCAATTCTCTACTGATGGTGTGCTCTTGGACTTCACTAATGAGCTTGCGGGTTACAACTCTGCTGATGTCTTTGCCCAAAAGAGTAATCACACTCCATTGGAGTCCTTCAATAAGACTGTCCTACGTCTCCAAACCTTCAAGTCTCTCTTGAAAGATGCCGTTACTGCAGAGGTTGATCTTGAATCTGGAGTCATTTTCCAGAACTCCAGTGAAAACATTCCACTCGTTGACAGATTCACATTGGGTGGTTTAAACTCTCTGAGAGGATTCCAACTCAACTCTGTGGGTCTGAAGGATGGTGATGACTTTATTGGCGGGTCATCAACTTTCAGAGCCAACCTGTCATTGTACTCAAGACTTCCAAACGTTGATGCATCTAGACCATTGAGGCTACATGCATTCGCCAACATTGGAGACATTTTTGACTTCAAGAGCTGTGCTGAGTTCAAGAACTATGTTAAATCTGGCAACTTGCTGAACAAGAGTGCTCTTGCCACTGGTTTTGGGTTGGTCTACAGAGACAGCAATGCTATCGTTGACTTGAGTTACAACATTCCTTTAAATGTCAGAAACAATGATATTGCCAAACCAGGTTTGGGTTTCTCTGTTTCCTTGAATTTTGCCTGAAATGAACCTTTGTAAAATAGTATACCTTTTAGAGAGAATATGTATATATATAAATATCGAAAAGAGCTACTGTATGCCTCTGAGAACACTTGTGGGTACATTTCGAAACTTCCATCACCACAGCTGATCGGATAACAGAGCTCTACAAACCCTCACATGCCATATACATTCTACTATCTACAATATCTCCAAATCGCAACCCCTAGCTCACCTTTTATCCACCTCGCACCTTGATTCCTGGTACTTATTTCCCAGCAGCAGCTTTTTTAGCGTCTGCATCAGCCTGCTTCTTTCTCATAATTTCAGCTTGGGCCTCAAGTCTCTTCTTTGGGTCGCCTTCCTGCTTGTTCTTCTGGGCGGCTTGCTTCTTCGCATTCTTTTCACGAGCCTTCTCACGCTGGTTACCACGAGTCATGGTGTAGTCTATTGATTGTGGATGCTGGGTACTGACTGCTCGTGTTTGTAAATAGTTGAAATTTGCGTTGCTTATCCCATTTTGGTCAATTCCGAGGAAAGGTTTTGCCCGTAAGTGCTAAATGAGGATTGTATCTAAGAAAAGGGACATAGGCACTAGCGAGCTACTGCAACATAATTTATTGTTTACAGAGTTATTCAGTAGCAGCGAACCAAACAAGAACACACTTAAATGCTTCAATACAAAAAAAAAAACTAGTCCTTCTTTCTCTATTTCCACTCTACTCGATCCTCTTCAATCATCTCTTGCTTCAACAGCTCAATATCCTCCTCATCACCCACACTATCCGCATTCAAAATGTATTCGTACACAAATGCAGTAGCATCCAAGACTGCCTGGAATGGTACATGTTCGTTGATGGAGTGAATACCCCAGTCCCCAGGAACTTCCAATCTGCACGGGTTGAAACGATATATGTTTTTAGTCAAATCAATGTACATCTTGGTGTCGGTGTTGGCAGGCATGAGGAACGGGGTAACATGCAGAGTCTCATTCCCTTCAAAGATGAAGTCCTCATAGAGGTGCCTTAGAGTGCCTGCAAATACATCCCAAACTGGTCCATGGGCAGGGGAGACAGGTAGCGATTCAATGGCTTGAGCTGTAGTCACGTTGAAGTATCCCTTCTTTGTAGCTTTCTTGATGTTCGATCCTTCATAGTTGAGACCAAGATTGAACTCATCAGCCACGGTACGGACATGTTTTAGGACGTGCTCCACAGTCTCATTGACAGAGGAATCAGTGGAGATACGTGAGTTGAAAACAAATCTGGTAAATTCAGGAAGAGCATTGGCCTTGATTCCTCCATGAATGACATCGACAGCTTGGGAAGACTTAATGAGATATAGAGCAAATGGGTTCTGTTTGATCCATTGAATAACCTTGGCTTTTGAACTTTCATCAAATTCCGCACGGAAGATCTCTTGACGGAGCCAGTCAGGAAGCGACTTGGATATTTTTGCAAACTCTTGCAGATATTGCATGAACGGGTTTTTTCCCGTAAAGATTGGCTCAAACTCGTCGTTTTCAATCAGTGTGATGAGATGTGCCATAATGCCAATATTGGTGTGTTTTGGTGGGATCGAGGAGTGACCACCTGGGGTAGAAAGGGAAACTTCAACATTTACAAACCCCTTTTCTGTAGTTGCTGGTAGCGCAAACCATTCACCATCAAATTGGGTGATAACAGGACCTTCGTCCAGTATGGAGTAGATGGAGTTTGGTCCGTAACGAGAGTACAAGGTCTCATTGATAGCTGAAGCTCCCATACCGCCACTTTCTTCGTCATAACCAAAGCCAAGCAGCACAGTTCTCTCTGGTTGGAAGCCTTGTTCCAACAGGGCTTCAACAGCCTGCATCTCAGAGATCAACAGAAGTTTACAATCAATGGCGCCACGTCCCCACACAAACTCACCATCATAATAGGCAGAGTATGGGTCGTGTGTCCATTCTTTCGCGGCTTGAGGGTCCACAGGAACAACATCCTGATGCGCAATTAAGAACAAAGGCTTAAGGGACTCGTTGGACCCCTTCCAAGTGTATAGAAGGTTGACACCCTGTGGCTTTTCAAGAGACAAGTGCTTGTGTGTCAATGGGAAAGTCTTTGCCAAGTAGTCATGGAACTCGTAGAATTGAGCTGCTGTTTCTTGGTCGATATCGATTCCTCCTGGAGCCACAGCACCATGATCATGCGCCTTGTCAAACCCTTCAGTTTTGACACGCACAGCGCCTTGGAACTTGGTCAATAGAGAATCGTGAAATGCCTTGTCGTGCAAGATAGTCTTCACCTGAGAGTCAATGTCAATGTTGTTATTTGGTGGTCTCAATGCTGGCACTGGGATCCTATTGAGCATCTTCTCGACTTTGGCAGCAACCTGAGACTCAAACTCGTTGTCAATGAGGGATTCACCTTGTTGGTATGCGAAGTAGGCTGCTTGTAAGCGGATGGCCAATGGGTACACCAAGGCAAACACTAGAGCCAGTTTAAAGGCGGACTTCCAAAAGCTCATTTTGGATGGAATTGATCCTCTAGCTGTTCTAATGTGCAGTTGGAAGAAGGAATTGGAAAGATGGCTTGATACTGCTCCTCAGACAAAGCCAATGTGTTTTGAGACAAACCGAGGAAAACCAACTACCGGGCCGAGCCACGGTTGTTTCCGGCTGTTACCCTCCCACTGTATCAATTTAGCTGTATACTCAGGCTTCTTTGGCACAATCGGACCCTATCGATGAGTTCGAAACTGTGGTAAGATAGGTTAAATGGATTCTGGAGAATAAAACACTGTATACTATAGTCTTGATGGTAAACGAATCACGACCTGAAAAGTCAACAGAAAACGTGTAGTTGTGATGATAGTGTTTTTGTTTTGTGCATACCAGAATTCAAACACCCCTCGCCCTTATCCACGTGAGAACAACACGATAATTTGCGGATCCGCTAAATGCTTCAATCAATAGTAGTATCTGTGGTTCATTGATCGGGCTATTGAATTAAATGCCTGCGGCTTTCCCTGGTATACACGCATGTGTGTATATATACCCTCTTGAGTTGGAAACATGCTGCGAACGCACCTCTTTCAAATTATGTAAAAAGAACGATTCCCTGATATCCATTTCCTTTCATTTAAGTGCACAATGTTTACCGTGGGTCCTATGTCCTGGGGTATCTGCATCATTCACCTCTCGACGAGACCTTTACAGCTTCACTCACTGCCTCATCCACCATGAAGAATACCTGTTTGAGTTCACTTCGGGGAACCTTAAACCATTCTCTGTGCAGGCCTGTCTGGCAACCGGAGCAAATCACATTTCCATTTCCATAAGTATGTCTCAATAGCTCATGTACCTCCCTCTCCACTTTCCCTAGCCCGTACTTAACTGAAAACCCTTGCCCCTCGACACTGTAGTGCTGAAGAATCCGATCACTCTTCCCAAGGCTTAGTTTCTTAAGCAGTTGCACGAGACCACCATTTGCTTTATCCTTCGCTAGCTTTATACCTTTGCAGGGCTCAACTATACACAGTTTATGTCCACATTGCCCCTCCCATTGTCGTACTCGCTTTGAAACTTGACCCTGTGTCAGTCCAACCTTAATGAGGATCTGCCCCTTGGGATCAAAATCGTTATTCTGCCCTCCAACAGAGTGTTTCAACCAATTTACCTTCTGGGGTTTCTTCGATAATAAATGCTCTAAAGTGTATATGTAGATGAAACCA
The DNA here is from genome assembly GCA_030558145.1 of Barnettozyma sucrosica. Classification (NCBI taxonomy): domain Eukaryota; kingdom Fungi; phylum Ascomycota; class Saccharomycetes; order Phaffomycetales; family Phaffomycetaceae; genus Barnettozyma; species Barnettozyma sucrosica. Next base: position 128,967 of record JAJMRY010000002.1, read on the forward strand.
CTCTGATATCTGTTGGGATTGAACGCTGTAGCCTTTGATACCTGTGTTTCGGTCTGGCCTGCCCCTTGAGAGATGTGATAGTGACAATATTGAATAGGTGGTTGTACCAACAGTCTACACCTTCGATTGGTGGAGTTGGCTATCCCCCAACACTGCTGTCGCTGGTCGCTCATATTTATGAGAGCATGTATCCGTTATAGACAAGAGCTTTTACTTCTCGTCCTTTTGTTGTTTACCCTTCTCCAATTTGGGCATGGTTATGAGCACATGAAAAACTCCAGTTTCCAAATCTACCGCTGACACAATTCCAACTCTTTCATTACCAAAAGACTCGATCGAAACCAACTTCCTGCAATAAAGCGAATCCTTTAAGCAAGTTCACTTCCATAAACTCACTCATTGTCTGCTTTGTCGTTTTCCTCCCTCCCCTACTAACGACCAAGGTGAAATGACCACCTCCATCGCCCTGTTTAAGACTGGTCTCTCCATAACTGACCAATTGGGTGCACACTTCATCAACTTCGATACGTTTAACGTCTCTACGGGTGTTATTCCTGTAGATTTGGAAGCTAATCCACCGTTAGGAGTCGGTATTACTGTCCACGGCATTATTGGTCTTGTTGAACTTGGGCCTGGATACCTCATTCTTATCGAGGACCAGGAGTGCGTATTTCAATACGATGAAGTTGAGATCCAAAGAGTGCTGAAAGCGCTGGTTATTCCTTTGAAGTTAGAGTTGTGTCAAGCGTTGTTTGAATACGAAACGAAGAGCAGTAGTGGCTCCGTTGAATCCAGCGTTGAGTCCCTTGTGAATGAAAACAAACAAAAGATTGTGGAGCATATGAGGAAGAATAAAGACATTTTGTTCAGCAAGCTAGGCATATATGCTGATGATTTGAAGTCAAGCGCTTCGTTGGCTATATCTGAGAAGGCTGCAGAACCAAGTTTCAAAGAGGATACTGAACCGAATCAAACACCAGGCACTCTTGAATCCAGTCTACCCAAAGACAGACAAGCTAGTGAAACAAGATCAATCAAAATGTCCAGGTCAATAACTCTCCGCAGACCAACTTTGAGCACTATACCTACAAAGTCAATCAAATACAAGGACATCTCCGCTTCGATACTCTTCAAGTTTGAAAAGCAGCTTAGCTACTTGTTCCAATCAAAAGACTTTTACTATTCAGATCAGGTTGACCTCTCACGCAGAATTGAGTTCCATGATGGTAGGATCATTAATGAGTCAACATGTACTCAAACAGGTAAGGCCTTCTGGTTCAACCGCCATATGGCAAAGCGATTCCACTCTCCTGGATCAGATCTACCCCACAAGAAGCTTATCCAGGGGTTCATTGACTCCATCTCTCCAGATCTTGAAATAACACATACTGCTAATAGAAGACAGGCAACAATCCTGCTTATTTCCAAACGCAGTACCAAGAGGGCAGGACTGCGATATCTCAGACGAGGTATAGATGACAACTCCAACGTTGCTAATTTTGTTCATACTTCACAGATCTTCATCATGGATGACTATGAACTTGAAAAGAACTCATCAAAAACACTGTGCTGTAAATTTGATATCATTCGTGGATCTATTCCGCTCTTCTTCTCACAAAATCCATCCAGTTTGAAACCAGTACCGTACCTCACTAAACCTCTGGATGATGAGAGAACACTTCAGTGTTTTCTGAAGCATTTTGAAAGAGTCAGAGAGAGCTATGGTAATGTATCCTGTATCTCCTTAGTTGAAAGATCTAAAAAGGAATCTGGGGTTGGGCAATCATTTGTTGCTATGTGCGAGAAAGCGGGCATCCCCCTCTCTTGGTTTGATTTCCACAAGGTTTGTTCAGGGATGAAATTTGACAATGTTGTTCAACTACTTGATTCTACGTTTGAAGATGAAGAAGATTCTCTCACTGTGGAACAGAGGATGATAAACAACGGTTACTTCGACTCCATTACCAATCAGAAGCAAACCGGCGTTTTCAGAGTCAACTGTATCGACTGTCTGGATCGTACCAACCTGGTACAGAAATTCCTTGCAGACTATATCCTTACTCAACATTTGCTTACCAAGTACAACCTTGTACCTTCTGAGAAAGCTGCCTTTCAAAAGGGTCTTAACAATCTCTGGGCTGACAACGGCGACTTTATCTCTCGACAGTATGCAGGAACAAACGCACTGAAAGGTGATTACACCAGAACATCAAAGCGAAACTATAAAGGTCTGATGCAAGATGCCTGGCTGACCATGAATCGGTATTACTCTGGATATATTAGTGACTATTTCAAACAGTGTGTTATTGAATACCTAATTGGCGAGAAGGGAACTGAGGTATTTTTGGAGTTTGAACGCTCTTTCAATGTCAAGGATACAAACGTGAGCGGGGCTAGCAATGAGGAGAATGCCAAACGCGCTCGGATAGTGGAAGAGCTGAGACTGAACGATGTGGATGTCTCCCATGCTGTGTTGGTTGAGATGTGGGCTGGAGGATTTGAGTCAGCCATGAAGCTCGATGAGCTCAGGTTGGACCAAGCAAGTAAAGGCGTATGGGTAGTGCTGACAAATAAGACCATTCATTTCATCACTTTTGGTCCAGATGACGAAATCAAAGGACTAATCAAGTTGAAAAGTGAGGAGATAGGAAGCATACACTACGGCGTCTACTTCAAGAATGGCGGTCCAGGATTGAACATGGACTCACTTTCAAAGAACCCCGAACGCAATATCGGCCTTAAGTTTGTCTTGAAAAACCAACAGGATGAAGATGGCCCAACTGAAAAGTTCCTTGCAGTCAAGTTCCCCCAGGATATGGAGTACCAAAAAGTGAAGCACGCCATTAACCTCATTTCGAAGACACTAGGAGCATACCTTGAACCGAAAGACATTCTAACACTGAGAGACGCTAGTGACCTTAACAAGTTCACTGATTTTGTCCATGGAATTGAGTATAACTTCAAGAAGCTTATATGGGGATGACTCTTTGGAAAGGAATGCTCGAGGCACGTCTGTGTGTGCGATTTTAATATGATAATTTTGTATCTGGTTATCTGGGCAATTGTTATGTAAGCGATGAGGTAGTTTTGGTTTCGAGTTTTTTCTGGCCAACGGCCAACGGCTGCCGTATCACCCATCAGTATTATTTCTTTTGTTTACTAATCTATCTTCTACCCTCAACTCTTTAGCTGTGCACACTGATCCACGCCGAATACATTTCAAAACATCTCAACATGGCAAGCATCGGTAAAGTCGAGGACAAGATGGACCTCTTGAAGGAGCCACTTCACGGCATTTATATTCCTTGTTTCCTTGTCATTGTGGGCACATGTATCATTGACTGGAGATACTTGCCATACTCTGGTGGTATTCTTATTGCCTTCCTGGCCTTCAGAATCATCCAGGCTTACAAGAAACGCAACTCCATTCACCCAGAGAATTGGACCGCTTTGGAGCTGGAGGACAAGACCATCATTTCAAAGAACACAGCGATTTACAGATTCAAGCTCAAGAGAAAGGAAGAGATCCTTGATATTCCAGTGGGTCATCATTTGGCCGTTCAGGTTGACGATGCTATCAGATACTACACTCCGATCTCCTCCAAGTTCGAGAAGGGCGCCTTTGACATTTTGGTGAAGTCCTACCCAGACGGCAATGTTTCGACACATCTTGCATCTTTGCAGCCAGGAAAGACCTTGAAATTCAGAGGCCCAGTTGGCAGATTTAACTACGAAACCAACCATGTGAAGGAACTCGGTATTGTCGCTGGAGGTTCTGGTATCACTCCAATCTTGCAAGTCATTAGTGAGATCACAACTACCCCTGAGGACCTCACCAAGATGACCTTGATCTATGCCAATGAGACGGAGAATGACATTCTTTTGAAGGATGAGTTGGATATTCTACAGGAGAAGTACCCGTACTTTGACGTCCACTATGTGCTCAACAAGCCAAGTGAGTCGTGGGCTGGTGAAATCGGTTATGTGACCAAAGAGATGGTTGAAAAGTACTTGCCAAAGCCATCCGACGACTCGAGAATTCTCGTCTGCGGACCACCAGGGCTCAAGACTTTGATGATTCAGATCACGGAGGAGTTGGGCTTCAAAAAGGCAGCTATGCCTTCCAAGGGCGATGACCAAGTCTTCATATTTTGAGTAGGTATGAACAAAGCAGCCAATGGGAGAACGGGATTTTGTAAGACCTTGAAAATATGCAGAGGACTGACTCCATTGTTGAGTGCGATCTGTGCATACAGTAACACATAAATTTTGCTGAAAATGGGAGAGTTCCTCTGAGATATTAAACATCATAGATCGAATAAAAGCCCTTTAAGATTCCTAGCCGTACATGCTCGGCCTTCGCTGTACAGTTCTAAAGATATCAAAGCCCGTCGTTGGGTTCGTTCATGAACCGTGATCGAGTGAAAAAAAAAAAGTGACTATAAATTACAAAAAAGAGAAAAACTTCCGCCTCTCAGACCACTGCAAACATAGCACCTAATCGCCGAAAGATGGAGTTCTTTGCTAAACAAAGTGCTAAAATGTGTCCATTCGTGGCACACAACGTGTCTGCCAACTCAGTTGCTGCTTTGAGATCAGCCCGTGGCTCTTCTTTGGCCACACAGGCTGCTCAATGCCCAGTTATGGGCCCAGCTTTGAGATCTTATCATTCCACTCCATCCAATAAGGCTTCTGTCGCTGCAGCTACCGAGGAGTTTGAAGACGAAGCTGCTAATAGTACCATTCTTGCTAACACCGCCACAAAGGAAGCTTCCTTTGACTATGAAGGCTTGTTTGAGGATGAAATCTCCAAGAAAAGAAGAGACAACTCCTACAGATTCTTCAACAACATCAACCGTCTAGCCAAGGAGTTCCCTAGTGCTCATAGAAAGATGGAGGACGACAAAGTCACGGTTTGGTGCTCTAATGACTACTTGGCTATGGGTAGAAACACCCAAGTGATCAACAAGATGCATGAGACCTTGGACAAGTATGGTGCTGGTGCCGGTGGTACCCGTAACATCGCTGGTCACAACAGACACGCCATAAATTTGGAGGCTGAAGTAGCCACTCTGCACAAGAAGGAGGCTGCCCTGGTGTTTTCTTCCTGTTTTGTCGCCAATGATGCTGTCTTGACCCTACTTGGTCAAAAGTTGCCAGGTTTAGTCATTTTTAGTGATGAGATGAACCACGCGTCCATGATCGTTGGTATGAAGAACTCCAAAGCGAAGAAGGAGATTTTTAAACACAATGATCTTCATGATTTGGAGGAGAGATTGGCAAAGTATCCAAAGTCTCTCCCAAAGTTGATTGCCTTCGAGTCGGTGTACTCGATGTCTGGTTCAGTGGCTGATATTCCAGCTATATGCGACCTGGCTGAGAAGTACGGTGCCCTAACGTTCTTGGATGAGGTTCATGCTGTTGGCTTGTATGGCCCACATGGTGCTGGTGTTGCTGAGCACTTTGACTTCCAAGCCCACTTGGAGACTGGTATCAAGTCTCCAAACTTCAAGACTACTATGGACAGAGTCGATATCATCACTGCTACGTTGGGTAAGTCATTCGGTACCGTCGGTGGTTATGTCGCTGCCAACAGAAACATCATTGACTGGTTGAGATCCTACGCCCCAGGTTTCATTTTCACAACCTCTCTTCCACCAGCAATCATGGCTGGTGCTGCCGAGGCTATCAGATACCAACGCCAAACTCTTGTTGATAGGCAATTACAACAAGAGCATACTAACTATGTTAAGTCTGAGCTTGCCAAGATTGGTGTCCCTGTCCAACCAAATCCATCCCATATTATCCCAGTCATCATTGGCGAAGCTGCTAAGGCCAAGGCCGCCTCTGACATGCTGATGGAACAACATCGAATCTATGTCCAGGCAATTAACTTCCCTACTGTTCCTCGTGGTGAGGAGAGATTGAGAATCACACCAACTCCAGGTCATTTCAACGATTTATCTGACATTTTGATTGATTCCATCGCTAAGGTCTATAAAGAACTGAACTTGCCAAAGATCAAGGATATCGAAGCTATGGGTGGTCTGTGTAACGTTGGTGTTGAAGGCTATGTTCCAGAGGCCCCATTGTGGACTCAGCAACAGTTGGCTTTGAAGGATTCCGATCTGCATGAGAATGTCTACGATCACGTCGCTGCAGACTTGGAGGTCTCTTCTGGTGTCAAGTATTGAAACTCTACAGTTTCATAATGGTCAACAAGCTGATCCTTATATATATATATAGCTCTTCCTTTTTGTTTTGTCTCTGATGCCCTGTTTATACAGATGATAGCACATTTTATACTCAACATGTAGTAATGACATCATCGATTCGCGGTATTTTCTATTGTTCTGATGCCCAACTTAGTCGCGTGAACTACAATCAAGATGTAAAAGACTCAAAATACACGTACTTAAAAGTATACATAGAACGTGTGTATGGAAACCCTTCCAATCGAATAAAAAACCAATAACAGTCAAGTAAAACCATTGTGAAATAAAAAGATGATGTGTGTGTTTGCTTTTGTTTTAGAATGCTGGATTGCTTGCCTGCCTAAAATTGAGCATTGAGAGCAGCCTCCTTGTTCTTCAGCAAGTCTTGCTTCAAGTCATCAATATCAGTCTCATTGGTTTCTTGAGCAAGCTCCTTGACTTGCTCAACAAAGGAGTTACCAGGTTGGAGCTTTGGCTCAGTTTTTGGAACCTCTGGGAAAGAAGCAGATGGAGCAGATGGAGCTTGAACTGGAACCTCCTTGGTGGCAGACTCAAAACGATTCTTGGAGGCAGTGGTAGCAGAAGAGGATGTGAAGGCTTCAGAGTTCTGTTCAGCAGCAACAGTGGAACCAGCTGTTCTAACTTGGTACTTTTGCTTAATGAAGCTAGAAACCGGACCCAACTTCTCGTCAGCTTGCTTCAAGTATGGAGCAGCCTTCTCACCAACAATCTTGGAGGTCTCCTGGTACTTCTCCGCAGCAACCTCAGAAGCCTGCTTAACAGCGGCATTGATTTCAACTTGGTACTTCTCGTAGACAAATGGAACAGTAAAGGCAGCAATGATAGAAGTGAAGATCAGAGAGTATAGAGAAACCCAGGATGTGATTTTGTACAAAATGTAGAACAAAGCACCAGACTTTGCAGTGTTCTCAATGTTGGCAGCGTACAAAAGCTTTTGACCTTCGGACTCCAGACATGGCAAGTCCTTAGCGAACTTTTCTAGTGCCTTGGAGGCTTGAGCAGAGAACTTGTTGGTAGCAGCTGGTTTGAACTTGGTGACAAGACCTTGACCTAGCACTAGCTTACCACCATACTCGGCAATAGCAGAAGCAAAGAGCGCCACTGAAGCAATTCTGAAAAAGAGTGATAAGAGATTAACAGACTTTAGCACAATTAGAGCGGTAATGAGTGAGCCGAAAGCCTTACCGGACTTGACTGGATCATTCCAGGTGAGCAATGGTAGATTGAGGGATTTGGTGGACATTTTCTGCAGGTAGTGTGAGATGTCTCTTGTGGCTTTGTGGTTGCCAGTTTTCGCAAGTTTTTTATCTCCTTTTTTTTTTCTACAGAGGCTTAACATAATTTTGCGGTGGAATTTTGTTTTTGAGGCCGAACTGATCCGAAGAAATTACTCCAAAGGTTACCCGAACAATTACATTTTTGCTCATAACCCTGATATCAATATTGACACACAATTCTTCCTTTCTATATAATTTAGCGAGATCCCTACGGCAAATCACCTGAAGAACATCGAGCAGGGAGTTGGGAATTATGATTCAATGATAGAAATAATGGTTATTGGAAAGGGGGTTAATGAAAACCTACAAAAACAACACTGGTTCATTATTCTTGTTCACTCTGCACATACATAGATTCCTTACGCACGTATATATGCAACGAAACATTCCCCTCTTAAGTACCATTTCTGTCATCTGAAGTCAGATTCTGAATTTGTCTTCAAATCAGAAACTCTACTGCCTTGTGAGTTCCTTCTTCCCATGCATATACAGCTGTGCCAGCGTTGTTATCATATGTGTTTTCTTCTATACTTCTTAGGTTGATAATTATTCGTTGTGTTTGTGCTACTGTGAGGATTTCCCTAAGGAATTCTGGAATCACCGCATACTCCTGATCTTTCTGCTGTGATTTCTTTCAAAATTAAGGTTATCTCTCATAGATTAGACCAAATTACCTTGCAGTCAGCTTGGGATGGATGAACGACAATAACATCGGAGGTTGAAGCTTGTCCATTAGTCCTTGGATACGAACAGCAATTGAGGGAGACCCCAATAATAATAGCATGAGTACAAATGGTGCACCATTAAAGTCGGTGTATGCTACTACAGCCAATAACAGGTCCCATATGTGTTGGGGCTACCTCCTTCCTTCCATATCTATGTCATCTTGGGGGAAAAGTTGTTCAACTGCTCAATTCGGACAGGACAATGGCATCAAACAACAAAATAGCCCCAAACCTTAAAGATCAGTGAAATGGTGAATGGTAAGCCACTATGGAGAGGAGTATTGGCTCTGCTCTTCATGACTGACTCCCTTCGCGTTATTTTAACACCAGTAAGAACTGGGCACCACCATCACTATGAAGCACTCCACTGCCGCTTCTGCTGCTCCCAAAGATAACTCTGACAATTCCGATATGTGAAATATGGGGTCTTTAGGCTTGTTAAGATTAAGTATGTGGATATTATACTTGGACGGTCACATCTCGCTATCATAAATGCACCCCTGGTGCCACACTCCATGCTTCTACAGCCATGGTAGATGCCTTTAGTCCTTTATTGCTATTTTTTAAATTCCATTCTTTGACGTTCGACCACATGAACAAGTGAAAGTAATGAATCTTCATTTTAGAAAAGACTTGAAGTAACTTTTTCCCACTCAGTGCTGCACTCGTTACAGTACTGTTTCAGTGTATTATCTTCAATGCTGAGTTCCTCAAATGCAACTTTGCAGGAGTTCAGTTCTGATAAAAGGAAGTTCTTGTACCCACCAATTGTCAACTCCTTCTCAACCTTTTCCAGGATCTTCAGCTCCACAAGTAATTCATTTCTCTTGAGGGCAATTGAGTGCTTCGAATCACGAAACTTTGATCCGATAGCCACAGCATCGCTGCTAGCAGTCTCCGAGTTCAAGTAATTAGTAAAGGCTGTAGAGGTAGTGTTGAAATCGACAGAAGACAAGAGATCCATCTCCTTCAGACTGATAGATCTATCCAATTGTCTCAGCTGAGCTTCACCTCTAAACTTCCACAGGAGGTTTTCAGTTCTGACAGCATGCCAGAACGAAACTGAACTCTTGCCAACCAAGAAAAAGTTCCCCAGTACAGAAAGCAGCAAAAAAAAGACCAGAACCCTATTGGCATTCAATCCAGACCAAACATTCAGGGCTGTAATCACAAAGAATCGGATGAAAGTGAAACCTAAAGTAAGTGTCTCATAGAGTATCAATCTCAGATAGTACCCCACTAACACATCGTATCTAAGTTTCAAAACAAGATCTTCACGCTTCTCAAAATCTCCATCAGCAACACTTAGATTTCCGTACTGTCTAATGGCTCGAATAATCTTCCCGTGTGCCCCCAACTCATTGGACATGACACCCAGCCTCTCCGCACAGCACTTCATTTCCGCTAACTGAAACCGCAGTATTGTATTCTTGAATAAGTCATATCCCATCCCCTGCCCTGTAAGTCCTTCTGAACTGGTACTGGAGATATTGGCGTAGAAGTATAGTTTTGAGGTCTTGTTGTCTTGAGCCAAAATTACAATCTTCCTCTTGACTCGGAATGTGCCACCCCATGGGAACCTAAAATTATTGCGCACTTCACCAACTCGGTAGTATCTGTTCTCGACCATTTCCTCAATTGTCTGCTCAACAACAGTAGACATCTCACGTTCTCTTATCGAACCAAGTTTCCTTGTGAATGAAACCTTGAAGTCAATGTACCGCGAGAGTAATCCTTCTGGTTCTTTTTCTTCATTTTTTGCATGTGCATACCACGGTGTTGCCCTAAACTCGTCAACGTCAAGTAATGAAACCGTATCTCGAAGAACACCAGACTCATCACCAAACATCATGTGAAAAAGTGCCTTTGCAGGAATACCAAAGCTCTCAGTGACGAGAGTTGGATAGTCCACAGTGTAATTCGTACGTACTGGTCTTGCAGCCAACGCTTCTTTACCCTGGATGAATCTCAATGTCCGCAATTCCGCAGCGTGGTGGCTGTTGTCTTGTTCAAGAGGTGGTTTCAAAGTTGGGAGAGCGCTAACATTCTGGGAGTTTGTGTATTCTTTCTCCAATTTCTCAATCTGAACAATAACTTCTTCAACCGGTGATGGGTGCTGTTTGGATAGGTTGTTAATCAAAAATTCGAGCTTCTTCTGGATGAGCACGGCATCCTCTAGGAAAATGCGACCCTTCATATCTAAACCATCGATATCATACAGCTTAAGAACATCCCAAAGATCATCCGTCCCAGGGGCCACATCAACAGCAACAACGTTCTTTAAAAACTTTCTGAGCAGTGAGACAAATCCAGCAGAGTTTAGGTAAAAGTATATTCCCACGTTTGTGACAAAGCAGCGGCCAGACAGTTCTTGATTTGGGTTCAGCGACCAGAGGCATGTAAATGATAAAACCACTAGTTCAGATGAACTAATCTTAGCGTCAAATAGCGATTTCAATTCGATATCTTGTTTCTTTAAAGCTGAAGGATATGTTGGTGGGTATAAATCACTTCTGGATAACGAAGAAAAGTTCAACTCAGGAGACTGGCGTGGGGTTTGAAGTTCAGCCGCAGTCATATAGTACAACCCCCAGTTTACACATCCCCATATGTTCGCTGTGACTGCAGTTGGAATGACGGTTGGTCTAACAAACTCGTGTGAGATTAATGCAGACTTTGAGCGTGAAGTGATGATCGGCGTACTTAGGTACATATCCCCAAACCCAGAAATCAAAGGGTTCCCGTCATCAATTGTTGACTTTCTCATTTGTGACACCAGTTCAGACAAGTGAGACGAGGCAATCGTAAATTGAACATCCTCACTTGTAGTGTTGTCATATGTGGAGCTTGTGAGTTCGACATCCATGGTAGTCAGTGAAGTGGAAGCAAACTCGTAAAGAAGGGGTGGATAACGACCAAATGCGAACTTCCCAGTGACTGTCTCAGCATTATCAATGGCATGTTGCTTTTCCAATGTAAACACCCTGATCCAAGCTCTCAACTCCTTCAATGTCTCGGCTTGAAAAACAATTGTAGTGTCAATGGTCTTAATTTCAAAACAGAATCTGCGGTCTTCATCAGGTACATACCTGATATTACACAAAAGCACTCCAATCTTGTCAGTCTCCTGCACAAAGTGCTTCGAAGGGGATAATGAGAACAGTCCCCAGATGCCACTCTTCACAAATACCCATCTGCGAACCCAAATCTGACGTGATGGTTTACCCACGCTAGTCTTCATCCAGAGCCAGCCGTGTTTCTCATACGTCTGTTCAACATTACCATCCAAATCGCGATCGTATTTCGCCAACGTAGCAGGGTTGATCAATGAGGGGTTGTAATGTCTAAGATCTCTGGCAGGTTCAAAGTCAGCAATAGAAACCTGCTCAATCTGATCCTTGGATCGAGCCATATCCTGCAATAAGCTATTCACAGACTTTGTGATGGCTTTCGACCAGGCCCTAACTTTGGAGAAGAATTCGGCATCGTAGTTCGTCTTTCCCTTAAACACAACATCTGTAAGTTCAATCAATGAGGTGTCCAGCACCTCGTGAAATTTCGATATCTCCAAACAGAGATCCAATGAGGCGCTAAGGTAACTCTTTCTCACTTCAAATAGCTGAAATGCATCCTCTCTCAGCGCAGAAGGCTCCTTTGCCTTTCCTTGCATGAACTTGCTCAGCAACGAGTCATATTTTCCTTGGAGAAACTCAAAGTTCTTCTTAATGTCCTTGTAGTGCTTGATATGCACCTTGCTGAGAGATGTCAAGATCTTGATAGCATCAAAATTCTTGAACTCCAACTCCTTCAGTGCTCGTGCCCATGTGTCGTCGAGATTGCTCTTTGCTTTATAAAGGACGGTGATGGTTGCCTCTTGATCAATCAGCCCACCAGTCAGAAAGTCGGGTATCAATTGATTCAGAAGAACATTGTTAAACTCCTCAAAATCACCAAATTGTTGTGGGTACTTCTTGGTGAACTTTGAGAGTCCATCAATCCATTGGTCTGTTTGGTCCACCTGATTGTTGGTGAAGTTTACAGAGGCACGAAAGGACGGTGAGTCCAAGGCTGCCTCTTTGAGGCGCACTGATATAAGCTTTATCAGTCGTTGAGTTTGCTCCGGCATTGCAAAGGCTCGTCGCAAAGTACTATTTGGTGTTGTGGCGGGTACTTGGTCGTTTTGGTTTTGGTTTTATGATAATGACGTTTGCCTAAATTTCGAGAGTGCTACGGTAAATTAGGAAATAGGAATTGTGGTTGTATCCCAATTCCTATCTGAGTAGACATTGAACTCCCATAATTCCGGCTGTCAAGACTTTCTGGCCTCAATAAGATGGCTCATCTGTTGGTATGTGAATCGCTCTCCTAGTTTTGAAGGTTAACTCCCATTAGATGTGTCAATATCCTTGCCTACAAATGGCAAGCTTAAGCATTGTGAAACATGGGCACTATACCAGCATCCCTACAAGTTAGAGCATCAACGCACTTTGAAGCAAGTAAATGCGAACTGTAGTGAGCATAAGAGCCCAATGTGTTTATCTTAATTTTCCCCTTCTTTGTTGAAAAGGGTGTGGGTTTGGGGTGATTTCTACATGGGTCTTAGCTGATTCGAATCTGATATAAAATCCAATAACTTCCTAATCAGGGATGAACAATGGGAAGTTCCAAGAGCACCACGGTGTAATCGACACTTTACCAAATACCTAGTGCGCATGTAGCAGTCCTGTTTCATCCAATATAAAATACTCGCTCCCCTCCAACTCGTTAACCAACTCTCCCTTTTCATTCTTCATTCAAACCCACCAATTATGCAACCGGCCTCTATTTCTTCTGCTGCTCCAAAGGACAACTCTGACAACGTGGACAATATGATGGTCTGAGGTGGTTGGGCTTGGTGCACAATTGCTTGAGTTAATCCGCACTTGAGGCTAATCTAGTATCCTTCGGCCACTATTGACAATCTTTTTCTTCTTGCGCTATACAACAATCTTACTCATGATTGTTTGAACATTTGATGGGACTCAAAATGGTTTAATTTTTTTGATATCAACACCACTGGTGTACTTCTCACAAAAGCTCTTAGACAGCTCAACCTCCTTCGATTGTAGACTACTTCTCTCTCTCTAGTTGGCAGATTACACAGGCAAAGGAAAAAAAAAAAAAGAACTCAAGAGGTCTTCAAGAATCAAGGTTCTGACACAGCGTGAGACTTCGTCGGTCGGATTTTGCTTGCTTTCGATATTCATCTATTTCACATTTTTCATCTCTTTTAAGCTAGCTTACATCCAGTTAGAGATGTTTTTCAGGGGCGAAGTGCCAAATTATCAACAGCTTGACAGTATCACCACGACTTCGCCATACTCAACTGTACTAAATGACCGAAACTTTACGGCCTTCAAATGCGCTAAGATTCAGATGACCATTAGTGGACTGTGATTCCCAGAACGGTTCCCGCCACAACCCCCAGTCCAAGCAAAGTCATCATCATATTCACATTTGGAAGAGCTGAACCAGTACTCTGGTAGGGATTTACGAATATAACTCCCAGTGCCCCATTATGCACTAATCAGCCGATATTCCAGCTCAAATGACCTCCAACTTGTTTTCTTGGGTTCATTGTCCCTGCTCAATCGGGAAAGGGCAAGTACAAATTTCTGACATGAAAAACCATCGGGGTGTCTGATGCCCTTAATGCATTGCCGAATTGGGATAAAACAATGGATAGAGTGCTAATGAGGCTTGCTCACAACGTTGCAACTTGCTTCTGGTTTCAATCCAGTTTCCAAGTATAAAGAGAGATACTTCTCTCTGCTAGATATCAGCTTTGTTCTATTCAGCATCAAATCAAACTACTACATACACCACTATACAAGAATGCAACCATCTTCTATCTCTTCTGCTGCTCCAAAGGACAACTCTGACAACGCGGACAATATGATGGTCTGGGGTGGTTGGGCTTGGTGTACTATTGCCTAAACAGTTGGCTGTATCATGCAATTGCAAGACGATTATAACTTAATACCACTCTTTTACTTCAGAATTTGGACACTATCTGAGATCTCATTGATTCTTGATCTCAGAGTTTTAACTTAACCAGGATTAATAAACATTTAATTGACTTTCTTTTGGCTTTCTAACAAGTAAATCATCAAGAGGTATCTGCTACTAGGTAGTATCTTTGAGCAGTAGAAATACTGCATTTCAGCTGTGACCAATGAGGACAACCATGTGGAGTTCTAAGTCTCCAGTCCCTAAAAGTCTTGGGTCTCAGGTGCTAAGTTTTAGAAAACCGCTTACGTCATCTGGATGCCCAATGCCCGGTGCCCGGTATCCGGCCCGGTTGTCTGTTTTCTGCATTTTGTCTTTTTTCCTTCTGTCGTTTTTTGCGCCAGAGAAAGTGACTTCAATTGAAATTCCGCGCGGACAACAGTGGATAATTTCTTTTTTTCTCCTTTTGGGAACAATTCGCGACGCACCCAATTCAGAAAGAAAATTGAGGCATCAACTGATCGATTCTGAATGACTTCCCCATGTTGAGATTTGGAGGGGCTTGAGGTTTGAGGGTGTTTTGGGAAACATATTCCTCTGTAAAGTGTCCTGAATACACTGGAATCTACTCAGAAATTAGCTGATCGCTTCCATCGGTGCCATAGAGACTAAGATCCTCACTTTCCGGACTCTCATCGGCCCTGTTTCAGCTGCCATTTTCCTCACGTGACTCATATCATCGGTTGGTCCACGACCTCTTGGTAAAGATTTTCAAAGACAGAAAGGTAAAAAAAAAAAAAAAAAAAACGGCAAGGTACAGCGGACATCAAGGATGGACATTCAAAACCAATTTTCTCTTTCTTAATTTTATACTTCGGTACTTTCATCTCTCCATCCCTCTGGTCGTGATCGTATTGTGACAATGTTCAGAAACTTGGCCTCTAAGAGACTCTTCTCCACATCGGTGAGAAGATTCCAGCAACAAGCTGTTGATGCAACTGCTAAGCCAGTTTCAGCCGTTGCTCCCAAACCATCCTTTATCAGAAGAGCAGGTAAGAACATCTGGAGAGCCACCTGGGTCTCCACTTTGCTAGCCACTGCCTACGTTTCTTACCAGATCTACGATGAGGCCAATCCTGTGCCACAGCAACCTCAAACAGCCACTTTACCAAATGGTGCGCCAAAGAAGACAATTGTGATTCTTGGTTCTGGATGGGGGTCCGTTTCTCTCTTGAAGAATATTGACTCCACTTTATACAATGTCGTTGTTGTTTCCCCAAGAAACTACTTCCTGTTCACCCCGCTATTACCATCTGCTCCTACTGGTACCATTGAGCTGAAGTCCATTGTTGAACCTATCAGATCCATTTGCAGAAGACTGACTGGAGAAGTTATCTACTACGAAGCTGAGGCCACTGATGTGGATCCAAAGGCTAAGACTGTCACCATCAAGGGCAACGCTGACAAAGAGCAGGTTCTATCCTACGACTATCTTGTTGTCGCTGTTGGTGCTAAGCCAAACACTTTTGGAATCCCTGGTGTCTACGAAAACGCCTCGTTCTTGAAGGAGATCCCAGACTCCCAGGAGATCCGCTCCAAGATTTTGCACAACATTGAAATGGCGACTGCCTTGCCAAGTGATGACCCAGAAAGATCAAGACTGTTGAGTTTTGTTGTCGTTGGTGGTGGTCCAACTGGTGTTGAGTTTGCTGGTGAGTTGCAAGACTTTGTTGACCAGGACCTGGCCAAGTGGTACCCTGGTATCAACAAGGACATCAAGGTCACTTTGGTGGAGGCTCTTCCAAACATTCTTAACATGTTCAACAAGAAGTTAATCAAGTACACTGAGGATGTCTTCCAGGAGGAGAACATTGGTCTGAGATTGCAAACCATGGTTAAGAAGGTTGACAACAAGGTGATAACCGCTGCCATCAAGCAAGAGGACGGTACCACCAGAACTGAGGAGATTCCATACGGTGTTCTGGTCTGGGCAACTGGTAACGGTGCCCGTGAAGTTACCACCAAACTCGCCAGTAAATTGGAAGGCCAACAATGGCCAAACAGAGGTCTTGTGTTTGATGAACAGTACCTCAAGGTCGTTGGGGCTGATTCTATCTTTGCCCTCGGTGACTGTACTCTGTCCAGAAAGCTTGCTCCAACGGCTCAAGTTGCCTACCAAGAAGGTATCTACCTCGCCAAGTTGCTGAAGAACCTTGCGAAGATTGACGACGTCAGATATGAGATGTCACAGACCACCGATGCTGCCGAAACCGCTAGACTCTTGACCAAGGTTGACTCATTAGCCAACTTTGCGCCATTTGAGTATGTTCACTTGGGTGCTCTTGCCTACATTGGCTCCGAGAGGGCCATTGCAGACTTGTCATGGGGTAACTGGACCAAGCTGTCCTTTGCTGGTACATTCACCTTTTTGTTCTGGAAGTTCTCTTATGTCTCCATGAGTTTGTCATTCAGATCCAGATGTTTGGTTGTTTTGGACTGGTGTAAGGTTGGTCTCTTTGGTAGAAACTCTTCCAAGGAGGCTTGAAAAAGACCACACAAAAAAAAAAGTACTGATGCGTCGATTTAGATATTGTCCATAATCTTATTGATATTCATTGTGATTTCAAAGTTTTTTGTTCTATATGCCCAGATCCATGCATCAATGCAATGTTTGAGAACTGCTGTTGTTTTGTGGCTAGTGATAGATTTTTGTTTTTGTTTTTGTTTTTTTTTTACCCCCTTCTTTTGAATATTCTTTTAATGCTTATAGACCTATAAACTGACTACTTGTATGTGCTTTGTCATAGAAACATAAATACGACAGATTAAGAAGAATTTTAAAATCAATAACATAAAAGGTTTAGGCATAACTATACAAGCAGACTTTTGAATTTTTTCATTGAAAAACGCTGAGATATCTCTAGGAACAGTGGACTACACCGTTACCGTGTGTGTGGCACTCGGCACCAGCAGAAGCGGTTGAAGTGCCTGAGCTCGTCTGAACAGACTCGCTAGCGTGGTGATGGTCATGGTCGTCATGCTCGCTGGCTTCACCAGAGCATCCAACACCAGGCAAAGCAATGTCAAAGGCATAGACATCAAGGGCAAAGTATCTCAAAGTAGCCGTGTTTCTGACAGCCTCTTCTGGATTGTCTAGAGCCAGTTCAATACATTCCTGGTAAGTATCGGCGTAGTGATCAATGGTACCTTGACCCATGATATCAGTGTGCCACAAACGATGTAATAGATCGCCCGCCCAGTAAATAGCAGTCTTACCAGTGGCAACAGTCCAGCCTTGAGTACACACCTGGGACAATCTCTGTCTTGAAGTGTAAGATAAATCGCAAATCACTGTTTCATCAGTGGCATTGCTACCACGCCAGTGGCCGGCCCATCCGTCCTGGTGACAGTTACCGTCAATGTCATCACAGCGGAACAAGACACCGGTCTTGTCCTGGTTCACGACATTATCGAACCAACCAACGACTTCAGCGTTGGATGTATTCTCACCAAACCACTTGGTGAAGATTTCGGAGTTGGAACCAAAGAGGGAAGCATGATCACGGGCATGCTGGGAGAGGATCTTCGTTTCAGTCCAACCTTCGAGGATCTGGGCGTACTGTGAGTGATTACAAGACGTGTGGATCTGAATATCCCGGTTCCAAGTGGCATCCCATTGGTAAACTTCCTCAGTGGAGGAGACGTAAGTGTTCTGGGCAAGGGCCAGAGGGAGACCAGCGACAAGAACTGAGGTAAGCTTCATTGGAAAATTGTTGAAGAGCTGGAGAACAAATTAAAAAATCCAGACCAACGGTTCAGCTTATATATGCGAGATCCTGTCCCAGGTGGGTCCGGACTGAGGAGGCCTACTGGCGGTCTGAACCCTGGGCATAACCAGTACGGTGTGTTTACGGAAAAAAATTAAAAGGGAAAAAACTATGCACAGACGTTAACTGATCACTGTTTGAACGATCTGACTGGGAACTGGACAATGCTCCGTGGGTTTTCCCGACCCCACTGGCAACCATCAAGGTGTACTGTTTGCTGCAGACACTTTATCCAAAGTCACACAATGTGTGCTGAGTGTATGTAACTCCGACCGCCTCAATAAAAAAATTCTATAACCAGAACGGTTATGGGGGGAAGGAAGCTGCACCACGAAATCAAATGCAGGGGCAGGATTTTTAGAATATACTTGAAGGGACCCTTCTTTTTGCAGGGTCTAAGTGGATAACAATGAACAACACAAAACAAGAAAGGCTGGTTTTGTGTAGCGCACTGTTGGTCCGTGCTACAAGGTCAGAGCCCTCCCTCTTCAAGGTTCTCTTGACAACAAATAACCAGCACAGTGTCAAATTCTGTCCTTTCCTTGGCATTGACCTTGGCATAACCACCGAGGTTGGCGTGGTATAAAAACAACTTCATCGATTCAATTCTTGGGCAGCTATCAACAGCTAGAGCTACAGCCACAGCTATAGCAACAGCAGTAGTGAAAGCATCAGCGACGTCAACAACAACAGAATATCCCCGCCAGCTTCAATGAGACTCACTCTGCCTCTCCTCATTGCGGTGGTCAACGCTGCCACTCTTACTGTCTACCCTACAGCAACGACCCCCACAATAGCAGGATCAGGGGCTACCGTTACCCCTGGTGGCCTCGCTAGGGTCTCGCCGGTCACAACAGTCACTTCAAAAGCCAAAACCAACCTTTATGTTCATGAGGGTTCTGCAACAACTTCTGGTTCGGGTTCAGCCTCCTCTTTCCAAACCACTGCGATCACAGACTGCCATAACCATGGTTCCACCATCTTCTGTGTTGACGGTAAGGGTATCGAGGGTGTCGTTTCTGGCGCCACTGTTCCTACAGGAACCACCCCCCTACCCAGTTCATTCACTGGCTGTCATGCCCACGATGCGACCGAAACATTCTGTCTAGACTCCAGAGGGAACGAGGTGCAATTTATTGGGGAGTCCAGTGACCACCATGGCAGTGAAACCGGTAATAGTGGCAGTGGTGGTGCAAACTGCCACTTCCATGCAGGTGTTGAGCACTGTGTTGGAGGTTCCCACT
Source organism: Barnettozyma sucrosica (assembly GCA_030558145.1). NCBI lineage: Eukaryota > Fungi > Ascomycota > Saccharomycetes > Phaffomycetales > Phaffomycetaceae > Barnettozyma > Barnettozyma sucrosica. The sequence continues at coordinate 148,264 of JAJMRY010000002.1, forward strand.
CCGCAGAGCCAACCTGTGAGCGCAAGGGCCGTGACTACAACATTCCGCTCCGTATCGGCCTACTCTTCGTCGTCTTGGTCACTTCGGCCTTGGGCTCAATGGGACCAGTTCTTGTCAACAGACTTCTCCACGTCAGTACTGACGGAATCGTGTTTGTCATCTTGAAACAGTTTGGTACAGGTGTCATCATCTCGACGGCTTTAGTGCATCTCATCACACACGCCGAGCTCATGTGGAGTAATGAGTGTCTAACTGGTCTCAGCTATGAGGCTACGGGTACTGCAATCACAATGGCTGGTATGTTCATTGCATTTGTTCTTGAATACATTGCCCACCGTTTCTTTGGCCATTCTCATGCGGATTCTGGTAAAGTGGTCATCGACACCGCCAGCGATGAAGTTGACAAGAATCTGGAAAAGCAGCAAGATCACGAGGAAGCACTTGAGCATACACCAACTGCTACTAATAACAATATCTCAGTCCTCACAATGGAGGCGGGTATTATTTTCCATTCTATCCTGATCGGAATCACCCTGGTTGTTGCTGCTGATTCGTTCTTCATCACTTTGTTCATCGTCATTATTTTCCATCAGTTCTTTGAAGGTATTGCCCTTGGTTCGCGTATCGCTGGGCTCGTCAAAACCTCTCTTTTAGTCAAGCTCATCATGGGCTTTGTCTTTGCCATTGTTACTCCTATTGGAATGGCGATTGGTATTGGTGTCTTGTCTAAGTTCAACGGAAATAATAAATCAACCTTGATTGCATTGGGTACTTTGGACTCATTTTCTGCTGGTGTCCTATTGTGGACTGGTCTTGTCGAAATGTGGGCCGCTGATTGGGTGTTTGGAAAGCTGGCCCATGCTAAATTCTGGCATGCAACAGCTGCTCTAGTGAGTTTAATGGCTGGTATGATCCTCATGTCAGTCTTGGGGAAATGGGCTTAATCTTTAATCTTCATCTGCTAAAAGTTATATAGTGATTTTCAATTCATTCGTTCTATAGATTGTTTTCAGCTTGAAGTTCCATCTCCTCCTCATTTGTCTCTGTCTGCACCAAAGTCTCGTCAATACCAGTTTGAAGGTAATAAGCCTGTGCTTTAACCTTCTCGCAATATCCCTCAGGGTCTCTCATTCCCTTAATGTTCAAATCCCCATGCTCGCACAAGATCCACTTCAACGTCTCCATAATTTTCAACTCAAAGTCAAACCCTAGCTCATCAATAAGCAATCCACTGTACAATCTTCTGCGATGTTTACCCTCCTTTAAATTCAACAAATCTTCAAGACCTGCGCCCCGGACTTTCCAAGGGTACAATTTAGGATCGTTACAATGCAAAAACAACGTCTTGCTCTTCTTCAACTTATGGCGGTGGTAATTATCCTTCGAACTGTCGTATGCAAAGTCAGACTTGTATTTCTCCAATTGATCCATTTGCAACTTATCAATCACAGGGTCATATTGGCCCATTGAGGCAATAGTAATTCCATCATCTTCAGGTCTCACAAATCCATACTCTCTGATAAATTCCTGTACTTGATAATAAGGCAACTTTAACCGGTGTGCTGCGGCAAGATATGTTTCCTTATCACCTTCGCCAGCTTGCCCTTGGGCCATCAATCCATAATAGTATTGTGGGCCATAATAGTTGTAATACAACGACAGGAAAATCGCACGAGCGTGCGTGCGCCTGTTGATCAGCAACTGTCCTGATTCTGAAGATGCCTCAGGGAAAGTCCCGTCCAAGTCATGGTATGAAATCATAGTATGGTAATCCTCTAAAGTCCCTGTGAAATTGTCTGGGCGGTCCCTCTCATCACCATATGAAAACCTCACTTGGCTCATCTCATCCACGGGGATTCCGACAATATCGTAGTATGAAGGGCTAGTAGATCTTCTCCAAAAGTCCGGCCAAACAACCATCCCTTCAGATTTGAAAGGCTCATTCACAAAGAGATGTTCTGGGTTCTTCACAGGAATGTTGTCCGAGTCTAGTAATAGCACTCGTTCAAATGACGACAAGAGAAGAGCCATCGACTTCAGCTGATAACCTTTCAGTCTGAAGTTCAGCTTCTTGTCCAGAAAACTCGACATCACAATACACTTGGCCCCCAGTATCGGGAAGACATGATCACATAGGTCAACAGAGTACTCCGCATCGGTAGGGATGAAAACCTCTACGGGCAACTTGCAACCCGTATCTCTCAACATCTTCAAAGATACCAACACTAGCCAGTTGTAATTCCCTCCACCAGCATATAGTATCCCATCTCCTTTAAAGTCCACCTCGCCTTCAGGATAAGTGTCTGGCAAATCCTTCAGGAACGCTTCGTGAGAAGCTTTCAAATCCTCCTTCTCCCTGTCAGACAACCTCAAGAACGACGACAGGTATTCTTTGCTGCGGACTGGATCAACTATGTTGTTCTCTCGTAGTTTCCCATTTGTCACCGGTAGCTTTTTGTTCACTGAGGTATCATACTTGTTGTGTGCGTTGTAATGAGCAGGATTGTTTATGGGAGGACAAGCAGGCTTGGACTGAATGATATGGCCAAGGATCTTGTCATTGATGAAACGCTTAAAACGGGTATCTTTCTGAATAAGGTCATTAATGCTGCCCTCATGGTATCCTTTGATTGCCTTCTCATCAAACTCATATTCTGCAAAATTGAAATCCTCCTCCCTGTCATTGTCACTTCCACTTCCTGCTCCAAGCGACGTCGGTGGTGGCCGCAGCCTGTGCTCGGATGCAATCGCTGCATTTATCTCAGCATCCAGGTGGCTTGAGTCCTCATCTATTCTCACTGGTGTCACTTTGGTTTGTGTAGCCGTATTGCTATTATACAGGTGCGTCAGTTGGACGAAAATGAGCACAGTTGCTGTAAACACCAGGAAAGCGGGGAGAAGACGTGGCAGTGTTAATTTCCTCGTGGGAATCAGACGACGTGAGAGTCCTATCTGCATCATCTAGTAGATGGCTTATGTATGGCTTTTTGGGCTAATACCGATAGGGGGGCTTATCAATGAAGTTAAAAATTTCGAGAACTGGAAAATTGAGAAAAACAAAGCCTGAGGTGGCTGACACAATTCTAAACTGATACCGACATCTGCAGTTGCCGTCCTTAAGTTAGATTGCATTTTAAGGGCTCATCATTTTCCATGTTCACTCAAGCAGTTTCAAAGTTCACTGCCATTAACTTCTATGTATATCTACTCTGTCTCGTTGCACTAAGCTTGGTTTGTTTTTCCAAGATGCCTCTGCTGATTTCGGTACCTTGCAGGATGATCTTCAGTATAATGCAGATTAAACACGCTTGGCTTGGAGCCAGCTGGCCGATATTAGTGAGAAAGAGGCGGATGGCTTCCCATAGTTAGAGATTGGGAACTAGACTAAGTACTATGTCCGTTCACATCGTTTACCTTCCTGATCTGTTCTCGCTGTCACCCCTAGTTATGATCTTGCTGAGTAGGTTTGACTATTCTATTTTTAACCTATCGGGGCGTACAACTCAGCCAATCAAGAAAAAGGAACGATCTACTGGCTTGCAAATGTGGTGATCGCTCTGATTCGGTTAACCATACTCTTCTCTTCAGTTAATAAAACCCCAGCCCTACCGATGGATGTTCACTGAAGATCTGCTTTTTCTACCGATCTATTATCCTGAATAGATGGAAGTCTTCAAGAAGGCAACTTGGCCGAGTGGTTAAGGCGAAAGACTTGAATCAAATTCGAGCTATCTTTTGGGATTTTCCCGCGCAGGTTCGAACCCTGCAGTTGTCGACAATTTTTTCGATTTTTGTATTTTTTTTGATTTTGGCGTACTAGCGAAAATCAATCTGTCGCGCATCAGTGTGGTCTCGCTTTCCTCATATCATTTTTAGTACCAGAACCTTGATATCCGTAACTTACTAAAGTCACGAGTATCCTAATGAGATACTTCCAAAAAGTATGGGTTGTTGTAACCTGCATCCTTGCTATTCTTATCCAATCCACCTCATATGTTCAAGATAGGCTCGAGTCAGTCTCCTATGAGAAGACTCTCTTTAAAACACTTTTCCATAATATCGAACTCCAACAACGTCCATATGATCCGGAACGCATATTTGCCCCCAAGCTCGCAACCAATTCATACTCTCAAAAGATTATCCTCGATATGGCGAGGGATGACACTACTGTCGGCACAGAGAATGCTACGATCCTGATGCTTGTGCGGAATTGGGAACTAGATGAGGCGTTGAAGTCGATGAGATCCCTGGAGGATAGATTCAACAGGAAATACCGCTATACCTGGACTTTTCTAAATGATGTGCCCTTTGAGGAGGAGTTCATTGAGGCAACGTCGTTAATGGCCTCAGGGAAAACGCAATATGGGTTGATCCCTGAAAGTGATTGGAACCCGCCATCCTGGATCAATCAGACGCTCTATGACCAGTGCATCAAGAATATGGTGGATCGTGAAGTGATATACGCCTATTCCAGGTCCTACAGGAACATGTGTCGTTTTAACTCTGGCTTTTTCTACAAACAAGAGTTGTTGAAAGATTATGATTATTACTTTAGAGTTGAGCCTGGTGTCGAGTACTACTGCGATTTCCAATATGATCCGTTTAAAGTGATGAGATTAAATAACAAGAAGTATGGCTTTGTCATCTCGCTATATGAATATGAGGAGACGATACCCACATTGTATGACAGTGTGATGGATTTTATAGAGGAAAATCCTGAGGCATTGCATCCAAATAGTGCAGCTGATTTCCTCACTGACGTGGAAAAATTTGAGCACTTCCACATGAGACTGGATCTCAACAATGATTATAATCTATGCCATTTCTGGTCCAATTTTGAGATTGCTGACTTGAATTTTTTCAGATCAGAAGTTTACAATAGGTTTTTCAACTACCTGGATGCCAAAGGAGGGTTCTACTATGAAAGATGGGGTGATGCACCCGTGCATTCGCTGGCTGCGTCATTGTTTCTCGACAAAGATGAGATCCACTACTTTGAGGATTTTGGCTATTTCCACACCCCATTTGCGAACTGCCCAAGTAGCAATGGGTTGAGAATGCAGAAAAGATGCATCTGTGATCCTGCAGACGAGAGTGTCATTGATGTCCTTCATCACAGCTGTGTACCGAGATGGTGGAGAGTAGGCGGGAAAACGTTCCTGAAGGAGAAGGGAATCCTGTGATTCCTAGTGCATATACGGTTAATCACTAGAGCTTTTATTAATTCGTAACTAATTGCTTGTTTCTTTCTCTTTTGTTTATTATACAGTACATGAAATGAGCTACTGACTTTAGTATGGTGTTTCCAATCTTGCCAATTGGTTTAAGATGTTTTGTAACTCAGCATCAGACTTCTTGTCCGAAAGACTTGGAATCAGAGTCTTGGCCTCATCGGCATCATCACAAGATAGCGATCCCAACTGTGCAATCTCAAAAGGGTGAAGATTGGAATTTTCTGGTGCCTTCAACAGCTGTTCCACAGCTGAAACTGTCTGAGTGTCCTTGAATCTGGCAAAAGTAGACAGGTAATCCAGTGTTTTCTTCAACACTTCATTAGCACCAACAGCGATCGCTGCTTTGGCGATTTCGTTATTGTCAACATCATCGTTATCTTCATCTTCGTCATCGACATCAACTTGGTGCTGGAGATCCAAATTTATCTGTTCCTCCGTCTTAAAATCACCGTTCCCAGTCATCAGCTTCTTTCTCTCCTTTAAAGCGGTTCTGATTATGATTCTTGCCTCTGAAAGGTTCAAGGTTATAAGATCAGTCTCCTCCCCATCATGAGACAACTGCTTGATACTGAACTCCTGGCCCAGATTCAACAAAGCCGCATTCTCCTCCTGTTCCTGGGCAGACTTTACCGTTCTTCTTCTGACACCGGACGTGGACGTGGAAACGTTCATTTAGAGCAGGACAAGGAGAGAAACAGTAGGGGCGAAACGAGCTTTTCTTAGCTTTCCAGCTTCCTTGTTTTTGTTTTTCTTTGGGAACCATACCCTCGGAACTTTAGGAGGGGTGTATTTTCCGAGGGTTTGCTCAAAATTAATCAGGAAAACGTCAAAAAAGTTCACCAAAACAACACGGCAAAACAGATTGTCCACTGCTCAACAGGGGGGTATAAAAGACTGGAGAATCAAAATCTTCACCTTGCTCTTGAACTCGCTCTTATTAACTCATCTTTGAAACGTTCTCCTGAGACGCAGCGTTCAACGTTCAGGTTTTTCTCATTCTAGCAACTGCAAATTGGACCCACCAAGAGCACATTCACTTGTCATCTGAAGAACCCCCGGCGATGTCATTCCACTATAGCAGTCATCAGCCATCGCTGGATGATCAAATGGAACAGACGCCGCCTCCGATTTCACAACAGCCATATGGTCAAACGCAACAGCTGCCAGATCAGCATCAACACCAGAACCCACACCAGCCTCCTCAATTTCTACAACCTCAACAGCACCAGCAGTTGCTTTATCAACAGCCCCTCAATTCGCTACAACATCATCAACAATATTCTCAGGTACCCGAAATCCAATGGAACAACAATTACCAACAGAGCAACATTCCTCAATTGACACCAAAACTGGCCAATTCTGTTGAATTCCCCGCCACCAACGCTTCCGGGCAATTCAACAAGTCACCGTATGGATCTCCAACGAATCAATTCAAGAATCCGTGGTATGGTCATCCTCAGAAATCTCCAAGTCTGGCTAATGCGACTACTCCTGGCACCTCAACAGCGCCCCCGTCGTCTGGTGGTGGTGGCCAATCATCCCTCCTTCAGCAGACTCCAACAAGATCAGCTTTTAACAGCCAACTACCTACCACTTACGAGTATGACTCAATGGACACGGATATTTCAAGGAGAGGCTCTCTTATTTTACCCCCATCTCGTGTTGGTGCACCCCCTTTACCACAACAGCAGAACTTGTTACAACAACAACTACCATACTTTACTGGTGCCGGTGTACATTTGAACAATGACCTCCATAGAAGGCAGTCTGTCGCTGCTGTCCATTACAATAACAATAACAATAATAATGGTCTGCGGCCACACCAACAACAACAGCAGTTTTACTCCATCCCGAGGAGGCAATCATACTACCAGCATCTGAAGCAACTTCCTGCTCCAGTGATGCGAAAGGTTAACAGGAACAAGAATGAGTTGAAACCGGTACTCAACCAGGTGCCAAAGTACAGAAGAGCATCAATGGCCACTAACTACATATCCCCATTGCTTTCCTTGACCACTGAGCTCACCACCACTTATTCACTCTGCAACCCTAATTTCCACTATGAAGTTTCTAAAAATCCAAAGAGAGTTCTTACCAAGCCAAATGAGGGCGTTTCTAATAACGGATTTGATAATTGCGAAGATGACTACATCCTGTATGTCAATGATGTTCTTGGTCTGGAGGAAAACAAGAAATATCTTGTCCTTGACATTTTAGGACAGGGAACTTTTGCCCAAGTCGTCAAGTGTCAGAATTTGATGACCAAAGAACTCGTGGCAGTTAAGGTTGTTAAGTCTAAACCGGCCTTCATCAATCAATCATTATCAGAGGTTTCGTTGTTAGAGCTGATAAACAGCAAGATTGATCCCTTGGACAAACACCACTTTTTGAGAATGAAGGACAAGTTTATTCACAAGAATCATCTCTGTTTGGTGTTTGAATTGCTATCTTCCAACTTGTACGAATTGGTGAAGCAAAACCACCATGAGGGTTTGAGCACAAAGCTTGTTAGAAACTTTAGTAGGCAGTTGCTTGATTCTCTTTGTGTCTTGAAGGATTCCAAAATTATCCATTGTGACTTGAAGCCAGAGAACATTTTGCTGATCAATCCAGATAAACCTGACATCAAGGTTGTTGATTTTGGTTCTGCTTGTCAAGAACGTGAGACTCTTTACACTTACATCCAGTCGAGATTTTACAGATCTCCAGAAGTTATTCTTGGACTCCCTTACACGGCATCCATTGACACATGGTCTCTCGGGTGCATCATTGCTGAGTTGTTTTTAGGAATGCCTCTGTTTCCAGGTAGCTCAGAATATGACCAATTATCCAAGATTATTGCCACTTTAGGACTGCCGCCAACTTGGATGATTGAGATGGGTAAAAGCTCTAAATTGTTTCTTGAGAAAATGGACACAGATGACAATGGGGATCCAAAGAGCTTTACGTATGTAATCAAGCCGATTGACAGGTACGCAAAAGAACGCAATATCGTTGAGAAGCCAGGAAAGCAATACTTCACCACTACCAAATTAAATGAACTCGTGATAAACTACAAGATGAACAAAAAGTCAATGACCTCGGCAATGATTGAAAGGGAGATTGCTGATAGAAAATCTCTCGTCCATTTGTTGACTGGGCTGCTGAACTTGAACCCGTTGGAGAGATGGACTCCACAACAAGCAATTCTGCATCCATTCATCACAGAGCAGAAGTTTGAGGGAGATTGGTGTCCGCCGGGAACTGGTATGAAACTCAAAAAACTGGCCTCCAGAGAGTAATGACATAACGCTTTACAATTTATGTTTACTCTAGTGTAGTTTCGAGTTTTGATGTGATGCTTAGTACTTGTTCACTGTCTTCTTATATAATGTATCTTATATAATCAATAAACCGGGTAACCTGTTGAAAAAAAACCCTCCTCTCGTTGGAAAATTATGACAAAAAGAAAGGTCACAACCAGAAGATATAAAAACAACAAGTACAGAAAGAATCAAGATGTCAGCCGATCACGCAAGAGATCCATGTCCTATCGTCATCCTGAACGATTTCGGTGGTGCCTTCTCCATGGGTGTTATCGGTGGTTGTGTCTGGCACGGTATCAAGGGTTTCAGAAACTCTCCATATGGTGAGCGTCGTGTTGGTGCCATCAGTGCAATCAAGGCCCGTGTGCCTGTCGTTGGTGGTAACTTTGGTGTGTGGGGTGGTTTGTTCTCCACGTATGAGTGTGCAGTGAAGGCTGTGCGTAAGAGAGAAGATCCGTTCAACGCCATCATTGCGGGGTTCTTTGTTGGTGGGTCCCTTGCCATCAGAGGTGGATGGAAGCACACTAGAAACTCAGCCATCACATGTGCCTGTTTGCTAGGTGTGTTTGAAGGTGTTGGTTTGATGTTCCAGAGATACATGGCTTGGCAGAACAAGCCAATGGCCCCACCATTGCCAGATCAAGGTGGTCAGCCATTGAGTGCATGAATGGGATTGTTTGTTTGTTAATGATTTGTTTATGATGACATGGAGAGGGGAAACGGTGTGTGAGTCTTGCTTGTATATATGGCGCTGCGTAATCGATTTGCTCCACAGGGATAGATATCTCAGGGTTTGTATGTGGGTATATGTAGGAAGAACTACAGTGCCTCTTTTCGTTGTCTCTTTGTAGTCTCCTTAGCTAAAAAGATATATGCTCTACCCAGTGTTGAGTGGGTTGAGCTGTGCATGGTAGGAGAGAACTGACCCTCGAAGAGCCTTCCCGTAAATCACGATTTCATATTTCAAAGTGCTGAATATTTAGGGCTGCTGTCTATGCCGTATTGGATAAATAGAAGGTATGAAGCTTCCCTTTTCTGTGCCCGCACAACTTTCAGAAATGCACTAGGCCAGGATCACATTTTGATTGAAATGCAGTTCACTGTTCATGGGCCATGGCAGTCCGCAAGTGTGGCGTGCCCCTTATTCTCTAATAAGGTATCTCTATGAACTCCTTCGCCCTCGATCTATCCGCAAAAATCCGTAACCATGATCAATACCTGGACCCAGGTAACTATTTCCAACCTCACATCACAAAACTCTAAGTGGATGTATCTTTACTCCTTACATTTCGAGGTCTGAGAGGTCTGATCACTTTCTTCCCTTTGCTGATAGGCAGGCTGCTCTGTCATCCCATGCTCTCCATATACATATATTTAGGTCCAGGTGGTCTGTATCCCACATCTAACATGCACAAAAGAACTATAAAGAATGTACAAACTGTATGAGCAGCATGCTCAGATCAAGCTCTTGAAGAACGATGCTGTATGGTGAATTGGATTGGAAACTGTGCAATCAATACCCACCTCTTTCTTATGTAATTTCTTAGTCAGATTTTTTGGATCCTCTTATATAGAACCACACGAGTTTGTACAGAAAATTCGAAGTTGGGCCAGCTGGTTCCATATCAACAGATTAATACGCCTTCAGTTACCGTAACCATGTCTGAAACTGATATGATACCTCTGCCAGATCCAAACCTCAAGTCCATCATCACTCACGACACCTTGAAATGGATCTTTGTCGGTGGTAAAGGTGGTGTTGGTAAAACAACCTCCTCTTCTTCCATCGCCATCCAACTGGCACTCAACAACCCACACAAACAGTACCTCTTGATCTCCACCGATCCAGCCCACAACCTGTCTGATGCATTTGACGAGAAATTCAATAAGGATGCAAGAAAAGTGACAGGCATGGACAACCTCAGCTGTATGGAGATTGACCCATCCTCGACCCTCCAGGACATGACTGCTGAATTCGACTCGGGCAATGGCTCAGACCCACTCAAGAGCATGATGGGGGACATCACTGGGTCTATTCCTGGTATTGATGAGGCCCTTTCGTTCATGGAGGTGATTAAACACATCAAGAAACAAAACAATACTGAGGATGGTCAAATTTCCTACGACACAATCATCTTTGACACTGCTCCAACTGGACACACGTTGAGATTCTTGCAGCTACCGCAAACTTTATCCAAGCTTCTGTCCAAGTTTGATGAGATCTCTTCAAGATTTGGTGGGTTGTTGAACACTCTTGGTGGTGGACAACAGGGTGAGATGATGAATAAGATGAATGAACTAAAGGAGATGACTTCTTTGATCAATGAGCAGTTCACGAACCCAGAAATCACGACATTTGTTGTTGTTTGCATCGCAGAATTTTTGTCTCTCTATGAGAGTGAACGTTTGATTCAGGAGCTAAACTCCTATGGAATTGACGTCAATACCATTGTTGTTAACCAGTTGCTATTTGCTCAACCTGATGATCCATGTAAGAGATGTCAATCCAGATCGAAGATTCAGAGCAAGTACCTCGGTGAGATGAATGAGTTGTATGAAGATTTCCATTTGGTTAAGGTTCCCCTGGTCAACTCGGAAGTCAGAGGGTTGGAAAAGCTAACCAAGTTTTCTAACTTTTTGCTTGATCCGTACGAGCCTGGTCAGTCTATCGAGCTATAGAGAATAGTGTACATTACCTTAATGAGTGCCTACTTTGCCTATTTCCTTATTGCAACCACCGTAGCCTTTCCATTCAGCAAACATTTTCAACAACGACATCCTGTCCATCATTCTCACCTAGATCTGTTTTCAATCTTCTGTTAAACAACTCGAACAAGAAGCCAAAACACGCAGTGGTGATGGCACTGTCGTATCTTCCTTTGGAGGACTCGTCTCTGACAAACGCATGCTGTGCATCATTCAACTCCATAAATGTCAAATTCACTCCATTCTTTCTCAGTTCTGATCTGATCAGGTCCCTCCCCTCGGGCGGAACGTGGTTATCAAGGGTGCCAAATATCAACACGTTTTCCAAATCTTTTCTCCCTAATCTTGCAGAGTTGGATAAAGTATCATCATTCTCGTTCAAACCAAGTGCATGGTTGTGGATATCAGTGGCAAAGAACCCCACCGTGGCACTGATTCTCTTGTCATATCCAGCACGGAAGGCCAAGTGGCCACCCAAACACATCCCAGTGGCACCAACCTTACCAGAATAGGTTGTTAGTGACTCCAAAAAATCAATTGCAAGCTTGTTGTCTTCATCATAACTCTCCAATGGCTTCTCAATTTTGTACTTATTTCCATTATCAGTGCCCTCTGCGTCATAAGCCAGAGCCTCCCATGAACCAAAGTTATGGTAAATAGAGGGAGCCACGACGATATAACCCTCTGAGGCAATTTTCTTTGCAAAACGTGCAACTGGACCAGTCACTTGGTAGATCTCAGAGTAAACAATCACACCAGGGAACTTAGCCTTTGGATAGTTCGGGATTCTTGGGTGGAAGGTGAAAAGACGGAGAGTGGTGTTGTAAGATGTTTGAACATCGTAGTGGCCTTCACTGATCAACATGATACCTTTTCTGCTGGGATTTAGGTGTCTGTCGAAATCCCGTTTGCTTTTGCCTCAATCACTTTGGTTTCACAACTCACTCAAACTTTCGCGGAAATTATTCCATTTCTGACACATACTCCGTACCCCTTTTTTCAAAAAAAAAAAAAGGATCTACGAGATCTGCAAGTACTCAAACAGAAGAATCAAGTTTCTCTCTGTCAACTAGATCATCAGTTGCTATTGTGGAAACATTCTCTTTGAACACCAGCTCAGAAACCTCCTCTAGCGAATATCCATAGGTCTCAACAAAGGTAAAGTACACAACCAGAACCATCAAAGCAAGAAAACAGCAAAAGAAAATGTAATACTTCCACTCTAATGCATCCATTGCGATCGGGTTTACTAGAGTATTGTACACATTCCCCAAATTAGAAATCAAAGACATGATGGCATACCCCTTAGTTCGGAGATGGAAAGGCATTAGTTCGGAGATGTACACTGAGGGCATCACAAGCACAGCAAAGTTGTAGGCGCCATTAAACAGGAAGATCATCGCAAGAACGCCATTCCCAAGTTCTTTATTCTGGAATTCTGTCGTTTCGTTAACTGCTGAGAGCGCAGTCCAGACACTAAAAGTCACTAACATGGAGGAGGTTGAGACCAGATACATAAATCGTCTCTTCAACTTAGATGATAGAAACGCAACAATGAGCGATGTCATGTAATTGTAAAACGTGAGGTAAATGTTCAGCTGTAGCTGTCTTCTGGTTTCGGTGATTCCAATTGAGCTCAGCACTTTTGGTAGGTAGTATGAGAGTAGTCCATTCCCTGAGAAATTCATCATGAACCCCAAGGATACAGCGATAAAGAACCTGTGAAAGTTTTTTTTCGTCTTGAAGAATGTCTTGAATGACGTCTTCCTGGAGATCTTCTCGTGCTCCAAAGCAGTCTGGATTTCGTTCATTTCAAATTCAACTAGTTCTTGGCCTTTCACTGGGTCTCCATCAGCGTGATACTTCACAAAGAATTCTCTAGCCTTTTCAAACTTACCCTTACTCACCAAATATCTAGGTGACTCAGGAATCCAGTATAGAAATGCAATGTTAATCAAAGCGAATACTCCCTGGAGGTACGAAGGAATTCTCCAAGCATTGTCATCCGTGTTGGACATATTCTTCCATGTACCATACGTGATGCACGATGCAATAATGGCTCCCAAATACCATGAAGCATTATGTGCACCGGTGGCTGGACCACGGTGTGGATGGTACGCCAATTCAGAAATCAACATTGGTGCCGCAATGGGAGCGATATAAGACAAACCAGATATGACTCTAGCGATGAAAAAACTGGTATAACTCATGGAGGAACCCTGGATAACTGCGCCAAGAAGAGAACAACACTGACCCGCAAAAATAGCAACTCTCCTTCCAAGTTTGTCAGAGAGTGTATCTGCTATTCTGATGGATACAACAACTGTACCAATGGAGAATCCCGATGCCACGAGCCCCAACCTAATACCATTGGGATACCCAAAGAACGCATTCCATTGCTCCAAAGCCTGTAGACCATTAATCAAGGATCCGTCATAACCGCATGCTACGCAGGCAGTGGTCGTGAATGCTATCCAGATATTGAGCTGTAGAAGTCCATGAACACGATACCAGGGCTTCCCGAAATCAATGAGATGGTTCTCAATTGTCTCTGGAGGCGAAAAGTTTGGTGATGAAACAGATTCTGCAGTTTCATTGGCTCTACTCTTGCTTGCAGATAGTGATATTCTTCTTAAATCGTCGTTGTTTGGCATTTCTCCCTCTCAATTGAAACGAGAAGCTTAGCCTAAAGGTTGCAATGGATGGAAGTGGTTCTGTATGTTGACCTTAAAACCTTGCTCTAACTGTGTAGCATCTGAAACTTGAAGAGAATGAAAAACAAATTAATTTTCTCCATCTTTTGCTCTTACCTATTTACAAGACTCCAGCTAACATATATAGAGACAGGATTCTGGTTGTGGACAGCAAAAAAACAAAGAGACAATGACATTCTTAATGACTACTCCTCAATGGTTTCGAATGAAAACTCAAGAAGCTGCAGTCTCCAAAAATTCAAGGCACTATAATGAAATGAAATATATCAACTTGTAAAACTCTCATAGACAAGAAATTAATTAAACCTCTCAAAACAACAACCACTACAGAGCGTTTAGCACAGAAGCCCCTCATCTTAAACCAAAGGGGAAAGTTTCGCGAACTAAGAACTGAACGATACTGGGATACACACAACTTCAACCTTGAACAACTTTCACTGTTTCGAGGCAGCCCCCGGGTGGGCGCGCAGGATACTGACTTTGAACGTATGTATGCCAATGTACTAGAAGAAGAAAACAGATTTTCGATTTACTGGTTCTGCAGATTGAAACAATCCCACTATTTAGAGATCTAATTAATGGAAAATAACCTCACGGATATTAAAAAACAATCATACCGTCGGATATCCGAATGTTTGTTACATAATGTAGGTTGGGCAAAAGATTATAGTAGCACGTTAAGGCCACGCTCGTATCTTTATGCAGTTCTAGACAGCAGATGATGCGAGAAGAATGTTGGCACTGTCGTTCGAGGCGGTTTCGATTCCGGCAGCACCCAATAAGCGCCCGATCTTTGCAATTGTATTGCCTTCCTCTTATGGCCAGCAAACTGCTACGTTTTGAAAAACAAGTGCAATACAAATAGTATCCAAAGTTTCGGTTTTTGTTCGCGCGAATAAAAATCTGTCAAACCCTGCATAATCACACATATTACCGTGGGACCTATGCGAGATGATGCACTTGGATGCCCCTCTGGCCATCTCGCGAATTGGACAAATCCATGGCAACAAGGCACTTACCAATGATGCAGTCTATTGTATAGGAACCTTAACAAACTGAAGGATGAATAATTAGTATACCGAGTGCCATACACTCCAAAGACTGTGTGTGCGATTTGCTTCCATGGTGATAACGCTGTTCATTTCTAGGAAATGTTCTGATATTGTCGGTATCAGGGATTGTACCTAGCAAGGCGTAAGAGAGAGAACAACAGTGCTGGCGGGATCCTACTAGTCAAATATTGGAGTTTGTAATTCGCCGTTGGTTTTGTTCTTGATAAAATGTACCAAAAGAGTGATATGGAGAGGTTTTGGTAGTGAGGTGGTTGTCAAAATGCAATGCAGCGAGGTGATGTGTCAATGTGAATGGGGTTGTTTTGGAAAAGCTCAATGTAAAGTGCGAGCATGTCTCAATTGTGTAGAGGAAGTTTTCTAGCCGATCTGATGTTGCCTTCTTTTCATGGAAGAAATTGGCGCTTCTTCAGAATTGGATTTTCAAGGGGATATACGATATACACTAGTTTTCCAAGTGTATATCCGATAGGAAAGAACTTATCGTACAATTTGGTGCGATATCCGCGTGCAGATTGAGCCTTGTTGTTCTCGAACAACTTTTGGAAGGAAGTTTTAGATGATATGTGTAGGAAAGCACCAGTCGACTTTTTGTTCAAACTTCAGGCAAGAAACCTATGCTGGTTGACAGATAGCAGGGAAGCGGCAATTCAAAGTTGTACCTAAATCATAAAATATGTCTACCCAGACTGCACACAGATTCCCACGGTGAAGAATTTAATGTACCAATAACCACATCATGACTAAAGTTAGTGATAGGGAATTGAACAAAATCGGCAGGGTATACAGGCAGCGAAAACTGGTGAGAAAATTACGAGCCAGAGCCCAGTTCTAGTACGTGCCGGATCCTGCTTAGGAACCCACGACACCCGTGTATTCCATTGATTACCTGTTTTCTTGTTTTGGTGAGGCTGCCATCATAGTCGGTCCAGTTTCAAAGTTGACACGTTGCGGTTGCCGCCCTTATAATCAAGTTTCGGAGCAGTTTTTCCGAGTCAGATAGACGTCGACAACCTCATCCCAACACAAGGATAAGAATCACAAAGTAGTAGGATACTGTAGAGTACAATTGAGACTCTGTAACGAGCTTTTCGTGGCTGTTGTTGGATACTCGTGGGAGTAAAAGATGTAGTGAGACTCTACGGTGTGAGAAAGACGTTCAGGCGGCTAGCTTGAGAGACTGACAACTTGAAACGTGGAGAGTGAACTTCTCTAGTTGAAGCTGTTTGGGATGGGCCCCCAGTGTCAATGCTACGTCCAGCGAGAGCCAGGAGCACTCTTGTAACCGATTTTCCTGATTTGAACTCCCACCATTCAAGTACTGTAGAGAAGAGGTTAACAGCACACCATATTCCGGAACATGTTGAACGTAGAGCGCAGTGCACAATTGCACACGCGTACCCGCCTGTTAGGCACAATGAGTTTGGCAATTGATATCTTTTGATTCCAACACTAATGCGCAATTATTATCCTAATGTCGTACACCAGTACACGGAGGAGTATACTAGTCCTTCTTTCTTCCGCCAAAATCTGACTTTTAAGTGACGGTGTGATCCGCGAAAGATTGGTCTGGTCATCAATGTTTCTGTCGGTTGCAATTGAACCGTAGAACTGGCGAATAGTAATTAAAGTGCGATTGTAGGGAAGGGAGACTAGAGATATGGAGCGCAGATATATTCTCAGCAGTATTCAGTGGGCGAGTCAGTCATGTTCTTGCCCTATTTATCTCCCAGTCTCGGGAACCGCAAGGTTTAGGGTGCCGTAGTGCATGCAATAAACAGCTTGGGCCGTGTGTGCTGGCAGGCCAGCGAGCGCTTGGGTGCACCTGCTAATTAATTGCCCGGTTGCTGGGTGTACTCTCCGGGCGCGGTGGTACCGAGTATAGTGAGGGGATGTGCGTTGTTGCCCGCGGACACTTCTAAAACAACGAGCATTTATGAATTCCTATCCCCGTTTTCACTCTTATCGTCTCATGTGGTGTTTTGGCTTTTTTTTCATTCCCTTTGGTAGGGCCAGGTTTTTTTATATCCGAATTCTTACGGGAGCTGAAAAAAGGGACAAACCAAAACTCACTTTCGGTGTATGGATGTAAATGAGGAGAAGCCGGTTTAACAGACCAATCAGATGATAAAATCATCAATGGTTCGAGTCCATCATTCAGGAAATCGGTAGTTCTGTGAAATTGGAGGTGTTGGTGGAGGTGATGGCGGTCCAAGAAGCAGTGGTGATTTAAAGGGAACTGCTCGAATAAAAGGGCTACAGCTACAACCATGTCATGTATCACCCACTATATTTACAATTTTCCTCAAGGACCACTGGGTCTGTCTTGGATTTCTAGCAAGGTTTTGTCTGTGGTGGCCAAACCATGGCGAGAGTTGACATCAATAGGTTAGCTATATCACACATGACGAGGGTTTAACGCTTCTCCCTCCCACGTTTTCAACACACTTGAAAACAATAGCACATATAAATGCCAGGGGTCTCATCTTTATGAGACTAGGGTTACGAGAGGACGCAGTTTCCGTACTTGTCGCTTGACCCTCCCTTGAACTGTGCAGCCTCCATTATCTGATAAGGCCCCAGACCTCTTAAAAAATAATCTCTCCTTGGGCCCCAAGTGATGTTGAGGTTTTGGTGTATTAACTGGGAATCGAGAGCTTAACTTTAGACCACTGATGTACGTACAGGCTAGAAATGGCAAAATACTATCTGACTTTACAGTTGTGGTGTGTTTTGCGTTTTTGGTACTTTTTGTTTCAATTCCGAAAAGGTGAAAGCTATTGGGTCACAATGCGAAGGCCTACTATAACCATGCACCTCGTGGTGCATAGGGAGCAAACGGTGCCAATTGTTATAGATAAGCGAAGGACTTCTGCAAAAACAGCTTAAACGTATAAATATAGGTCACTATTATGCTACTTGAGCTAAACCCAGCCCTATCTCGCCAATTTGTCCTGAAAAGCGGCGAGATCAAGATTCCAGAAGCCTCATTGGCCCGCAGGTCTGCAGATGTCCCGCATCTGGTTGATGCACGTAATATGTGTGAAAGAAGTCTAAACCACTGAGTGCTAGAATCTGTATAAAAAAAACTCCAATTCTCCAAACCAAAAACTAGGAAATAGTCGCACACAGTTTGAATTATCAGAGCTTCGAAGGTGAACCGCTTCTATCCGTCTGGCAATTTGCATGTCCACTCACTGAGCCTTTTTCCGAATCCTGATCCCTCTCATAATAAGCATGAAAGTCCAAGAGGATGATGCACAACAGCCTTATAATCCTCACCAGGTCACACAGCTTTCCAACAAGCGTAGCTGGAGACTGAAGAAGTCAACAAGGACAGAGGACGAGATCCAGGAACAGCAGAAGCGTTACGAGAACTTAGAGTTCTCCCCTAAGAAGACGAGCTCCAGACGACCACGTAATAAACCGGGCGTTCAGCAAGAGTTTGTCTTCGTCGACTTATCACCAAGAAAAAAGGAGACAGCTGCTACTATAGCAAACAAACCACAACAAGGCGAATTTATCAAAAACCAAAAGAAGCAAGGTCGCGTCTCGAGACTCTTTAGACTCTCATCCTCTCAACCGGACAATAAATCGACTGAGCTGCTCCCTTCCTCCATCCTCACATACCAACAGTCCAAGCCACTTTCACCTTCCATAGTTCAACAAACCTTAACCTCAAGACCACCACCACCTTCAGCAAAAAAATCGTACTCGCAGCAGCAACGTGAGAGATCGGACTCCAGTGCATCCCTCGTGATGACAATCTCAGATGATGGCCGTGCTTTCCTCCAACCTCAGCTACAATCGCAACCGCTCTCAGCCTGTTCATCTACTTCAGACCTCTTCTCTTTAGGGAGAAACATCTCCGGTAGACACTCCTTTTATGGCAGATCTCCGATTCCGTCACCTCAGCGCATGGAGTCTCCTTTCCCTTCAGACCGCTTCCCCCCAGGAGTCCCACACACCATCCCGAAGTACAGCCTCAGTGACTCTGACCATGACAACGACAACGACAACGACAACGAAAACGAAAACGACCACGATCATGACCACAACCACGACCACGACCACGACAATGACAATGACTCTGAGTCCGAGTCTGATGCACTGAGAGCCTTCTCTCGCGCAGTCAAGCACACACGCAAACGCGCTGGCACCAATGCCTCCCAATCATCGCTCCACAGGACCCTAACCAGGACCCACTCAGTCACATCCATTTCATCGGCTAAGAATGCACGCATCTCTCCATCGCGCGCCACATTGGCTCGTCAGGCTGCATCTGTTTCTGGAATGGTGACCCCAAGCAGCTCCACGGCCTTTGTGTTCAATGACGGAACAACTTCATCACCCAGCTATTTCGACGATTCGGTCAAGGTGCACAAACCTCGTGCTTTCCAGCACAAGAAAACAACTTCGATCAGCGTTCTGGGTCCACCGTTAGAGATCGGAGGTTATAGTGTCCTGGATACTGATGAATCCGAGTCGGCATTTGAAACAGAAGAGTCCATGAGATTCGAGTCCAGCACCAGCACTGGCTTGACTGGCTTCAGCAGTGCCCCTACACCGTTTAGACTGCCTGGGATCGGCGAAGCCAACCCACAATCATCCAAGTTTGATGAGGACGATTTGTTTGACTTCAATGCATTTGTCAATTACGATTCTCATGAGTTTTAGAGAGGCACAATAATGGATACACGATATCACGAAATTATACGGTATAACACATTGTGTCAGTCATTCTTGCATAGTACATGTCTGCATATTCCTATATACACTTCATCTGTAGTCAGTCCAAAATAGTTTTGACATACTCAATGCACTCTTCTTTGCCCAAATGTGGGTTGTCCAATTGCCAAATCAGAATCGTCTCCATAATTTTCGCCATCCATGGGCCTGGCTTCTTATTTAGTTCTTTGGACAAAGTTTTACCGTCGACGATTGGTCTTAAAAGATGCGTATTCTGCAGACCTTCATGAAGGACTAATGAGTGGAACTGTTCATACTTCTCAATGACAGCATCCAAGGAGCCAATAGCAATTGCCTCATCAAACAGATTAACCACCAACGACAAGTCAAAGTTCTCATCATACTGCTTCAATAGCAATCCAATTTCGGATCTCTTAGCCTGTGAAGCTCTGTCGACAACATCTTGATATTGGCTTTTAGTCGTCAAAAGTTGTGAAATGGTCTGCGCATCAGACTTCGAATGTCTCAGACCCTCTCTTATGATCAACCCCGCCGCAGAAGACCTCAAAGCTGGTTTCTTGACGTTTGAAGCAACGACAAAGTCACTCCATGGTCTTAAGATCAAAGCCATCCAAAAGAGCCTCTTCGAGAATTTATTCGTTAGAATACATGAAATGACTTTGTTAATGCTTGTGTGGGAAATGTCCGCTGATTGAACAAATTGCACAGAAGGGAAAGCACCAGTCTCCACAGCATCGAACAAGCTCTTGATAAGTGATTCATCGTTCAGTTTCAAAACTGCATCCTGTAGGGTGCCAAAGTTGAACACCGCACTAAAAAGCCGTGTCTCTGATAGCAACTGTAGACCATACTCGGGGTTAGGACCCCAAAGTGTTTTTTCAATCTCCACTCCCACTCTTTCCCTGCTGATCTTGTACAGAAGGGCTTCTTTGATCCTGTAATCCTTCATGGCTTCCAGAGTTTCGCGCTGGATCTCGAAACAGAATCTGCTGGCAAATCTTATGAGCCTTAACACCCTGAGAGGATCATCCAGAAATGTTTGTAAAGGCGCCAGTGGAGTTTTGAGGACACCATCCGCCAAATCTTGTAAACCAGACCCAGTAAGATCCTCAACGACATCCTTCTGAATGTTGTAAAAAAGTGCATTCAGCGTAGCATCTCTTCTCAAAGCATCCTCTTGGGGCGTACCAAATTTGATTACTGGTATTCTGCTCTCTGCTGTGTACTCTTCACTTCTCAAGTTGACAAAGTCAATATCCACCCCGTACAACTTAGTTGTAGCTGTCTCCAAATGCTTCGATTTCTCCGGGTTCTTGTCAATCTTGTGAATATTGGATGGAGTTAGCCCATACTTCTCAAAGTTATCACTCAGGAATCCACTGAGACCATCTGCAAACTCCTCCCCAGTCTGGGTGTTGATGGCAATATCAAGATCATTACTCTCAATGCCCAACAGCTTGTCCCTGACCCACCCACCCGTGATTCTCAATTCCAACTTGTTGGAGTCATCTGCGATAGAATAGTTTTTTGCCTTAACGTAGTCTTTGAGCAAAGTCGAGATCTTGGTCTCTGTTTCGTTAAGCTTGATCGAAGGTGCCTGAACGTCAAAACTTACCATTCTGGCTGATAGCGTTCGCTTGAAATGAAGGATCGGAGAAGATTTTAGGAAATGTGAGGGTTTCAATGACAGGGGCATACAGTGATCTCCTAAACAATCAATGCGGCTGCAAGGCTGTACAAGCTTTCACGTCCAGCTGATTCAAGTGTTCTGTCATTCAAAGCATCGCTTCTTTTGTTCTAAACTAATTTGCGAGTTCCGAGGGAAGCAAGAGCCCGGATCTGATAAATTTTCTATGATTTGTTTTGGAAAAGGGCATCACCTCAAACTGTATCAGTTCAAAGCCAGTGCTTTATTGCAGATCCTGGTAGTCTTTGCGATGTCCGACAACAGCAAATACAAGTATGAAGAGATGTCCAACAAGGTCCTACGCCAGGACAAGAAGTTGCTCTCGAATAGGACTGACCCATTGAAGGATGCCGCTCTGTCTGCGCCTTCATCTATGGCCGGTAAGATTTCCATGGCAGATCTTGGTTCTGGTTCTGCCAATTCTTCCTTGTCAAAAGAGGAAGACGAGCAGAAGTCCTATGCCAAGAAGATTTCAGAGAAGTTCAAGCAGAAGGAGAGGGAAAAACAGCAAAGCTCGCTTAAGAAGTCCAGGAGAACCGCTGATATTGAAAGCTTGAATTATTATCCAAAGAGTGAGACAACGAATGAGGTGTATGGGAAGCTTATTTCTTGGGTCTCAAACCGTTTAGGAGATGACATTCAACATAACACAGTGTTAAGTGCTACTGACTTGATTTTGGAGTCTTTGAAAGATGATTCCACTACTGATCTCCAGAAGAAGAAGAACATACAAGAGATTTTGGGTATTGCCCTTAAGGACGAGTCTCTTTCGGAGGCCCTGGGGTTATCTAATGAGTTGACTGATTATCATGAGGATGCAGGTGGTAATGCTGTTGCTATTGATCTAGACTCTGACGCCAAAGAGGAAGAAGAAGAAGGGTCCAGTGATGATGAAGATTTTGCTGGCCCAAGACTCGATGACTTTGTTCAAGATGTTGATTATGAAGACAACGGAGATAATACTGAAGATGGCAATGAAGTGCTGAAGTTTCAATCGGAGAACAGCGGACCCTGCCTTTTAACGTTGCATGATGTGGATGCTTTTTTCGTGCAGAAAAAGATCTCACAGAATTTTGACAAGCTGGATGCTTCGAGCTTGCAGTCTCTAACTAATGATGTTTTCAAAGTACTCCAGAGTGATTCAGGTAGCAGAGAGTTTGAACAGGAGTTGATTGAGCTATTAGGGAGAGATAAATTCCAACTGGTTGAGCTGTTGATCAACAACAGGTTGGCCTTGATATGGGGCACAAAACTTGCGAATGCGGAATCAGAAGAAGATAGAAACACCATTTTATCACAGTTAGAATCCAAAGGATTAAAGCACTTGATTTCTCCTGATGAAGATATGGATGATGATAACCCAAAGAAGAGAAGAAAGCTTGATGGAGTCTTGGAAACTTCTAAACAAAGACAGCCCCAGATTGTTAATCTAGAGGACTTAGTATTTGATCAAGGATCGCATTTAATGACAACAACAAAGGTTGACTTACCAAAGGATTCCTTCAAGAGAGTCAAGAAGGATTATGAAGAAATTCACATTCCTGCTCCAGCCAAACCGGAAGACGACACCCCTCTTGTTCCAATATCAGATCTTCCTGAATGGGCTATTGATGCTTTCCCAAGTGGTGAAACATCAACTTTGAACAGAGTTCAATCGAGGGTATATCCAACTGTCTTCACTGATGATCCAAACATCTTACTTTGTGCCCCAACTGGTGCAGGTAAGACGAATGTTGCCATGCTTGCTATTTTGAAAACTCTTCAGGACTTCAGACTCCCAGATGGATCGTTTGATCTTAATAACTTCAAGATTGTATACATTGCTCCCTTGAAAGCGTTGGTGCAAGAACAGGTTCGTGAGTTCTCAAGAAGACTTGAAGTCTTCGGTGTCAATGTTGAGGAATTGACTGGTGACTCGAATTTAACAAAGCAGCAGATTTCTGAGACCCAGATGATTGTGACCACGCCAGAGAAGTGGGATGTGATTACCAGAAAGAACTCCGATACCAGTTATACCAACTTAGTCTCGCTTTTGATTATCGATGAGATTCATCTGCTTCACGATGAAAGAGGTCCAGTATTGGAGAGCATTGTGGCAAGAACCATTAGAAACGTGGAGTACACTTCGAGAAATGTTAGACTAGTGGGGTTATCTGCCACTCTACCAAACTATAAAGATGTTGCGAAGTTTCTACGAGTTGATGAAAATAATGGCCTGTTCTACTTTGATGCCTCTTATAGACCATGTCCATTGAGTCAACAGTTTATTGGTGTCACGGAGAAAAACTCATTCAAGAAGTCTTTGGCGATGAATGAGGCTTGTTACGACAAAATCCTGGAAGCTGCTGGCAAACATCAGATTATCATCTTCGTTCATTCGAGAAAGGACACTTTCAGAACAGCCAAGTGGCTGAGAGACAAGCTGTTAGAGGAGGATAAGCTGAATCTATTTGTGAAATCAGATTCAGCTAGTGTTGAGATCTTGAGACAAGAGTCGGAGAAGTCAAATGATAAGGGGTTGCGCGACCTGCTCCCCACTGGGTTCGCTATCCATCATGCTGGTCTGACGAGGGAAGATAGATCAGCAGCTGAAGATTTGTTTGCCGAAGGTTACGCTCAGGTGTTAGTTTCTACTGCAACATTGGCTTGGGGTGTTAACTTACCTGCACACACCGTTATTATCAAGGGTACCGAAGTCTATGCTCCAGACAAAGGTGACTGGGTCCAACTTTCTCCTCAGGATATCCTTCAGATGTTGGGTAGAGCGGGTAGACCAAGATACGATGAGAGTGGAGAGGGTATCATCATTACATCTCAGTCTGAAATCCAATATTATCTTGCTGTCTTGAATCAGCAGTTGCCTATTGAATCTCAGTTGATGAGTAAGTTGGCTGACAATCTAAATGCTGAAATTGTTGCTGGAACGGTTAGGACAGTAGAGGATGGTGTCGATTGGTTGGGGTATACATACCTTTATGTCCGTATGTTAAGGTCACCTGCTCTTTATAGAGTTGGACCTGAATACACCGATGATGTTGCTCTAAAATGGAAGAGAACCGATCTGGTTCATTCCGCACTATCAATTTTGAACCAAAACAGTTTGGTTACTTATGATCCTGTCACCGGTGTCGTTCATTCCACTGAGCTGGGGAGAATTTCCTCCTACTTCTACATCAGCTCTGAGTCCATTTCCTTCTACAACCAACAGTTGAAGTCGTATTCTTCGATAATTGATGTCTTCAGGATCTTTTCTTCTTCATCTGAGTTTAAATTGATTCCAGTTAGGCAGGAGGAGAAGTCTGAGATCGCAAAGTTGATGGAGAGGGCGCCAATTCCTATCAGGGAGGATGTGAATGATCCAAAGACCAAGACCAATGTTCTTCTCCAAGCATACATTTCCAGATTATCTCTTGAGGGCTTTGCGTTAAACGCTGACATGATCTACATTACACAATCTGCTGGCAGATTGTTCAGAGCTATTTACGAGATTGCATTGAAGAAGAAGTGGTCCGCAATGGCCAAAATGACTTTAAACCTATGTAAAATGGTTGAGAAGAGAATTTGGTTATCGAACTCTCCCTTTCGACAGTTTCCAGATTGCCCTTTGAAGATTATTAAGACAACCGAGAACTCCAATTTGCCTTGGTCTGAGTACTTTCATTTGAAAGATGAAGTTGAGATGACCCAAGCAATCAGAGATGACAGACTTGCAAGAACTGCATTCCAACTTATTCAGAAGTTTCCTAAGTTGAAAGTGAACTGTTCAGTCCAAACACTTACTCCTAGTCTCCTGAGATTTGACTTGGATATTTTGCCTGAATGGACTTGGGATCCTAAACTGCACAACAACACTGAACAGTTTTTGCTGCTAGTTGAGGATACGAATGGTGAGAAGATTTTGTTCGCTGACACATTTCTTGTCAGAAGAAACTACATCAACCAGGAACATTTGCTCGATTTCACAGTCCCGGTAGATTCCCCGGTACCGCCTAACTACTTTGTTACTTTGATTTCCGAGAAGTGGTTACAGTGCGAATACCGAATCCCAGTGGTCTTCAACTCCCTGAAGCTTCCAAAGAAATTTCCTACGCCAACTCAACTCTTGGATCTACATCCTATTCCTGTTACTGACCTGAAGATTCCTGAGTTTATTGATTCATTTGACTTCACCTCTTTCAACAAGTTCCAATCCCAAGTCTATGACACTGTCTACAACACCAACAATAACACCTTTATCGGAGCTGTAAAAGGTTCTGGTAAGACAGTTGTCGCAGAGTTAGCTATCCTCCACCACTGGAAGCATAACAAAGGTCGTATCGTTTATGTGGTTCCAACACAGGAGAAAATTGACTTCTTGGTTAAAGACTGGAACTCCAGGTTTGGTTCTATTGGGGATGGGAAGCTAATTAACAAACTGACCAATGATCTTTCTTCTAACCTGAAGCTTCTTGCGGAGAGTCATTTGATCCTAGCAACTCCACAGCAGTTTGATATCATTTCACGCCGTTGGAAACAAAGAAGAAACATTCAAGCTTTGGAATTGTTTATTGTTGACGATGTCCAGACCATCGGTAATGGGCTGGAAGGATCCATTTATGAGACGATAATTTCCAGAATGAGATTCATGACAATTCAGCTTGAGAAGGATTTGAGAATTGTGGCGCTATCGACATCATTGGCCAATGGCCGTGATTTTGGAGAATGGATTGGCGCTGAAAAGGATAATATTTACAATTTCTCCTCGAAGGATAGAGTTCGTCCATTGGAGATCCACCTTCAATCCTTCAATATTTCCCACAATCCTTCTCTAATTTTAGCGATGATCAAGCCTGCCTATTTGTCGGTAAAGTCATTTGATGGAACATCTCTGATCTTTGTTCCTTGCCGCAAGCAGTGTTTGGAGATTGGGTTGGAGTTTTCCAGGTTAGCGAAGTTTGAGGAAATCTCCTTTTTAAACACAGATGTTGATGAGATTATGCCTCTTCTTGCCAGAGTCTCAGATACCTCACTTCAGGGGCTGTTAAGAAATGGTATTGGCTTTTACTACAAGGACATGAGTACCACTGATCGCAAGATTGTCACCAAGCTACACGAGGGGGGGGTTTTGAGTATTGTGTTTGCCACTAGGGATGTTGCATCTTTTGTTCCAACAGCTGAATTTGTTGTTGTCTTGAGTACGCAATTCTATGAGGGCAAAGAGCATCGCTATGTTGACTACCCAATCAATGAGATTCTCGAGATGATTGGTATCTCTAGAAACCTGGAGGATGGTTTGGATCGGGCTTTGATTTTGACTAATTCAACAAAGAAAGAGTACTACAAGAAGTTCCTAAATGAGTCACTCCCAGTTGAAAGTTTTCTGAACGTGTTCCTTACTGATGCCTTTGTCAACGAAATCAGCACTGGACTAATCAAGTCTAGACAAGACTGTGTTGACTGGTTGACTTTTACATACTTTTACAGAAGACTCCAAGCCAATCCGAGCTTCTACGGTGTCAAAGAGGTTTCTCATTTGGGTTTGTCCTCGTTCCTGACGGAGTTAGTGGAAACATCTCTGAGTGAACTTTCTGAAGCCAAGCTAATTGAATTGCAGGAGCATGAAGATGACGAGAACAAAGAGGAAGAGGAAGTGGAAGAGGAAGAGGAGATTGTCCCACAAGATGGTGTTATGCTTGCCTCATACTACAACGTTTCCTTCATCACTATGCACACGTTCATTTTGTCCTTAACAAAGAAGTCTAAGCTGAAATCAATCTTGGAGATTGTGACATCTGCTTCTGAATTTGATGCTTTACCCGTCAGACAGCATGAATCTTCGATACTACAAAAGATTTACAATAGGCTTCCTATCAAGTCATCCCAACAGTTGTCCTTTGAATCCCCATATATGAAGGCATTCATTCTTCTACAGGCACACTTTTCAAGACTGAACCTCCCCCCTGATTTGGTTTCTGATCAAAAGATGATTCTGGAGAAGGTTGTGAACTTACTGTACACAATTGTCGACCTGATGAGTAGTGAGGGGCATTTGAATGCCATGTACGCTATGGACTTGTGCCAAATGGCTATCCAAGGGATTTGGGATTCGGATTCGCCTTTGAAACAAATCCCCTGCATTGATGACGAGATTATTGAACGTGCCAAGGGTTCTAACGTTGAAACTGTGTTTGACATCATGTCTTGTGAAGATGAAGAAAGGGAAGCCATCTTGAGATTGAGCGACAAACCCTTGAGAAAGGTTGCCGAGTTTGTAAACAAGTATCCAAACGTGGAGATCTCTTACAAGTTGGATAAAATTGAGAGTATTATTGCGAATGAACCAAGTGATATCATTGTTACCATTTCAAGAGATGAGGAGCCCGAGGATCTAGAGGTGATTGCTCCATTCTACCCGTTCAAGAAATCTGAGGGCTGGTGGGTTGTACTTGGCGATTCGAAGAGTAGAGAGCTGTACGCAATTCAGAAGTTTGTGGCCAATAAGGAGGAACAACAATTAAAGTTGGAGTTTACCATTCCAACGGCTGGCCATCAGAAACTCTCTATCTGGTGTATGTGTGACTCCTATGTTGATGCTGATAAAGAGATCCAATTCGAAGTTGACGTTGAAGAAGGAGAAGAGGGGGAAATAGAAGACTAATAAACACACAGCTACGGTGATTAAATTGCTAATTAATGTTTTATTTTTCGATTGTAGTTGTGCATGTTTCCCCTTAAATTACAAGTTTCCTAGCTCATCAAGAGCATCCAGTTCATCCTGTTCTTCCCTTGTTAACATCGGTACATCTCCATCCTCATCAACTTCTGCAACAGCATTCATTTGCTGCTGGTTCTGAAATTCATGTAACTGTTCATAATCCCAGACACTGATACCTTCTTGGTCCTTAGGGTCAGTCGGCTGGGCCATAGATCTCAGGAAATGCTTCGCGTTAGCAATAGCCATATCCGTAGACAAATTCAAATCAGAGTCATTTAAACTTTGAGCAATCCATTTAGGCAATTGGTTCTTCTTTCTCGCAAAACGACGATCAGCTAGAACCATTATACCGTAGTCATCTTTACCCCTCAGAACACGGCCCAAACACTGCGCAGCATGTCTCATGGCATCGAAAGACAAAAAGTCATTCTCCTTTATCTGGTAATGGTCCCTCAAGAACTCAAGGCGCGCCTTCAGAATTCTAGACTCGGTGTACTGGAAAGGAATACCAATCATCAGTACAGTACGCCCGTACTGGTGGTCAAAATCAATACCTTCTGAAACCTTACCTCTCGCAACTGAGAGCAAGACAGCACCTCTACCATTAGAGCAAGCTGTACGATAAGTCTCTAGAGCTAAGGCCGTCTCTTGAGCATCAGGGGTCTCAACAAGAATCAACTTGTACTTCCAGACTTCGTCTAGAATACCCATAGTTTGCCACATCGAAATGATACTCTCCATATACAAATAGGACGGGAAGAAAACAACCAAGCCATCTGGGGTGATTTTCGAGAATTCAATGAGAAGTGACCCATAGTTTCTCACAATACTTGGATCGTTTCTGATCTCGAAACGGGAAGAGATTGCGACTTGATCAGAACCCTTGGTGACAATCATTGGCAAGAAGGAACGTTTTGCCAGCGTCATGGTGTAAGATTCTTGAATGACTGTATCGAAGTTCATCATCTTCGGATACATATCCAATGGAGAAATTGTACCTGATGTAATGATGACACTAGAAAACTTTTCAAAGATAGGTTTGATGGCAATGGAAGCATCCAAGCATGTAAATCTCAAAATTGGGTTAGGCACAGTTGCATTCTCGGTTTCGAAAGGCTCTAATATGAGAGCAAACCCTTGCTCATACGTAGAAACCAAAGTTGCCAACGTTGCTACATCTTTGAGGGCGTTAAAGTCCTCAATATCTGTGATCTCCAACGTTCGAACCAAGAGAGAAAGTCTTTCAGAGCAAAATCGCAGGGGTTTTCGTTCAATGAATGTGAGCTGTTTCAAATGCTGTAAAAAAGAGGTTGGAGTTTCTGAAATGACGTGAAGAACCTTCATCCTTGTCTTCAGATATTCAATGAATCTTTTAAGGAAGGCCACAAAATGCTCAGCCCTTCTGATATTACCAGGGATCGCTTCCTTCAACAAATCATTAGAGAGAACTGGTGTCTCCATCTGATCATTTACATTACTGCTAGTGATGATCTCTGAAGCGGTTAAGCCTTGAACCAGTTTCTCATATTCATCTTGTAGTTTCTTTGAATCAGTCTTCTTAACTTCGTTAATCTTTGTCGTGAGGGTACTAGCACCTTTCGATGCTCTTTTGAGCATGTCACTTGTCAGATCAAGAGATAGGGATTCAATGCAAACGTTATCAATGTTATGGGCCTCGTCGAAGATAATAATGGCATCCTTGGATAGTTCTTTAGAGACTCTTTCTGAAATCTTTGGATCCAACAAATAGTGGTATGAATAGATTATGATGTTGCAATGAGGAATCATACGACGCACGGTAAAGTAGGGACATGTTTGCTGTTCTTTGCAGTATTCTGTGAGAGCATCAAAAGAGTAAACACCCGGCGGCACCAGGTTGTCAGGCTCCAACTGGTAGAGGTTTTCATGGAAGTCACATAGTGACAAGCCTTCGCCTTCTCCAGTAGAGATCTTCTGTTTGGCCAAGCCTGAGGTCATACGGCGGCACTTCTCATCCACAATGTTACCTTTACGTTCTTTAGAGACAGTTGGATGTAAACAGAGGTTTTTTCTGGACGTTAACCCCAAGCCACGAAAGTCCTCAGTGTAACCCAACTCCTTTGCACGGTACTCCATGAGGTTGTGTAACTCAATCAGAGCTTTTTCGATCTCTGACATGGTACGGGAGCAGTAAACGACCTTGCGATGCTCAGGATAGTGCATCTGGTACGCCACTGTCAAGGACAACAAAGAGACAGTCTTACCTGTCCCTGAAGGCATTTCCAAGATACTGTTACCGCCAACATCCAGCGTCTTTTTAATGTCGCTCATGTAGGCATACTGCTCAGGGTATATCCTGGGATACGGAAAGAGAACGGGCAGATCATCGATGTAGAACTTCATGTCCAGCGGCGAAGAGGTTGTTTGCGATGGGTTAACTAACTACTACAAATTGTTTTTCATTTCTTTCCCTCTGAAAATTCAGACAATGTTTAAACAAAGGACTTCACCTCGAAGAAACGCTTCAAATAGTAAATCTGGAACACACTGTTCACGGCAACGATGACCAATTGGAAAATGGACCACCATTTCACTCTATCGTTAGTGGACTCCGCTGTGTTTCTGTGTGTTCTCTCTCTGATCACAAGGTAGCTCTGCTCGTTCTTCACCTCCTGGGTCAAGACACTTAGCCTTCTGACAGCGGCATCCAACGAGTCATTGTTTGGATCATCGACATCAACGTATACAACGCCGTGAATGTTGAAAGACACATCCTTTGTATCGATAGATGACTTTTCGTTGGAGAAACAGTAGCCATACTTTCCCTTCTCAGTGGCCTTCACTGAGACATCACCGTGGGACTTCCCTAACTCTTGCTTGATGATCCGACCTCTTGGAGAGGTAATCCAAAAGTCACCTTCCAATTGATGACTTGAACGGGAGTCACGATTACCATACTGGTAACTGACGGCCAACTCATCACCACTCTTCAAAGTTTCAAAGAAACAGCGCTTGCCGTTAGCTGGGAGGAGGACATTGTGAGCTGACACAACACTTGCTAGTAGCACAAACAATGAAAGGAACAAACTTCTATGCATTGCGACTATTGACGGGACAGGCGTGATGAAAGAGTTTTGTGTGAAGCCTTTTCGTGTCCTTTTTTTTTCCTGATGTGGTCGCGTTTGGAAAATTCTGACATAATCAGGCTAAGCGAAACACTTACTTATTCAAGTGGTATATAGGGCGATGGTTGATGCCTCATTTATAGCACTTTTAAAGCATCAAATCCAGCTACAGCTAATAACCAGGACCTACATATTCATTAGCATAACTAAACCTATATTATGACAGACCGTGTGACACCATTCACACCTCACCTCCTCACCAATGATTTTTTTTATTTGCAAGAAATCGTCTATTTTCTTCTGAAAGAGGAACCCTCGGTCAACTTGGCCTTACCACCGGTTGGCTGGGTCAAGACGGTGGCACAAGAGTCACAGGTGACAGCGGTTTGAGCGTGGGAGAAAACAGTGGTGATGTTCAAACAACCTGGACACTTGACATCCATGAAGAAAGATCTTGGGGATTGAACCAATTGTTTCAACTTGTGCTTTCTAGCCTCAGAAGCGGCGGTTGGGTGTAGCAAATCTTGAACCAAAACCTGGAGACTGTTAGTATAACTGATTATAAACTGGCTGAATGGAAAAGGGATAGGGATGAAAGAGGAGAAAGCTAGAAGTGGAAAACGAAGGTGACACAATCAAAACTGACATGAGCGGGATCTTTATGACTATCTGATACTGACGACGAAGAGGCGGGAATATTGGTGGTGCCATCCAATCCATACTAACCTCGTTTGACTGATCCTAAGCTTTTGCCACTCATTTGAAAAATGAGCGTATTTTGCTTTGACCTGAAAATGCGGTTGGAAATGACCTGTCTCCCTGTCTCTCTATTGAGGCCTTGATTGTGCTGTACATGCGCTGTCTATGTCCTAGTCCTGCTTCTGAAAATTTTTCATGAACTTCGTTGACTTCGAAAACTTGACTTCCGAATTCTTGTGGGCTTCTCATTGGCGATGGGTACTATGTCTTCTTCTGATTAACTTTTGGGGCTTCTCCTTTCTTTCCCTATCTGCTCCAATGTGCTGAACGTACCATCTTGTTCTTGTTATAATTTGTGGTATCAAAAACTAAAGCGAAAAAGAGAGGAAGATTTTTGAATGTTTGAAAAATTAACTTTCACTGACTTTCGCCATTTCTTTTTCTCCTAATTTCCTGTTTCGGCACTGTTTCCTCCCCTTTTTCGCAAACTCTGAAAAGTTTGCCACCTTGTTTGGACCCAATTCCGACCATATCGGTAAAAAAAACGTTGAGAAAAAAGTGGTGTGTGGGTGAAGTATTGCGAAAGTCTGTATAGATAAGGAAGAGACAAAAGCCAAAGAGGAAATAGACCAGCCTCGGAACTCAGTATCGAAAAATCTAGCAGTCACAAATCCTGGTCGAAGGTGTGTGGATGTATCATTCTATCTTAGAATGTGTCAAAAGTTTTATTTGATCCCTGTTTCAATAGGCTCTCTGTTGCCTGCTATAAGATGTAGAGCTGAATGAAGCGGCTTGCTCTGCAGGTCTTGCCAGTAAAATCCATCCCCAATTACCAGTGATTTCAATGAGATCACTTTCCTCTAGAGATGATGCTGATTTGCTACTGATTTTGCCACTCTCCCTTCAACCAACCTATTCCATCATTTGCATCCATCTGCTGATCCTTCAAAGGTAGAATTACGATGTCATCTCCTTTTTCCAAAAGCTAGCTCCGAGAGCAGTTTGATACTTCGAACTTCACTCACTTTGTTGACAGGTTACTCAACTCGAAAAGCCGATGGTACAGTTATTGAACCCCACGAAGTCGGATTTATGGAACCTCTTAAGAAACTCCCCCAAGAACTGAAGCTATTCAGAAGAGCATCTTCTGTTCATGGGGTTGGCGTGGAATGTTTTTGATTCCTGCTTCAATTTGAAGCAATTTAATCTGTGGCTTGTGTTTCAGATTGATTTCCACTCTCCATGGTTCACTACACTGATAAAATTCAATACCATTTCTTTTATTTAAGGGGGGATAATGTACAATGGTCAACACACTGTCCAGTACCACATAGTCTAAAACAACCAATCCACTTCATCTCCACATCGAGAAACATAAACAATCACAGATCAACCAAACAGACAAGAAGAAAGATCAATAGTGAAACCTTTGCAAGTAAACAAAATTCTTCATTAAAAACACAAAACAAGGAGTATATAATCATATGAACAAGCAAAACTGCAATTAAGAACATCATGAGTGAAGTGAATAGCAACCCATTTGAAGAAACAAGATCAAGAATGGAATGAGGATAGGTTCAGTGTGGGTGACGAATGGAAATGGCAAACCGTCCTGAATAGGCAATAACAAGTGATGACAATGGTGGGCTGGGAACAAAACAAATCAACAATAAAGAACAAACATATCAAAACAAAATAACTGCAAATAACAAAACAAAACAAAAAATCAATCTTCTCTTTTCATTAAAATATATAATGGAGTAATGTGTTCTTGTCTTTCATTATTTGGCAGCCTTCTTCTGTTTTCGTGGAGGTGTTACTGTTCTATTTTGTGACACGGTGTTGTAGTTGATCTTTGGCTTCTTCTCAGCTGGCTTCAAGATTTGGAATGAGCATAGCAAACTCTCATCAACACTCATCATTGCACCTGCGTTATCAAACTCACCGCAGTAGTTTGGAGCGGAAAATAGGGTCACCAATTGTCTCTTGCTAAAGAATTCATAACCATCTTCAACAACTTGATGTGCCCTACAAATCAAATCCATATCATGCTTTTGCAAAAACCTGGAGACAACATCGGGGCCGAATGTGAAGGAGACACCACGATCATTTTCACTCCAGCCAGTAATGTCTTTATCTGGATCAGACCACAACAAATCACACAACAAGCCAACATCCGGTATATCGGTTGGTCTCATAACTCTTCTGATTTGTTCCATAGTGTTCAAGTCCGGTGAAAGACCACCGTGCATAGTAAAAATCTTCTCGTCAATGATGGCAGCGATTGGCAAACAGTTAAAACAGTCAGTGAAGGTCTTCCATAGCTTGATGTTGTATCTTCTTTTGCACTCGTCATAGAAACCATAAATTCTGTTGATGGATGCACACTCGTGGTTACCTCTTAAAATAAAAAAGTTCTCTGGATACTTAATCTTGTAGGCCAACAACAGGCAGATGGTTTCCAAAGATTGTTTACCTCTATCGACATAATCACCTAGAAACAAGTAGTTGGATTCTGGCGGGAATCCACCGTACTCAAATAGTCTTAGCAAATCATAGTACTGCCCATGAATATCACCACAAATCTTGATCGGAGCCTCGAGCTCCAAGAGAATAGGTTGCTGGATAAAGATTTCTCTTGCCTTCTTACATAAAAACCTGATTTCGTACTCTTCCAATTGCACCTGTTGGCCAGGTCTAGAGCCTCTAACTTCTAAGAGTCTGTCCACGATGGAGTCCAAATCGGCCTCTGGTTCTTCAGCCATGGTGGGTTGTGTGATTGTGGGGATTGTGAGAGTGGGATGAGTCTGTCTATGCGTTCACGTGCACTGTTGAGGGCAAGTGGACGAAGTTGTGAAGCGTGTTAGAGTCTTCGAGTGACGGCAGGCAAGGAGGCAGCAGTCAGGTAGGGGGCGAAACACGCAGTGGAAGCGCGGAGTGGCAGATAGAGTCTGGGGTCTCTGTATGAAGTCCTTGAAAGGGGATGGATAGTTGAGGCAGCAGCGACGGGTCGGTGGGCAGTGCTGGCCGTAGGATTCGAGAGGGTTCGATTGGCAAACTGCTGTTTAAAACACACGTTAAAAACTTTTGTTGTTTGTTTCAATTTGGAAATTCGCAAAAAGTGGCCAGAATTTTGGAAAAACGAAAAAAGGAAAAACAGTCAGGCCGGGTAAGCCATGCATTTGAGGGACTCACTCTGGTCATGTTTTGGACCGTAAAAGAAGCTGAAACGCGTTAAAACACAAATTATTCGCGGTACCATATATTGAAGACACGAAAGATGCTACTCTTCATAATCTCAATGTCTTTTACCATCTCTGAACTCTTGAATATAACCTGAAGAAGTCAAATGACCGAATCGGGAAGGGTGCAAAACATTGAAGTTCCGAGAAGAAAATCACGTGGGTGATGTAGGGTAACACTGTGGGTGCTCTCCCGGAATTAGCTTAGATTCACATGCTTGTTATCCCATATAATACTGTGCTTAATAGTGTACAACAGCTACTCAGGGCGCTCCTTCAACGTTCGACCCCTTGGTTGATGTTAGCTCCTTTTTCAAATAACTATCGCCTTCGCAAAGTTGCTGAATCGGACTGCAAACCGTGTGCATTTTGCTTCAAACCAACAAGCAGCGTTCTTATCACTGTGAATGGCTCCAGTGACTTCTTCTACACATGCGATCTTCATTTAAAAGATCCCCAGTTTGCATCGCCAATTCATGATTCAGAATATTCAGAGGCTCTAAAGCGGAAAAGGGAGGTTGATGAGCAAATGAAACAGCTGAAGGCTAAGTGGGATGAGAAAAACAGGTATGCCAGTTGGGACAAGATCGTGAGCTACACCAAATCATTCGGAAAGTCTGACGAGGAGAAGAATGATAAAAACAAACCCAAGACTGATGGGTCTATTGAGGATCAGTTGAAAGATGCCACCAAAGAATCATCAAATTTCCAAGAAATACTGAGCAGACAACCAAGGAAGTATCAACTGAATCAACAAATCTACCAGATGAGACTGAACAAGAAGAAACAGAAAACTACAATCGGACAGGACAGGACTAATGTAAAAAGCTTATCTGCATTCCCATCTGTGCCAAAAAATTTACCAACTAATTAACAGATCTCTCATCGATCCAGCACTCCCATTGTTCGACCTTTTGCTTCAACACACTTCCAGAAATAACGTCAAAGTTTCCCTCTAATTGATCAAAAGTGAACTTCGAGCTGATTGATTGACCAAGGTAGTCATTAGAATCATCATCAATACCGTTTGAATCGCCATCAACCTTCCCGATATTAGAACTATTCAATCTTCTCAAGTTGTCTATCTCAGTCTCCAGGAGCTCTCTTATCTTGTTTGGTTGTCTGGCACTAAACAAGTCAGATTTGTTGCAGGCAACTAAAATATCAATACCCCCCGGTCTTCTTTCTGAAATCAAAAGGATCTCGTATAGGAACTTGCTAACCTCAGTCAATCTCTTTGGGTCAATACTTGAATCGACTAAATATATTAATCCTTTGACATTAGATGAGTGCTTCAACTCATCGTAGAGTAAATTATGGAGTTTGGCATGCCCTGGGAACTCAGAAAGTCTGAAATTCAGCTTTTTCCCGCCAGATGAAGGTAGCTTGTAAGAATTGGTGATACTGAGATCCTGAGACATCACTGTCGGTATTATCTTTCCTGTCGTTAGATAGTGAAACAAAGTGGTCTTACCAGCATTGGACAACCCTGCAATAATGAAGGTTGGATGTTTATTTCCTGCATTGGACAAGCCTGGGATAGTCACAGTGTTGGTCTGTTTGTGGATGATGAGGAAGAATGACAGCGCCACAAGACCCAGTATGAACGTAACGAAGTAGGCACTAGTCATTTTTTTTATTTGTTCCTCTCGTTGAACAGAGAACAAAAGAGACATATGTTC
Organism: Barnettozyma sucrosica; assembly: GCA_030558145.1. Taxonomy (NCBI): domain Eukaryota; kingdom Fungi; phylum Ascomycota; class Saccharomycetes; order Phaffomycetales; family Phaffomycetaceae; genus Barnettozyma; species Barnettozyma sucrosica. The sequence goes on from JAJMRY010000002.1 coordinate 185,111, forward strand.
TCTGGTGATTTTCTTTCACAATACAAAAAATGCTGATATAAGCAACAAAAGGTAAACAGAACAGGCTACTCTGTTAACCATTATCTGTATCACATCGTTCATTATCTCATAAAGCATCTAAGAAACAACCATAGGAGTACATCAACTGTCTAATTCCTCATCGAAAACCCTCAAAACATCGTCAAAATACTCCTTATCCCCAACACCAGCAAGAGCGAAGTTTACCGTTGAGAGGGTGCTGTGGCTACTCACACCATCACTGGAAGAACTATGGGAGCCTCGACTTGATCTTTTAGAAGTCTCATCTCCGTTATCTTCCTCATCACTTCCACTGATATCAGGATTGGTGATTCTTAGTACAGATCTTCTCTTTGAACTCACCAGTACTTGTACGTCTCGTTTGCTCAAGAACTCGTCAATCTGATCGTCTTCCACATCAAACACATGATGGTTTGAGTTCGCTGTCTTGGCCTTTTCAGGTTCTGTAATATCTGATGCAGACTCTGAGTCTTGTGAGAACGTAGATAATCTTGAGCGATTGCTATGGTATGACATCGTGAGCTCATGCTTGTCTGGATAATCTTCTGGGTTCGCAAATGCTCCATGAGAACGTTTATGTTTGAGAGCTGTGGATGAATGATCCAAGGGATTCTTGTAGATCTTCTTTAGCTTCACTAAAGGCTGCTTGACACCTGTAAATGGATCAATTGTGAGGCGATCTATCGATTTGCTGGACCTCTGAGCTGATGAAGTGCTCTGCGGTGTCTTTTCCAACTTGGAATGCCGTTCACGCTCGTACTCATCACGTTTCATATTCCATGATGTCATTGATTGATTGTCAAAGTTGCTGATTTCCTTGTAGTATTCAGTGATGTTGGAAGAAGAATCGGACTTACCAGAAGTTGAAGAGCTATCCAAGAAGATACCTGAGTTGGATAACTTCTTAAAGAGGAGATATGACAGGTATAACAAGACTGGTAAGAGTATTGGAATAGAAACCCCAAGGGCGATCTTAGTAGTTTTTTGGGGGTGCTTGGAAGCTTCTGCTGCAGGTATTGGAGAGTTTGAAGGTATTGTTTCTGTCACTGATACTGTGCTTGTTGGTATTTCTTCAGTTTCATGAGAGGAATGAACATTCTCACTAGATTGAGAAGACGAACTCACGAGAGAAGAGGTTGATGATGAGATAACTGACCCTTGAGTATCTCTGTTTTTCGTGACCCCCGACTGAATTAGCAAAGTGTCCATAGATTGCAGGCTGGCGGCATCAAAAAGCTTGAACTGGTACTGACTCGCTCTTTTGTTCAAAGCATCCACATTGACACCGACACTGACCAGCGTGTTGTTTATGATCACTGCGCCAAGAGTATTCTCAATGTTAAAGTTTCCAACGTTGCTCAGATCCCTCCATCTCCAATCGGCGGTGATGTTCAAACTCATCACAGAAGGACTTGAAGCCTCACCACCGAGCTCACCACCAAGAACAACAAAGTCTTTGACTTTGCCGTTAGAAAACACAGGAAGCACTAGTGGGTCCACTCTAGAGTTGACACTGAAGGGAGCTTTTGCCACCGATTTGAAGGACCAAGTCTGATATTCCCAAATAGCTACCTGAAACATGCCCACCCACCCACTCTTTGCTCGGCCACCAATTAAAATATTAGAAGCTCCTTTTGGATCCATCAGTGCATTTCCAGCACCATAGAAGGAGATTGGTGAGATTGATGCCACGATCTGGTTTAGCCTCTGAGTCTTTGGGTCATACTCTAGCAACCTGTCAGAGATGGTATTGTTGAATATACCTCCATAAATATAAATACATTCTGAAGAGCGCCCATCGTCCAAAGAAGTCATCACAGAAGATCCGTTGTAGAACTGCACGCCTGAAGGGAGAGTTGTGTTGAATGTAATTGGGGTCCATTTCTTTACCTTGGGGTCCAGCCGATCGATTCTTAACTCCATTTTAGAGGAGGGGTACACCGCAAACAAGGTACCATCAGCCATGGCTAGAGAGTAGTTCAGCTTAGTAGGAGGCTGGATGACAGAAGTTATGGTTTGGCCGCTTTGGATGGTGAAGCCTTCGTCGGAAACAGCGTAGATGGGAACAATCTCGTTGGTTGAGAGCTTGATGTAGGCGTAGTCAGCTTCTGGAGAGTAAAGAGAAGCCCAACCTCCGAGTGCCGACGATATCAGCTCTGCAAATAGCAGCAGATACACCATTAGCCACATTTTCCACTTATCAAGCCTTGTTCTGTCTGCTAGCTCATGTGGAGGAGGAGTTGGTACCTCGTTGAAAATGTAAACAAACGACCCAAAAAGGAAATCCGGGGTGTTTTCGAGGTCGGGAATAGAAATTTTGTAAAGTTGCCTTCGTTGAGTTGACGATTGCGGCACTTTTTTTTTCGCCAACTGGCAAACCCCCGGATTCAGCAGTAAATTCTTAATCGAACAGAGCTGGAGCATTTCGATAACAGCTGTAAACCCAGGGAAATAGTTTAAAATCCAGATCGGCATTCTGCAGACTGCTCTAGTGTACCCACTACGGAATGGATAACTGCTAGAACGACACGCCACTGAACCACCCACTTGTTTTTATGAATACTGAACGAAGAAGTTCTGGCTTCACCCTGCCTCACAAGGCCACACACTCCCAACCAATTGTGGAGAGCAGCACTGCAGCCTCTGGCCCATCCCTTAGTGCTGCTCCAATAGCGCTAGTTCCTAGCGCCGATCCTTCTTCTGCTTCATCCGGGGAGTTCTTCTCTTCGCTGGGCACCTCAGACGACAACAATGACCCACACCACAATGGTGCTCACCAACCTTACCACTTCCATGCACTGGCAAGAGTGTCCAACATGTTGCACAAGAGCCGAGATAATGAATCGCCTCCAGGAACTCCTGGCATGGGATCGCCAATGTCTTCCACGGACTCCCTTGCCTCCCTTGTTGAAAGACAGCACAATAGCAAGATCAGTCACCCAAACCATCAATTGTTCAACAACAGACATCAAGCCAAGCCATCCAATAGCTCTATTTTCAGTCTTTTGGGCACCCGCAAAAAGAACTCAAGTGTTCCTAATGTGAAGTCACCTCTTCAGAATCAAGTTGATCCAAATTCAGCTTCAAGAAGGCTCACCCCTAATCATTCAAATCCCATGCATATTCACTCCTCACCTAATGTCAAGGAATCCAAGAAGGTCTATCTGGAATACGACCCTGTATCTAAGAAGAAAATGCTGAACACTTATGAGATTGTTAGAGAAATTGGTCGTGGTGAGCATGGCAAAGTGAAGCTTGCTAGAGAGGTCAACTCCAATGTCTTGGTGGCTATCAAGATCCTTGATAGAAAGGGTAAACCAAAACTGGGGAAACCGCTGAAACCAGGATCATCTGAAGAAGAAAAGATCAGAAAGGAAATTGCCATCATGAAGAAAATTAACCATCCTAATGTTGTTCAATTGAAGGAGGTGTTGGATGACACTGACTCGAGAAAGATCTACCTTGTTTTGGAGTACATGGAGAAAGGTGAGGTGAAATGGCAAAAGTCAACAGGTGTCCCCTGGTTGACCCTTTCAGAGGCCATGAAGGTATTCAGAGATGTAGTTTTAGGTCTGGAGTATTTACATTCTCAAGGCATCATTCACCGAGACATCAAGCCTGCAAACCTGCTGATATCACAAGACGGATCTGTTAAGATCTCCGATTTTGGAGTCTCCTTTGCATCCTCCTTGAACAGCGGAGAGGAGCAGGATGATTATGAGCTGGCAAAAACTGCTGGAACACCAGCCTTCTTTGCACCTGAGATTTGTAAGCCACTTACTGACTTTAGCTTGGAGAATGATAATGACACCACGCTGGAAGCTGAACATCCAAAGATCACTTATAAGATTGATATCTGGGCATTAGGTGTGACACTTTATTGTCTGTTGTTCGGCTCGATGCCATTTTGGGCCACTAATGAGTTTGAACTGCTAAAGGTGATCTGTGACAAGCCTTTAGAGTTCCCAACGCAATACCCAGATAACCACAAATGGACTGCGGAGGACAAGTTTGAAGCAAAGAACCTACTTTACAAGCTGCTAGATAAGAACCCGAAGAAGAGGTGGACCATCAAGGAGATCAAGAGCCATCCTTTTGTGTTGAGAAACTTGACTGTTGAGGAGAGTAGAATCTTCTCCACCAATCAAAAGGCATGCTTAGAAAAGATCGAAGTGTCCAACGATGAAGTTTTGGTTGCAGTTACAGGTATTGCATCCAAGCTCCGTAAAGGGTTTGCCAAAGCCTTAAAATTTGCTACTGGACTGAACAGTGGCAGGCGTACGCCCTCCAGTTCCTTCTCACCTTCAGCCTCAATCTCCACCGAAAACTCAACCACATCTTTAGGCAAGCATTCACATTCAAGAACTAATAGTGCTGGTACGGACAGAAACCACTTTTTCCTGGAGGATCTGTCACACTCATCATCCACCTTGATTAACAAGGGTAAGAACATGATAGCCAATGCCTCATCTAACATTTCGAACAGGCTAACACCTGTTAGCTGTTCACCGATTACTGAGCCCAGAAGTCGCGTTAAATCAATTGAATCATCGACTGAAACCAGAGCTACTGTCGAGGGTGATCTCTTCCTAAACAAAGGCTCTGCTTTTAATTCCCTCAGTCACATTATGAATCACGATAGAAAGAGATCTAGCGCGATCTCTGTGGCTGGACTTCCGTTGGAAGGCTATACAACTTCCAATGACTCTTCTTTCAGCAAACCTGGATCAACAATTGTCTCGTTGCCTGTCAATGCGAGTTTTGCTTCTCTGGATAGTGTCTATTTGGACAATTATGCTACTGCTTATTACACCGAGGTCAAAGATGCGAGAGCTCCTTCTTCAAGGAGCAAGATGGATCCACCAATGGATAGTACTACCAATGGTACAGTGAAGGCTGTCCAAGATGAAGTGGTCACTCCAATTTTCAAGAAGATGAGCGGGTTTTTAATGAACCAAAGTACAGAACGGAAAGACGATGATGGTTTAGCCCCTCACGAACCTGTCACATTCAATTTGGATTCAGATTCTGACGATTGTGATGACGATGAAGAATCGGACTCTAGTGATTCTGAAGTGAGTTCATTCAATGGTGACGGCTACAATGTTCAGGAGAGTGATGATGATGATAGAATTGTTTTCGGCAGACAGCAGAGCAGCGATCACGTATCTGCATTTTTGGTGCCTTCCATTCTTGTCAATGACCTAGTCCCAAACATGATCAATCCAAAGAAGAGCAATACGGGGACTTCCTCTGAAAAAACAAAGACCTCCCAGTCAGATAATGAAGCACCACTTTGGGCATCTCCTACTAAGACGCCGGTTACTGGTCAACCAAAGTACAGCCTCTTTGAGAACTCAGAGTCCGAAGAAGCTTCTGATTCTGGTTTAGATTCCGGTTTTAATGAAGATCAAGTTGGATATGAAATTTACCACTCTGAAGATGACAAGCAAAACTCTTCATCTGACTCGGAACCTGAGGAGTTGATTCTCTCCTTTGGGAACAGAGGCCGAACGAACACAATTACGACCTCAACTCTTCCAAGACCTACCTCAGAGCCAGTCATGGAACCGGAGACACCTATCTTTGACAATGCCAAACTCACCAGGCTCCATAGTAATACTGAGAGGGTAAGCTCACCATTGTGCAAAAATGCCCCACACACTCCAGTTTCCACTATCAATGCACACATTCTTCCGAAATCTTTCCACGCCAACGAGTACCGAAATCATTACCACAAAGTGGTCCCATCGGTGCCATATCATATTGACAGCGCGTTTGATAGTTCTAATGAAACTGGCTCAAGAGGCGTGAGATCCAGAGCCAATTCGATTACGGTGGGGATTTTGGAGAACAACAAGTCTCGATCAAAGTCAGAGCCTATTGAAACGCAGCTGCAGCTACACCCGCAATTACCCCTGCGTGGATCCAAAAGCGGCCAAACCTTGCTATAGATTTACATAGTATTATTTTTACGACGTTATGACCTCTCTTTCAACAAACTGATTTGTAGTGCTTATTATAGGCTAAGTACGGATAGTTTGTGCAACAAAATCAAATCAAAAACAAAAACAAGGGTTCGAAATAAATTGATCCAATCCACCAAAGATCCCCACTATAGAAATCCGGGTGATCGCTTTCTTTAATCCATCACACAGACACTCAGTGCATGTCACAATGAATCCGCTGATGTCACCCTTCAGAATGTTCCTGCGATCTAAACGGCTGGCAGTTCTTATTTTGGCTCTACTGATTACCTGTCTCATTCTTCTTTCCCAGATCACCAACATCAACGATACTAGCGAAGCCATTCAGAAACTGAACGATCAAATCAGGCAATGGAACTTCAACGACGACTCAGACACATCGGTGGGACTTCGAACGCCACAGGTGCTTCAAGATCAACCCTTATCGCGGGACAAACCAAGAGGAGTTCTTCTAATGTTTGCAAGAAACGCAGATCTTGCTTCAGTAGTTGAGACCGTAAGAACATTCGAAGAGAGATTCAATAGAAAATATGGACACGATTGGGTTTTCATCAGTGATATTCCGTACACTCCAATATTTGTTCAAATGACCACATCACTTGTCACCGCCAATATCGAACACATAACGGTGGATAAGGTGCAGTTCATGCCTGATCCGAAACATCTCAGTAGCAGCAAGATCAAGACAGTCAAGAGCGAAATGAAGAAGAACAAAGTGAAAGAAAAATACAGTATGAAGGCAAAACTCATCGATGAGTTCTGGACAGCCAGTGTTTTCCGCATGACTGAGTTGAAGGGATATGACTACTTCATGAGGATCACTCCTGGCGTTGAAGTCCACTGTGACTTGACGTACGATCCTTTCGAGCTCATGCAGAGCACAGGAAAGACTTATGGATTTGGAATGGCCACAATCAACCAACCAAACGTCTTCAAGTCATTGTGGTCCGAGACGTTGAAATACATCACTGAGAGGCCAACAGTAGTAAGTCCCAACAACTTGATTAAGTTTATCTCCGATGACGACGGGGTGAGTTACAACGGATGCCAATTAGATTCAATATTTGAAATTGGTTCTTTCAAGTTTTTTAGAAGTGACAAGTATCTCAAGTTCGTTGATCATTTCCTCAGCCTGAAAGGTCTCTATTATGAGAACTGGAATGGAGCCACTTTAAGAACACTGGCAGTTACTTTTCTGGAGGACAACAGGCGATTACAATTCTTCAACAATTTGGGAATGTCTTTAAGTTCAAAAGAGCAATCAATGGACGTGTGCCCATATGAGATTGACAGAAGGTTGCGAGCAAAGTGTACTTGCGATCCACTAAAAGATCAGTCCTGGAGAGAGAATAGTTGTATCGAGAAGTACTACCAGTCTAATGGGGTGTCAGTTCCCCAGTATGCTACTGAACTTCGTGCAAATATCAAAATGACCCAAGAAACTCAAAATGAACGGAAAGAGCAGGAGAAGATCGAAGAGGAAACATTGCAAAGGGATAGAATAGACCAAGGGAAAATGAGACCTGAGTACTTCGAGGACTGATCTAGGAATCAAAATAGAAAATGATGATAAAATTAAGATTAAACATTGGAGTCTAATATGCAAGGTAGCTAGTTGCCTTCCCAATCAAAAGCCAACATGGTACTCATCGCCCTTCATCTCCAAAACCTTTGGAGAGTCCTTTGGTTTCACTTGAGTATCCTTGACCAACTCAGTAGCCTTTGCCAAATCAGCAGATGTAAAGCGAGCCATGAATTTACCAATATCTGTGTTCTCATGGTTGCCCCCTAAATTCTCATACAATGAGTTCATTGTTTCTCTTCTGTTAGAGTACGCATAAATATTAACATCAACGGCAGAATGACCATGAGTGGACCATCCAGTCTGGGATCTCTTTGAGATAATATCATTCAAGATATAGTGGGAGTTGGCTTTGTTGGAAATGATCGATTCAACCTCCTCAGAAGTGAAGTCCGTGATACCTAAATCAATCGTCAAGATTTCCTTCTCGACAAACTTCTTGAAGTGATGACCATCATAATTGGCAACCTTCTTGTCTAGATACTCACCAGAATGTTTAGCATCAACCAAAGCCTGTGGATTCCACAAGTACTCTGGATACTTAGAGGATAATTGTCTGGCAGTCACCAATCCACCAGTTTCATGATCCGATGTGGAAATCACAATGGTTTCAGTGTCCAATTGGTCAACAAACTCCAAGACGGATTTGAAAGCCTTATCAAATGCCAAAACTTCACGGACCTGTGCAGCAGGGTCATTGTTATGGCCGGCATGATCAATTCGGGAGCCTTCAATCAATAGAAAGAAACCTTTATCAGAGTCTTTAGAGGCCTTTGTCAAAGCCTTCAACGCAGTCAGGGCCTCCTCTTCCAATGACGGATAGACAGAGTTGTCTCTGTCCAAATCAAATGGGATATTATTATCAGCAAGCAAAGCCAACAACGGCAACTTGACGTTTTCACCGAGTTTCAAGTCATCAAATGCGGCACGGTCACCAGCATATGTCCACCCTTTTTCGAGAGCTTCGTCAATCAAGTTTCTAGTGTCTTGACGAGCTCCACCGAGCCCGTATTTGGTGTCCTCGGTTGGGTAAAAATGACTTCTTCCACCACCAATCATCAAGTCCACAACTCTGCCCAATGGGTAATCACCAATCTGCTGCTGAGCAATCAAATCCTCATAGAATCTATATTGGGCATGTGAAGAAAAAGCAGCAGGGGTGGCATCAGTTATTTTGGTGGTAACAACAAGACCAGTCAAGTAGCCTTGCAACTTCATGGCTTCTAGTAGCGTGCCGCAAGGATTAGACTCTGGGTCAACTCCGACGGCATTGTTGAAAGTCTTCAAAGAGCAACTGAAGGCAGTAGCACCGGCTGCAGAGTCGGTGACTAGTGAACTATTGGATCTTGTACGTGAAGAGCCAATCAAATGTTTGTCAAGCGTCAAAGTGTCATCGAATGGGAGATTATCCCTATGTTGTCTAAAGGAACGGGCAAGCGACAAAGAAGCTGGACCCATACCATCTGTGACTAGGAACACAACGTTTTTCTTAGTTGAAGAGGAGTGGCCACTGGAAGTGATGCCATCTAGCTTGCTTATTGAAAATAGCACAAGAGGTACGACTGTATATGGTTAGCATGAACAGTGTATGGAAGGGCTGAAGAAGGGGGTGGGGTGCTACGCACATATGACCAGGGCCAAGGCATACCCCAAGAATCTGGATTTTTTGCTTCTGCTTGGAACCTTACCACCAATGAGGTGCTGGTTCTCTGGAATCATGGTGGCGCCGTGTTTTACAAGGTCGTTGTTGAATTTGCTGTGTGGACGCGAAGTTGCGTTTTATATGCGTTTGTGTGTAATTTTTTGGTCGCTGCAGATAAACGTGGCCCAGTCAACAACAGCTAAGCCCAGCCGGGAATACAGCAAGGGCTAGTGAAATACAGGTGATGAACTAACATCAATGAGCACATGAGAGATTACCAAGTATACGCCGTCAACGGTATACCCAAACACATCATGGATGTCCAATCAAGAGGAACGGATCTATTCTGGCGTTATCAGCACACGACACTAACATAGCTTATGTCATCTGTCATCTCTGTTAACCGCTTCCTGTGTTCTCGCCTCAGGATCCCTGTAGACTACATTCGACTTGTCGAGCACACACACATAAAAGTATCATTCACTGGTAGTGCAATGACATACAAGCACCGTCCCAGGTTTCTGTTCACCATCAATTCGACGGCTAATGGTGGTCTTCTTTCTATAGAAGGACGAATATTTCGCGGAGTTAGTCTTCTCCCATTTCAGTGGGGAGAAAATGATCAATGATCAATGCAAAAACAAACACAGGGAGGAAGGGTTCGTTCCTTTGTTAGTATAATTAGTTAGGGAAACAAAATGTGAGTAGGGGATGGACGAATTTTAGCTGGCTCAAACAAAGCTTTCAATGAGCTTAAGCTGTACTCATGCTCATTCGTAGGAACTTTCGTATAACCTGCAAAGCTAGGTAGGGGAAAATGTAATCGTAAATGTTGCCATCCTGAACATCTCCTCTCTCTCTTCAAACTCAACAAACTCCAAAAACACAAGAAAAACTCTCCGGGACATGTTGGAAACGGATCAGGGTGTGTTCTGCAATTGAACTGATTGGGAATTACACTTCACCCTGGTGCAAGCCAGGGTCCAGGCGCCCGGAGTAGAAGTATGCTCTCAATAACCAATGGGGCTGCCACTAAAGCTGGACCATTATGAGGTCACGTGGTCTTACTGACACAGATACAGATTAAGCTGGGTTATCTAATCGCTTATTCATCAGCTGCCTAGCTTGCTGGCTTTGCCAAAATTTTGTTTTTGTTGACTGGACTTTTTCAGAGGCTCTTACCAAGACAAGGAAAGAACAGATAGCCACACGATGGTATTCAACAGTAAGACCTTTAGATCCACCAAGGAACAAGCACTGTACGATGCTTCTATTGCAGGCCGATATCAGAAGGGTTTGAAGAAACACCCATTCCTACTCTTTGGGCTCCCTTTCTTGGCAGCCATGGGGTTCGCTTCTGTTTGGTTGTCCCAGTTCACTGCAATTAGATATGAGAACAGAGACAAGAAGGTACAAGAACTGGATGAGGATGAGATTCTTAAAGTGAACACCAAGAAGAGAGCCGTGGATGTTAAAGAGGAATTCTACAGAATGCAAGGTTTGGGTGAACAAGAATGGGAACAAAAGCGTGTCCCTAGATTGCCTGGTGAGAGTGAGAACATCTTCTGATGAAAAGGCAGGTGTTCTGACTATTTAATAACGAAGTTACGAGAATAAATGTACATAGCATATGTTGAGGTCCTTGTATTATTCTTGGTCGCATCGTGAATGGTTGACAAACTTTGGAGTCTCCTCTCCTTCAAGCAGGAAAAACAAACAGCAAATGAGCATTCAATAAGTCTATTTTCTGGCCTTCAATGATACATCAATCTTAGTCAATAAGAAGTAACTCACAAGAGCAACAAAGAAATACTTGGCAATATCCAAGGGTTTCTGTAGCAGGTTGAATGCAGTGAAACGATACTTGACGAGAATCTTCTCGTCTCTCAACTCGTCCACCAAGTTGTTGAACTTCAAAGTTATTTTGGTGTGACCCTGGTTCATGTCCAAGTAAGAGTACTCGTAACCTTGCGTCAGAGAAGTGTACTCAACAGGAGACTCGACCTCGATAAACTCTGAACCCTCAGGAAGGAAGAAACTCAAAGACACCTCGTCGTAACTGACATCGTTTGGACCATTCAATAATGGAACGCTCAAAACGTACTCATCATTACCGATGCTCTTGATAAAGGAGGCGAGCTTTTCGTTCCAACCAAGAGTGAAGTTGTAATTCCAACCACCAACGACTGGATATCTCGGTCTAATGTAGACTTTACCTGGGAACGCTCTAGAAGTAGAAACATTACCAACCAAGTCAGTATAGTAAATATCACTAGCACCAGGAGTTAATGGAACTTCTAAGGCTAACAGCGCATGAGACACCTTCATAGCCATCTTGTTCTTCATGTGTTCAGATCTAGAAAACCCAGACTTCAACTCAGCTGCGCGGTTAGTCATCTTGAAAAACTCCTCAAATTGGAGAGAGTTAGACCAGTGACTGATCCAAATATCACGAGTCAATTCAGTGACCTTGGTTAATGGAAGATTGTGAGTGTACGCCAATGCCAATGAAGTCACAGTGAAGGCAGAAATGTCAGTAAACTCATATTTAAGCGAATCATCGGCAATAACACCGGCATCTTGGATGTCTTCACCATCTAGGGCCAGCTCTTGTGCACCATCCAAGCCAGTGATTGACAAGCTTGCATTTATCGTCTCGTACGCACTCAAAGGCTTCTTCACTGTGCGAAGCAATAACGTCTGAGTATCAAGCAACTCGATCTTGGCAGGCATTGGGACAGCAACATCCAGAATCGTCAAATCGACTGTGAATCTGTACTCCGACTTAGGTGCCACCGGATAAGGCAATACCACTTTGATGTACTTGATGCCAGGCTCGCCGTTCACTGAAGTAGCACCATCGATCACTTCAGTGGCAAGTGTCTTTGTGTCAAGAAACTTAGAATTGGTGGCAGCGACAAAGCGATAGGAGCTCAACTTCTCCAGCACGTAGTCTGGCAATGCGAAGAAGTATTCGCTAACAGGTGTCTCAGCCACGTTCGTGATTGTGAATTGTTGATGCTCCTTGATATAACTTCTGGAAACGTCAATTGCACGCGTCTGCTTGGTGTTCTTCCAGTTCTGCGCAGGTGTAAAGGCAAAAGTGGTGGCAAGAAGAGCCAGCAGTGGGAAGAGCCAATTGACAAGCATCAGATATCAGGCAGCAAAAACTAAAGCTAGGTAGATGTTTGTTTTAATGTTGACATTTTGGAGCCTTTTTTTTTTTATCGTCGTGTTCTTTTCCCACCATGTGGCCCTAACAATCACTTGCCAACTTCAATCTCACTGTGGTGTGCCCCTGAGCTTTCAGCACCAAGAGGTTCGACTCAACTATAAAGAGGATGACACCACTGGCACCTCCTCAGAAAGGCACGCTTCATACATACAAGTTTAACCTGACTGCCTTTGAGTATGACTTCCGCAGCTCTTCCAATGCCCTCATCTTTATTGGAGGCTTGGGGAACAGACTTCGTAACGTTCCTTATGTCTCCGCATTGAATGAATCGGTTGGCGATAATTGGAGGCTGTTTGAGATAATGATCAGTTCTAACGGTCAAGGTTGGGGAATGGGATCTCTGGATCGTGATGTTCTTGAAATTTCTGCACTGGTGGAGTATCTCAAAGAGGAGCTTTCCATACAGAAAGTTGTTTTAATTGGTCATTCTACTGGTTGCCAAAATTCAATTCATTACCTGTTGAACATGCAGGAAGAGCAACCTATCGATGGTATAATTCTCCAAGCTCCTGTTTCTGATCGTGAGGCTACCTTTATGTTCATGGCCAAGGAGAAGCTGGAGGCTCTTAACAACGAGGCCAGAGAGATACTAGAATCTCAAGGCCCTCAAGCGATCCTACCTAAGCACTTCAGTGATGCATTCTTCAACGCTCCAATGTCAACATATAGATGGTTCTCATTGGTTGAGAAAGGTGGTGATGATGACTACTTTTCCAGTGATTTGGATGATGAGCAACTAAATTCAACATTTGGGAAACTCACAAAGCCAATTCTTGTGCTCTATTCAGGAAATGATCAATTTGTTCCTAAAACTGTGAATAAAGAACAACTCCTTGAGAATTGGAAGAGGTTTGTCAAACCAGAGCTATGGAATGGTAGTGTTGTTCCTTTCGCATCACACGATGTACTTAGCTCCAGTAGTGATCCAGAGAAGGCCAAAGATGTGCTAACATTTGAAGTTGCAAACTTTCTACAGAAGATATAAGTTGAAGTGGGCCTTTTATATCTATTATAGTAGATCAGTATGCTTTGATGGATAGACTGATATCAGAATGGAGCGAGGGGTCATGGTAGCTGCATAAATAGGAATTAGGACGGTATCCTTTTCGCACAAGAAAACAAAAATCATCGACTAATCAATCACCACCACCAAGCCAAACAAACAAACAAACAGCAAAATGGCGGAAGAGGACACCACGACGCCGCGTGACGCTCGTATCCTACATTTGATTCTTGCGTCACAACAGATCCAGTCCTACGAAGACCACGTTCCACTCCAACTAATGGACTTTGCACATCGTTACACACTTGGTGTCCTGAAGGACGCAGTGATTTACAATGACCATGCAAAGCCTGCTGGGACTGCAGCGCATTCAGCGGGTGCTCTGGCGGCACAAGGAAGTAGGATGACTACTGATGATGTGAGGTTGGCTATCGCTGCGAGAACTCAGTATCAGTTCAACAGTGTAACGCCCAAGGAGGTGCTCTTGGAGTTGGCTTCTGAGAGAAACAAGAGGGCACTCCCACCAGTAATGAGTGGATTCGGTGTCAGACTTCCTCCAGAAAAGTACTGTTTGAGTAATGTAGAAATAGAAATGGACGAGTAAGCTACAACGTGTGCTACTATAATGAAAGACTAATGGAAATCCTCATTCGTAGAGAAGTTACAATTCATCCTTTTTCAAGGCCTCCTCATCAGCGACTGGAAAGATTTCTTCACCATCAAGGGAAAGCTCACCAGTACCAACAACAACAACGTCGACCGTTGGCTTATCACCCCAGTCCTTTTTGACACTTTCAATTTTCTCCACCACATCAAAACCTTCAACAACTTCACCAAAGACGACGTGTCTGCCATCCAACCATGGGGTTAAGACAGTAGTGATGAAAAATTGGGATCCGTTAGTGTCCTTACCAGCATTAGCCATAGACAATCTACCTTTCTTGTCGTGCTTGACAATAAAGTTTTCGTCTGCGAAACGAGCACCATAAATTGACTTACCTCCACGGCCATTGCGGTCAGTAAAGTCACCACCTTGAATCATAAAGTCAGAAATGACACGGTGAAAGATAGAGTTGATGTATCCGAAAGATGGATCCTTCGATATGGTCAATTGACGGAAGTTTTCAGCAGTTTTTGGAACAGTGTTACCATATAGGCCAAAGACGATACGACCCAATGGGGTCTCACCTTCAGCAATGTCAAAGTAAACACGATGAGTAATCTCCTCTGGATTAGAGGCAATGGTAATAGCCAATAAGGAGGCAACAAAGGTGAACAGAGCGAAGAGTTTCATTGCGTTACGTTCTTGAGGATTGGGAAGTGAAGAAGAGGTGTTTGTCCAGCTGGCCTTTTTCAACCCCAGAATTATGTAATCGGATCTCTACCATCTACTACCCAAGTACCCAATAGCTTAAACCTATCAGCTTTGAGCCTGCGAGCTATTAACCGAACAACATATAAGATTTTAATAGACTCCATCTCGGTTGAGGCAATCAATTAAATACGACCAAAAGCCAGTATGGAGTAGAGAATGTACAACTGAAACTACAAAACGGTATGGAATCAAGTATGGATAATTGTCATGAGATCAATTGGAAGCTTAAGATGAAGAAGTTATCCTCTAAAGAAACCAAAAATGACAAATACTGTCATTTGACCAAACAGTTTGCTAGATGTGGTGCTTGTTGGAAAAGGACGTCAGCTGTCCGAATCAACCATGTACAAAGCTAAATTCCTTCAAGCTCTAGGCCTTCTTCCAAGCTCATCACCTCCAAAAGGTGTCGCACCAGTACCATAAACTCCGTCTTCTGAAGGCTCCTCATCAAGATATGCCGGTTTACCCACCAATGCCATATTGAATAAATTATTGACAGTGCCTTTGCTCAGTCCTTCAGTGCCACTGCCCCCCTGGTTAGCGGAACCTGGGGTGGCCTGTATTGTCGGTGTGTAAGGAGTCGCACCACCAACACCTGGTCGGGTTCTTGATCCCGGCCCAGACTGAGATGTCTCCGGCTGTTGTTGATGTTGTTGTTGCTGCTGTTGTTGTTGTTGCTGTGCTGACTGGAACTTATAGGCGTGCCCATCAGCAGGCGAGTAGGTAGCTAAGCCACCCATGCTATTCATCGCCTTCTTTAATGCCCAGGAAGTGGAGAGAAGTCTGTTTGCCACCACATCTCGCAGTTTAGGAGCCATGTATACGTTCGCTCCAATGATGTAGTAATCGGCCATGAACTGCACATGGTCTTCGCTATGGCGCAGCTGTTTCCTCACAATCCAGAAGTCGGGGTCCCTCGACTGATGCACAATAAACTCGATTCCTCTAAGTTTTTTGAGTTCATTGATGATATTAACTGAGTTCAGCGCCTCAGGTGGTAAGTTTTCATTGAACTGAGACTGCATCTTGAGGACTTGGTTGTTAGAGGTACGATCAAAGAAAGGTGACTCCGAGAAGTAGGACAGAACATTATCCGTTCGGAGACCAAAATGTTGGATCCACTCTGGGTGACGCCATTGCTGTTCATCAAGAGGTTGGCTCATATTGTTTTGATGGTTTGCGAAGCCTAGCGGATGGCAAGTTGTTTCATTTCATCAGTTTGGAATCTTCTATTATCCACCAATTCAAGCCGGGTAACAACAACCTTGTTTTCATCTTCATTTCGAGATATTTGTCATCGCTTAGTAAACTTCATCGAAAAGAAGAAAAATCATCAACAGAAAGAAGTCAAGAAGTTCATCATAATAACATACAACCACATTCCGATATGCTTCTGAGAAGACTTCTCTCTACCCGGATCCCAAAGCCAACTGCGAAGATCGCAGATCAAACCGCATTCCTCTCTGCGATTGGCCGCAACTGTGCCGAACACGCCCCTCACTTCCCAACTTGGGATTCACTCTTCACTACCAAATCGATCAAAATGAAAGAAATGGGCATCGATGTTTCTCAGAGACGTTATATTCTCAAAAACATTGAAAAGTTCAAACAGGGTGAGGAGCTCAAAGAGGTCAAGTTGGGTAAGAAGAGTACGCTTGGCGGTGAGAGAAAGAGAAACGAGATGCTGGGCAAGCAGAGGGCAAAGGACAGAGAAGAGAGATACGCTATTGAAGACGCCCAGTAAAGTTCCATAGGGTGGTGTCGTTGAAAACTAAGGTATTGGGAGACATTGGGAGAGTCCTCAGATGCCTTCTGGCCATGTATATAGATAGTAAATGTGAAAACAGATTCACCGTAGGTAAAAAAAGAAACTATACCGCTACTGGATCATTGATGATGAACGCTCTCTATTGTATGCGCAGATTGATCAATTATCGGCTCTTTGTACTTTCAGGAATAACATATCATGATGTGCGCTGTCTTTTTTCAGAGACAGGAAAATATCAGGCAAAATCTGATTTGTTTTCTTTCCATCACGTTCAGTATGGATTCAATCAATTCCACAATGGCTTCAAGACAAGTAATCAAGTTTCACAGATTTGTGGTAACTGATCAGGTGGGTAATGCGCACAGTGATTTCAATATTCTTGTCGATTTATTCTAACATCACCAGGTTTTTTATGTAAGTTTCATTCATCCCCACTTTCTCCTAAAAAGAACCTACTGACCAGCACATCCACAGAAATCCAAGTACACTTACGCCCTGGTTAACCTGAAGCCCATTACACCCGGTCACATCCTTATTGTTCCTCTTCGTCATGCTCCTCGTCTCAAGGATCTCACTACTCAGGAATCGCTTGATTACATGGAGACCATACAACGAATCCACAAATTCATAGAGTACATTTACAAGGCCGATTCCATGAACATTGCCATACAGGATGGACCAGAGGCTGGTCAAAGTGTTCCACACTTGCACACGCATATAATTCCTAGACACAAGACCAGTAATATTGGTGATGCAATCTATGAAATGATGGATAGTATGGATGCTGATTCTGAATACAAAGAATTTTTTGAGAGAAAGTCAAAAACTGTCAGAACAGAAATTAAACCTGACTCTGAGAGGCTTGCTCGCACTGAAGATGAGATGCATAAGGAGGCCGAGTGGCTCGCTGGAGAGTTAGAGAAATGGAGCATTAGTGAGAGTGATGCGAAGTGAAGTACTTTGAGCAGGTGGTGGCTGGACACCGGCATTTATTTATTAACGAATAGACTTCATGATTCTTTAGGTATAGGTTACGAGCTTTAGAACTACATTGAAAAGAATCTATAGATCATTTATCATTTATTAGTTTGCAGCTTCCTTGCATCAAGCAAACATATCTAGTTGTTGGCCTTTCCAAAGTATTCCTTGGAAGCATCAACCTCTGGCTTGATGGTCAATTGGCCTGGAGTCCAGTTACAAGGCAAAACTTCGCCATTGGCCTCAGTCCATTGGAAAGCCTCCAACAATCTGTAGGTCTCCTCGACGTTACGACCAACTGGCAAGTCGTTGATAGTTGATTGTCTGACGTTACCCTTTGGGTCAATGACAAAGATACCTCTCAAGGCAATACCCTCCTCCTCGATCAAAACACCGTAATCACGGGATAGCGAGTGATTAGTGTCGGCAACCAATGGGATGTCAACTGGACCCAAACCACCGTCCTTTCTCTCGATGTTAGTCCAGGCTAGCAAAGAGTACTCAGAGTCAGTGGAGGCGAAAAGGATCTCGGCACCCTTTTCTCTGAACTTAGCAGCAGCCTCAGAGTAAGCAATGATCTCTGTTGGGCAGACAAAGGTGAAGGCCAATGGGATGAAGGCTAGGATAACCCACTTACCAGCCTTGGTGTATTGCTCAAGGGAAACTTCCTCGAACAAACCATTGACAACGGCGGTCTTCTTGAAGGCTGGAGCTGGCTTTTGGACTTGTGCAACCATTATGATTATGTGGTGATGATGATGATCTTGGTGAAATTGGAGGGGCAAAAATGGGGCAATCCGAGCTCCTTAAATAGTTTCGGTTCTAATGTTCGAGAATTACGGTGGATGATAAATGAATTTCTAAGCCCGAATCGACTGGCCAAAACCAATCTGTTTTGAATTGGCGCCCGCCCACAAAGAACACATATATCAATATTGTGGGTTAGAGAGAGAAGAAAACGGTTTGATTCAAATCTGTTTGAAGGCTCATATCTGGCCTCTCGGGGACAATTGGGGACTTGCCATGACATTCTATGGGTCTTGCTGGAAACATGTCAAGCGATTACCCGGCTCCTGGTTTTTGTGTCACTTTCACGCTTTCCGTCATCCCCACTGATAAACAGATTTCCGAAAATTGGCAGTACAGACCTCTCTGTTTAAAGAGGCTACATCATTTCAGGACCAATGGCCTTCGTTCAACAGTGTTTTGTCATTGTTTTCGCTGTTTATGTGCCCTTTCTTTGGCCAGCGATCTGAAAAACGCCACAGTTTTTTACAACGTTCCCATTGGGCGTACCAAGATCTGGTGTCTGGGTGTTATATCTGGCAGCAATGCGGTCCACACACGCCGCCAATGGTGTCCAATGGCATCAAGGGAGAATGGCCATTTTGGTTAACAACTAAACACATAGTTTCGTTATCATAGGCTGTATCCACTAGCGTTTTATGTATCAAGTTTCAATCTCTGCTCACATCTCACCGCTCAGCCCTCACCATGCACTCTAACACTGGTAGAACCATCCTCTTCCTCGATATCTTCAAGATCTTCATTGTCATCGTGTCTCTCTCCTGGATTTACTGCAGCGCCCTGTAGATCATTCCTGTACGATTCAATCTGCACTCTCCTCATTTCAATGGCTCCCATTAACTCGTCCCCAACAACGGGAATAAAGCTAATAAAAAGCCCGAAAATGCTCAGACCCAGAGAACTCACAAAAGCCTTGAAATCCATCCTATCGTTCAACGGCATTCCAGCTTCCACAATCAGCATGATTAATCTGATTCCTCGCAGTTTAACTCTTCGTATAATGGAATTAAGTCCTCCTTCAAACACGTTGTTGATTCTATTTGGCATGATACGTACTAACCCTCTTCTTATCGGCGCCGTGGCTTCTATAGTCAAGAAGTGGCAAAACAATAATATCCCAACCACAACTGCTCCTGAAGGAGATGGGCCTTGAGCAACAATCGCAAGAAAAAAAGTCAAATACTTTAAGAAACCAAACACAGGATTCACTATATTCTGCCCGAAGTTTCTAATACGAAAGTTTGGAAGACGTCTGAACCATGAAATACCAGGGTGGTGGTTAACAGGTTCAACCCGGATGTTTAGAGCAGGAAGGTTCCCAATGGCTTCCGTCTGGAACTGGAAAGGTTGAATATTATCTCCACCAATTAGTTGCTCAGAAAGGTCAATATTCAAGCGAGCGCCAGTTCCAGCCGTTGGGGTATCCAAATCGACACTATTAACTCCAGTAGAGTCCGTATCCTCAATCTGGATTCTGGGAATAGTGGTTTCGCCCAAAGTTTTCAGCTTTGCCAGGCCCGACGGTGATAACATGATGAATGGAGTTCCAGGATATAGGTCATTAATCACTGCTTGGGAAGAAGATAGCTCTATGCGTTGTGGGCCTGATGGAGTTTCGACAACAATTTCAATGGTCACTGTTGAACGTTCCGCTGGACTCAAATGTGCTGCAATTCCATCGCTATCAGGGGACGCATCAAGAGCTCCTCCCCCTGTGTGCTGATGTTCTTCCCGATTCCTTTCCTCATTGCTTATATGAAGCTCCTCTTCAACAATTCGGTCGCAACTATGTTCTTCGGTATTCCCTTCGTGTGCATGTCCCTGTTCTAGAACAGTCTGGTTGTCAACCGGCTCCTCATAATAATTTTCGGGAGGATCTCGAACTTTGACAGACTCAGAATCTAAGTCTCTTGGTCCGTTGTCGGTCCTCATTTGCTCTTTAAGTCTCTCATCTCTTTGGACCTCCTCTCTGTAGCGTGGATTCGGTTCCCTAGGCAAGAATTCAAAAAGCTTCCCATGCTTCAAGTCCTTCCAAAACCCTTGTGGTGATGCAGGTTCACCTTGTTCATTGATAACATAATGAACAGTGAGGTTTCCCATGAAGGTGTTCGAATTGATCAACTCCTTTATCTTCTGGGAATTCTTCAGTATACGCCCAAAATGAATGACCTTGATATCATCAGGTCTCAATTCAAGTTCACCAGTGTATTGGTCCATAATAAACTGCTTGATTGTTATTATGGGGGTGTCCAGCATTGCACCCATTTTGGTTGAGCGAATGATCCCATCCACTGGTGAGAAAAGACTGATCTTGAAATCTGATAAAAGGCCAACATAGAAGTTAAGCTCACCAAGCGGAGCAGCATCCAAGTCCAGTAGCTCGCCCAACGTTACCTGTTCGTCGTCAACCGTGAGTCCGCCATTGTACTTAAAGTGATCAATGTGAGACTCATCCAATCCAATAGCACCGGCCACATAGGGTCTGAAAGAGCTCACAGTCGCATCCATTGGCCTCTTAATGCTAACGCACTTGCCAGACGCCAGTATTAGATTGATGCTGATTCTAGAGGCAGAGACATGTTGACAGCTTGTACTGTGTAGTAGATCCTTGTTCACTTCAACTCTGAGTCTGTGGACATGTTCCTCTTGCTTCAAGAAATCAGAAAGTGGCTGGTACGGCAGTACCTCACCATATCTGTAATATACATTCATGCACCTAGGGTTGAGATTCCCGCTATCTTCTCGAGACCTGAGAGTAATGACTTCCAGCAAATCACAAACGGTATTGTCCAGAGTAATGTTGATCAACTTGCTCCGGATAGTGAAGGTGCTCGTATCACTACACCACACTTCTACCTGTGTCCTTGTGTCTGGCAGCTTAAATGTAAGATCCCTGCGATAAGACATTATGCTTGTAATTGTTATCGTTTTCCCCTTTTGAAAGAAGTTGACACATAGCCACCCAAAAGGCGGTGCGAGCCGATTAATTCATTCGGACGGCCAAAGTTAACACCCAGACACAAAATATAAGGAGCCTGCTGACATAATAAAGCATTCAACATTCAAATCTCGAAAATTACTTGTTTCAGCTGATAATCTCCATTAACGCCGTGGACGGCCGAATTCGGACATAAGTATGGTAATCAAAAAATTGCTCTACTTGACTTTATCTGCGTTTTGCCATGGAAGGCGTCAACATGGAGGCAGATAAACAGAAGAAGACTCGGTATAGAGTGCCCACCGTGTGTTCAGTATGTCGCCGCCGCAAGATGAAGTGTGACAGAGCCAAGCCTTTCTGTACGTCTTGTGTCCGGAACGAAACGACCCATCTATGTGTCTATGAGGAACAACCATGGGCATCTAGCAACGAGGTGCAGAAACTGAAGGACCAGATCTTCCAACTACAAAGCCAAAATAGTGAATTAAAACAGCAGCTTCTCAGAAACCAGCTGGATGGGGCTGGAGGCCAAAACCTTTTTGTGCCCGAGGAACCAGTCACTGATCCTGTCTTGGATTTAACTAAGGACTTCAATGTTTTAATGCTCAAGGAGAACAAAATGTCACATTACGGGTCCACAAGCTACATGGCCACAGTTAATAATGACCCGATCTTAAAGGAGATCTTTAAGCAGTATATCTCTTCTCAGTATTGGGGAATTAACTTCAAGAAGTTTTTCTTATATGACCAAGGAATTGTTCAGCATGAAAATGGCTCATGTGCAACACTGGGTCCGTCAAATGACGGTTCGGTGTTTGAGGCTACACTTGAGAAAAATCACAGAGAATTGGTGCTTACTATCAATAAAATGCTGCCCTCTAAGGAAGCCTTGATGGATCTTATCGATCACTTCTTCGCAGAGTCATACACAATGGTGCCTTATATTGACGAGAAGGCTTTCAGACACAATATGGGCTCCCTCATATCAATGGACACAAACGGAAAAGCCATTCTTGTGGTTTCGAATGCCACACTGCTGGTCTCAGTGGCATTACTACTTACGGTGGTACGTTTTGCCTATATCTCTTTGCCTTATGATAGAAAGACTACTCCCAAATTGTCTACTAAAGGTCAGAAGATCCTAGATTCTGGAGTTTCAATTGGTCCAGAGTATATTGAATATGCCAAGACTTGTATTGCAAACGCTAGCGCACTCAGAAAGCCAACCTTGAAGCACATCCAAGCTCTGTTAATGTTGAGGCTTTACAGATACTACGCTCCTGAAGACGGTGACGAGAGTACGGATTCTACTATTTTCTTGGCCTTAATTGTCCAGATGGCAAAGATGCATGGATTACATCGTGATCCAGACTCCTTCGCGATTGTCACTGATGAGACAACTGCTAATGTATGGAGAAAGATTTGGGCGCAGTTGATGTATTTGGATGCCACGCAGGCCTTTCTTTTCGGATGTCCATTGCTTATTGATGATGAATATGATACACGCCTTCCAGTGGCCCATATTAATGATACGGCTATGGAAAAAGGATGTATCGAGTGGTTTAAGCAACTGGATGAGGTAACGAGGTTACATCGTCATATTGTTCAATCCACCTCAAGAATAACTTCATCCCCAAAGAGATCTGATGTTGAGAATATTCTCAAGAGGGTAGAGTTTGCTCTTCAGAGGTTTCCAGATATCAATGAACTTACCTCAAATCAAGATGATGGTTTCCTCAAAAGAATATCCAAGCTGAAAGATCTGATGTTGAAGGTCACCCTTTATACACTACACTCCACTACGTATTTTATCCTCATGCTTACTTGTGGACCAGAGGAGATAGGTACCACTCAGAAGTACCTACTGAAATCAGCAGAGTCTACCTTCATCCTCTTCAAATTTCACCACCATTACTCCGCCAACCGTAACTATCTTTACCATGGAATGAACTTCGAATCATTTTTAAGTGCTGCTGTTTTTGAGTCCGCTAAGAGAATCTGCCAGATTGTCATCTCACTGTGCCTGAGAGATCTGTCTGGCTTCTTGAATTTATCCAAATGCGTTGAAGCTGGCATCTTCAATGATAGCAAAGGTTTATCCAAATGGCTCTCCCCAATCTCTCCGGAATTGAGCACAGGAGATCAGTGTCTTATCCGCCTTCAAGAGTTTGTGGAATCTTCCTCAAAGTTGCAACATCGTTTCTTTGTCTGTTGGAGAATTGTCTATATCAACAAAATGTTTTTGGACTATTTAGATGGCCAATTTCCTGGAAAATTTGCACTATTGGAAGCAAAGGTTCTGGAATATAACAGTTTGGTTGATCAAAACTCTACGGGATCAAGGATTCGACTAGGCCCTAGTGGTTTGTCACAAGGACAGGTAGATTCTTCTGGAGCTGCAGCAACATGTACCGACTTTTGGAGTCAATTTGTGGATTCCTCCGGTCAGTCTAAGTTTGATTACCTTGCTCCGAACTTTGAAAAGTTTAAGGCTGTTGGTGATCCTTTCTTCAACTCAGATGAAGATGCTGGTCTAGATCAGTTCACGTTTCAGGATTATAACAGCTTCCTGGACAACAATAACACCTTCCTTGACCCATCCACAAACAGCGCTTCTTTGAATTTTTCTCAGGACGATTTCAATCCGTTTGCTGCTGGAGCTTCAACTTCCATTAGTGATGGTGTTTCTCCAAATACAGATAGTTCTCACTCTACTGATTTCCAAAATGTCCAGAACAAGAACCTTGTTGATGACCCCGCGATGAAATCATCCAGCAATGTGAACAACATATTTGACGACGAGGAACTTGCTTTGCAAGTTGCTAAGTCGATGTTTGGAGGGTCGAATGATTTGTTTGTTAATGATTACCATGTTTGAATTTTGATTTACTTCTTTTGTTTATAGTTTTGAAATTAATGTACTAGAATAAAAACAGGTAGTAGGATATAATTGCACCCAAAACACTAGAATTTGTCGCTCAGTTTCATCTTCCACCACAGACAGCACAGTTATCCTTCTTTTCGTAAGTGAAGGTGTATGTGAACACCGATTCTGTTCCTGAATACATCATGAAGTTATCCAAAACAGGGTTTGCACTAGTCACGATCTTAAATGCTTCATTAACACATGCAGCAGCAATTATTGCATTAGTGGAAGCAATGGATGGTATAATATTCTTCACAACTCCTAGGACCAGACTCTTGGTAACACCTTCAATGTTAAACTGTCGTGCTCTTGTAACACTGTTCTGGTACACCCATTCAACATGCTCTGGAATATCCATGTCCAGCTTCTCCTCCTTATGCACCTGATGCCATTGCAAAGTAGTAACATACTCAATGCAATGCTCTGGTAATCTCGGATTGTTCGCAATGGTGCATATTGGATATGTTGTTTGTCCACTTAATGTATCCAAAGAGCATTCATAGCATGCTGTAAAAGTTGGGAAAGTTACCTTGACCTGACCTCTGAATCCCTCTGTACCGCCATCAACCAATGGTTTAACTGATTCAAAATCGCTTGGGTCGACAAGTGACACCAACTTGTGGTTAATCCACCTTCTTGCTTCCACACTATCCAGCCCAGAAATGACCAACGTGAACTGTCTGTAAAACTCGTCATCCTGATCTTCGAGACGGCCAAAGTGTGGAGTGATATTGACATGTTTAAACTTTCTGTTGATAAAGGTTGCAGCAACCAAAGCCTTGGGTTTGCCGATGTCGTCTTGTCTGAAGAGAAACTGTCTGTTTAGGTTGGACAAGTCAATGGTGTCCATATCAATAACGTGAATGTCACGGAACCCAGAGCCCGCTAGGTTCTTTAGAAGCTCGCATCCCAGACCTCCCGCTCCAAGAACAAGGATTTTGGCGGTTTGAACAGCATGCACGACATCAACACCTGGTTCAAACTCATCTCCTGCATAGTGACCCTTGGTCAAAAGGTAGGGCTTGATGGATGACACGCTGGCGCTCTGTTAGTTTTCCGACTTCTTTTGAGAATATTGAAAAGCACATACGCTCTGACGATATCCGTCATTTGATGATGCTCTTAATTAAGATTCGATGATAGATGGCAAAACTTCAACTGATAACTTACTGTCAAAAGCTTTGTTTTGGTTTTGAATGGCTCGTAACCTTTCTGCTTAAGGAAATCCTCTAAACTTCAGCATCAGAACTACAATACTAGCATGATACGTTAAGAATGCAGTTTTGTTTATGTCGAATCGTTAAGTCTTCTCCCTGACGGATACTTTGGTTTACCGATCTGCCTATTTTGATTCAAGCTCGGAGAGTCGTATCGTATAGCCTTGGTAGATTCATTCAGTGTTGTTCTCTTGATTGGAGTTGATTTAGTAGGGTCAACTGTCCTTCTTATCGAGGGACTGATATATTGTGGATTGAAAGCAGTTGATTGATTGATAGTGGCAGTATTCCTTTGAACGTCTTCGGCTACTCGGGCCTTAAAGAAACCCACGGTTGAAGGTATCGAATCATCCGCCAGAGTAGATTGTTGAGGTGGAGCCATGGCGTCAATGGTAGCAGTTGTGGTCGTGGCAGTCAAGCTTGCATCATTATTAGTTGGCTCAGCCTCAATGGTAGATATGGATGTGTTGTTGGTATCATTATTCTCACTCTGTTGCGGCAGATTCTTTGGCTTGTTCAGAATATCATTCACTTCCTCGTTGAAGTCTTCAGATTGTAAGTCGTCACTGAAAACCAGAGAGTCATCAAAGTCATCAGTGTCCCTTTGGTAACGTTTTGCTGAGTTTGATGACATGGCCATTGTGCGCTTCTCCGGGATAACTGCACTGTCGTTCTCTTGCATGTTGCTCATGGGTCTCTTTGTGAGTGAAGCCTTTACAGAAATAGGTTTCTGTTGGTCCGTGACAGCAGGCATTGTGGTCGCCCTTATGGGAGGATTGCTATGATCTACAAATCTCATCAACTGTGTCTCATCGAAGTCAGGGGGTGCATACTTCACTGAAGATATCTTGCTCAAATAATCCTTGTCGTATAGGCAGTTACCCAGAGCATTACCATAATGCCTCAAAGCACGCTTTAACCCATCGGTTACAGCTTCTTTCTTAGACTTTTCAAAAGCCTGCGCTTTGGATTTGGCGTTCTCAATCGAACCATAGCCGACATCCTCATGATAGGAACCATCCTTCAAAGTAACACGAACTGTGGCGGACAACCCCACATTGTACTTCCCTCTGATCTCATCCATAAAATCAATGTTGATGCTCTTAACATCAGAGTTCCAACAATTGTATCCAAATACCTGGTTGGCAAGATTGATAACCTTCCAGCCTTCAATGTACGAAACTTGAATGCCACCACCACCAGGACGCGCAGAAACGTATTCTGGCCCTAATTTCATCTCCAGTTTTCGCTGTATCTCGCTGGTTTCTTCTGGTGTAAAAGGTTCATGTTTAACCACAGGCTCACCGTTGAACTTATCGTTCGTGATCCCGTTCCTGTTCATAGCTGCAGTACCCGCTCTGTGCGGCTCGATGGTGGCAAACCTGTTTGTTTTGATTTTGATTTTGGCGTTTGGTTACTTTGATTACCCGGCTTGAACTCTTAGGTATTTTTTCTTGTTGTTTGTTTACAACTTCTTCAATAAAATCAGTGTTGTCCTAACAAAGACTGTCTTGCCATGGCTAGAGCATCCTCGGTTCCACATTACCACGCTGTCTTCTCTGACATATGTGCTACTCGTTTTCAGAAGCTCACCAGGTTTGTCTTCACAACAACATGGCTCTTGACGGTAATAGTGGCAATCCCATCGTCACTTTCATGGTCGAACACTCTTCTGCCCCTCAGAGCCATTCCTATCGCAGTGGGTTTTTTCCTGTTGACATGCTTGCGTAAGAACAACCTTCACGTTGATTTCCTCGGGTACAAAACACTCTCAGCACAAGTCATCGGACAACTACTCAGTAAGACGTTTGCTTATAACTTGGTCTTCTATACACTGGCTTCAAAGGTATTCTTTTGGACTATGCATTATCAGTTTGATAACCTGGAACTACAGGCCACAGCATTAAAACATCAATATCCTCCACTCAACGACAAATACGTGTACTTCTACTTCTTGGCCAGTTTCGTTGGGTTTAGTTTTGCTCTAAAGCACACTGTGTTGGATCACGACAGGCTTGTATTCACATATGGCAACTTTCACGCGCATCCTAAGCAGACCTTACTGGGAAGCATCCCAAAGATCATTTCCAACTCCATTCTACTCACTATCACCAATACGACAAGTGCCCCTCTGATTTATGTCTTTGTCAGATATATTCTGTATGACATTGTGTTCTTCATTTTTGGCCGATTTTTCACATTGAATCAAAATTATCCTTCAATCTCATTCCTGTCTATTGGATTCCTGTTCAAAACCACTCTTCTCACCTTCCTGGTCGTTCTAGGTCTTGAAACAGTGAATGTAGCATTCAATGCTTATTTGTCGATTGGTTGTCTGCACCGTGGACACACTCTCAGTGAGCTTTCAACAAACCCGTTGGAAACATTGTTGACTGGTTTGAAATCGAATAAGCCATTCACGAAGATGACAGCTTTTCAAGAGCTTGCCTATATCTCTAAGATTAACAACTCAGAAGGAAGAGCTCTAATCTATAGTTCTACCAACTACAAAGCAAATATTTGGCTGGAAATCTTCAAAGAGTGTGAAAAAGTTATCAAGGAAAACAATTCCCAAATTAACACAGTTCTCTTATCAGAGCTCGAGACTCACGCACCTTTATCTATGAGAACGAAAACTCAACAAGAGGAAAACTCGATTTTTGGCCGGGAATACTACACAGAGAAGACCAAGCATCATTACAATTTGAATCCGACTTTACAGGAATCAGATCAATCGACTTTTCTAGATAACAACATTATTGTGCTGATACTTGCCCATATCAAGGACAGCATTGCTTTGGTTCATTCCTATTATTGGAGGTTTGTGACATCTGGTTTTGGCATCCCTTTCAGATACACCACTCGCAGAGAGGCAGAACGGTTGACGCCGCTACCCAATATTGTCGGTAATGCTATAATTGCTGTTTCGCTGCTTGCCACGCACGCCTACGAAGAGGATAAGAAGGGAACTGTGTCTTCCACAATTGTTGAGATTCTAGAAGTGCTGGAGAAAAGTGTGCGCACTTGTGGCAAGTTCGTGTCACACCCACCCAAGCACCTGTTCAACGAGGGTGATGATAATATCATCAGCTTAATGCATGAGTTGTCCATGAATGCATTTTTTGAAGTTACGCTAAAATATGAGATTGTCCTAAAGGATGTGGTTTTGAGTCCAAATGTTTTGGCATTGGCTGACTGGTGCCTGGAACAGGTATACAATGAAGATCTACGAGCTTGAAATGATGAACCCACCCAGCTTTGTGTATATATCCGAAACGAGCGTAACTTCTGGAGTATCTCTCCACCGTGCCTCTTAAAAGTCCTGTAGTTGAATCTTCTTTCAAACATTCTCTGGTCCACTAGATTCTTTTTTGTACCCATTAGAGTCATCCAATAGGACCGGCTTCAGCACTTGTTCATCGAAATCGGTGAACCACTTCGATGTATCGCCAGTATGCAGGATATTTTGGACGGTTCCCACAAAAGAAGATCCATTTTCGTTAGAAGTTTGCTCTCGAGGAAGATTGTGCGCAGATGATGAAGGAACCAATGGAGGAATATCACTCAAATCAATTGGAAGAGCCTCATTCTTCAAGAAATCAGCGCCCATGTCCAAATTAGGAGACTGCCTTGATCTGGCACCGTCAGAAAAGGGTGTAACAGTACTCCCTCTATTTGCCAGCAAAATTCCATTCTGCTTCTGCTGACGAGTAATTGCGTTTGTTTCAATATCAAATTCATCATCACTGTCATCCTCATTGATGCAACCAGTCTTGATGTTCAACACCTCAAGCATGCCGGCGGTTGTGCCACCAAAGAGAATCACAGTAAGAACGACAACAACAAGAACAGTTGCCAGCAGTGTCGATTTGAATTCACCTTGAAGGCCCATGGCCAACGCCACCCCAACCGCACCTCTCAACCCAGCCCAGAATGTCATCATTTGATACTGATATGGAATTTCATCGGGGAGATTTGGGTTGTTTGTACTTCTGCGATAGAACCAATTGATCAATCTTGATAATGGGAAAACAGCACACCAACGAGCAACACAGATGGAGAGTGTTGTAACAATTATCAAACCTGGCTTGTAAACCAACTCAACTTCAGTAAAAAGGGCCAATCCCAAGTAGACAAAGATAAAGTTTTCTGAAAGACGGGCAAGCAATTGAAAGATGTACTTTGTCGCAATTTGAGTTCTTCTGGACATGTTGTAGTAAGCGTAGTGCTTCAAAGTGATACCACAGAACAACAATGACACAATACCAGACATGTGACAACCATTGGAGAAAAAGTAAGATTCATAAGCCACCAGCAAAACAAAGCAAGTCTCAATTTGTGGATACCTTCTGATATGTGAGTGCTTCAGCACTAAAGCAACAATAATCCCCACAACAACCCCAATTAGACAGGAAATCGTAAAGATCATAGCAAACAACCCCATACCTTCAAAGACTGACGTCACATGAGCAGCTTTTCCGTGGAATTGTTGACAGGTTTCGAACATGACAATGGAGATGGCATCATTCAGCAAAGATTCACCAAAGATAATAGTGTACAATTTTGGATCAACTTTATAGGCATTGAAGATGGACAGGATAGTAACTGGATCAGTGGCAGACAAGGTAGCACCCACAGACAATGCATCCACAAAAGAGATGTTGATGCCCTCCATACCCAACTTGGTCCAAATGAACATGATAATTCCAACAACACAAGCTGATACAAAGGTTCCAGGAACAGCAAACATCATAATGGAAAAGATATTCTTGAAGAAATTGCCCTGATGAAGCTCATACCCTGAGTTCAGGATAATGGGAGGTAACAGCACATTGAAGAAATAACTCGAATTGAAGGTCACTGTGTCCTGGATGTAATGCCCTGGCGACACTCTTAAAATTAAGCCGATAACCATCCCATAGAAGATTGAAAGCACCGTCTCATGCACTGCTTGAATCCTTTTCTGTTGTAGATAGTAACTACTCCACAAAGCTGCAATCAGCAGTAGCAATAGAATGAAGAGAGCCCATGAGCTGAATATCTCCTCTGTCACTGGGTTGGAACTGTCGAGACCATCGTCATCTGGGATCGTCACATCGGGCGTATCGTCACCATCCGCAATTGCACGCTTCACTAGGTACTTCCCTAGACTAAGTACTATGCTGGACATGGTTGGAGTACAAGCAAGCTGATGAAGGTTTGCCTTTGCTGACTATTGTTTTGATGAGGGGTCCATTATTTGGCAGATCACTTGGTTAACCTTCCAGCACGAAGTTCGTGGCCCTATCGATCAAAACAGGGCACATAATTTACGAATTCTGCAAACTTCCTTTTTCGGTAGTAAATCTCTTTTTGG
The DNA here is from genome assembly GCA_030558145.1 of Barnettozyma sucrosica. Classification (NCBI taxonomy): domain Eukaryota; kingdom Fungi; phylum Ascomycota; class Saccharomycetes; order Phaffomycetales; family Phaffomycetaceae; genus Barnettozyma; species Barnettozyma sucrosica. The sequence goes on from JAJMRY010000002.1 coordinate 215,964, forward strand.
TTTTTTTTCATTTCTTTTCTCGAAATATATTTATAAAACTGTTTACATTTAATTATTTAGGTGGTCTGCTAACTCTTTGCTATTATTATTTACCATGGCTAGTATGTTGCGTCTTAGTGAGTGACTCAGTGTTGGAGCGCGTTTTTCCTTCAGAATTGTTTTGCCATAGTTATTCCACTATTTTGAATATAGGCGTGCGTCTCTTAACATGCTTCTCACCTTTCTCGTTGGCCTATTGTTACTAATATCTCTCAACAGACCGTCCAATCGTCATTTCTGGTCCTTCAGGTGCCGGTAAATCCACTCTTTTGAAGAAGCTCTTTGCTGAGTTCCCAGACAAGTTTGGATTCTCTGTTTCTAACACCACTCGTGGCCCAAGACCAGGCGAAGTTGATGGCAAGGACTATCACTTCACTTCAATCCCTGATTTCCAGAAGTTGATTGACGAGAAAAAATTTATTGAATGGGCTCAGTTTTCTGGTAACTACTACGGTACCTCCATCCAGGCGGTCCAAGATGTCGCCAAACTAGGTAGAACTTGTATCTTGGATATTGATATGCAAGGTGTGATTTCTGTCAAGGCCACCGACTTGAACGCTAGATTCCTGTTCCTGGCGCCTCCTTCCATTGAGACCTTGAGATCCAGACTTGAGGGCAGAGGCACTGAGACTCCAGAGAGTTTGGAGAAGAGAATCAGTGCTGCTGCTGCCGAGATGGCTTATGCCGAGACTGGTGCTCATGACAAGGTTATCGTCAACGGTGACTTGGATAAAGCTTACAAGGAGTTGCGTGAGTTTATTCTACAGGAAGAATAGATCTTTAAAAATCGTGTAAATATAGCGGGTTAGTTTATTGCAATAATTAGTGTAGGATGATATCTAAAGGGTCACGTTCTGTCCCGCAGAGTTTCTTAAAGTTGTCATAGTCAGTATCGGGATCCACACCATGGACGATGCGCTTCTTCTTTCTGCGAGGTGTACTTTGTCTGGTATTGGTCCTTTTCCTTGACTCATTAGCCCAGTCAAACCTTTCATCAACCCTCACTTTTTTGATAAGGCCAGGTGGACCGCTCGATGCCATATCTCCCATCATAATCTCATTAGGCGAGAAAGGAATCTCAGTCACCCTTTCATCATGAATGTCACTCAACGAACTCTCTATCAATAGAGAGTGACGTAATTTGTTCGTAATTGCATTCAAATCATTTTTTAAGTCGTCATGTTTGTTTTTGTACGCCAACGGTGACCTCATTAGAGAATCATCAGAGTTAACAGCAGTGTAGTCACTCTCATCGACTTTCCGAGAGATATCAGGATCAAAGCTCTTCGAATCAAACTTGAACACTGGAGCAGAGTATCCTTCAGGTCTCCTGTGAAAAGGAGTAGATTTTATAGGTGTCAAAAACAAGCCCTTATTTGGAGTTGAGGTTGACTGTGGTGGTTGTTCAAACTCAGAGAGGTGGAGTGAAGAATCATTAAAGGTATCATTCTGCGGCATGAAGTCCTTCAGGTTGAAAGAGTGACGGAAGGAGTTCTCTCTGGTAGAATTATTGATAGTGTGATCCAATGGCCTTAGTAATGATGGGTGTTTGATCTCTGGTACTTTCAACACAGACTTTTTGCGGGCAGAGCGAGCCACGCTTTGAATACCCATGGAGAACAAGTCATCATTGTCTGGTGCATCTAAAAGTTCACTTGAAGTGTCTGGTGAAGGTACAACTCTTGCATGTGGTGGGCTCTTCTTGTGGTCTTCTGGCAAACTGAAAGTGGCATCACTCAAGATGTCTTAAGGAGGTGTTAATTGTGAGGTATTTAAGAAAAGGTATTAGGGTATTTGAAAGGTACCATTGTTGTCCTTGAAGATGCTGAAGCGGCGTCTCCTGTAGATTGCCATCTGGTGAACTGAGACCGTTTGATAGAAATAAAACAGTGCGAAAAAAACAGCGAGCGAATTTGGCTCTTCTTTAAATCAATCACTTTGCGCAACAGGGTAGAGACCAGCGGCTAATCACAATGAACACAATCGATCCATCCGGTGTCACGATGGACTCCTCTCCTGGCCGTATTCAACTGGGTTACAATCCCTCTCTTGGTCCAATACAACTGCCGCCCCAATCCTATCAACAGCCTACTACCAAAAGGACCCCCACTATCTATGACACCTCACTCTCACGGAGAACACCTGAGGTGAACCTCTCATCACTGGCGTTCCTCTTTATGGGTATGGTACAGTATTCACAGACACAGAACCGTGGCGTTCAACAGCTGGAGTCCTCACTGAACTCGTATGGTTATTCAATTGGCCAGCGAACTTTGGAACTGTTGACCCTTCGCGATGGTAAGAACGCCAAAAGAGAAATCAGGATTGTAGAGATGCTGCAATTCATCCATTCGCAGGTTTGGAAGTCACTCTTTGGGAAGGTGGCTGACGGATTGGAGAAGAGCAGTGACTCTGAAGAGGAGTACATGATCACAGACAACAACCCGCTGGTATCACAGTTCATCAGCGTGCCGAAAGAATACGGGCAGCTCAACTTGGGTGCATTCGTTGCTGGTATCATTGAAGGAACTCTGGATGCAGCGTACTTTAAGGCCACAGTCACTGCACATACGGTTGATACTGATGCATTTCCCCTACGAACAGTGTTTTTGATAAAGTTCGATACTGGTGTCATAGAGAGAGAACACATCAGATTTAGTAAGTAGCATACTTGATCTGCCTCAGTATCTCTGTAGAGGAGGAGACTTGTCTTATCCTTGAAGGTGTGGATCCCCAGATGATGAACGGCTCCCCAAACCATACTTCAACATTCCATCTTATATCGTGATCCGCGATCTAGGTGACAACACGAAAAAAATCTACAGCGTTTCAGATAGCGTGCCTTGAACATCTAAGTATCTATCCGTTAAAATTCAGGAGGCTAATTCATGAGCATACCTTTCCCTCTCGTTTTGTGTTTAGTATTGAGTTGGTCAGTGTCTAATGCTGACATAACGACGAGACTCTCATGATATTACGTAATATTTTGGAAAGTGAAAGAGTGGTGTTGTCGAGACTTTTGACTCAAGAGACTGTTCTCACGGAAGACCAAGGCTTAATCTTAATAACTCCTGCTCCAACATGGCTATCACCATCCGAAAAGCCACTATTGCTGATGTTCAGGCTATGCAAAATGCCAACCTCCATAATCTGCCGGAAAACTATCAGTTGAAGTACTACATGTACCACATTCTCTCATGGCCAGAAGCCTCATTCGTCGCGACCACAACGGACTACATCCCTGAAACCGGAAATGAAACAACTCCAACCTCTCGCAACCCTGAGTTTAAGGGTGACCCAGCTTATGTGGCCCCTGGGGAGAAAGTGGTGGGCTACGTCCTTGCGAAGATGGAGGATGATCCAGACGCTGCGGATAAGACCCCACATGGACACATCACTTCCCTTTCCGTGATGAGAACTTATAGACGCCAGGGAATTGCTGATAAGTTGATGCGTCAGGCTTTGTACGCGCTTTGTGAGACGTTTCTTGCCGAATACGTGAGTCTACATGTGCGTGAGAGTAACAGAGCAGCCCTGCATTTGTACAGAGATACGTTGATGTTCGACGTGTTGAGCGTGGAGAAGAGCTACTACGCCGATGGTGAGGATGCGTACTCTATGAAAAAACTTTTGAAGGTGGAGGAACTGCTGCCTAGCTTGTTCCAAGGTGGTGAAATGGATGATTTGGAAAAAGATCTGCTGGAGGGTTTGGAGGAATAGAGACTTCTCAGTACATATCGATAAATGCATACATGTAACAGTATTTAGGATCCAAGTGAGCTCGCGTTCAAGAGCTGTAAGCATTGGTCGCTGGGAAGTCCTGTTGAGTGGTGAAGAAGCCCTAATACGTGAATGAGGACCGGGTAACCCCTTCTTGAACCTATAAAAAATGTTGAAAAAATTTTCTCTTTCTCAAACCCAATTCTCATCAACATCAGGTCAAAGTGTAAGTTCAACCTGTTAATAATCTTCATTCCATTCCCACTAGATGATGACTAGAGTGCATTTGGCTCGAGACGTATTGTCGATGTGGAAAAACTCACGCTACCTTATTTTTAACCTCTGAAATTATTACTTTAAGTCCTTTGACTTAAAGTTCTAAAGGGAATGGGAATGAAGATTCTTTGAATCTTTTTGAATCATTTTTGCTAATGCATATTCTAGACATCTTTTTTAATGAATAATGAATACAATGGATTTTGTTGGAATTGGTTTAATTGTAGTTTTCAATCCTTTCTATGGCTCACTTTGTCGACAACCACTTCTCCATTGATGTAAGAGTAGATGAAGAGTGTCAGCGTCTTTCCTTGGATATCCAACAATGTAAATGACGGAATCGTATCATGGAGTTCTTCCTCCGGGATGACTTCATCCTCCTCTTGTTCTTGCTGTCCCTCTTCCTTCTCTTCCTCTTTCTTCTCTTCCTCTTTCTTCTCTTCCTCAGCATTGTCCTTCTCTTCCTCTTCTTCCTCCTTGCCCTTCCCTTCTTCCTCCTCTTTCTCTTCCCATCCAAGCCCCATCGCACCAGTTGCGCTCCCTGGGTTAACAAAGAACTTTCCTTCCAAAGCATATGCTTCCACCTTCCCACCTTCACCTCCCCAGATCAGGACATCGACATTCATCTGTCTGCTCAGCGTTAGCAAACTGAGTGGGTCATTCTCAGGAACGACTCCGAAGCCATTAGTAAATCCAATGCGCCAGTTTCCGTGCGTCACAATCAAGCTTATAGGCAGAGTTGAATCTGGGTCAAATTGGCCCTTGACCTGTTGGAAATCAGGAGATAATTGGCGCAAGTAGTCCTGGGTGGCAGTTGATGTTGAAGTTGAATTTCCAAGGCATAGCACTTGTGAGATCTTTCCTGGAGTTAGGAGCTTCTTGAACTTAAGTGGGATAGATGATTGACGGTATGGAATGTGAAGGTCTCCAATGGCGAGAATTAGCATTGCGTATCTGTGTGTCCGTGTTTGTGATGATCCAGTTGTTGGTTGAGTTAGTTTCGTTTGTTTTACTTTACAGCTTTCGGTTTGTTTTGACTTATCGGAGTGAGTGTATGGTTCGGTACGGCCACTACAATAGTTTAGAGTCGCATAGAGCCTGTGAAATCTCCTAATCGAATCAGAAGTGACTCGACTGTATATATACAAATGATGCGTGTTGGTTTTAAGAATTGGCTGTTATCTATTTCCTCGGCAGGCGACAGTAGTATTTGTTTTGCACTGCCGCCACTCGCTGTTGCACAACGCTGTTAACAAAATGTGGAATAGCTGGAAAGGTGGGCTGGGTAGTGAAGTGGGAGTCCAGATGTCTGTTTATGAGAAGAAGCCTGTCTAGGGGATGGGACATCTTAAAACCGCAGTCTGATGTATAGAACGACGTGGATGGAAGATATTGGAGTCGAAAATGCAAAGTTTTCTGATCTGGTTTTCGATCTCTGGCGATGAGCCAATCTCACGTTTTTTCACACTTTTGATTGATCCTCATGTTTAGAAACAATCTGATTCAGATACTATGTTCCTCTTATTCCCCATCAAGCGGTGCCGGCAGAATCAGCTCTTCAGGAAGGACCCATCAGACCAAGACTTAATTTCTAATCCACCCGTTGTGATATTTGCAAACTTGGTACGAGGTTGATGGTGCATACCAATCAACTTCCTATCGAATCTATGTGTGACTACATCCAGATAATGGGGACACGATACTAGTTCAAGTCCAAAGAGCAGCGCAGAATGCAATCAAAACCTAATGTCAACCAAAATATAACTGATCTGCCTCTGTGAAGATATTGGTGCCTTTTGCAAATTGATTCTAATCTAGTATTTGTCTGGGTCAAGTGGGTCGTTTTGACACAATATACCAGGGACTGAACATACTTCGAACTTCATCCTGAAACCGCCGTCATACCACGCAGCTCATCATACCAGTTATATCTACAGTGCGCGCACCTATTGCAATCAAACAAACGAATGGCAGACAGAAAAACAAAACTATGTACAAACAAACAAGACTAAGTACAAACAAATAGACATGTCTCCTCTCCTAGTTAGATCCAGACTTCTCAACAGCCTCCTTCTCCTCCATCTGCTTTCTTGCAAATTCAGCTCTAGCTTTTCTTTTCAACTTCTCCTCGTGTCTTCTCTCAAGTTCCTCGATCCACAAGCTCTCTCTCAGTTTGGCCTTCTCAGCCAGAAGATCTTCTCTGCTCTTCTTCTGCTCAATAGTCTCCTTACCATAGATGATACCACCCACCACAAGTGCAGCTATTGTGAAGCCCTGGAATACGACACGATATCTGAACCACTTTTGCGCTTTCATGGCCTGACCTCTACGTAGAGACACAGCAGCTAATGTGACAGTAACACAAGTGGCAAGTGTCCCCAGTGGAACCAGTGGTTGCTGTTTGCAGTTGGCAATACACTTAGCAATAAAGTCTTGCTCTTGAGCCTGTTCGCCGTCGAAAGATGAAGGTAGTCTGTTCATCTTGTTTCTATGTTAGGAGTGATTGATCTTCCTTGTAACTTCTTTCAAAGTTAAACAAGCGCTGCCTCTGTGCGAATTTTATTGGCACTTTTCAAGAAAGATTACCGGGGTTTGAATTTAAAAATCGCAGTCAGCTTTGCCACCCAATCAAAACAACAACGGACAGGGTGGAGCGAGCAATGGATCCTTACACCCAGGTCGCGACGCCCAAATCCCCCTCCAGCGATGTCTCGTTCTCAGATATAGAGCCTGCAGCGACTCGTACCAATGCTAACAGGGGCTCCCCTTCGCAGCAAAGCCTCAAGCAACGGCTTACCGATGAACTGGATATCGAGATTCTTCTCAAGCACCGAGAGGCCAAACTTATACAACGCGAGATGCGCAAAGTCCAGGCTATCATGGCGACAATGAGGCGGCTGCACTCAGATCCGAAATATGGTGCGTACCTCCAGCAACTGATCCTTCTTAAACAGCGTGCAGAGCGTGGAATTGCCAGAGGCTCTTCTCCAGTAGACCCATTGGCTATTGGACTCAATTCAAGTCTGTCGTTGCAATCCCAACCACCACACAGCGCGCCATTGAATTCTGCGGGATCAAGCTTCACTATCACAAAGGCGTCTCTGCGACCCTCAACAGCGACAAAATTCACACCGAATTTTACAACCACGAGTGGGAGTGGGGGAGGTTCCAAGAACTCGTCAAAGTCTGCCCTATCGGATAGACCGGAAAGAGTCAGAGACCCAAACCGTACTAGTTATGGTGGTATACCAGCCCTTCTCACCTCAGAAGGCAAGGTTTGTGTCCATCGTCTCTCGTCTGGACAGCTGGTGAGGCTAACTTGTCCAGAATGTGGCCGTTCTGATTTCGGGAGTGCTCAGGGAATGATCAACCATGCACGTCTTCTCCATCAGTTAGAATTCAAGAGTCAGACTGATGTTGCTGAGAAGTGCGGTGCTCCTTTGTCAATTGATGAAGAGGTGATGTGGAACAAACAACAGGAAGGAAAGCCTGGTCCTCCTGTTGTCAACGAAAGAAAGAGACGAAGAAACAGTGAAAAGATTACTGGCGGAAGCGGCGGTGAGAGAACCAAGCACTTGAAGAAAATGATGACTGTTGTTGCTGCGAGTACAGCGGCAGCTAGTGCCACTACTTCTTCCGCAACGACCAGTACTGAACCAGGCTTTGAAGAATTGGTGAAGGTCGTGACTAACCCACCCGAGACTCCTACACCCCCAAGCACAATAACGTCAGCTACTTTAGCAACTGCTGAATCTGCTACATTGACTACCACTACCACAAGCACCGCTAAGGAACCATCTCCCTCTGGCGCATCGACACCACAAACTGCAGATCTTGATGAGGATCCGAAACGTCGAAAATCAATGGTTAAGTTCAGCGATGAAGTTGAATGGCGTGATATCACTTCGAACTCAGCATCCGAGATTCGTTTGATTTCTCAAGCGAGTTTCTCCAGGTCTTTGTCGAGCTCTAATGATGAGACTATCGACAGTGAGGATCTATGTGACGATCCCCTGTTGGAGATTGGTGCTGATATTAATGGGATGGAAATGAGAATGACTGCTGCCCAGAGACGTAGGGTTCCTAGTTTGCCTAATCCTTTGAGAACCAGAAGCAGAAGTTCAAAGGACACTTCAAACTAATCATGAATCTTATGAGGGATGAAACAAAATAAAAAATTGAAAAATTGGGATCAAACAAAAACGGGACATTGTATAGCTGGTGAACGCTATTCTATCTATTTATTATTCATAAATTAGTACACAAGCACTGTAGAACGTGTCTGTTTGTTAAAAGTTGTCGTTTTACTTCAACCCAATTTTGCTCAACCAATCTTCAAACTTGTCCTGAGAAACCAAGGTTCTCACATCTGCCTCAGTGCCAAACTTCTCACCCTTGATCCAAACAAATGGGACCCATTTTCTTCCAGCAAGCTGGGTGAATTGCTTCTCCAACTCGAACGCCTCCTTTTGATCAGCCAACTTGTCCAGATGAAGTATGTAGAACTTGGAAAGGACGTTATTTGCCTGTAAAACATTGATAATGTAGTGGCAGTCAGGACACCACGACTTGGATAGAATAAAGTATGGATTCTCCGCAATGTACTCTGAAGCTTTCTTTCCCATTCTGTGAACTTGTAAAGTGGTGGGTGTTGTTATGGAGAGTTGTGCAAAGTGGCTTTTTTTCGGATAAGCCACTTCAAATTTGGCTCATCTCTTGTCCCATTTCCCAATATCACCGGGAAACAATAATTGAAATCTGGCCGTCTAAATCCCAAAAAACGTGCGAGCATTAAGAAGGCTAAGGTTGTCTCTGTTTAATGCTTCGTTTCTTACGTGTTACTGCCACTGGATCTATCCGTTATCACTCCACCAAATCTACCATGCGACTTCGAACCCAACCAACTAAATGGTTCTACGCAACAACCAACCCGCTACGATACCCAGAAGAATATGGGGAAATCGAAGTTGTCAAAGAACAGGACAAGTTCCAGGCATTTGGAGAGAGCGATTCCTTCAGACTGGAAAACACATACCAGAAATTGATTAAGCAAAAGAAGAAGGAGACTGAGAGCTCACTTCAAGATGCGTTTAAAGTGGAGGTTAATGAGGACCATTTGTTCGAAGTAGATCTTCAGAATATGGAAATGAAGCCAGTCTACTGGTCTGGTGTGGTGTACGAGGTTAGAAGAGGAACCTGGTTTCTTGATGGAGAAACTCCACTTGCCCATGATCTAGCTGAGGAGCTTGAAGAGGTCTACGTTGAACAGCAAAAGAAAACCGCAGCAACAACTGCTTCTGATGCTGAGGGGGGTGGAAGCAACACACCAGAAACACCCGATGAAGCTACAAAGGATAATAGAAACCCTGTACCATCTGAGGAAAAGGGGAAATGGACTAAGAACCCACTATTGAAGGAAAAAAGCTCAGCAGAGGTGACAAAAGCGAATGAAGCCAGTGATTTCCTCAGTATGTGGAAGGGTCTGTCGTCCTCCCCAGAGGTGCACGACCTATCTGTTGCGAACAACTTTGGAAGCAGAATTATACTGGGTGACAATGTTGGCTACATTATGACTGAATCTGTTGTTTCTCCTCAATTTGTTTCGCTATTGAAGGACTATGATTTCGGTAGTGGTCCAGGTATCAGTAGAGTCACCAGAGGTTACAAAGATTCCACTGTCAAACCTGAAACAAAGAAGGAACCTGTCAAGAATTCGAAGGATGATAAGAGCCGTCGTTCGAACATGAGTTCGCTATTTGAGTTCGAATTAAGTGAATTCTTTGGCACTTCAAAGAAAGAGGATGTTGCCAAAAAAGCCATGGAGTTGGAAATCAGTCAAGATTATGCGAAGAACGAAACCGCTCCTAACTCAAACCCATCCTCTGAAAAAGGATCTTTCCAGACAGGGCTGGATGAGGAACAAGTTATTCCTGATGGCAAGAGAGAAGTGGATCATTTGATCCTCTGCATTCATGGCATCGGTCAGATTCTCGGCTCTAGATTCCAAGCTGTGAACTTCATTCATACTGTCAATGTCCTAAGAAAGAACATCAAGAAGGTTTATGCTGGATCTCAGCAAGTGGAGAATGAAACTGCTCATGACTCTACAGATTCCTCAAGCTCATCTAACCCTTTGAGTTCACTCAAAGAACTCACGACCAAAAAAAAAAATGTTAAAGCAGATGTGAACTCTAAAGTCCAGGTACTTCCTATTGTGTGGCGTCATGCTATTCCTTTCCAACCAACAAGACACACCCCATTCGGTCACAACTCTCACTTGCCCTCTTTGAACGACATCACCATTTCGGAGATCAAACCATTGAGAAACGTTCTTGGTGCAGTTGTACTTGACATTCTGCTCTACTACGAGCCATACTATCTTGCGTCAATCTTGAACGAAGTTGTCAAACAATGCAATTTTGTGGTCAATGAATTCAAGAAACGACATGGGTATTTGGATGGGGGTGATCGTGAACTCAAGGTGAGTATTGTAGGTCACTCCCTCGGAAGTGTCATTGGGTTTGATTTGTTGAGTGCCCAGGTTGATAATATCAACGACACTATTCAGGAAAGAAAGCTGGGGGAAATGAAAGCAACAGGGGGTGTTGATGCCTTTGAAGATATTTCGTCTCTACAGTTTGACTTTTCTGTTGACAATTACTTTGCTGTGGGCTCTCCTATTGCTGTTTTCAACCTTTTGAAGAGAAAAACTATCTCACCACACTTGTCTGCAGGCCATACGTCTGAAGAGGGCCAGAAAATTTACACTTCCAGACCGAAGTGCCAGAACCTCTACAATCTCTTTCATACCTGTGATCCGGTGGCTTATAAACTAGAGCCGTTGATCTCTCCTAGTCTGACAAACTTGAAACCTCAGGGAATAGTACCAGATGTGATGGATGAGCTCAACAAAAGGATTGGAGAGTTCACAGAGAAACTTGGATGGGATGTGAACAAGCTGGGGCTGGACTCTAAATGGGATGGTAAGCAGTGGGAGGTGGCTTTGGCTGCTCTGGAGAAGGGCCTCGGCCGTAGTGATGGACTTGTCAAACTTTTGAGGATGGGACTGGAGGAGAAGAAGAAACAAGATGATGAGCGGAAAGACCAGGAGGCTAAAGTCAAACGTGACTTGACTGAAGACGAGTTGAAAAAGCTTGTCGGGCTGAACTACAGAGGGAGGGTTGATTTTGGTGTGGAACAAGGACTCCTTGATGTTTCCATGATTAGTGCTGTCAGCGCCCATGTGTCGTACTTTGAAGATGAGCAGATTGCCAAGTTCATCTTAGAGGAAACCATAAAGCAGGAAAAGGTGCCGGTTACAGGATTGGAGGTGTCATTAAGCAGTTAATTGAATGTAAATACTTATAAAAGGTCATCTAGAGATTGTTGAGAGTCTTTCTCAATCAACGCCAGCATACCTTCCGGTAAGATGGGTCTACCGTTGTCGTTCAAAACGTATCTGAATGGCATCTCAGTTGCTTCGTACTTGTTGAATCTGAATTCTGGATAATCAATAAACTTGATATCTTCAAACCTCTTCTTAGACGCAACAATGAGCTGTGTTGTTCTCACAGCGGTGTCTGTTGACATCTGCTTATCGCCCAATCTTCTGCCAACAAATCCATACTTCTTTCTTAGTTCACCGGTACGGTCACGAGGCGGGTGATCCCCTAGGATGCCACCAAACACAAAGTAGTCAAACGCCTCAGCATCTTCAGGAACAAGATCAGTGTCGGCACTTGGATCCAATAGACACACGCGGTCTTTTGTCACTGGAACCTCAGTGGTGCCGATCTCAGTGACCTCCTTGGTTGTCCACTGGAGACCAGCGTCTCTCAACTGTTGTGGAATATCCTGCTCAGTGGTGCCAGTTGGGAGAGAAGTGAGGATCAGATTTGAAGCCCCAACCTCCGAGATGATGGTGGAGTATTCGAGGATCACCCAATCGGTGAAGCCTGCCTCCATGTGCTCAATGACGTACTTCATCTTGTCTCGATTGCTCTTGGTCCGTTGGTTTGGTGGTGAACTAATTAATCGGTATGTTCGATGAGATAAATTTTTCGGGGGTTGTTGACGTCAATCACTTAACCAAAAACTACACAAATCTGAATTTTTTAACATAAGGTGAGTGTGTGTGGGCGTGTATAAGACTCGAATATCATTATTAGTATTATTACTCTTCTTCTTTGAGCAAGTCGCTGTCGGGTAGTTAGTACCATCGCAATTGAGTAAAGAGGAGCACAGTTTCACGCACTTCAACAACTTCTCGACATCAAGGTCGTCCTCCTTAGCGGCAACTGGGGCTGGAGCTGGAGGAGCTGTTTCAGCAGACTTGGACTGTGGGAGGTATGAAGGCAACAAAGCGCCGGTGAGCGCAGTACCAAGAGTGGCTAGAGCAATCCACTGGGACTGAACTTGCTTGCCGAGGATAGTGTAAGTAGCGACCATTGTGAGAGACTATGAGCTTTTCCTTCTTGTTTCCCTTGCTTCTGTTTGTTGAGGAGGTGTGTGAATTTGGGCATTTGGGAGAACTCTCCATGGTATCGCGAATATTTCCCGATTCGGCGCCGGCTCCTTTTTGGAAAATGCTCGAAAGTTTTAGAAAATTGGTTGATGACACAAGAAACAAACAAAACAAAACGACATCTCCTCCGTTCTTTTCTGCGTTCCGAAACAACCAGTCCACAGCTGAAACAACACACACACAATGTCCAGTATTCTAAAGTCAGCTTCCTCCATTGTTCCACTTCTAGACAGGGTCCTTGTCCAAAGAGTCAAGGCCCAGGCTACCACCGCCTCTGGTATCTTGCTTCCAGAGAAGAATGTCGAGAAGTTGAACACAGCCACTGTTTTGGCTGTTGGTCCAGGGTTCACTGATGCCAACGGTAACAAGGTTCTCCCAAACGTTGCTGTTGGTGAGAAGGTTTTGATCCCACCATTCGGCGGCTCTCCAATCAAGGTTGGTGAGGACGAAGTCATTTTGTTCAGGGACTCTGAGATTTTGGCCAAGATTAAGGAATAGGCTATTCACGTTGAGGCGTCTGGTTTCAATTCACTTGTAAATACACACATAATACTGTATCACCGCTCCAAGGTCTAATTTCAAGCTTGTAGGTGGGTGTGAGGTTTCGTGCTGAATTGTGTCTTTGACTCTCTCTCTCTTTTTTAGGACGCAGTGCGTAGTTCTCTGAGGGCAGCACCTAAACACATTTTTAGAACTAAAGTATCACAACACCAGAACAGTGTAAGTCCCTGATGTTGGGTTAACAGACTCATGTGTTTATCACTGCCAGGTATCAACTGGAGAGTTGTCATATGAAAGAGCCATAGATTGCTAGCAACGCACCCTCCATGTATCTTGAGTGCAGAGATCCTGTGATTGTTATTGTATTGTGCATATATATGTGTGTGCATGTGTATAGATGGTTCAGTACTATATACTTGGATAATCTACCTGGTAGCATCTCGATGATCTTGAGGGGTACCATGGAGTTTTTATTTGATACCTCTACATAGATCATACATTCGTTTTACCGCCGTATATCCGTCGGAGCTGACTTCTTAGTATACGTGGTATTTGAATGATCAATATCAATGAAACTATTCTCTATTAACTAGCACGAACTGCAAAGTTTGCTAAACACATGCATCATATAGGGAATATGCTATTAACCGTACCATATGCAGTATACTATCGGAAAGAAAACGACGGTTGGTTTCAACTGGCTAATATCTATTTGTTTCCTCGCACGGCAAAGGTCCACGTAACCAATCTTTGTCCTCAAGACTATATTTAAAGCGTCGAACACACAAAATTGTCTATTAAAAATGAGTCAATACCTGTCTTTACTATTAGCAGTGATGTAGTAACCTTCGGCCCCAAACTTTTTCAAAAACCCAATTGCTGCTTCATCATCGTTTGCCCAGAAGGCACTCCATCGGCTGAACCTGATCTCCTTCAATTGACCTTCCCATATCAGCTCACATTTATTACCACTAAGATTTAACTCGCTCCCCTCAACAACAGTATTTTCTTCCCACCGGATTCTTCTCGTCAGTAGCTTCTTGTAAAAATTTACAGCCTTTTCACCACCTTCAACAATACAGAGAACGAATCTAGGGCCGTAGAGTAGTGTGCCGGTAAGTTCCAATTGTTTTGCATTCGTTTCCACCTTGAAACGGTGCCCAGGATGAACCAACTTGTCAACCTTGAAAACAGCACATTGGTACCCCTTCTCAAGATCGGTTTGCCTCTTCTGATGCTCTTTCTCGTGCTGCTGTTCTTTTGTTAGCTTCCTAGATTCGTTATTCTCCTCATGTTTAGCCCTTCGTTCAGCAACCTCGTTCATAACACGTCTTTCCACAGCAGTTGGGTCTTTGATAGCTTCGTTTGTCAGAGCATGCATCAAGTTTGATAGCTTCACTTTTGGTTTTGGTGCTGGTTCAAGACCTAATTGGATCTTATCTTGCAATTCTTTCTGTTTCTCTGCTCTTTCAATTCTCCGTATTTTCTTATGTTCCTTCTTGGTCAGAAACATCGGCTTGAGTGTTGGAAGATGCTTCTCCCAAGGTGCATTGATGGGCACAGGATGCTGAATGTACATCAACAGTTCATCCTCCTCCAGGACTTCACCATAGTCGTTCCCTTTCAGTAACGGGAGATCCCACCATTCGACATCTGGTGGTGGTGTCATAATGAACTTATCCTCGTTGGTTCCAATATCAGGCAATAACCCAGCTCGCCTCTTCTCCTCCAATGATTTTTCTTCATCAGCCTTCTTTTGTAACTTCAAGCGATGCTCTTCCCCCTCTCGCATATACTTCCCCTTCTCATTGAAATGGAACACTCTTGTTGCACGAGCTGGCTTCACTGACTGAAGATATGGGTTCACCTTCATGCCGCGCTTATTAGCTTTCAAGAGGTTTGGGTTATCTATTGGTCGGCTCATTTCAGCAATGGTAACCGCACCAGTGAGAAGGGGATGTAATTCAACACTAAGACCACGGGCTTTGGGTTTGACTTGATCAGAGCTGGGCTGTGGCGATGTGTGTTGTTGTTGGTGTTCGATAGCAGCCTTGTTAGCTTTTAGTTGCGCAATGCGTTCTCGAGCTCTTTTGACGGCATCCTCTCGCTTAATATCGTCTACTTTAAGCTTCTTCTCCCCTGGAAGACCATAACTGGACAATGGGCGTTTTGGAGGCATCTGGTCTCACTGGGATGGATTGTGGAGTGTATTTGAATGGCTCTATTCTACAATTTTTTTAGTATCGAAATTGTGATAGGGGCACTAAGGGTAGAAACCAATAAGCACTGCTGATTGTACCAAGAAACTGATGGAATACTCCTTCCCAACAGAAAGTTAAGGAATCTACACATGATCAACTCAATAAATTCAATAGCTATAACAACAAAATCAGGCAATACCAAAACCTTCGTGTCCTTCAGTCAAGGCCAACAATAACGACCCTCTCAATTGTTCAAAGGAATCATAAGCTGGCAAATCAATCTGATTGAAACAAGTGTGTGAAGATGGCAATCTATCAGTGGATCCAAAATCCTTGTGGATACTGAACTTGTTAGATCCATTGGATCCCTCAAGTTCCTTGAAACCGTTTAGCGGAACCTTACTTGTACCCGTGGCAAATTGCAAGAGCTTTGCACGCTCCTCTTTGTCAAATGATCTCACAGCTCTCCAGAAGTAACCAACTTCCCTCGAAGCCGCAGTGTAATTCACATAGACAGTGTTATTTTTCCAATCATCCACGTCAATGTCAGGTAAACCAGAGATTAGCAACTCTAACTCCTGCTCATCAAAGATGGCAATCAACTCCTTTGGAATGATCTCGTGGAAACCTTGTAAGAAATTGTCAACCTGCTCCTCAACACTCTTCTGTAGTCTGTATTCAACAACTAGACGTACATATTCGTTTTTATTTTCTTCAGTGACAGCAATGTTACGACCATCTGGAACCAAGTCAATCACCTTTTGTTCGCCATAGTCTTCAGTTTCAACGGAGAACGTCTCAATGATAACATCAGTGATATCGTTGTCCAACATCCAGATTAATGACTTGTAGTATTCCAAATCAATAGTCTCCAAATCTTTCAAAGAGACAGAACGACCCAAGATAGACTTGTAAACATCTCTGGTGAAGTGACAGTCCAGGAAGCAATTGTCATAAATGGCCTTACCAATTACACGGCCAATGAATTTGAAGAAGGACAAGTGCTCAGGGTTGACAAATGAAGTTCTGTTTGGATGGAATGTGGTCTTATCAGATGCAATTGGGAGGAAAAGTGCATAATCTGGATTGAACATCTGTCTTGACAATACTTGGTACCATTCTCTGGTAACACCACCCGCGTCAACACCTGCCTCACCCTTGAAAGTGATCTCCAATTTCGAATCACGGAACTGGTCCTTGGATTTGAAGAAAAGAGCACGGTAAGAATCCAAAAACACTTGTTCACGAGAAACAGTGATTTGAAGGTTTTGCTTATCCTTTGCAGAATCAGAATGGAGTTGTCTATCGAAGTAGTTCTTCTTGTTGTCAAACTCCAAGACTCTTGGATTGGAAACAAGCATGGAGAATGGGCCACTCATCAACTTTGGATTGGATCTTACCATCGTGTTCAAGATCTTCTTATGAGCATCAGTGAAGGCAAAGAACAGATTCTCGATTGGCTCATTGGAAAAGTCAACCTTCTTGTCCTCGTACTTCAAGATCTCCTTGTTCTGAATGTCCTTCACCTTACTATGTTTGCAAATAACCATCAAGGACTCAATAACAGGTAGTAAAATCGTAGTCATGCCAGTAATGTGCTTGTTAGCCTCAAAAAGCTCCAATGATTCACTCAGAGCGCCCCATAGCTCACCCAATTGAAGACTGTCATAGATGATAGTCAATTCGCTCTTCTTCTTCACTTCTACTTCATCCTTCTTGGGTTTTCCAAACAAGTAGTCCAGTGCAGTCAATACTCTCAGCAACTTGGATTGATCTGAGTTCGATGAAGTGAACTTTGAAAGGATTTCACCATCATACTCTTTGGTGCCAACATGCCTGGACAAGTCTTCATATAGAGCCTTCAAATCACCAGTCAAACGGTCACCGAGACTCTTGGCATCTTTAGAGAGTTCGCTGGCGAATGTCTTACCACCTGGGCAAACAACGAGCAGATTCTGCATAGCACTGAGTGTTTGCTGGAAGGTGCGACTGGAGCAATCATCGGAAACCAAAATCGTAATGACATTGCGCAAGCTGGAGTTGTGTACAGAAGGCAAATCAATGTTCTTCTTGTCCTGAGCTTGAGCTTTTTTCAAAGCATTTAGAGGGCGAGTGGTGATCTGAATGATTCTCGAAAGTAGATCCATCAAGTTAGATCTCTCTCTGATCAACCCCTTGTTCAATAGCGATAAAAGTGTGTTCAATGGGAATTTGGATGGTTTCAATTGGCTTGGCTTCTTCGCAGATGGTGGACGTTTCCCCAGAGAAACACCCTCGTGTTCAGTCAAGAAATAGTATCTCAGTTGGGGCTCTGATTCCAACAAGTATTGAAGGGCTTCTAAAGTCTGACAGGCAACAGTGAATGGATTTGAACGATTTGGGAACAGTGATTGGGCAGAAACCTTAGATGGGGTTGATATAGCAGTCTTCGGCGTGGAAGGCCTTTCAGATTGTTGGGCAACAGCAGAAATAGCGGTGAACGTCTTTTCCAAAGTTTCTTGATCAGAAATACCATATTGTAATATGCATACCAAGTAACCCAGAACTTCAGCTCTGGTCTTCTTATTAGTGCAGATCTGTGCCATCAAGTTGTATAATGGTTTTCTACCGTTAAAAGATTGTGGAACAAACACGTATCTGATCAAGGAGGCAACACCAGAAACATCCAGCAATGGAGTGTAGAATATCTTTTGCTTTTCCTTGGCCTCTTGTTGATTCTCTGAGGAGTCAACCCCAGACTCTGGGCCATGAACAGGGGAAAGAGCCAAATTGAAACGTGACTGGGAGGCTTCCTGCGAAAGGATATCTTCTCTGATGTCTTCAGGCAGGGCATCCAAAAATGCTTCATCAATATCTGGAGCATTGTTGCCAGGCTGATTAGCCAAAGCGCGCTGCTCTCTGATGTGCTGTGTGAAGACCTCCTCACGCATATCCTCTGGCAAGGCCTCAAAGAACTCCGGATCAATATCAGTGCCAGCGATGTCAACTTCTCTATCACCAATTCTCACCAATACTGGAGCTCTAATTTCTTCGTTTGGTTCGATTTCTTCAGCCTCAGTTGCGTCATGCATCTCAGAATCGTCGGCATCGTTCTCAACTTGGTGCTGCTCAGTTTCTTCCAGCTCGCGTTGGGCTTCTTCCAGCAACCTTTGCTCCTCTTCTTCCTTGGCACGGCGCGCATCTTCCTTTTCCCTTTTCTTCAATTCGAATAGCTCTTTGCTTGGTTCATAGATGTCATTTAAAATCGGATAAAGAACCCTGAAGTAATCATAACTCTTGTTGTACGTTTGTGTGGCGAAAAGGACCCATCTTTCCCTCGTAGAGGTAACAGAGAAGTTTTCATTGGAGCGGAAACCTCCATGAGTGATCATACCTCTGTTAAGAATACCCGATACCATTTCATTAGTGAGAATTTGCCCACCACCAGGGCGAATATCAATGATGGCATTAGGTCCAAGGTTTAAACCGTCACGAAGGCTCTGGGACAGGCGTTGATCTAGAGTCTGTTCTCCACTGCGAGGGCGGCGACTGTGATATGTGCGTTGGTGGGTGCGGCCACCATTTGCGGCCATCATATACTCTTCCTCAGAGTAGTCATCTGTATCAGATGGATCGTCATCGTCATCGTCACCATCATCCAAGCCTAGCTCATCTTCATCATCAGTGAAATATTCTTCGGCTGAAGCTGCTGGAAATCCTCCTCTTGCATTCAAGCCTGGAATTCTTTGAATATCGCGTTCATGCTCATCTTCAGCGATAATGTGTTCCATTTCTTCCTCCAGTTCAGAATCTAGATGCTCAACCTGTCCACTCTCGGCTTCAGAATCAGCAATGTCGTATTCTTCGTGGTCAATTTCAGAACCAGAACCAACATAATACGCGTCATCATCACTTGCATCTAGCTCTGAATCAAATTCACTATGCTCAAGCTCTTCACGGTCCTGATCAAGATCGTATTCAATGTAACTGTCACTATCAGAACCTGAAGTAGAATCTTCCTCCATATCTTCGTCAGAATCTGCAACCGTCTCACCTTCGTCACTGCTGATGATTATATCACCGTCATCATCTTCATCATCCTCACTATAGACAATTTCAAGGTCACGGGCACCAATGATATCCTCGTCAATGTCATCGTCATCAGGTTCATCATCGTCAGACACATCACCCTCATTGTAGCCAATGTCATCATCACTGAACTCGTCTTCAGAGGCAATTTCTGCAACATCATACATCCCTAGAGTGGAGTTTTGAAATAAATCAGGGGTCTCTTCTTTGAAATCATTCTCATCCTCTTCAACTTCCTCCTCGTCAACACCGTTGCTAGGCTGGCTACCTCTGAAAAGATCCTGACGATCATTCTTGATTGACCCTAAGTTGTTGACGATGTTAACCACGGCCTGAAGAGTGAAATAGTATTCAGGATGGTTCAAGTCAACCTCAGACAGAACGTGAGAAAGGGTGGAAACTAAATCTGAGTCAAGAATAATCTTGGCCATGTGGTAATCATCGAATTCTGCAGTGAGCGGGTCAACGAGTTTTTCCCTGAGGTTTGATAGAAGATATGGAAGAATTTCACAGACTGAAACCAGTTTCCAATAGCGGGTCTCCAAGACAGAGTTCGAGGCATTTATATCCTTGATCATCTTTTGAATGGTATCAACAGTGAATTTTCTAACAAAAGTGAGATCTGGATCAACTCTCTTAGCATCAGCCTTGAGTTCTCTAGTATCAAGACTGGAGATGAAGGACACTATAACTTTGGAGGTCTGTTTGGCGACCGCAACTCTTCTAGAGTTTGTCCCTGGAGAATGATCCTTGGCCGGACCACTAATAAACTGATGAAGGAGGAAGTTGAGCGATGTTGATCTCGGCTTGATTGGTTCGTTGATTTTGTCCTGGAACAGTTGCTTCTTAGAGAAAGTTAGAAATTCAATCTTACTCTGCTTGTAGGATGAGAGCAGTTCTGACAACAACTTTAATAAGAACAGAATGCGCTTGCAGAATTTGTTCTTACCGATCTCCACCTTTTCTTGCTTTGGAAACTCACTCTCTTTTTCCTCTTTCTCTTTCTTCTTCTGTTCCTCTTCAGTCAACGCGGGGTCTGAGATCCAGTCGTTCTTAGAAACCGTCATCAGCTCAGATAAGATCAAATGAACAATACCAGTCTGATTCTCAAGCTGAGTAGTGGGCTCCACAGTGTTTAGACCTTCAGCAATCTTTTCGCCAGCCGTCGAGTCGAGTTGTTGGTGATCTTTTTCGATGGATTCACAGTAAACTGTCATCCAACTCTTTAGAGGTTCAGAAAAGTTGCTCAATCGGGCGTGTTTCACAAACTCGTCAACAAAAATCTCAGGTGATCTCATGATCACACCAAATGCATCTCTCAAAATCATTGCCAGGTCTTTTGGCTTGTCCTTTGAACCATCTTTTCTAGAGGTAAATTGCTTGGAAATCTCTCTGAGAACTTGGTCTGTAATGAAGTCCCTGGATTCAAAACAGCGTCTGACCAGTGTTGTAAAGGCAATTTGAGACAGAACTGATTTACTTGGTGCGGTTCTATGCATGTCTTTATCCTTGGTCTCTAGTTCCCCAACATGAACAATTAGCCTCTTGATAATCCCAGACCGTGTAATACGAGGAATGTTCTCTGGCTTGGAAGCATAGATTCCCAGCAATTTTGAGATGTGGAAGCAAGACCTGGCATTTTCAACATTGGATGTCAGCAAGATGGAAAATACTTTTTCATACACGCCAGGGTCAAGTCTAGGTGGAACAGGAAGTGATTCAGGAAGAGGAGTTGAAACTGGAACATTTAGCTTCTGGAGTACAGGTACATTATACCAAGCTACCAGTCGCTCAAACACTATCATAATCTCAATTGCCCAATCCGTGTTGATATTCTGGGGGGACAAGTGCTCGACCACTCCTTCAATGTAAATACCAATGGCATTATGGCAGCCATAGAACACCTGATTGTCAACAACCAGATTACCAAATATCGTCAACATAGCGGCCAGTCTTGGTGAATCTTCATTTGAAAAATCAAAGGAGAGGATAAACTCGACAATTGTGACCATTACAGCATCAAAATTAGCCACATTAGTTCTCAGCAATACAGAGGACGTCAGGAATTCGGACACCCTATGAGTCACCTTGGGGTGCAACTGTGCTAACAAGTATAATTGATCCAACAGGAATTCACTCTTTTCAATACGAAGTTGCTCCAGCTCTGAAAATGTTTGGCAATTTCTGAACTGAGGACTCACCAGATGCTGTTCAGAAAGGTGATAAGGATTGGCTTTAAAATTCTTCTTGATATCCTTCCATCTGGACAAGTCTGTGAAACCCTCTGGAAGGTCTTTGGACTTCAAGAATGTCAGACCTCCATCTGATTTGAATAATGACTCCACAGCTTCTTCGTGAGAGAATCCAAGCCTCTTAAGGTACTCAACCCGGTTGTGTGAGACTCTTGCTTGCTTCCAATCGAGTTGGAAGAGTGATCCATCAGACATGTTTAGTTCCTTGGCGCCACTGGCAGAGTAGACATTCTTTACAAGTTTGATAATCTCTTCAACAACGGGCAAAGGAAGCTGAACATTCTCAGGCAACGAGTCTAGAGCATCTTCTTCAAAAACTGCATTTAAACACCCCATAGACAGGATCTTAGTTTGAACAATGAATGCCGCTCTCAAATTGCTGGCGGGGACATTGAACGCCCCGTCAAAATCGCCTTCATAGAACATTTGGCCGTGCTGAACGTTTAGTGCAAGTTCATAGACACTAATCTTATTCAAATGCTCAAAGATGTTCATAACAATGGAAAGCACTATTGACTCAGGAGAATCCTTGATAAATCGAGTAACCTTCATGTCCTTCAGGGAGCTGTTATCCTGGGAGATAAGCTTATCCCAATAGTGTTTCAACATTTGCTGTAACTTGGTATATCCACCGCTCTGCATGAACATGATGGAACCAACAGTGAGCACCTTGTCAGAAGTGGAGTTAGTCAAGCAGTACAAAGCTGCATGAAGAACAACCAAGTGAAGGGAGGGGTTCTGATATAGATCGTCTGTTAAGAGGTTCGAGATAATTAGCCCGACTTCTTGGGCCACCTTGACAGCTTCACCTCTGAACTTGTTGAAGGTTTGATCTTGCTTGGTTGTTGACGGCAGTTCAGCCAGTGTCCCGAAGATGGTGGAGATGGAAGATAAAATTCTGTGCAGTGTGAAACGAACTTGGAAACTGTTCTTGTACTTTGCTGAAGTCTTTGGGGGTTGGTTCTGCTCTTTGATATCTTCCGAAATAATCCTTATAGGAGGGAACCCATCATCAAAATGACCAACTGCAGTTTCATTCGCAACAACGGTCGGCATAGAAGTTCTCATTTTGAATTCCTCAAAGGCACAGCGAGATAAGAGAGCTCCCAGTTTCCGGAGAATATCAATTCCTTCACCGGTGGAGAAGTAATGTGACAGCTGTTCAACACGCGTGACCGACAGTGAGCTTGGGTTGCAGTAGACATCCGTAAACGCAAAAAGAACATTGTTGATGTTGATTAGATCATTGAACAGTTTGTCAAGATCGTCAACACTATTTGTCAAAAAGATTGAACTGTTGCTAGTGGAGAATGAAAACTCAGAGACCATCTCTAGTAGCGAACCAACCTTGTCAACAACATGAGAACCAGCATAATCACGCCTTTCATCATCAAAGTACTTTAAAGCGCCGTTCAGAGGATACATGGCATTCGAGTAGAAATAATCAAATGGTGAGTTCTTCAAACAGATTAAAGGAATCCACTTCTCGAAAGGTAGACCATCCATTATGCCAGTCCAAGTGTTGCTGAACATTATTAGATTTCCAATGAACACAGAAGCATTTTCAAGAATGTACGCCTGTGTAACGGACTCCCACGTTGCCAGTTCACAAGCCCCTTCTTCATTATCGATGACTTCTTCGTTAGGACTAGTGTAAAATGAACCCTTTTCAGATCTGTAGATGCATGGTTTTGGCAAATCTTTGGTTCCAACTTCTGGCAATCGATCAATCAACTTAACAATTTCAGAAACGATAATTGACTTGAACTGAGGAAAGTGCCTTGCCAATTCGTCAACAGAACCACTCAAGAGATCTGATAAATCATCATTCACAAGAACTTTTGCTAGGTCGTTGCTATCAAAAATAGTGAAGAATTTTTCAATCACTTTGTGTTCAATGATCATTTCCAATCCCTCGTTGTTCAATGCGACAGCACCTATCACATTCGGCAGAGCAGATAACAATTCACCAGATTTCCCAAAGAATGTCTCAAAATTTCTCAAAAGGATATCAATGGTACCAGCTTCTTTCAAGATCATGAAAGATGTGGGTTCATTATGGATAATTGAAGTAGAAATACTGATAGCCAACGTCAATAGAGTGTAACCAAAAGTAGAAATGTTGGTGATGATCTTGTTTAATGACTTGAGCAAAGGAGAGTCAAAAAGGTTTCTAACACTGTCACCACTTTCCTTTTGAATCAAATGTTGTACAAGCCTTAGTAGAGAACGAAGGTAGTTAGCCTGCTTGAAACTGATACTGTAGTGAACGATGCTGAGGGTTGGTGGCCCACCGCCATACCCAGGGTTGTTGAGGGCAAAATCAAGCTCTTCAGTTACGGAGTCAACCAAGGAACTGAAGCCATCATCCTCTCGAAATATAGAAACGTTTTCACTGTTCCCATTAAGAATGGTGTCTAGTAAGTGAACACCACCAGCAAGAGAAACCTTGAAGTCGCTTCTAATGGACAAGAAATCAGTTAAATTTTGGATCAAGCCAGCAGAGACCAACAGATGAGACATAGATTTCATTTCCACCAGATTAGCAACAACATTGAAAAAATGTAAGTTAAATTCCTCATCGATCTTTTCAGTTTCATTGTTTTTCAATTGAGCCTTTATGTTTCTCAAATTTTGGAACAAAAGACCATGAGAGACACTGCCTCCAAGATTTCTGACAATTTCGCTCGACCAGGTCTTCATTGCAGAGATACAGTCCAAGGCTCTGATAGCTGCTAACCTCACGAACTTAGGGATTGGATAGCTCAGGTTGATTAGGTCAACAAAGGACGCCAAAAGGGTCGGATCTGCCTCAAAAATTCTTGCCGTAACCTCATAGTCAGTGTGAACAGAGACAAGAATGGAAACTGCCAGGCATTTCATGACGATCAGTTCTTGCCTCAACTTAATGTTATCATATGAGTTGGAGTTGAATGCTTTGGCTAGTAGGGTTTTGATCCAGAATCTTTGCCATGACTTAGGTGGTAGCTTCTCACTTCCTTTATCAAAGATCTGTTGAACACTTAACTTGCGAACATCTTCTTCGCCCATAAGAAATTTCAACGATCTCGCACCCTGAAGACCTTCGGCTTTGGCAAGTTCTACTCGGTCATCCTTGTTAAGAGACTTTCTTTTCTTGACGGGAGATGACGTCGTAGATGTAGAGAGGTTGTCCTGATTGAGAATTTTCTTCACAGAGTCGGATGCTGAGTTTTCTTTCTGCTTTCCATCGTACCCATTATTGTAATAGATATATTCCAGCTGTTTCCATTTCTTGGGAGGTTGAAGGTTGTCCTTAGTGAAGTCTATCAAGCTTAGACTTTCCGAAGCCTTTCCAGAGTGAGAGGCCAAAGTTGAAGAAGACAAAGATAGCGCAAAAGGATACAACCTATCAGAAACTTTTCTAGATGATATGATGGTTCGTTTGGATGACTTGATGGAAAATTTCTTACCTAAAACTGAAAATATTTGAAGCACACATATGATCACAGGAATTGTTGGTGAGTTTAGTAGATCAAATAGTCTATGGGAGCTGGCATAAGCTGACTTTACAGTGCAATTATTCAGCAAAAGATGGGTGAAATCAAGAACAGCAACAAGCAGATCTGTATCTTCAGGGGAAAGCTCCACGGGCTTCACAAACTCCTTCTCCAGATCGTATTTGGCCGTGACTCTCTCCAAAGTCTCATCAAACTTATTCAAAACAGGGATCCAGTTCAGTAGGGTACCCTTAGAGGTCCCCCAAGTCATGTTAGCGCGAAGTAGCGTTGGTAACTCATTCTCAGCGCTTTTCACGATAGAGTCAACGAGCTGTTTGAGATGATCTGGGATTTCCCCAAGTTGTTTTTCCTGCTTCTTCGTGATCTTCATCGTGACAGAACCTCAAGGATACGACAAAATCAGCTTGAGTGCGGGTTGCGAGGTATATCACAAAGAACGAGCTGTAGAGAAGGATATTAGTTCAAATAAAACTAGAACCACCGACCAGGAAGGCAAAGCAAGAATTGAGGTATAAAACTTCCCACGTGGAAAACACACAGGACTTGAATTGAAGGTAAGTAACGGTTACTATATTGGAAAACCAAGTTAACTGCCAATTTGGTGGATGAGGAATGTCAATAGTAGCTTGACCCTCAGCAATTGATTGTTTCGAAAGTGTAAGGAATGGTTGGCTTCCAAACAAATCACTTTTTCTGAAGCTAGAGAGCTTGGTTTGGGCACGTACAATATCGAAAATCTACAACAGATTTCATAAGCACTTACTCAGCTAAAGAATAGTCATTAAGGTCAACAGGGTAAAAATGAAAAGAGGATCATGAAGATCGCAAGCGAACAGCCACGAGCCACTCTGTTCATTCGTAATGAGTTCAGAAGATAAGCCATTACACCCGCTGCGTCCCTACCATGATCCACTTACATTTCATAGTGGCTACCCAGCTGTGTACAGACCGGGTATAGGTGTCGTTATTGATGATCAAGGTAACACAATCACATCCAAACTCCGTTTCAGTTCAACCAACAACAACTACGGCAGTTCACCTTTGAGTAACTTCAGGGGAAACCATACGAGGGCATCTGGGCGTGGATTGAGTGATGTCTCTAAAATCAGGGACCTGCAAGACTTTGAACGAAACGTCTACAGTGATTTAGAGATTGCTGAGTATCTGGACTGGACAAACATTGGCGATTTATTGAAGTCACTAGTGCGCTCATTTGTGCAAAACTATATTCGAGGCGTAGTAACACAGCCATTTGAGGTTGTGAGATTATTATTGCAGGTGGGGGTGTTCGAGAAGACTGCAAGCAAGAGAACTCTAGAGGAGTATGAGCATTTTGAGAGCGATGAGGAAGTTGATTACTTCCAGCCCAAGGAACTCGTTCACACTCGAACCGATACCATCAAGAAGAAGCCTTCTTCATCAAAAGCAAAGGATATTGTCGCCAGACACATAGAACCAGTTTCATTGAACACTGTGGATGTGATGAGTGCTTTGTTATCACTAGAGGGAACTCGTGGCCTATGGCGTGCGAACAATGCTTCCTTTATCGTCAATGCGTTATCAGTGACCATAGAGGCCTGGATTACTGGATTCATTTCACCATTCCTGTATATTCCAGATCCTTTCTTTGTGGACTCTATACACTCACCAGACCCCGTCAAGACCCTAGTTGTATCAATTTCTGCATCAGTTCTCACCGGACTGCTGCTTGCACCACTCGATTTGATCCGCACCAAACTAATTGTTACTAGTGTCAAGGGTAACGAAAGAAGTATCAGAAATTCCATCAAGAACCTCAAGTTCTTCACTTGCCCGGTGTCTTTGATCATTCCAACTGTTCTGAACTCATTAACAACGCAAATCTTCAAGAAGTTCACTCCATACTTCCTATACTTCAAGCTTGGTGTTGACATTTACAGTTCCCCAGTTCTTTACAATACAATCAAGCTCATCTCATCATTGTTAGAACTGTTTGTGAAACTTCCAATTGAAACCTTGCTTCGTCGCTCACAGGTACAATATCTATTGAAGCCATCACTAGGCTATAATCCAATTAAGATCAAAAAAAACCAGCTCATTATCAAACCTGTAGAAGGCTGGGGCGCAATGAAGGGCGAATTATGGAGAGGTTGGAAGGTTGGAGTTCTCAACGTGGTAGGTCTTTGGGGTGTGAATGTGCTTCAATGGAGCAATGATGCTGCCTTGAATACTAGCGAAAAACTGTGATTAATATTGATGCCAACTTATGAACTTGAATTTAGCTGAGGGAGAAATCTACATGTACGTAATGATAATGACCGATGTTTTTTCAAACTGTATTGACCGACTCCATTCATTTAGTGTATGAAGAGATGGCATCTGGTGCCTTTTTCGTCTGTTTTCTCGCATTCTCTGCTATCAGAAATTCACCCAACACCTTTAATGGTTCTTGTGGCTGATCTTTGGCTAGTAGTCTCATACCCTCAAGGAGCGATTCTGTGACTTCACTATTGAGCCACTGTCTCACTGGAGCACCTCCAATGATGGAGGATACTGGAAGATTGGGCGTGGCATACTGTGGAGTTGGTGGTTCAGGAGTAGCTGTCTGATCCGCCATTGTTGTAGTTCTCTTGGTGCCTCTTTAGGTTTGTGAAGTGGTGGCGATGTGGTTGAGAGTATTGTTAGGATCCTACGCGAAATAAAAAGACCACTACTTTTCGATTCTAAACAATCTTGATCAGGACAATCACCATATTAGCATAAACAATACCCACAACCATGGACCCATTCCCATCAGTGCTCGCTGACGCTTTGCAACAACTGGAGCAGCTCCAAGGAACAACAGATCCCACACAGTTCACCCTGCTTTCTCAGGAACTCAACGAGACCGTTGTTGACCTAACAGAGTCTATCAGTTCCGTCAAGCAGGACCCAGAGATGTTTGGGCTCTCTTTAGCGGAGATCACGACAAGAGAGAACCAAGTCAACCAGCTTCAGTCGAAGTATCATACGTTGAAGAACAATACTGGTAATACCAACAGAATAGACCACACTATTGAAAACCAGAGTGCCCTAGTTGAGGGCCAGGAACAAGAAGCCATGTCACAACAGATACTTCAGCAGCATATTGATCAACAAGATACACATCTTGATGGAGTATACACATCGATGCAGAACATTAACCGTCAGGCTAGAATGATGGGGGACGAATTGGAGGAACAAGGATATATAATGGAGGAGCTTGAAGGTGATCTAGATAATGTCACTCACAAAGTCCAAAGAGGATTGAGGAGAGTGGAGGATGTCATTAGGAGAAACCAGGAGAAGGCCAGTGATTGCTGCATTGGTCTATTGGTTGTTGCATTAGTTGTGCTTTTGGTACTGGTTGTAATCCTTTAGGCTCCGTCATTTTCATACATACAGATATATACACAGCGTTTCACAGAGGTTCGATTGTTGTTTGTAACGAGAATGTTGCCGCGGGGCAGGTGGCTAAAAGGTGATTTTGGTTGACATTGTAGATGACCTGCTGCTCACAGAGACTCTTATTTCTTCTTCCCCTTCTGCAACCCATTTAATCTCTCTCTCACCAGTCCCATACAAACCGAGTTTCGAGTTCCCACCTATTACCACCGGGCCGGGTACTTGTGGGAGCGATTCAGGAGAGTATGGAGAAAATATGACGCACCTCTTGTTCGTTTTCGGTGTGAGATTATCCAGTTCCTGGTTGTTCTGGATACCATATAGATGAATCCCGACGATTGTATTCTTCGTTATGGAAGCCATTTATTAAGTGGCACCACTTTCCTGCGACAGTCGGCAAATGACAGTAGGGTTGGTACTGGTTGTTTAGAGGTAGAAAACACCAGCTGTAGTGTTTGGAGAAAGCAGGATATTGAATGGAAACTATGGCAACATCCGGACACGTCTCCGACTTTCCGCTTCTTAATAGCTTGCGGCTTAGAGTTTTGAGCTCTGTTGCTAATGTAGTTCGGTTTCTATTCCATTCTACTGCTCGCACTAATTCTGCAGGAGCGTTTTTACATTTTTGTTAGTCAGGATTCGCGAGAAAAAAAAAGAAAAAGCCAAAAAAAAATCTCAAAATCGCACCATCTGGTTACTTATAACCTTAGGGAAAAGGAGGTTTTACCGGATAGGCTGAATAATTTGCCGTTGACGAAGCACTAGGAGCAACAAGTTCCTGAAAAAAAAAATACTTGGGTTATTCCGTTTTTAACTGTCCTTCTGGAGTGTGCCAATCCATTTAATGTTGACTGATTACCTCACCTTCCACTCAACGCCCTCAAACAAGGCACAGGGTAAAACTCACATCATTATTGTGGGTGCAGGTATCATTGGAGTTTGCACGGCATACTACCTCACCCGCCACCCGGACTTCTCTCCAGATACCCATCATATCACTGTCATTGAGTCTAAGCGTATTGCTGGTGGTGCCTCTGGTAAAGCTGGTGGTCTTTTAGCACTTTGGGCTTTCCCACAGCAGATTGTCCCTCTGAGTTTCAAGCTACATCAGGAATTGAGTGATGAGTACAACGGAGAAGAAGAATGGGGTTACAGACGCCTGACTACGGTTTCTCTAGAAGGTAACATTACACATTTGCTTGATGATGGCGGAAGCAGTAGCGTCGATTCCCTCACATCAAGCCCAGCAACCACGAGCCCTGCCACTGATGTCGATGAGGAAAAACTACCTTTTGAACCGATTGGCTGCTCCATTCCTCTTGGAAAGTCTGACTCAGTCTCTACGACAACTTCTGTATCTTCTGGTCCTCTGCCTAAGCGGCGAACTGTCACAAAGAATTCTATCAAGAATGACCTCAGTCACGATGATCTAAATCTTCCACATGACCTAAATTGGATCCGCCCGGATATTATTAACGATTGGTCAACCTTAGGTGGCCAGGACTCTACAGCTCAAGTTCATCCATACAGGTTCACCAACTTCATTCTAAGGAAGGCCATTGAGTCTGGTGCTGTTGAATTGATTCTTGGAAAAGTTGACGAGATTCTGTTTGATGAAGAGACCGGTGCAGTTTCGGGGTTGAGCTATATCCCTACCAAGCCGGTGAAGGAGAATCAAGGTGAGGACCAGCACATCAACATAATGGGTGACCAGGTTGTGTTGGCTGCCGGGCCATGGACTTCTAGGATCCTCCCTGATTGCCCTATCTCTGGACTACGTGCGCACTCTATCACAATTGCTCCACATAATGGTACAGTTTCCCCATACGCTATCTTCACAGAGTTAAAGACAGGTCCGAACTCGTACATTTCCCCAGAAATCTATGCCAGAAAAGACGAGGTTTACGTGTGTGGCGAGGGTGACACTTTGGTAGATCTACCCGAAACCACAGATGATGTTGAGGTTATCAAGGAAAAATGTGACCAACTGTTCCACTATGTTTCCCAGTTATCTCCAAATCTGTCGCGTGGTAGAATCTTAAAGAGACAAGCTTGTTACTTGCCAGTGCTGGACGTCCCATCAAGTTCAGGCCCACTTGTTGGTGAAACCAATGTTGAGAATTTGTATTTGGCATCAGGCCACAGTTGTTGGGGTATTAATAATGCACCAGGGACAGGTAAGGTCATGGCCGAGTTGCTCCTGGAGGGCGAAGTCAAGAGTGCCGATGTTGGAAACTTGGATCCAAGTCTGTACTTTGATGCAAGTGTTATGGCTGGTGACCTGATTGAATAACTGATTCCACCCACTGAATGACGATTAACGAATGATATGAGGGCTGCACATTGACACAAAAATAATCCTTTTCAAAATCCTGCTACCGTGCGTGGTATTGGCATAGAATTAGGTCAACATTGAATCCTCTCTTTTACGAAAAGGAATTTCATTTGCGGAAATACTATGGTTCCAATGTTTGTTTGAATGTAACGATGGATCTGTCTTTGCCAATGTTGTAGGTTGTAGGAAGGGTTCATTTTCTGATGGAGTTGGTTTCCGGATCTTTTAAAACCGGCCAAAAAATATGGATAACATCAACAAAAAGAACAACTTACCACCCGATTCAACGGCTGATAATCCTGAATATTTGGAAAGAATTGAATGACGTCCCGTAAGAAGTCGCCAGCAGACTTCCACTTTGGTGCGCGAATTGGGGAAGGCTCTTACTCCTCCGTTTACAAAGCTTTGGATTCTGCATCGCACAAGGTTTATGCAATCAAGGTGCTGTCAAAGAAGCACATTGTCAAAGAGAATAAGATCAAGTATGTCAACATTGAAAAGATCACGTTGAATAGACTTGGGCGGCATCCTGGTGTTGTGACGCTGCACTACACATTCCAAGACGAGCAAAGCCTGTACTTTGTCATTGACTTTGCTGAACAGGGTGAGTTGTTAACCCTTATTAGGAAACTGGGATCATTCAGTGAGACTCTTGCAAAGTACTACATGGTTCAAATCATTGATGCTGTTGATTTCATGCACTCCAAAGGTGTGATACACAGGGATTTGAAACCCGAGAATATCCTGGTGAACTCTGAGCGCAAGATAATGATCACAGACTTTGGCGCTGCCAAGGTGCTCGATTTGAACGAAGATGGGAAGCTTGTGATGGATGAGGAAACGTTTAAAAAAGGATCTTTCGTGGGAACAGCAGAGTATGTGTCTCCTGAGCTGCTCAAATTCAACAAGTGTGGGTTTGAAAGTGATGTCTGGGCTGTAGGGTGCATCCTATATCAGTTCATCGTGGGTATCCCCCCATTCAAAGGTAAAACCGAGTATTTAACCTTTGAAAAGATTGTGGCTTTACAATATAGCTGGCCTGGATTCTTCATTCCTGATCCAATTAAGGATCTGGTTTCGAACCTACTAAAACTTGACCCATTGGAACGCTTGACCATTCCACAGATTAAACAGAATGGCTGGTTTTCCCGTTTCGATTGGGCTGACAAGAGTAAGATTTGGGGTGCTCCACCACCTGCATTGGAACCATACAGACCATTGATTGAGCAGCAGTTGAAAGCGAACACAACAAACTTTCAGAAGATCTACATTCAGAAACCAAAAAAGAATACAAAGAAAGAGTTATTGAATTCTACCATTTCACAGATCAGAAACGAAGGATTGGTTCTTCCATCACCCAGACCAAATATATACGAGCCAAAATCACCTGCCCACCAACCTCAACAGAGAGCCCCCCAGCTTTCGGTTCCATCTCAGGTGAACAAGAGAGTGCAACCCCCTCGGTCCCCAATATCCGAAGCATTCTCGCGACTAGCTCTTCCTCACGCGGTGAGCCCTCAATCCCCCCATTCTCCAAGTAGGATTCAACAGCCCCAGAACTATCACAGCCCAGGGCCAAAGACAGAAGGACCGCCTGTTAAACAGAAAGAGCAGAACCTAACTCAAAATCAGAGTGAAACCTCATCGAAACCACTGGCTGCGCAAAGTGTTCGGTCACCACTCTATGATCTACCAAAGGTTCGCAAGGCAGCAGATGAACTACCACAACCAACAAAACCCGAAGGTAGACCCACCCAACCAATGCTACTAAAGAAGGACATTTCTTCAACGGTGCAGGATCAATCGTCATCGCAAACTCCTGCTTCACCTAAACCGTTACCGGCCACAATTGCTTCTAAACTCGCCAGTGATGAAGCTATTGTGAAACTTGACTTTATCAACCTGACAGAGCTTCCTCATTCCAATGATATATCCCTCACGGATATCACAATCAACAACATCATTCAATCGAATAAATCGTCTCTAGATTCAGAGAAGCATGTTATTCTTCTGGTGCTTTCTGACCAAGGCAACCTTTTTCTGTTCCAGATCAATAATACCGTTCCCGGTAATCAATTATCTGACGTCACATTTTATTTAAAGATTAGTCTCACTAGCAAGTTCTTTGTTATGTATGACTATGAGTTTAACGAGGTCTCGCAAACTGGATTCTTGATTCTGGAAATTGCCAAGTTGCAAAGGCTGATTTTCTTGTCACCATTATTGCAACAGCAAAGACGCACTTTGGGGACGTTGAATGAAAATGATCCAAAGAAATGGGGTAAAGAAATTGATTGGATTGAAGGTTTGATGGTTGTCAAAGGTCTCTTGAAGTCGCAGAAACCGGCCACAGAAAACGAGAAGATCAGCACAGCAAAACCCAATACAAAGAGTTTAGCTACGAACACGCAACCTAAAGTGAACACATCAAGACCAAAAACTGCTCCTTCATCATCTTACAAAAAGACGATTAGTCCAGTGACTCCTGACAAATCCACTCCTAAAACAGCACCAGCTTCCAAACCTCCCGCTGTTCCAGCACCAGCAATTCCAAAAACACGACTCACTAGTAAACCAATGAGCCGAGCCTCTTCAGGGTGCACCTCGAATAGCAGTGTTAACTCAAGTAAACCACGGACTGCACAGGAGAAAAAATTACAGAACAAGAACTTTGCAGATGGCGCAGCAGCAGCAGCCTTTGTCAGAGCTAGAAAGTAGAATAGACACTATTCACCTGGTGATGCTTTAAATTATGTACATATGTAGTCATTGGATGACACGCATAAGTTTAGCAGATAGAAGTCACTAAAAAGGTTCAGCCTGGATGAATTCTTTATCATCCATGTACTTGCGCAAGGCATCGGGAATACGAACCTGTTTGGTTTCAGGATCATAGAAGTTCTCGATAATAGCAACAATTACCCTTGGAACAGCCATTGCAGTTCCATTCAAAGTATGAACAAAAAGTGACTTCTTCTCACCCTGCTTCAAGTACTTTGTGTTTAACCTTCTCGATTGGTAGTCAAGGCAGTTAGAAGCTGATGTGACCTCGCCAAAGGTTCCCCTACCTGGCATCCACGCTTCGATATCATACTTCTTAGCAGCTGGCGCACCCAAATCATTGTAAGGCATATTGATAACTTTGGCTGAAAGTCCAAGAGACTCTATGAGAGCTTCCTGAAATCCTCTTAGTTTTTCCAGCTCATTCTGGGATTGTTCCTCGGCTGCCCACACAAACAGTTCAACTTTGGTAAACTCATGAACCCGGTAAAGACCCCTGGTGTCTTTACCTCTGGCACCTGCCTCTGCTCTGTAACTTCTGCTCAAACCGACAACTTTGCAAGGCAGGTCAGACTCTTGGAATGTCTTGTTGATGGATAATCCAGCGAGAGGAATCTCAGCGGTTCCTGTTAAACACCAATCACCATTCGACAGTTGATAAGTTTGTTGTTCTCCGTTTTGGTCTCTCGGTTTGAAGCCACATGCATCAGTGATCTCATTTCTTACAATAGAGGGTGGAATCACCATCTTGAAGCCTTGTTTTCTGGCCAAAGATAGAGCATGTTGAACAAGAGCTTGTTCTAACAGAGCACCATCGCCCAGTAAATAGTACCAAGACCCTCCACTAACCAACGATCCAGATTTCATATCGATAATCCCAAGCGTATCCCCAATAGTTGTGTGATCCTGATTTGGGTTTGCCTTGTACTCAGGAAGCGGATTTAGCCATCTCACGACTTGCTCTTTGTTAGTCACAGAAGAGTCAATAGAATTTGGGATAAGGTCCAAAACTGTCTTTAGGAGAGTTTCTTCCTCCTTCAATCTCCTTGTCAAATCCTTCTCTCTTTCTCTGGTCTCCAATTGTCGAGCTTTCAAGGGTTCAATATCCTCTTTGTTCTTCAATGCAGTTTTGATCTCTTTTTGAATCTGGTTCTTGGACTGTAAAAGATTATTTAAAGAGAGTGCGGTTTCCTTGACATTCTGATATCTCAGCGTGGTTGTCTTAATCAAATCGATAGAGCTTTGGGGAAGTTCACGCTTTTTCGCTCCTTCTATCACCTCTTCAATACCACTGAGTATTGATTTAGTATTATATGAAGGTGCTTTCAGAACAATTCTTTGGGATACATTGGCTTGAGTGGATAGGAATCGTCCTAGACAAGGTAATGATGTCTTAAACGGAAGGATTTTGCGCATTTCTTAGTGTGGGTTGGACACAGTTGTTTGGATGTTAAGCGGTGGTTTGATTTTTCTTCGAGATTCGAAGAAATTAGAAAGGCTATGTTGCACAGTCTGCTACACTT
The DNA here is from genome assembly GCA_030558145.1 of Barnettozyma sucrosica. NCBI lineage: Eukaryota > Fungi > Ascomycota > Saccharomycetes > Phaffomycetales > Phaffomycetaceae > Barnettozyma > Barnettozyma sucrosica. The sequence continues at coordinate 251,086 of JAJMRY010000002.1, forward strand.
TGAAGTAGACATAATATAATAATAAACGGATAGAACATCCTTCAATTGCACTCGACCACTACTTTGATTCCTAATAGATTTGTTTTTTCAATTTACGTGAGTTCTATAGATTTGTTCAAAACCAGCAGAAACTTTAAAAGTTCAACTTAGTGAAGAACCACTTGTTCTTACCAGTTTGGTATCTGTCTTCAAAAGCCTTCTTGACAACCTTCTTGGCCTCCTCTCTTTGGGATGGCTCAGCAAAGGTCTCGGTGGAGATGACAGCCTTGAAGTCCTCAACGTCAACAGTGTATCTGGTTGGCAGCAAGTGATTGTAGTTAATTGCCTTGATGAATGGCTTAACCTTGGATCTCTTGGCCAACTTCTTTTGGGAAGTGTTCTTAGAAACCTTCAATGGGTATCTTTCAATACCAGCGACAAGAGCATGTGGGAAAGCGTGAGCCTTAGAACCCTCGTCGTGTGGCTTGACAATGACGACCTTCTTACCGGCGTAACGACCACGAACAACAACGGCTATAAAGAGAGTTAGTATGTGACCGGCCGATAGCAGCAGGTTTGATCAGTTTGATTGTTTAGAGGTTGGTCCAGCATGGGAACTTGTGCAAAAAAGGAAGTCGGTTTGAGGGAATCGCATATTTTATGTTATCATTCGTATAGACAGCTTGCTGAGCTGTATTTTAGCTTAGAAATGAGCAGCAATGGAGAATATGATCATCAATAGTCAGTGGCTGTTCTTTTGCTGAACTCTGATGGCTGGGATGCATTTGGCAGAAGACCTCTCAAGGTGAAAAATATCCAAACGGGCTGCAACTGCAACAGCTATGGGCTCAAGCTCCAAGCTGAATCAACTCTCTAACTCCTGGCTGTATAGTACGAAAATCACTTACCGACTTTACCAGACTTAATGAACTTAGCCATCTTGATTTACGTAAGTGCTTGAATTCTGTTAGAACCTTCCCTCGATTCTTCATTAATTTTTCACTTTTGAGGAAAAGTTGATTTTTTCCAAGCAGAGGACCAGTTATTACGCGAGGTATGAAAAATACGCTGGAGACTGGGTAGGGTTACCCTCGACTTATAGCACCTGATATCACGTGAAAGGTACGGAACTGAAAGCGTGTTTGTTTTTGTTTTGAATTCCACAGATCTGATCACACATAGTAGTCCAAAGCTACACCCTTGGATGCAGCATGACTGATAGTATTGATAAGGAGAATATTCCTTCTTCACATGATACTCCACAGGGATCTCCTGTTTCAAAAATGTGGGATAGTAATGATCCATTCAGAAATCCACCACCACTACCTGTGTCTCCACAGATGCTGAAAGTGAAGAACACCAATGTTTCGTGTTCAAGCCCACCAGGGAAGCTAAATCTCCAACAGATTGACTCCTTAGAGCTCGAGTATCAGTTGAAAAAGATTTTAGATTTTCAAGTACAACTAAAAAAAGTCGTTTCTGGTGTCGAAAGCTCTATTAAACAAACACAACTGGATTTGGATAATTTGGTAACCAGATCCACAAATAACAATTCTCATTTGAAAGACTTGTTGCAAAATGTGGAAAAGAGAGCTGAAGGAGTAAGAGTAACTGAGGTCAAGGAACTGTTAGAAGAGACTTTCGGGCCCATCAATGAGCGTTTGAAAGCCATTGAAACTACTACTGATTCTATTATGGAAGGCACCAAGGCTGATGTAGGGCAAGAAACTGACAAAGTAATAGAGGAAATCAAGTCCAATAATGAAGCCCTCGTCGCAAAGCTCTGGGAAGTCTCAGAGGCAATCAGAGACCATTCCCATATTCAAGAGATTACCGCAAAGCTAGCGCTAAATGAGACCTCTTTGAAGTCAATAGAGACATTTCATTCAAAACAAGCTGATTTAATTAAGTCCTTCAAAGATGAAGTTAAGCAGATGATACAAGGAATCGATGTTAGTTCTAAGCTTGAACAAAGTGAAGTCACTCAAAGAGAGATACTATCCGCTGTAGCGGCCCTGCAAAATAATGATCCATTGCTCGTGAAGTTTTCAGACGTGACTCAGATCTTGACAGAACAGAATGCTCAGATAAAGTCCAATTCAGTTGAAGCGTTTGTTGAAAAGTCCCAAAGCCAACTCACAAAAGTGATATCCACTATCAGCGATTCCATGACTACCCAGTTTTCATCACTTTCCTCAAAGATGGAATCTCAAGTTGCTCAATTGAAGGAGGCGGAACTTCAGAACTCCAGCCTTCAGTTAGATGCTGCTCACAAAGAGATTGGCTCTTTGAAGATTCAAATTGCTGAATACACTGCTAAAGAAGAGTTGAATACATCAATCTTGCAGCTCACAAAGCGGCATACTGCCTTGGAGACCAAGTACGAGCTATTAAACCAGGTGTACTCCCAGCGCTATGAGGAGCTACAGAAACTTCATAGTGACTATGGAGATCTGATAGTCAGGTTCAACGAAGTCCAGGTCACAAAACTTACTAGCATTGTTGGTGGTGCGGTTGTGTCACAGTTTCCTACTGTAGAGACTCCTTCATCTCCAAGGAAGACCCACCGAGTACTGAGCTCAAACTCCTACTTGACCAATATTGGAACACCGAAGAATGTGAAGTCGTATATACTGGAGACCCCTGATGAATGAGAAATGATTTGAGAAAACAGAACTCCAATGTAGAACAATGTAGAACAATGTGGATGTTAGTTAGGTATCCGCATAGTATACCGTTTAGAAGTGCCCTTACCACTGGTCACTTCCGTTGAAGCGAAGTTTGTTCAAAAATGTGACACATGGAGAAACAACTCGCAGATGTGGAGGTTGGGACCACCCTAACTCCGGGAGAAATGGATTCAGGTGACTCTGGCTGACTCCGGATAGCTGCTTTGGAACTCCAATGATACGAGCTATCACAGCCAACCATATCGTTGAGTTGACTTCCCTCGCCGTCTTCCTATCACTTCGGTAAGTTCCGGGCAGAGAAGCGCTGCCTAAAATTAGGCAGAGTGCGCCCTGCCTGGCCTTCCAGAATTAGGCTCCCATCTGGGCCTAGTCAGGGTGGAGGCGGACTTCCCCCACCACTTGCCCCGCGAATCAAAAATAACACGGCCCGCTGATAGGTATTCACGTAACGGTTTTCATTTTTGCTTTGATCCGAAAAAGTAGCGAAGTCATCACCAAATAGAGTCATACAAAGAAAGTCCCTAGTGTGTATAAAAGAGAGCATCGAATCCTTCCAAAATGCACAATTACCCTTCACACCCCACAACAGCTTTCCAAACATGCCTGCCATTTCGCTAGATAACGTCCAAGTCCTGGCTCCAATTGCCACTGAATCACAATTTGCATCAAAGACATCCCCAGCTGACATTCTCACTAAGTCGGCTCTTGAGTTTGTCGTGCTTCTACATAGAACTTTCAACAAGAAGAGACTAGAGCTATTGGAGAACAGGGAAGTTCTTCAACAGAAGCTTGATGCCGGCGAGGCATCTTTGGACTTTCTTCCAGAGACACAAAAGATCAGAGATGACCCAACTTGGACTGGCCCACCATTAGCCCCAGGATTGATTGACAGAAGAACTGAAATCACTGGTCCACCATCTCGTTCTATGTTGATCAATGCCCTCAATTCCGACGTCAAGACATACATGACTGACTTGGAGGACTCTGCAGCTCCAACGTGGGTCAGTGTCGTTGATGGCCAAGTCAACTTGTATGACGCCATTCGCAACCAAGTGAACTTCACCGATGCTGCCAGAGGTAAGCAGTACTCTGTGAAGAAGCCATTTGGCCAGACTCCAACTCTGATTTTGAGACCAAGAGGCTGGCACATGGAGGAAAAGCACGTTACTGTTGACGGTGAACCAATCAGTGCCTCTCTATTCGACTTTGGTCTGTACTTTTTCCATAATGCCAGAGCCTTGATTGCGGCTGGTGCAGGTCCATACTTCTACTTGCCAAAGATGGAGCATCACTTGGAGGCCAGACTATGGAACGATGTCTTTAACGTGTCACAGGATTTCATTGGTTTGTCCAGAGGTACCATCCGTGCTACTGTCTTGATTGAGACTCTTCCTGCTGCTTTCCAAATGGAGGAGATCATTTTTGAACTACGTAAACACTCCTCAGGTTTGAATTGTGGCCGTTGGGACTACATTTTTTCTACTATCAAGAAGCTCAAGTCAAGATCCGACAAGCTTTTGCCTGACAGAGACTTGGTGACCATGACATCTCCATTTATGAACGCCTATGTCGAACAGCTCATCAAGGTGTGCCATTCCCGTCAAGTTCACGCTATGGGTGGTATGGCTGCCCAGATTCCAATCAAGAACGATGAGGCTGCCAACACTGCCGCCTTAACCAAGGTACACAACGACAAATTGAGAGAGTTCACCAAGGGCCACGATGGTTCTTGGGTTGCCCACCCTGCTCTAGCACCAATCTGTAATGAGGTGTTTAACGAGCTGGGATTCCCTAACCAGATCCACTTCATCCCATCCACTGCTCCAAAGACTGCGAAGGACCTTCTTGATACAAACGTTGAGGGTTTCAGAATCACTGAGCAAGGCATCAGAGTCAACCTATACATTGGTTTGAGCTACATGGAGGCTTGGATCCGTGGTTTGGGCTGTGTTCCTATCAACAACCTGATGGAGGATGCAGCTACTGCCGAGGTTTCCAGATCTCAGTTGTACCAATGGGTGAAGCATGGTGTCACTTTGGAGGACACTGGGGCCCAATTGACTCCAGACTTGGCTGAGAAGATCTTGGATGAGGAGACTAAGAAACTCGTGGCGAAGAGCAATGAGGGAAATAAGTACGAGCTAGCAGCTAAGTACTTCAAGCCAGAGATTAGAGGTGAGAGATATTCTGAGTTTTTGACTACATTGCTGTACGATGAGATTGTCACTTTGGGTGAACCAGTTGATCTGGCTACGCTAAAGGCTTAAATTGACCAGATAGGCGATAAAAACAAACTCCAAGTTTACTTGCTCAAGTAATTGAATTTTAATTCTAGAACGTTCAGTAGTTTCACAATGATCATGTCCAAAGTCAGAGCTTTATCCAGCAAATGGTGAACCCTGCCAGTACCAAGGCTAGCTAGCTCTTGAAGTATTTCCTTGTTTAACAAAGGGTGTGCTTTCGCTAGTTCAGAAGGATCGGTGGAACTATCCAAAGTTTTATGGTCTCTTGTACCCTCTCGCAACGACTGAAACTTCCATTATACCGTTATCGCCAGTAGTTAATAGCGTGGAAGACTCTCATCACAGGCAATGCATATTGTCTCAGTGTTCTTCAATCGTGTTCATGGTGAAACTTTCCCTAATGGGTTAACCTATTCAAAGAAGCACAGGAAACGCGGGAAGGGTGTGATAGATTTAAAACCTCCACCAACTGAATACCTCAAAAATGTATCGAGGTGAATTGCTAAAAGTCTTAAGAATAAATCTGGCGTTATGAATGCAGAAGTAGGCCAAACGTAGAGATCCTCATTGATAGCAACAATGTATCAAGTCCTGACTCGCCAAATACCAGATTGAAGAAGAATTGGTGAAGTTTGACACAAAATAGAGGGGCGGTTGATCCAGAAAGCCTTTCCTGCAAGAGAAGGGAATTGCATCACTGATTAGAGCGGGAAGGCCCCGATAAGAGAACATCCGGGCAAACACAGAGTGAGAGCTTCTATGCGATAAATTTCGCTCTATAGAACTGACCTGCTTGGATTTTGGGAACCATTCACCTAGTGCCTGCTCTTTTTCTGTTTCTGATTTCGGGACTTTGTTGTTGAGAGTGTTCAGCATATTTTGGTAGCATCATAATAAGGGCCAATCGTGTTCCCACCAGTAGAAGTCCAAGCAGTAGGAGCAGAAGGGGAATTTTGACGGTCCAGGCAATGTCCAAGGGGAACAGCAGTTGCAATTGTGAGTCTGCAGTGACAAAAGGCTGGAGGAAAAGCTGTGCACAGTAGTATAAAAACAGTGCAGTCACTAAAGCAAACAGCATTGAGTTCGTGAGTGTGTCAATTGTGTTGGCCAACCACCGATTCCTCCCATTTTGGATGGGACTGTGCTGTCCAGTTAGATTTTGCTAATTAATATTGAATCCGGGTAACCATAGATCTCAATTAAAAAAAGAGCCACATTGCTTTCACAATTAACTTCCACCCCCAACTTCACAGTACTATCCAACATCACAATGCTAGCTAGAACTGCCATCAGAGCCACTTCTCGTGCCCCACTTACCGCTACCAATGCTGCGCGCACCAACGTCACCATTGCCAAATTGCCAGACTTAGACTACGACTATGGTGCCCTTGAGCCATTCATCTCTGGCCAAATCAACGAGCTCCACCACAAGAAGCACCATCAAACCTACGTCAATGGTTACAACACTGCCATTGCTCAACACACTGATGCTACGCAGGCTGGTGATGTCCTAAAGACCATTGAGCTCGAGGCTGCTATCAAGTTCCACGGTGGTGGGTACAGAAATCATAACTTGTTCTGGAAGAACTTGGCTCCTCCATCCCAAGGCGGTGGTGAGTTGCCAACCGGTGAACTGTTGACCAAGATCAATGAGCAATACGGTTCCATTGATAAGTTGATTGGCCAAACCAACACCAAGTTGGCTGGCATTCAAGGTTCCGGCTGGGCCTGGATCGTTAAGAACAACACCACAGGTGCCATTGAGGTTGTTCAGACCGCTAACCAGGATACTGTTGGTGCTGCCTACACCCCATTGGTTGCCATTGACGCCTGGGAGCACGCTTACTACTTGCAATACCAGAACGTCAAGGTTGACTACTTCAAGGCCATCTGGAACGTTATTAACTGGAAGGAGGCTGAGAGAAGATTCCTTGCTTAAAGCAGCGGATTTATTTCCAATACTATATACAGACGTGATACTTTAAACTATGTATTATACACTACTCTTTCGATCGATCCATAACTTTTTGAAGCTGAAAGAAGCAACAAAGCAACACCAAGTTGACAGTCTCAATCCTACTTACATAATCACTACTTCAATCATCACTAACAATTGACCGAGTTCAGCTCATCGCAGAAAGAAAAAAATTCTGGCCATTGAACCAAACAACAACTTAAGGGCAAGATGTCTGACCTCCACGACCTTTTGGCATTCCCACTGCGTCCTATCAACGACTCTTACGTCACTCAACTACAGTTCTTTTTATCAAACGGGATCCCAGCCACTTACACGGTTGAAGATGCTCGAGCTTTCACATTAGAAGAAGAAGCTAAGGAATCGGGGAAGGAATATGTTCCAGAGGTAGTTCCTCAAGATCAAAATACAACCCCTTTGCACATTCTGTGTCGTAACTTGCCAGAGGATGCCAATGAAGAGGAGCTGTCGGTGGTGAAGAAGCTCGTTGATGAGTTGTTTGACTGGGGCGCAGGTTGGAATTTGACTGATCATGAAAACAAGACTCCTGGCGATGTGCTTTTTGAGAGGGGGTTTAGAGGAGGCGATGTATACCAACGAGTGGTGGATGCCGGTGTCAGTGCTGAGATTCTTTTGAGAAAAATCAATGATGGTGATTTTGAGTTTTTGAGTGATGGTGAGGAGGAAGCATATCAGGGGTTGGAACAAGAGCAAGAACAGGAGCAACATAAGCAGGATAACTCTGGAGAAGCAGAGGATCAACAGAAAGAAGAGGAAGAGAAAGAGGAAGAGAAAGAGGAAGAGGAAGAGCAAGGGGAGGATCCAGATACGAGTAGAAAGTTCCAGGAGATTGCGCTAGAGCTAATCAACGACCCGGCAAACACACAGGCTACTTATCTCCAAACTAAATTGGAGTACAAAGACGGTGCACTTGTGACGAAAGACAACCTAGATGGTGTAATGATGGACTGGGAATCCGATCTCATGAAGGCAGGGTGTGGTACAATTTTCAAATCTGTTGATGAACTGCTTCAGACTGATGTGAACAATGAAGACATCGAGTCCGTTAATGTCCTTAACATTGGCTTTGGAATGGGTATCATTGACACTATGATCCAGGAGCGCAATCCCACAAAGCATTATATTTGTGAAGCGCATCCTGATGTCTTGAAGAAAATCGAGGAAGATGGATGGCTCAACAAAGGCAATGTCGTCGTGTTGAAAGGCAGATGGCAGGAAACACTTCCCGAATTGTTGAACCAAGGTATATTCTTCAATGGGATTTACTATGACACCTACAGTGAACATTACTCTGACATGCTGGATTTATTCGATCTTATTGTTGGGCTGTTGAAACCATCAGGTGTCTTTTCGTTCTTCAATGGATTAGGTGCTGATAGACAAGTGGTCTATGACGTTTACAAAAAGATTGTGGAGATTGACCTTAACAACTACGGTATGACGGTTTCTTATGAGGAGTTGCCTACCCCTGAGCTGACTGCCGAGACCAATGATCACCTAGATGACAGTGTCTGGAAAGGTATTAAAAGAGCTTATTGGAGATGTCAAACTTACAACCATCCAGAAATTAGATTTGCCTAGACCTTAAGTCCACAAGCTTGAATAAACAGCCAAAACCCTTCATGTCTTGAATCGTAAAACCTTGAAATCATTCCACCATCAATCAGGTTGCATAGTTTCAACTGCACTAAACAACCCTCAAATGATTCCAATTTGGCTAGCAACTCCAACACTGCCTCGTGGATCCTCCACATTGAGATCCCCAGAGTGTAATTGTGTGCTACCACAGCCACGCTAGATCGGTTGCAATTAGCCAGCATGAGGCCAAAGTTCTGCAAATTCAGCAGCACAAACTTCCTTAGTTCAGCTCTAGTTGCCTCAGTGCAAACCTCATGGACATAGTTCTCATCTGTTTCAAATCGCCAAAACTCATCAAACTCAAGCAGGTAATCTTCATGAATGTTGACCAACTCCACTCTCCATTGACTTACAAGCTTCTTCAGCTCGTCACTCAACAAAATCAAAAACTTGAGGAAGCGGAGTAATCCTGAGATCCAAATGACACCTCCGCCCTGATACACCCCGGAACACCCTGCCTCTTCTGGCTCCTGATGAATCTCCCGGAAAGAGTCACTGTTTGGCCTGTTCCATGATTGTGGAATGTACTTGACTTCAATCTCTGTACGGTTGTCTCTGATAGCTAGATGAATGTGTACAATCTTGTTAGCGTAACGTACGTGGTAGATGATTTGTTTCAATCTCGAGTGAACGAGCATGAGGGAGGACTGGTCTGTGTAAGTGAGCTGAAGAGTGATCTCTAGAAGGATCTCTGCCGGTAGACGAAGAAGCATTATTGCTGTGAAGTGACCAATATACAATGGTGTGCTTGTTTGTACTGATTTTTGTGTCAAGTTTGAAAAAACATGATTGTTGCATATTGGTTGATGAGCTGGCACATGGAGCAATAGGAGCTGCTATGCTGTATTCAAAGACGACTTCTTTTTGTGGTAGTTTAGGGACCACATTGAATAGTAGAAAGTTCTACCACATGGATAGTTTTGTCCATTGCTATTTTATCCATGCCCGCCCTCCATTCCTCATTCTTCCTCTACCATTCTTTAGCCAGAATTTCCTACAAGTATACTACTTCCCAACAAAGATAAATAAGCCCTCAATAAAACCAAGGATAGCAAGCAGTTAAACAAACCTGCAAGCTTTTTTCATCACAGCTGCATTCAATATCATATTCAACTTTAAACTACGGCACTGATTTTCTCTTCGTTTTACTCTACTACTAGCGTGTTGTAAAAAATCAAAGTTGTGTCTGAGATATTAATACCAATCCGAGAAAAGTATAACCCTTTCCTTGAGCTTTCTTTGTCCTCCATCCCCCGCTAGTGCAAAGAATTAAGTTGCGGGTCAGTTGCTGATCCACCACATACCCTGAAAGCTTCAATCTCCTGAACTCCGAACCAATTAAGAATGGTACGAGAAAAATAACAAGTGGAGATTTACCCAATAAAATTTAGCAACGATTGATCATATTTAGACAGAGAGGGGAGTTCCTCGTACGAGCCCAGTGTACAGTATGCATTGTACTCTCGTCCTCTTCTTTCGGGTATTGTGTTGTTGTGTGACACATTTTTGACAGCTGTTATTATTAAGTGACGCATGGCATGGTCCTCCCAATAAAGGCCGAGTTCCAGGAGCAGCAGCATACACACAACCACAGCACAAGACACATCGGACAAAGCCCACGTCAACTCAACACTTGCTCATATCAAATACAGCATTGTTGAAACTATTTTTAGTATCCAGTATTACAGTGTACCACCCTTTAGGAAAGACCCATTCCCTCTTTGGGGAATAGAGGAAGCTTAATCTTGCATCAGTCACGGCATCGCGAAGACTCAAAGAGGAAAGGAGACGACCCATCGGGCCCTTGTTTAAAGTCAAATTAGCAAGGTCATGTACTATGTTTGTTGGCTGAACCGGGACAGGAGCAATTCTAGAAGCCACCAAGAATAGAAGACATGGGTTGAGAATAAAAAAGTATATTCGAACGCAAAGTAGATGTATTTAAGTGGTAGGATTCCTCATTTTATCTCCATATCTCTACCACATACAGAGAACTAATCCAAATACTCATAGAAAAGATAGACTTGATGAAGTTCGCAGCCGTGTTGTCCTCTATTTCCTTCGTTTGCTTCGCAGCAGCCCAGAACAACACTGGTGGTGCCATGGGAGGTGCTGGTGCTGGTAATGCTACTGGTGGTGGCGGTGCCGTCGGTGCTGGTAATGCCACCGGTGGAGGTGGCGCTGTCGGAGCTGGTAATGCCACGGGTGGTGGAAACCGTACCACAAGTGTTTCCACTGGTTTGGCCAATGTCAATAATGCCGGTATGGCGACAATTGGTGTCGCTGCGGTCCTTGCCTTCTTGTTCTAAAACTTACAGTGTTACCCCCTCCCTCTATTTTTTTTCTTTCATTTTCAATTATTCAATACTCCCAATTCTATATACTTAATTATATTTCCTTTATCAATGTGTACAAAGAAGCGAATGAAACAAAGTAGACATACAATTATAACCATTAAACACAATTTCCGCTGTTTTTTTTTTCAATTCTAAAGCAGTTAACAAAAAACCCAAACCAAACAAAGAAAAACACTCATAAATTCATTACACCGACGGATGCATCGCCTTTAATGACACATCGGACGATAGGACAAGGACTGTTCAACGTCGAGGCTGAACTCATCGTTATTGTCATAGTGCTCAAAATCCAATGTCTCAAAAGAGATTTTTTCTCCAGAAGAGCTGACCATACTTAGAGGAGAATGACTCAAGAAGAGAGAACTCTGCTGGTGCTTTGAATGTGAAGGCATCATCACCATCGTTTTAATGTGCTGCTGTGGTGGCTGCTGTTGAGTCTGCTGTGCCGAGGCATGGTGTTGGTCTGGACTGCTCGAAGTCACACTAACGGGACTGTCGATTCCATTGCTGTTGGATCTTGATGTAGGGAATTCATAATGTTTGCGTCTGGTGTTCTTCACTCTGATCTGGTAGCCCTTAGGGAGTCCGGTACACTCACCACTTTCAATGTGTTTCTCAACCCATTCTTCGTTGTTGGCAAACCCCTTGAAGCATGCGCCGCAGTGACCTGGAGTGGTCGTTCTGTTTGGAGACTTGGTTCCTTTTGGATACTTGAAGTGTCTTGCCTTAAGATGTGTTTTGTAGGTGTCACGTCTCGAGAAACCACCGTTTGGATGACACTTGTTCTCAGAGTGCTCGTCATAGAATGGGCACTCATACGCCTTGGTCAAGGCATGCTTCTTGATGTGGCGGGTGAGGTAACCCCTGATCTTGAACTCTGCGCCGCAAAATTCGCACGGATAGACAACTTTGGATTTATCATCTTTGCCATCATCGGAGCAGGAGTGGCCGCTGGCGCTTGTGCTAGGAGAGGACTCCATCATTGGAGAGTGCAGATCATCCGTGGAGGGTGACACGGAGAGTTCAGTGTCGTTCGAAGGCTTCTTATGAAGCTCAATGTCAAAGAACTCTGGGTTAGGCAAGTCAGGGATATCCGGGTACTTCAAGTCAATCACCCCAGTAGAGCCAGTCTGGTTGTCTGAGTAGCCCCAAGATATAACTCCATCCTCGTTAGTCTCCATCTTGAACAATGGCTGCTCGACAGTAGTGCAGGGGATGGCTGACGTGTCTTTCAAGAGCGTACCATCGTACTGAAGTGTTGAAGGGAAGAGTCCTTTCTTGGTCTCTGTGGTGAGAGTATTAACAGTGGCGTTGGTGGTGGTGTTGGCATTGGTACTTTTAGATGGACTCTCGTTATCTCCAGGGAGTTGCTTAAGCGCATGTTGTTGTTGTTGTTGTTGTTGCTGCTGTTTAGACAAGACGGCATCAAAGAGCGACAAGCCGTTGAAGTAGCTCACAACAGAGTTGATAAGCTCAACAATCCCATAGTTTTCCTTGTCGTTCAGGTTCAAGTTGTGGATCTTCAAAAATCCCAACATAGTGATAACAAAAGTGTAGACTGTGGGCGCTAGAAAGGAGATTCGTGCAAAACTTGATCGAGATTGTAGCCTATTTTAAAAGTCAGCAGAAAACAACTTCAATCCTTGGCCCTTGGATATCTGTGATAAGTGGGGGGGCGCTAGATGGGGTGTGGCGGTAGGTCAAAGTGAGATGCTTTTCTCAAATCTGTTTGGATTGATTATAAGTCGTTTTTGCTCCTTTTTTTTTTGTCGAATTTTTCCGAACAACGAACTCCTTTTTCTTTTTTCCAACACTTTTCTTTTTCTCTATTTTAATCTGGTCTTACATCCGGACACCGCGTCAGAGTTATTTTTTTGTCACGTGAAGAAGCGGGGAAGTCCTTACCCGGCCATAAAACCGCAAATCTCTCGTTATAGTCGGTGATTGACGGGTACTGTTTTCATCGGATGCATACATGCATATATGCATTTACCCCAGACCTGAGGTCTTTTTTACTATTTTTTGGGGAAAGGGTGTACTGTCGGAACGTGTGAATTGTGTATTGCAGTGGAATGAGGAAGAGTGGTTTCTGTGAGAGCCATCATGAGTGTGTGGGGTGTGGGGTGTGCGGACGTATATCGCATATCCGCTCGCTTACTATTTCTATTTCTAGTTTTATTCTATATTGTTGCATAAGATTAACCAACAATCGCCAATTTCTGGCTCAATAACATTAGCTCAAACTCTTTGGGCCAGCTCAATGGCCTCTTCCTTTTTCATCTCCTCCTCTACCTGATTCTGCCTGTAACGGTAGACATTGTACCACACGATATCCACCAGTGTGACTATGAGTCCAATGAAGTTGACCCACGTCAGCGTGTCGTTAAACACCAAGAAGGAGACCAGAATAGTGAGTAACTCTTTGAAAATACCAGCAATAGACAGGGTCAAGACTTTCGAACGCTGTAGGATACCGAACTCGAAAATCGTCATGAATAGAACAAGAATTCCCGGCAGAAGCAAGAGTCCCAAGGCCATTGGGACGCCTTTTTGTTCCCAAATATCGGCGTTGATGAAATTAATCCCACCTTCAACAAACAGTCCAACAACAAGCAGGATCCCAAAGACAGAAGGGGACAATTGGTTGATGGTGAATAACGGGTGGCGCTTGTGTGTGCTGTGTTCAACACCATCGACATCTTCTTGATTTACTGGTGTTTGATGGACCTCCTCAGCCTTTTCATTCAGCCTGAGCAGAATTTGGGTCAGGACCCATCTCAAACCGGACATGCAGGCGGAAAAGAGCACCAAGACGAATCCGACCAGGAAATACTTGTTCTGCTTGGCCTCTGGTACAGTATGATCTCTGTCACTCATCAGCATCACACCAACAGTCATCAGCATCACAATCCCCAACAAGTTGTAAGTAAAACGCTCAAGCTTGAAGATGATGGAGAAAAGCAGGACGAATGCAATGCTTGAGGACTTGACCATCGTGTAGGTTGACAAGTTGATGAATCTGAAGCTCATGTTCCCGAAGCCAATGTCACCTGCAGACCCAAGGGCACACGGTAGCACTGTTTTGGTGTACTGTGGCCAATTGAACACCTGATCACCCCTATGGTGTCTGAGGCTGGAAAACCTGATGATAAGATACGATGCAATCGACAGGAGCAATTGATGTCCTGATGTGATGAGGATCGGGAAGGGGAAGTTCAACTTGGATTGCCCAAACATCCATTTGTTATACAAGGAGATGGCCACGCTGAAGACATACCACCCCAGGATGTATAGACCTAGTTGCAGGAGGTCCTTGTTGTTGTGAGCGGGGCGGGTATGAGAGTGAGGGTGAGGAATCTCATTGACAGAGTTGCCATCATAGATAGGCTCTGGTGAGAGTCTCTGTTCGTTTGCATTTGCCGTGGTGACTGAATGCCTCCTTAGAAGTGATGTTGTGGTTTGTGAGTCGGTTGGGTCCATTTTATGTTTTTTCTGTTTAGCTTAGTGACGTGTAGTGTACAGGAACGAGACCAATGGACTGAATCAAACTCCCTTGTTGAATACTGTTAACTGTTGGCTTTCAAAGTACGTAAGCATTTTTTTTTTTTTTTTTTTTGGAAGATCTGACCCACCCCATTGCTTTATTACCCTACAAGGTAAGATAAGTTCTCTAGCCTTTTTCCACAGTGAGCCTTGTTTGAACCAGCGGAAAGAGGGAGAGAAAAGAGAGCGAGAGGCAGGGGCAAGTAGCTGTCCATGATGCATCCCTGTGAAGACACTGAGGTTGAAAGGGATGCTTGTTAATGGCAATCTTGCCAAGTAACCTTGGTAACAGTATTCTAAATGTCCGAAAAAACCATTCGATCAACTCAATCGATCAACCAGAACAAAGCCCAAAGCCCAACACAAAATGTGAGTAGTCCTTGAGTATGTGGGCGGTGGCAAAGACTTCAGCCCATAGTTCTGCGTCGTCGACAGTTCGCATCCTGAACCATCTACAGCTGGCTTCGAGAACGCCTTGACCCGGTTACAGCCTCGGTTGAGATGGCTCAGTTGTCCTACACAGTGGTTTCCAAGATTTCCCGTTCTCTTAGAACATGACATCATCTAGATATGTTTCCCGAAATAAAATTTTTTCGAGTGAGGCGTGTTTACTATTTTAAAACACACCTGGCTTGAAGCTCCCTCTTCCTTATATTTGAAACTGCACAGGTCTTTAACACAAATGCTCGCCGGCCTCGCAGTAGCAGTGCTGGCCATAGCACAGAGCTGTTTAGCCCAAGAGGGGAATCCAAACGTTTTTGTCCCGAGACTGCCTAATCTCCTTGCCTCCTCTGACAACAACGGCGTGTCCTATAAAGTGTTCTCCCGTTTTGGGTTCAACGCACAGGCGAACAACCTTCGTGTGGACATCGCACAACCTTATGTCTGGGTCGTCTCAGCACAGGGCCACACAGTTTGTAATACAACAAACACCACCGGCTGTATCTCCAACGGTGTTTACAATGCCTCTTCGAGTCTGACATCGATCGAATACACTGACTACCAGTCGTTCTCTTTCTTCAATGGAATTGACGTCAACGGATCAATCGTTGGTGATGAGGCTACATTCTACGATGCAAACGGCACGGGCCGTGCCTACTTCCTTGATAACCTTCACTTTGTTGACGCCAATGACACAAACATTGGCATTGGTGGTTTGGGGCTCTCGGGCAGAAACCCCAACAGTCCTATGTCCCAGTACCAGAACATGACCTTTTTGGACACACTGAAGGCAAACAGGTACATCAACTCCTCGTCATACTCATTCTTCCCGATCAACAACCAGTTCTTGTCTTTGACTTTCGGTGGACTCGATCCAAACCAGTTCATCAATGACCTCGTTGTTTTTGATCAGATTCCATTCAAGTCGAGCAACACAGGCACCACCTACAATAACTTTCCCATTGTACCGCTGACGCGAGTCTCTGTTGTGAATGCCAATGGGAACTCTGTCGTGCTTTCCACTGATGCGTACCCTGTGCTTCTGGACTCGAGATTTTCCTATTCATTGCTGCCTTACCAGACCCTGATCAACCTCGCGATACAGCTGAGTGCCTATTACTCATACGACGACAACATCTGGTTCGCGAAGTGTTCCATTGGTGATCTCGGCGCAACTCTTGGGTTCCAGTTTGGTAACCTGACAATCCAAGTCCCAGTGTCCAACTTCTTACGTCCCTTAACTGACAATGACAACAACCAAGTGAAGTTTGATGACGGTGACCTGGCGTGTATTTTATCAGTCAGGCCAAACAATGGCTACGGTTATTCCATCCTGGGTACCAATTTCCTACGTTCTGCCTTCCTCGCTGTGGACAATGACAACAACAAGATTGCACTAGCACAGGCATACAATGATTTCTACAAGAACCAAACAGCTGCGATGTCCGTTAAGCCCGTCAACTCCACCAAAACTACCACAACAAGCATCCCATTCGAGTCATCTCTGATCCAGAGTGGCACCATCCCATTCGCTGTGGGGCATAACCTCACTTCTAGTTATGATCAATTTACATTCAGTTTCAACAGTGAGAATACCCTGAGCACCATTCCGCCTGATATCACTGCCAGAATGACCCACGGAACCATTTACACGGGGAGAGGGGGGGCCTCGACCATCTCAGAGAGTGCGACAGCCTCACAGGTCCCTACAACTCGAACCATGATGGCTGGTGGTTTGAGTTTAAGTGCAGAGACAGGTATCACTGTACTGGGGCTCTTGATGAGCTTGCTACTATAGACTAGGGCGATCCCGTTTATGAAGTGTCACGAGGTTGTGTTTTTGATTGATTTATTTTGTGTTTGATTTTAGGAGTTTGATTTTAGTTGTTGATGCTGATCATGTATCAAAAATTCCCCACCACCGCCCTTTTGGGTATAAAACTATACTGCATCCCGCTTAGAGATAGAGATGTGTTCTATGTGTACAATACTAGAGAGTTTTGCTTATCAATGATAATTTTTTAATTTTGTCTTTAAGTGTAACTATTTCAAGTAGTTCCAAACGTACAGTACTAAAAGTGAACAAAACTCTGGGCCATTGCTTCATCCATTGATGCCCCACGGTTCATAAAACTACTGGCATTACTGGATGCACTGCCAGTGGCTTTGCCGTTTTGTAGATTTTCCTTGATAGATTTGTGCACTTGTTGAATTAATTCGTTGAAGCTAGGAGTCTTGTCCATTGCGCGGTCTTCAACTAATAACTCAGCGAATAGGAACTCCATGTGGTCAATGCCTTGTCTGATAAAAATGACTGGCAACTCACTGAATTTCAACTCCTCACGGAAGTGTGCAACCAACTTTTGCGCCTTTTGAGAAATATCAGTTTGTAAGTTTGGCAAAAAGTTCAAGGCCGGCGATAACTCCTGGATGGAATCGACATTGAATAGGTCCTTTAGCAATAATGGGTTCACTTGTTGATGCACGTAGATAAAAAGCTTCTCACCGTTGAAGATCATGTAGCATCCACCAGACTGGATGAACTCACCAGAGGCCCTGATGTTGACTGGCATGTTGAACTTCCCATACTCGTCGTTCTCACAGTCACTGTCTTGTAAATTGTGCAACTCAATAAAACGTGGATACAAGTGCAACAGCAGCTTATTTAGTGGCAGTGCATTCAACTGGTGGTACTCGTACATCTTGAGGTTGTTGTTCATATCAGTTTTGAAAACCTTAGACTTCTGGAAACTTGAAATGTAAGCTGTAAAGGAGGTCAAACTGTCAGGAAGGATGAGCTGGGTTGGATTGGTATTGGACACAATTGATCTGTACTGCGTGAAGATCTCAACCAACTTATCTCTGAGTGAGTTTTTAATAGCTGTTGAGTGCTGTGTGGTCAAATGAGCCAAGCAGTTCTTGATAAAAATATTCAGAATGGCATCCTGGTCAGCAAAACTGAAAATGTTAGATATTTCGTTGGTGACAGCCGCAACATTGTTAATGACTCTAACTTTTCTTACACCTTTAATATCAGTGTACAAGACAGCAGTTTGAAAGGAAAAGTCTTCGTTAAGAGTAAGTTTTCCGTCATACTTGAATAAGATGGCAATCTCCTGCTCAGATGTCAAGACCGGGAACTTTGGATCTTGGGAACCAGAATCAAAGTTACCATAGTAGTTTTGAATCTGTAGACCATTTGAACAACGTGTTTTGAATTGACCTTGATAACCAGCAGTAGTGGTGACTGATTGTAAAACATCTTGGATATAGTTGAGCTCATCTTTTTCCAAATTGAAGTTTGGATACAACTTCAAAGTACCAGCAGTCTTAAAAACAGGTAAACCCGAATTTTTTAAATCAATAGAGCTCTGCGACACAATGAATAGGTCCAAAGATATATTGGATTTCAACAGATCTTTAACCAAATTTAAGTAAAACTCGTTATTAGGTTTGAAAGTTAGTGGACTACCCTTATCAGCATTGTTTGTATTACTGAGGAACCCAGAACCACAACTTGGAGTCTTAGAGATGTTTGCAATGATCTTACCACCACCAACTTCCTTCAATGCCAGACCAGCAACCTGTATAACGGCACCGTATGCTATGGTTGGGGATTTAAACTGGCTGTATAAGTCGCTGATCTTCATCAAAGCTGCAATAATCTGAACATCGTACTCGCGTGGATCAACAAACAACCCCGAAAAAAGGGGAACGAATGGTTCATCAATATCACTAACGATGTGAACAGATGGAATTTCAGATGTCAACTTATAGAATTGAATTTTTTGGTCATAAGTCACAATACCAACCTTGCAGCCAGCAGGCAAGGAGAACAAGGCTGACTTGACTGATTCAACTGCTGCGGAAATGATCTCATTAGAGGCTGAAACATCGATCACAAACAAGAAATGCAATGGTAGGGCCTGGACTCCACCTTCCCAGTATTCCTTAGGTACTAGGTAATCCACAGTACCCTTGAACAACTCAGGTCTGTGAAGGAAATCTTGTCTGCGTCCATCTGGGCCTATTGGACTGTAATATTCTTGTGGACAGCGGTTGGAGAACTTACACAAGTTACACTTGAAGCTTCCATCGTGGTTAAAGTGCATAAAAGGGTTTAAGTATGCACGACAGCGATGGCAACGGATTGGGCCATTTGTTTCAGTGGTGTCAATAACTGGGACGGGTTCATCAGAGGGGGCAAATGGTCTGACAGTTAGACCCAAGGGTAGCTTGCTTTGAGCTCTTAGTTGTTCAGTGGCTGGGATTTGATAAAGTGACAAACGGGTAAATATTGGAGCAGAGGAGGATTGGTCAAATGCTTGGTAAGTGGTGGTGGAAGTAGGCGGCATCGTATCCTCAAATGTCTTGAAGGTTCTGTATTTCCATTCGCTTTCATCCATTCTTCTGGCAAATGGAACAGACAATGAATCACCACCAACAGAACTATTGAAATCAACTGTGGATTGTTGCTGGACCCGCTGGTGTTGTTGAAGAGGCGCCTGTTGGAACTGGTTGAGTTGTGGCTGCAGTTGCTGTGGAAAACCAGCAGCCTGTTGAACAACTGGGCTTTGCTGAGGTGAATAACCAAATTGAGTCTGCCCATTGTTGAGTTTATCTGGGTATTGTTGTTGTTGTTGTTGTTGTTGTACAGCCTGCTGAAAACTTGCATTGAGGTCGTGGTAAGCTCTCACCGGCTTTTTACGTCTACCGGAGACCTGAACATTGGCAACACCCTGTGTCACTTGTTCAACAGACATTGTGAATGAATGATTGTTCGGAGCTTCTTTGTTTCTGCAAGAGATGTTGATCTGATTAAATTCTGGTGTTGAACTTTTGGTTTTAGAAAAATCTTTCGCGACATTTTGTTAGAACTCCAAAAAATGTAAACAAACATACAAACAAACCACATATCTTCAAGACTCCAGATTGACACTAATCTGCGAATAAGATGGGTGTCACTGGACTTTTACCACAACTCAAGGATATTCAACAGAATGTGTCACTAGAAAAATTTAGAGGGAAAACCGTGGCGATTGACTCTTATGCATGGCTACACAGAGGTGTTTTCTCATGTTCTTGGGAGTTGGCACAAGACCAGAGCACTGATAAGTACATTGCATATTTTCAACGCAGAATTAAGATGCTTGAACACTTTGGAGTAATACCTTACTTTGTTTTTGATGGCGATGATTTTCACAGCAAGAAGGGAACCGAAGTTGAGAGAGCAAAGAGTCGGTTAGCGAATAGGGACCGTGGGATGGAGTGCTTAGCCAAGGGCGACCGTAAGAACGCCGCAAATTATTTTTCCAAGAGCGTCGATGTTACTCCTCGAATGGCGAAGGCTGTCATTGAGTACTTGAAGCGTGAGCATATTAAATTCGTGGTTTCGCCCTATGAAGCAGATCCCCAGATGGTGTACCTTGAAAAGATTGGACAGGTTGATGCAATTATAAGTGAGGATTCAGATTTACTAGTGTTTGGGGCTACAATCCTATTAACTAAACTTAATGACTTTGGGGAGTGCATTGAAATTGACAGAAACGATTTCAAAAGGTGCAGAAATGCACCAATTGGGTTGATGACCCAAGATCAGATGAGAATTCTGGCCTGTCTCAGTGGCTGCGACTATACCAATGGGATACCTAATATTGGGATAGTTAAAGCGTTGAAGCTAGTGAATAGAATCCCTAATATGAAGCGCTGCCTCTCGAGCTTGAGACTTGAGGGCAAAGCTCAAATTCCACCAAGTTTTGAAGAGGAGTATGAGAAGGCGAACCTTTCATTTCAGTTCCAAAGGGTATTTGATCCTGTTGAAGGAAAGATTACAACTTTGAATTCGCCGGGCGAGTTGGACTTAAAAAACCCATTGTTTACAGAATGTATCGGTGAGTTCTTGGGAGAAGAGATCCATAGAAAGATTGCACAAGCTGATCTTGATCCCATCACCAAGGAGCCATTGAAAGCCAGGGATGTTTTCCAAGACCGAAATGTTGTGTTGGGTCAATTTTCAAGAGGGATGCCAATCTCCAACTCCTTCTCACCTGCTGCGAAGAACCTGACTCCATTATCTACCCCAGCTAGCAAAAGGGCAATCAAAGTACAGAGTATCCATTCATTCTTCAAGGTTAAGACGATACCATTTCCTGAACAAACAAGGAAACCTAATCCCACGCCCACTTCTTTTAGGAGCGAGGTTTCAAACAAGGTTGAGTCTACCCCGTTATCCCCAACATCTAAGAGAAGAAAGCTATTCAACTCAACATCCAAATTGCCTGCAGTAAAATCTCGTTTCTTTAGGTCACAAACACAACCAGCAAACTCTTCAACAGATGTGGCGTTACAAGACTCGCCTCTCCTGTCGAAAATCTCTTCATCGCAGCCAATCGATTTCGAGCACAGGAAGACTGATACCCATTCCAGTGATTTTGAACTGACAGATATCGATGATGATGAGAACAAGAGCGACGAGACAATGACAATGAATTCAGAAGAGAAAATACTGGATGGGAATATTAGCACCACCGTGGTGGGAGATCGTACGTTGGATCTGAGTATTGATGAGAACAACGAGGAGGACAACCCCCCCTGCAGCAATCAGAACATTCTTGACCAATTAGAGGACACAATTGAAGAAAGTCTATCAAAGGATTTACAAGGTGGGATTTCTACAGTGACAATGGGCCTTTTTGAGAGATTTGCGATGGGTAACAGTCACACAAGGGATAAACAGGAAAGACAAGGATCAAGCGATCCAAGCCGTGAGAACAGAGAAGCACGCTTGAACAAAGAGTCACCATCAACCAAGACACCGCTCAGACCCTTGACAAATTGGGACAATAATAGACCCGGCAAGACATTGGTGAAAACGCGCGGGAGTTTCATCAAGAACAAAACACTAGACCAGTTTATTTACAGAGGATAGAAATGAACATATACACACCAGGCATTCTGAATGAACGAATCAGCATTTCAATAATAACCGGTTGGTTGTTTTATGCAGGCCGAATTGTAAGCGCAGCACGCATTTTCTTTTTTTTTTGTGTCAAAGTCGCGATAATTTCCTGATTTGGAACATTCCCAGAGATTGCCTGACTTTTGTCAAAAGTCGTATGATTTTGTAAAAGCGGGACGAAACATTTATCAAAAAACGGTTTGGCATCTTCCTCTTCGCATCTATGATCGCTTAACACATTATCAACGAGATGTATTCTTTTGAGGAGTACGACGCGTTCCTTGCTTCTTTTAACAACAGTAATAGTGGCAGCGCCAATGCCAATGGCAACCTGCAGAAGGAGCTGCTAGATGATCCACAGTTGCCAGTGCTCTCCAACCCTTCCCTCTCCACCACCTTTAGCACCAGTGAGGAAGATTTAACAGGAGTGAATGGCAACTTTTTGGACTTTGGAGCACTCCGTCATGGCCGGAGAGACGCCAACGACCTGATGCTCTCACCATACGGCACGAATTCAAACGCATCACCTTCAGATGTGAATGGTTTTAGAGAGAGTAATAGCTTTGTCGGAAATGACCAGTTTAACCTCAACTCCTTGGACCAAACATTACAGGACTCTAATATACCAATGGGCTTCCAAGATCAACAATTCCAGTCCTTTTCAATAAACAGCAACTCTCTCAAAAGAAAGTCGACATCTTCGGACTTTTCTGTGGACAGCCACTCATACCCAATCAAGCACTCTGACTCTGACTCTAACCTGTCATCTGAGCTCAACTCTCCTGATCAAGGCCACAGCAACAGTAACAGCAACAGCAACAGTACCAACAACAGCAGCAGTAACAGCCACAAGGTCAAGCTATCTGATGCAGTTCCTCATCAGGCTTCCATTTCCAAGAAAAGCTGCAAGAAGGAAAAGACTTCACACAATGCTATTGAGAGAAAGTACAGAACAAACATTAATGATAAGATCAAGGATTTGAGAAATTCTGTACCTGCTCTTAGAGTACTCGTGGATAGCGGCGATGAAGATGCTGACAGTTTGGATGGTTTGCAACCAGCCAAGAAGTTGAACAAGGCCACAATTTTGTTGAAAGCCACCGAGTATATCAAACACTTGGAGGCGAAAAATGAACTGTTGAGACAAGAGAATGATATGTTGAAGTTTAAGATCAACGAAGCTGGGATCAACTCCCAACTTCTTGAACAAACCATTGGGAGTTCTAATGGAAACAGAGCCTTCCAACAACAATCCCAAAGAGGCAACCTAACTAGTAAGCTTCTACTGGGAGGCTTGGCTTGTATGGTTGGATCTGGACTTTCAGATGATTTCAACAGTGGTGACTCCAGAAGTTTGTTCGCAATGCCTATACTGAGATATGACAACCTATCCGGTTTCCAAAGTTTAAACAAGCCATTCTTGGCACTATTTAAGATTATCCTTATGGTTGGAGTACTGGCAAACCTGGTCCTACCCATGTTCCTACACGGAAAGAGAAAGCAGAAAACTCAAACTGAGACTATTGCCCTCGAAGATGTTAGAAACTTAAAAAGGTCCTCGGCGTGGTTGAGTGTCTTTACTGGAAGATCGAATAACGAGTATGTTAAGAACTCAATCTTCAGAGCTCTTTGGTTGAAAGTGAACTACTACAACTCAAACTTTATTGTTAAATCTGCTGTGCAAGTTTACGTTGACCACATGTGGACTTATCTCCAAAAAGTGAAGTTGAATACCAATCACAATGATTATGATAACTTAAAATTGATTTTATCTTTGCCACACGAGGAGACGATCAACAACGAAGAGTACCTTCTGAAGTTTATTAACGTGGATAGATTAATTGCAGAAGAGCAACAGACTTCCACCACCGTTTTGCTTTACAACATGATCAATGAAACTATGACCAGGTCTACTGTCAGAAAGTTTCTTATGGAATCAGTGGGCAATCCAAAAAGACCAATCAGCGAAACAACAGCCAAATTGTTGGAAGAGATTGATGACCAGAACTTGGAATTGCAAACCTTGTTCAACCCAACTGACGCGCTTATCGATAAATTCCAAAGAACTCTGGAAACCTATGATTTGTCCAGAGTTAGCACAGATGATTTGTTGATTCTATACTCTGCCATCATTCAAAATCTGGTATTTACGAAAAAGGATTACAATAAAGCCAAGCAGTGGTTCTTCAATCTTGATCTGCGCAAACTGCAGGATTTTAACCTACTTGGTTTCACATCACTGTACACCATTGTGATGTCCATGACTTCGAATAAGGAGTTGTATGCGGACGACCAGGAAGTGATTTTCAAAATTGAAGAGTTGTCTGGTTCTCTCAGAATATGGGCAGGCAATTCAAAAGGCTCTGTCTTGAGCTTTAGAAAGAGATCCCTTCTGATTGAATACTTTGTTAATGTTGGTTTGTCTTTGAATGGGTTGGATAAGCAGTCTGCTCTTTCTGTGAAGTAGACGGCTTATCCCACAAAGGTTAATGATGTCATGATTCGTTTCAAAACGGAAAAAAAAGTGCACTAGAATGCTGTTCCTTGTTGTTTTTATATATTTTTACTAGTTAATACCTAATGCTGTATTTATTCCTGGAGATTCGATAATGTGTAGCTTGTCCAAGTCTAGATTATAAGATTATAAGATAATGCACTGACTTTACCACTTGAACTATAGTAGAATATTCCGGATTCAGCTTATCAGTTCTGTTGAGTGCTTGCAGTACTGGTAGTCACAATGGTACCGCTCTCTTTGATCTTTCACCCGAGTGCCCTGGAGTCATGAAAGAGATGGGCTCCAAGCGCATTAGTTTATTGCCCTACATATATTACACGTGATCACACTTAGGCCAAATGAAATTTAAAATTACATCCGAACACCACATCAACAGCTTGCCGCAGAGTGAAAAAATACAGACTCCTAAACGCTGAAGACATAGTGTAAGCACTCAGATTATCAACAACATAGCAAAAATGTCTAACGTCTCTTCGTAAGTGACAGAATCCAAATGAACAATGAAGTGGAGAGCATGCTGCGGTACCGAACTACCCCGAACAATACTTTGATTTATTGGTTATGATTTCAAGTTGGAACAAATATTACAAAACAAGGTGAAGAAATTAGGATTCAGGACTCAAGAACTGAGAAGCACTTTCACAACGGAGCAGGTCCTCTGTTGAATATCCACATATCCAGAATTCACCGCTTAATGAGCAGAATCTCAATCACTCAATATTTGAGATGTCAAGTCTGACATGCGGACTTTGTGTGCTTCATCACCACAACATAGTTCACCACTCCATTGCTCGCACTTCAATATACTGAACCTGATACTAATAAACTTACAGTGATTTCATCTGGGCCCTTACCTCCAAGCAATCTTCCTTCTTGGTCAAGAGACCAACTGGTGTTTTCTCTTCTGACCCATTGAACATCTCTGCTAAGAACTCTAAGAACTCCTCTGGCTTGGCTAACAAGAAGGCTCTAGGTATTTCCCAACAAGACGGTGCCATCATTGTTCAGTCCAAGATTGCCGAGTTCTCCAACAAGCCAGCCAAGAACGTTCAAACTATCAAGTTCAACAAGCACAAGTCCTCCAGAAAGGTTGCTAAGGCTGTCTCCACCTTGGCCAACGGTTACAGATCTGACTTGAGATCCGTTGCTGTTAGAAAGGCTTCCCAGTTGTCCAGAGCCAACACTGCTAGAAAGACATACGTCTCTAAGGCCAGAAACTAAATTTCTATGTCTTGTAATGAATAAAAATTAGTTGATGTACAGTAAAAAAAAAACACCGTAGGCCTACGGGTTCTCTTGTTCTAAGTGATTTTATAACAGATTTTAGAATATAAACTACATAGATGGGGCTGGAATATATCATTACACTGGATTTTACCTGAACTGATGAGGAAAGTGATGCGACCTCAAGACGAATATCGAAATCTGAAATCTTGAGTACATCCAACCTAGGGAGCGTCTGGCAAAAAATAGATAGCGGACACCTTGGCATGAATCTACGAGCTTTCGGTTACTACTCCCCGGTGGAAGTCACCTTGATTGCTTGCAACCTTTACAAGTTTCCCGAAACTGCGACATTTGGGCTTCTCCGAAACGAAGGACGAAAACATCGAAGGAGCCAGACTCCAGTGAAGGAATCAGTTCAATTTTCAACCTTAGTTATCATTTCAGGGGCCCCAAGGTTTTAAACTGTTCTAAAGCTTGACACCTAACGTAAATATATACCCACAACAACTTCCACCATTGGAAGTCTACGCCGATAAATCCTAAACTCCACATTCTTGGGGTCAGGGTCCAACAGACTTGATTCTCCGCTATTGAATGCTTGGCTCAGCCGATCAATCGTCAGTTCACCCCCCTAGTAGGTTCAAGCAGTCATGAACGTTTTGTTTGAATCAGTATGATGCTATATACCCACATCATTACCAACAGAGCACCGAAATTGAAGGGTTTCTAGTCCTCCTTCTAACGAGGAAAGGAGTTTCCAGATCAAAAAACAGTCAACACCGAGAGGAGACGAATTCAAGAAAGAAAAGGGGTCAACATTTGTAATTCAATCTGGTGAATCATTGAGCTACGCCCGAGTCCATTTAATTCATAACCAATTGACTTTTGGTTCTGGATTAGGTCGTAGCACATCTTATCCTAAAACAGCTTCCAGATAATCAAGCCAATTTCATGCTCCTAGCCGTTCAACTTTGTGTGGTTTATTGTTGAATTCGCTGGCTAAGCTTAGAATATACTGGAACTGAGGGAGTTTCTTCCAGATGTATTCTGGAATCACTGTTCAAGAGAACGCTGGCCTTTGGCTGCTTGCTGGCCAAATGATATTATAATATCGCAGACTTTCATTCTTTTTGGAGAGGGATTCTCAATATTTGGTCTACATATCCCTAACCATTTGATTTCTGGTGATCTCCAAGTAATGTTTAGAGGCTTGATCCTCAGGTATGAGATTTCAATTAAAGGCAAAGCAAGAGAACAGGATCAAGATATTAGAGATATGATCCAGATCTCCAGGAGGAGTAAAACTGTGGGAATCACTTGGCTGAACAACGCCTGAAGAGATAGCACTCATAACCAAATACCTGAACTTTTGGGCGTTGCTAAATCCTGGTGGAGGTATTTGACAAAGGTTTGCAGAGTTGGTTCTTTTGCGGGGAATGAAACCACAAAACAGCTTTCGCTTCCTGAACCCCAAGAGGTTGTGATGAACCACGCACATGCCTCTGTCTGTCTGAATATAAGCCCAAACTATTATATACTCTCAGTGGAGTCCGGAACTGTCAACACGAATGGGAAGAGAGTTAGCCGACACATGTCGATCTCCCACCTAATAAAATGGAGAGCTTTGTTAAGCCTGCTAGCGTAGGTGCTTTATATTGGCTTGGAAGGGGTATTGATGTAGATAACATGTCAGCTTGCGCTAACACACTTGTCTAGGTATCGTGCCTAATAGGGTATGGTTTAGAGACGTGTTGTTGACATCGAATGAAGCAGGGAAAAATTCTCTTCGTAAACTGCGCTTGCTCCAAACGCCAGTGCCCCACATCACCCCCAAATCGGCCCCTACCGCATGTCAAGGTACTGTATAGGGTGCTGCATAATATCAGAACCAGGTGCGATACGGCGTTTCAGCCTTGGCTGCAAGGAGATCACCCGCCCGCTATCGACTGTCGAAGCAACAGTTAAATCAAAGCACATATGGTTGTGCTACAAAAGAAAACACAGTCCCCAGACTCAAAGATTGTGCTATATATCCACGGCCACTATTACTTGTGAGCTGCCTGTAGCTAGCACAGAGACGGTTGCATCAATTCTTTGAACAGCTTGACTGACAGGCTCACGGAGTTGTTTCCCCCGCCTAAATGGATGACTTCTACAGCCCGGAATAATATTGCCCGCAGCATACTGCATATTTTTCCGGGACATATTCCGTTTTGTCTTGTTTCGCGTATTGACGGGCGTAAATTCCCTCCTTTAGGGTGAATAAGGACATTTTTCTGAACAATAATGAGCCATATGAGGCTCTAAGCTCTAGTTGTCCCGTATGCATCTAAAAAATTAGGCGCTTTCCCCTCCCAGAATGAGCTACCTCGTTTGGCGTCGGTCACGTATGCAAGTCCTCTTTTTTTGTGGGGCATTTCAGTATCCAGCCATTGTATACAAACTGAGGCAGGTTCGGTTGGTATAAATCTGTTCCATAGAGAGCTTCACAATCCTTTCAACTAAACCTTCCTCTTACTTTTATCCTCCATCATCTTCACACCAATCATGTCTTTCAAGGATGACCAAAAACCGGAGACTTCTCACTATGAGGACGACTCCAGCGAGTTCTCCAAATCGATCAAGGATGAAATCAAAGTTAAGCAGAATACTGTCACTCTACCAACTATCACTGAAGAGCTAAGAAAAAACCTTGAGGTTCCTGAGATCTTAAAAAGATATTCGAAAGAAGAGCTCGAGGAGATGTCTGAACGGGTGACCCGAAAGGTTGATCTCAAAATCTTACCAATGTTGGTTTACATATACATTCTCAATTACTTGGACAGAAACAATATTGCATACGCCAGACTTGGTGGCCTGGAGGAAGACTTGGGATTAACCGGGAATCAATATCAGATCTGTATTTCGGTCTTGTTTGTGGGCTACATTTTGATGCAGGTCCCCGCCAACATGATCTTCAACAGACTTGGTCGTCCATCACTCTTCATTACCGTTATTATGACGTCCTGGGCCATTGTATCCACCTGTACGGGAGCTGTTCAGAACTTTACTGGTATGATTGTGGTTCGTGTTATCCTCGGGTTTACTGAAGCTGGTTTCTTTGGCAGTGCCTTGTTGTTGTTATCCTGTTGGTATACAAGAAAGCAACTCTCACTTAGAAACGCCATATTGTACTCTGGCTCCCTTCTATCGGGTGCCGTCTCTGGTCTGATTGCAACTGGTATTATTACCAAGATGGACAATCTCGGTGGATTGAGATCATGGAGATATCTGTTCTTCATTGAAGGTGGTATCACCATTCTCTCAGTTCCGCTGGCCTATTGGATCTTGCCCGATATGCCACACAACTCCAAGTTCTTGACTGAAGAGGAGAGAGAGCTAATATTGTGGAACCTGAGAAAAGAGGTTGGTCAAGATGACTCCGATGCTGAGAACCAGGAATCATACTGGACCACTTTCTTGTTAACAATTAAAGACTTTAAAGTCTTGACCTTGATTGGTATCCATTCATTCCTAGTTGCTGCTTGTGGTGTCACTAACTTCTTCCCATCTGTCGTAAAGACTTTGAATTTTGACAAGATGACCACTTTGGCGTTGACTGCACCACCTTATTTATTGGCTGTATTCTTCACTTACGTCTGGGCTCGCCACGCTGACAAGACTGGCGAGAGGTTTCTTCATGTCGCTATCCCTCTGCTACTTTCTTTGCTGTCCTTTATCATCGCCGTCGCAACGACAAACACAGGAGCCAGATATTTCTCCATGTGTTTGATGATTCCCTCTCTATATTGTGCGTTCACCACCATTTTGTCCTGGGTCTCAAATTGTGTTCCAAGACCACCGTTGAAGAGAGCCATTGCAATTTCATTGGTGAACTGTTTGTCCAACTCAACTTCCATTTGGAATGCCTATTTATATCCGTCCTCAGCTGGACCAAGATACGTTGTTGCCTTCGCCTGTAACTGTGTGTTCATTGGTATCTCGCTTTCCCTTGCTGTTGTCTTGAGAATTATGCTGAAGCGCCTGAACAAAAAAATTGAGAATGGCTCTATGAACTGGGAGAAGGAGCTTGGTAAGGGCAATGATGGTTCCAAGATCTCCCCAGATTTCAGATTCTTGATATAGGATTCCGGTATACGTATCTCTCGAATAGAAGCGATGATTTTAAATATATTCCAGTAGACACAAAATCATAGCTCATCTTTCACTTCTTCTTCGCCTGCTTCTTGCTCAGTGGTCTCTTTCTTCTCGACAACCTCTTCTGGCAATTCATAACCATCAATGGCTACCAACTCTACATCAAAGACCAAGTCAGCGTTTGGTGGAATGACACCGCCAGCACCACGTGACCCGTAGCCCAACTCAGAAGGGATGGTCAACTTACGCTTCTCACCAATACACATACCCAAGACACCTTGATCCCATCCCTTAATCACACGGCCAGCACCCAATGGGAACTTTATTGGTTCGCCTCTGGTGATGGAACTGTCAAAAACTTCACCGTTTTCAGCTAGCTTACCAGTGTAGTGCACAGACACAACATCCTTGTTCTCTGCTTGACGTGGACAGAAGCTCACCTTCTTGGTGATGCCAATCTGGAGACTACTGGCCGAAATAACAGTAGCCAGAAGAGCGACAATGGAAAATAGAACAGATAGTCTGAGTTGGAACATTTGGCTATTAGTTGGTTTTGTTGGTTGGCGATTATCTGTCTTTGTGATCAGTTCACATCACAAAAATGGTGTCCGGGTGTAATCTACAAACAATGATAAGGTAGGAAACCAAAACACTCTTCTTTCTATTTATCGTACAACCAGGCGTTCTTCAAGGCCTTGGAGCCATTAAAGTATCTCATCACAGCATATACACTCACCAGGAGTGCGAGACTTCCGAGTAACTTCACGTAGTCGAAGCTCTGTGTCAATTTGTCAAATTGTAAGGAAGGTGAAACCCTCGTACAGAAAATATCAAGACCATAGGCACACACAATAGAAGTGGACTCCAAGTTAGTTGAGAAAGTGATAATTTTGTCTACCAGAACGGTTCTTTCATGTGAAATGACGTTGTTTTCGTCAATCGTAATCACTGGATCGTATGGTAAAAGCATAAACTCCAGCTTCTCATCACCAGTCAAGTCACGGCCTTGGACTCTTCTGGCATTTATAACAGGTTTTGGCAGACTGACAATTTGGCCGTTATCCAGAGCCGCAATAACTGCTTTAGTGGTAACGCCGAACCTGGTCTTAGAAATTGCTAATGCGTTGATCTTGTAAGGTAGAATGAACGATTTGGATAAAACGGCTGGTGGGAATCTAGCGTTGAAAGAAGATTGGTTCGAGTTTGAATCCGACAATCTGTGGTTTGGAACAAGTGATTCATACAGATCAATAGCGACAATCTTTTGGTCAGGTGTTGGCAGATTACTCCAGTAAGAGTAGACAATCCAGTGCTCTCCAAAAACAATACTGAAATTCTCATTGGCATGGACCAGTTCGTCATGCTCCACAGAATGAAGAACCTCACCAGTGATTGTATCAATAATGTGAATGTAAAGAGTCTTCGTCACATTGTTCAAGACACCGACAGCACCTAGATTTGGATATAGATACTTGTAAAGAACCCTTCTATCGCCCAAAATAACACCAATGCTAGCGATTTCCTCATTAGGGTCTTTGGATACGTATCCAACAATGGTTTCATCCCGTGTGACTTCAAATTTCCACGTCTGATAAGATCTTGAGTTGCTTATTTGGTATCCTTGAACAAAAGCTTTTGAATACTTCACGTAATAGGTATTGTGGAACTTTTCTGGTGAGCTAGAAAGGACAATGTCGAAACCTCCTTGGATTTCAACCAAGAAATCCTCCTCTTCCGACAATTTGGTTACTTTAGAAGGAGCTGTAATCGCATGAACAGCTAAAACTTCACCACTGACAGCATCAAGTACGTGCCTCGCACCAGAGTCGGTGAAGACAAACACCTTCTGGTTCAAAATACACTCCAAACCGATGATCTTTTCATTAGTGTTGAATGTCCACACCTGTGACCCATCTAGTGTGTTTAGCGCAATGATTCTTCCATGAATGTTAGCTGTAATCAAAAGCTTCTCGAAACCAAAATACTTGTCAATGGCCTTGTTGGAGTCTGGGAGTTCACCAGTAGCCCATTGCTCAAAGCGGAGCCAGCACCAGTTGTAAAAGTCCTTCAGTTCTTGAGAATGTCTCTTGAGTCGGTATATAAAAGCATTTATGATATCCAAACATTCTTCATACAGAATTTCGTCTGTTGTTATAGTGTCATCCGAGCTCAAGTCAACGATACAATGGGCTGTAATATCCGCCAAAGAAGCATCTCTAGTCCATTCTTCCTCATTGTTGATGAAGAAGCTGAATGTGTTGTTGTGGTACTGAATCAGTGTATATACTTCCTCAATTCCATCAGTAGAAGAAATCAAACGAAGGATATTATCATGCTCAATCTTCTCCTCGGACAAGTAGCTCTGAAGTTCTGCACCAGTGTCTGCGTCAAGAACGTTGACTAAATACTCTGTGTGTAGCACAAAAGTAGAGTCAACGTACTGTAACGAATACTTAAAGACATTCTCAATGGTAAAATGAGGCTGAGTATCAATGGAATAAACTTCAATGTGATGATTTCTCTCAAACGCGAGATACTCATCTGTTTGCATTGGGAGGTATACGTAGAAATCTGGTAGGGCTTTTAGATCAGATAATTGACCAGTTGAAGGGTTCACTGTGATCAGGTAGTACTTGTGAGTCTTGAACACAATCTTGGAACCATAGAAATCTTCAATAGATTCAAACGTGGTTGGTAGCACGTGTTGCTTCAAATCTTCGCCGTCAAAGAGTGCCACATGAGCATTAGAAGTACCAATCTCATTAAAAAGAATCACAGCATTGCCATTGCCCAAAACGGAGATCTTCACTTTACCCGACTCTCTAATCTTTCCACTGAAAACAATAACACCTGTAGCATCAATCTTGTGAATCTGGCCATTAGAAAGAACAACAACGACCGAACCATCGGTAAACGCAGCAATATCCTGAAACTCCGAGTCAAACTCAGCAAGTGTCTCAACGAGAAATCCCTGGTATGAATCCCACACTTGAATTACAGAGTGGCCATCGACATGGTTCACACCAGTGACGACCTTATATTCGCTATATCGAGCAATTCTTAAAGATGCACCTTCCTTCACATCCTTAAAAGGAACTCTCCACTTGACATCCCCGTTTTGAACACCAGCAAGGATGTTGCGATCACTCAGCACGTTGAAGTAGTCTTTTTTAGGTGAATGCACATTGCCAACTTGGAATTGGCCAATGTTGAGGATTTCCCAATCCACAACAAACGCCTCATCAGCAAAAACAGCTGAACAGAGGTTTACGAGACCACACAGCAGTAGGAAACACTGCAGAAGTCTCATACTTAATATTTGGTTGTTTGGGCAAAAGGCGATCTGGTGGGAACGTTTCCTCTGAAGATTGTCAAAAGAACATTGAAGCGGTTATGAGCCATTGAAATTGTTCTTCACTTTCGGGGACAAGAGGCGTTGATTCCGAGGAATAATACTACTACAACCAGAGGGGGCTAAGGGGCGGGGGGAGCGTCGATTGGAATTTATAATCTGACTTCTGACCAGGCCCATAGGTCAAAAAAACACCACTTATATACAAAACAAACTCTACATACCGTCCATACTCCAACCTATGCGTGCCCAGTACATTTTCTGAGGTATAGATTTCCTTTGCCAATGATATTCCTTTGAAAGCGATTGTGCTATAACCTGTATTGTTTATATCTCCATGCCACATTTGTTTAAAGATCAGCAGTCTCTTCACCACGCCATTTCGTGGTAGTCTGGTTCAGCTTCTGTATTCAACAGTGGTGAACTATGGAGCGTTATTTCTTCAGGAGATTTCCTGAAGAAATAGACCTGAATCCACAAACCAGCAAGATTTAGTGACCATAATGTAACGACGAAGGGTCTCGAGCAGCCCTGTAAAGGTGATAGAGACAGTATTGAACTTTGATAGTGATGTCTGATGTGGCAAGTAGGTCAGAACGGGGTCACGTGTTTTATATTTTCTCTAGTACCATCATGCAGTGTTCGTTGCAAGGCTCGCCTTGGTTGGTATAAACAATTCATTTTACTCATGCTATATATGCTATGGATCTCATTCCTCTTGTAGATGCTGTTTCTGCATAGTATGCTCGCTATCTTGGTCAATGGACCGGAATTTTGGGATAAACCGCACAATGAAGTGGGTATCATGCGCTAAACTGGACCACGGATTGTTCAATTCCCAGGCCTCCTCCAGATCAAAGTCGTCTTCAAGCTTGTTATCCTCGGGTATATTCAAGGCTGGTCTCTCCATTTCGAAATTGGAATGTGTTTGGTAATTTGGAAGAATGTCTTTGAAGGCGTTTGTTTGTAATTGGTCTAAGATTTCAGAGCTTCTTCGTTGGTTGAATGCTCTCGCTTGCAAATAAACCTGATGCATCATGGGACTAGCTTGAGAGAAGTCAATGTTCGCAGATTGAAAGCTACTTCTCTCTTCGCTGTTCTGAAACTCTTTCTCAGAGTTCAAAATCCAAATATCAACCTTGTCATTCCATTCCTGGAAACTCATCGGTTTCAAATCCCATGGCCCGAACCAGTAGTTCACCCTCTTTCCTTCCTGCAAAGCGACACGTCTCGCCTCTTTGGCCTCTTCATACCATGGATCATACGGTAATGTGAGACGAGATACTTCTAACCCTGAAGTGAAGACTAGGTACCCACTAACCAATGTGTTTGCCCACTTCGATACTCTGGCCTGCAGCGTCTTAATATGCCATCTCTTCCTCACATTAGCAATCATTAACATTCCAACACCCACCTGGAGTCCGGTAAGAGCCCATAGCCCCAGGGTACAATCACTGGCTGGTACAAGAGGGCCCCATATTTTGAGTCCAACTGTTGGTCTGTTGTAGAAGACGATTTTACCAGACTCCCCTCCTGATGACCCTGTAGAAACGCTGTTTGGCTTATCGCCATCATTTGATCCACTTCCAGGCGGCATGTAGACACCCATTTTGGTTTAACTATATACGGGATAGCTCTGTACAGCTTTTCTAAATCTTGACTGGTTGATTGTTATGGGTCTCTTGAAGAGACAGGTTTCTAGAAATATTGAGAAATCAAATTCCGAGGGCTACTTTACAAAAAAAAATACAGTCATTTTCTACCCCCTAAGCTGGTTTGGTGTATATCTCGACTTGATTGCGGATTCTTTGCTAATTGAATAGTTTCTCTACTTGAGAGATTTAGGAAAATTTTAATTTTCCAGGTATATCTTAGGTACAAGTGTGGTACTTTTGTTAGCTCACGTCGCGGCTAGTACGACTGGTATGACTAAGAGAAGCCTTCAAGTTTTTGCAATGGCGTCTATTTTAACCGATCAATGGGTAAAAGTTTGAAAACTATATATCTGCGTCGATACGGTGAATCGCTTAATCTCGCTCATTAAAGACATTAAATACATAAAGCTGAGTATTTCGAGTTTCACATATCCTGATAAAGAATGTCAATGACACTCTCAGAACTCACCAGTACGAAAGTCCGGCTTGTTCATTAATTGAACAGTACTCTCCTTGAGAAGGAACCACAACGAGATATGTTTTCTTTGGAATGTGTGCTCTCTCAAAAGGGGGCAAGCTGGTGTGAAGCAACTATTAACAATGTGGCAGAGGACATGTAGAAACTATCAAGTGAAAGCTTTAAACCAAACGCAAATAATGTTGAAACATCGTAGAATATTTGGCCCCGTCTAAAGAACAACAATGAGGCAAGTACACTGGTGTAGGTACGGGTGTACTGGGAGATGATTTTACTATCCACCAACTTGCATCCCTCATGATAAAAGCTGATTCAATAAATAAGGGTTTAAAAGTATCTTTCTATAGCACCACTGTTAAGCATGGTGGTGCTGGTAAATCCATGAGCAGATGGAGTATCTTCAACTAGTGATGAAGAGATCTCAGAACACCAGTTACGTATGATTGGGCACGCAAAAAATATCCAAATTAACATATAACATGTAACAGAAGAGAACGTCTCAGAGCTTGATTCTCACCTGGAGTTTCGATCCCCTCTCGTGAGTGAAGGTGACATTTTGATTAGACTTCAACGTTCTCCCATATGTTCTGGGTGTGGATCTGGCAGATCCAGGTGCCTGTTGTGCCGAAATCTCGTGGGCAGAAACCTGTGGTTGGATCGCTGGCCTATCTGTGGTCTCAAGTGCCTCATCGTAGGATAGAACACTGTCAGTACAATCAATACCACCAGGTAACGTAGTAGAAGGAACAGGCGTTCTGAAAGTCCTTGGGATATCAGACAAGTCCGGTAGAGATGGACCTCCTCTTCTCCCGGTTCTACCTTGTCTTCTTTTTCTTCTAGAATCACGCTCCCGAACCTTGTCGAGTCTTTCAAGTTCAAGGTTGCTCACCTCCAACATTTGTGGGGTGTACTGAGGTAGTTGCGGCTTCGGACGAAGGTAGTCTTTATATGTGACAATGCCTCTTACATGACTTCTTATATCATCTTCTTTGATTAATCCACCTTTGAAATCATACCCCGACAGATAGAGGGACTTGGTGAATATGTGTGCTTGTTCTCTAATAGAATGGGCAATGGCAGATCCAAATTCACCAGGCAGTGATAGTTCTTCACACATGCACTCGGCAAATTCCTCAGGGCTGTTTTCAGGGTTAGAGATATCCCACTCAAACTGATCCACTAGTTGGTTATTAGAGATAGTGATATCCAACTTAATCAAAATCCTCAAATCATCACCAGAGGAAGAGTTGTAAACATGTCTGTGATAATCAGCAATCTGCTCCTTGATTGACGCCAGGACGCTTTCCCCAAGAAGCGGGTTACTGAACTGATAGTCCTCCATAACCATAGCCACTAGGTTCTCCACAGTCATTGTCTGGTCATTTAGATTCCAAAGAAGTGTGTCTCTCAGTCTAAAATTATCCCTCTCACCCTCGAAATCCAATCTCAAAGGAACCAAGTCCTCCTTAGCGTAAGCTTGCTTATCCAGTGTTGCTCTAGAGATATTGATATCCCTCAACCTAGTAGGTTTCTTGCGTTCATTAGGGATTAACACTCCAGTAGGTCCATCAGTGAAGCCATTACCATAACCTTGATAACCCTCACCCCAAATGCTTTTTGTGTATTGTCCTTGATTAGAGTACTGAATCGTCTTCATCCTGGCCATCTTAAGATCATTGAAGAACTTCAGATTCCCATAGAGGTTCGCAATCACCTGCTTATTGCGTATGGCAGCAAGTTGAGTGAGTTCCCTATTGGCAAGATCACGGGATATCAGTTGCTCATAGACGAGAACATCAGTATTGGGTTTGTCCAGCTTTTTGCTCCAATAGTCGAGACTAGGCAGTGGTGATAAAAGGCCACCGGGAGTCACTTGTTGTTGGAGACCAACAGATTGGGCGGTTGATGAGCCCTGGAGGGATGAAATCTTTTGTTGGTGCTGTTGTGCTTGTATTTTGTGATGTTGTAACTGTTGCTGTTGTGCCTGTTGTTTGATTGCAGTGGCAAGCTGCTGTTGCTGCTGGATGGTGAGATTTGCTGTGTTCAAACCTCTACCAGAAGAGTTTTGGGCGTTGAGGCCCTGCTGCTGGAGAAGCTGGGCTTGGAGTTGCTGCTGCAAATGTGGAGGAATATTGCTCTGATTGAAGTTCATCGTTAACGATGATACGAGCAGCAGGCGCTGTGTGGAAGAAGTGTCAAATTCCTTCTTGTTTGTTTATGTTTTCTTGAGATGGTTATTCTTGCCCGAAATTACGAGGGTCGTTTTTGTTCTGGCACGTGATAACACCTCGGAATATCAAGGTGAATATCTGTTTAGAGGCTTAGCACCTCATCTGTAGCTTTGGACGATTCAAAAGTCCGTTTTCAGGACACTAGAGCTTCTGTTATATTTTGAAATAATTTGTTTTGTTCGGTTCCTACATAACTGCTCCTTGTAGGTCTCTAAACTTATAGGCACTTCTCAATACTAGCCACAGCGAATTCGTGAATCGATGGACAAGCAGTCATTGATATTGTTGACAAACTAAGAAACAAATTTCAACAAGTTACGGCCAAGCAGTTTTAGGGATGTGACCAGAAAGACGAGCAGAGTTGATAGTATAACTGGTACGTATAAACCTCGTATTTTCAAGCCCAGTGAACATTGGGCACTCGTCTTCCCTTAAGCTGTTTCACGTATTGCTCTCTAAAGCTCAGCCTTTCAACCCCTAATATACACTAACGTATGCTCTGAGTCCACCAGAAGCCTTGACTATCGATGGAAGAAGCAATCATTACTGGTGATATCGTTCATGAGATAGTGACAGGGTTCAGGTCACTCGAACAGTGAAATCTGAGGTCTTACTACTAGAAGTATCCCGGACTTTCTCCATAGAAGAGATTGGCTCGGTGACTATGATCTATCCCAGACTCTTTAAGTGAACTAATGCAGTCTTCAATATTCTGTTATAAAAGAAGGAACTGGTTGTAATGTTAGAAAAGCAACAACTGGAAGCTCTGCAGTAAGTATATCTTTAAAATACATACAGCATCTAGGCTACAACAAAACCAAAGTGGCGAAAACAAAAGGTTAAAGAAAACCTATTGGCGAGTGTGCTTCAGAATCGGAACAGTGGCTCTTTTATCTAAGTGGGCAATATGTGCAAACCAAAACTAGCACAAGAACCTACGTGGGCTTTGGCAAACAACTAGACTGAAAGAAAAGATGGTGTTTGAGATAGGTGGATTGAAAGCTTTAAACCGCTCAGCCCTAGCTGTACCTACTCGCTCTCACTCAGAGTTATCTATTCATAGAACCGATCAGTTTAAGAGGTGCGATATCGGTGTTACTGCAAGGCACTTTGCCGTTTGCATTTGCATTTGAGGATCGACATGGAGTTCAAGGGTGGATTTTGACCTATAGCTATGTGTTCAGATTTGGGATCACTCAGGAGCTCAGGAGAGCAGTGGGTGTATCCCTTAACCCTATAGTACAACTTCGGGGGTTGAAAAAGAAATTAAGAGCATCCCAAGAGCAATTTTCTTGCTTCTTGGGACTTTCGTATACACCCACCCACCGGAAAAGGCATATTTCTTAACTCCTGCTGAATTATTCACTAGGCCTGAACGCCGGCCCAGCCTAAGGGGGTGTTTGAAGGTGCAGTTCTATAGAAAGCAGCCAATCGTAGAAAGGATTCTCAAGCATGAGACATCAAAATTATGTATCATGTTTGGGACTTGATCTGAACGTTCATTTTAAGATCTGTTGTCAACATCGGTACCAGTATTCCATTCAGTGAAATCAATAAACAGTTGCCCTTTATCAAACATTGATTAGCACGAGACTCTACTGGCAGCCTTCTCCTAGGGTTCCATCCAGAGCTTCTCCCTAAGTATTGCTGCTTCTATTGTTGTCCAAAACGCCTTGGCATAGCACTTTCTCCAATATCTCCGCAAGATGAGAAAAAATGTGTCAAAGAACAGCAACCCAGGAAGATCTTCCGAAACTGCATCTGCAGCACAGAATAGAAATTTCGGTGGTATCGGTGATGTTTCAACACAGCCACTCGAATGAGCAATGAAGTCGTACTCTCAGTTCGTAAGCTCTTTACCCGGATTTTGGAATCAGTTGCGCGTCCTGAACCACTCATCACAAAGCTTTTACACACACAACATTTAAACGATCGAATCATTACTTTTGGTAGAACATTGAACAGATATACACAATCAGCCAGCAACTATGTAAAAGCCGTGTCTCACTTCTCAAAATCTAAACGAAAATCTATCCAGTGCATTTAACGTTACAGAGTCGTAACCCATGCGCCCAATGTTACCCTCTTGGTGTGATATAAACGCAGACAGTGTACCACGATGCTGTATCGGCGGTAACGGTGCCGCAATCATTGATGTTGCATCTGGGGAAATACGTGGAGTTGCTGTGGAAAGGTCAAATACTGAAGAATCCAGCTTTAGGGGTGGCGTCGAAATGACGGGGGATAGAGAATTAGTAGTAGTTCCGACCACGGGTGAGCTTCGGCGTGATGCATTTATGGAGGGGGGTAATACCGTTGATGTCTTGGTCGTTGATCCAACTGAACTTGATCTCTTGGTTCTTGGAGATTTCTGGAACTCCACCATAGATACTTCAGGGTAAATATCTTCAGGGATCTCGATCCCTGTGAACACATGGTCGGTTGATGGCGTTTTGTTGAAAAACTTGGAGTTTGTGTAACTGTCCGTTGTGGTGTAGGAGATCAGATGCAGTTTCTCTCCCTTTAGAGTAGTTAGACTAAAGCTCTGCTTGATCAGTCCGTTGTCCCTGTAGGTATAATTGGAGTGGTTGTGCATATTCCCTGTTGGGCCACTGGGATCCATCTCTCTGTAACTGAGGAACGATCCAGTGACACGAGAAGCACTCCAACTGCGGCCGTCTGTCCAGCGCCTCATCTTTGCCTCCTTCTCGTTCCAAATAAAGACATCGCCGGCCTTAATCAACTCACGCTCATGTTCCTTGAGTCTGCGGGTTACCCGTGGAATCATGTTAATACGGGCTGCCTCAAGGAGGATTATGGCGTCTTTCGCCGTTTGCACAGCTCCCCTATAGCATTCCATTATTGATGCACTTTGCTCAACAGTTTCTATGTGGAAAATATCATGGGGCTCAGCCGAGTGGGACTGTAAGCATATTTATAACGAAATTGTTGGCAATGTGACGGTTCTGTTGATAAATGCAGTGTGAAAACTGGGAACCTTTGACTTCCGCACTCGACATGCAGCAACTTGCAGCTTTTTTCCTTTCTTTGGTTCATCCGATAAACACCAGAAGTTTAATTTTCGGCCGGTGGGTGGTTATAACGGTGATACGCTCAACGAGGCTTAGCCTTTCAAGTCAAAACTCTAAGATTTTGACTGTACTTATATCAGTGGGGTGCCACATTAAACCAGAGCTGAGTCC
The DNA here is from genome assembly GCA_030558145.1 of Barnettozyma sucrosica. Classification (NCBI taxonomy): domain Eukaryota; kingdom Fungi; phylum Ascomycota; class Saccharomycetes; order Phaffomycetales; family Phaffomycetaceae; genus Barnettozyma; species Barnettozyma sucrosica. Next base: position 291,732 of record JAJMRY010000002.1, read on the forward strand.
TGATTTAGGTGGGGATAGGAATCAGCCAGCCGATCACGTTGTAGGCCTGAAAGTCAAGACCGAAAACCGCGTGTCCCACACCGATTCGAGAATGAAAAACTTGCTTTACCGCCTCCTAGCCTCACGATTCCTGACTGACCACTTCATTGCGGCAGGTAGATCTCGGCTGGCTGATTTTACTCCCTTTAAGTGCAAGGAACTATACATCAGGCCCACAGAAAACGCTGGTGTTCTCTTCTGTTCATGTATACGTGAGGGTGGCGGTTAAATGAGCCTAGGACCCTCCAACCTTCAAAGCGCGACCCGCAGAAACACGCATCAACATAGTTGACAAGATTAGTCTAGTCTTAAATTTCAAACAAACTTTACAACTAAGATAAGGACACAAGGAAACAGTAAGCGCATGTCAGATATGAGCAGAACAACTTCGTAATGTGGAGCATTGATGTCCTTTCCCTCTCAAGTACCGTTAAGCATGCGTAATTGTAGTCACATTCCATCTTTTCCAGAACTTCACAAAAATCAACAGACGCGTGCGGGGATAAATTGAATAACTAGCCGCACGCTTGCTTTCTGTCAGGCGTAATTGGTCTGGCTATCACTTGGAAATCACAAACCAACCTAAGTGTATATAAGGCCGAAATGAGCGCAGCCTGCCTCGATCGATGGTCACATATTGTCATAGATACTCCTGCTGTTCTGCTCTTCTGCTCTTCTGCTCTTCTGCCCTTCCACTTTCCACTCTCCACTCCCCCCTCTCCACTCTACTGAAATTATTGGTCAACCACTGTTCAGGTTTTCAGGTTTCAGGTTTCAGGTTTCAGAAGTCAGTTTTTTTGATCTTGCTCATATCATTCCATCATGCCTGATATGTCTCTGAAATCACTGTTGTTTAGAGATGGATTCATTGATCTGTCGCATTCATGCTAAAATGCCCCCATCACTAGTATATGGGTTAGCCATGGTGCTGCCCAGAGGGGTTACAATGATCACTAAGTCACTCACAACCATGCAGTTTTGTACATTTTGAGTGAGAAAGATAAGGTTTCACAACAATTCTGGTTTAAGACCTATTAGCATGTTGGGATGCCCTTGGTTTACTTCCCGTGAAGTCGTTGTGTTGAGGTTTGCAATTTCACGTAGACTCAGAAAAGAATATTTTAGGTAGCATTGCATTTCCTAGGTCTTGCATTGAAGATCAGGACAAGAAACCGGTCATTCGTCCATTGGATCCAAATGGAAACTAGGGTCTGAGTTGGGCAATTCGGCAGCAAAAGTACGACCATTGACATCCAGTTTCTTAAGTATACCGATCCCGTCAATTACAATTAACCAATCAATACAGCCCGGTTAATGCAAAATATCAAATCTGATCTCCCATCAAGACTTTCTTCCGATCTGTCGGAAGTCTGGAACTTTTAAGAACCACATAAAAAAGGGCAGAGAGTGTAGGTGGTTGTGAATATACCATAACCGCCGCTGATTACCACATTCTAAGGCAAGTCTTGTCATTTTTAGGAGTAATTTATATGGCGATTAAATCTGGCAACTTTCACAGGTCTATATGAAGAGGGGACCCTTGTTCAAACCCTCTAAAATACCATAATCTAGGAAGGGATAGGATATGATACATCCAGACACTGATCCGATATTGAGAGCCATATTCATATTGGCTCTCAACTGATTCTTTTAAAACCCTAGGCTCTTAACCAATTCATTTGCGATCTGAACTTGGTTGAGAAGACTGTTAGTGGTCAAATTTCACTGAGTTTGAAAAGAGTCCTTGACTTCGTGTATCGTCTTGGACTGTTTAAGAACATTATGTACCACTTGGCTTTTTTTAGTGGTCGAAAGTTGAGGCCATTTGTCTGCCAGCAGAACTCGATAGAGTTAATCGGCTGCTAAACCATTCTTAGGCTCTCAATAGTATCGGAGGTCGGATTCCCAGAAAACATTCACACATCGGAAAGCGCCACCAGTATCCTAGAGCCTGATGAATGGAAAAATTTCCTCCAGGTCCAAAGACCAAGTTAAGTTAGAAAGGACCATGAAGTCATATTATAAGCTCCTAGATTCCAGCTTTTCTTGGATAGGTGAAAGATAGACGCGAAAGGATGTAAAAAAAATGGATGATTCTATTGGAATTTAGGAGCTACAAATTCCGAAGATATCGTACATTAGTACAGTACTTGAACCTCTAGACATTACACAGCGCTGGTGGCAATAAAGGACTCTTGAGGGTTATGAAAATGTAAAAAATGATTGAGCAAAAAGACCTAGTCTTCAAATTAAGCTTCAGAGATTTTGGCAATCGGCGGTGCTCTTGTTTTTCCCTTTCTGAACAACTCATCAACATCTTCAATGCCTAGGTCCTTTGTTTCGGGAACAAAGAACCAAGCAAAGAAGGAAGAAGCCAGTAGACAGGCAGCAAAGACAAATCCAAGCTTGAATCCAATTTTCTTGGTGACAAATGGAGTGAATAAAGAGATTAAAAAGTTAGAGAACCAATTTATAGATGTTGAAATGGCAATAGAAGTTGCTTTGACTCGAACTGGGAAAATTTCAGACACCAGAACAAATGCAACTGGACCCCAAGTAGTGGCAAATCCAATAATGTAGATACAAGTGAAAAAAATCATGCAGATACCGACAGTTTTACTGTCGCTCCCATCCTCTCCAACGAGCGCAAATGAACCCAAGCAGGCATAAACCAACATGCAAGAAAACATCAAAACAGAACCAGCAAGCAAGCAACTCTTTCTACCAAACTTTTCAACAAAGTATGCCCCAGCTGGGGTAGCAACAAAGTTGACACCTGCTAAAATCATAGCAGTGACATAAGGGTCAGCAATACCAACAGAGGAGAACAAAGTGGTTCCATAATAGAAAAAATAATTAGCACCAGAAAACTGTTGGAAGAACATGACCCCAATACCAATGAACAATCTGAGACCCAGCTTTGGAGAACCAGTAATAAATTCATGCCATTTACGGGCATTATTGGAAGCAGCTTTGGTTTCTGCCTTGGTTGCAGCAATTTTGTCAACTTCAACATGAGCGAACTCAGAGTCCGGGGTTACATTGTTCAGTTTTGCAAAAGACTGTCTGGCACCTGGGATGTCATCATGTCGGTTGATCTTATAAGCTGCTGACTCAGGCATACAAGAAGTTCCCAGTGCAGTCAAAGCAGCACCAGCAAATCCGACACTGATTGGTATCAACCATTGCTTATCGGTATTTGGGTAACTCTTCTTACAACCAAAATTGGTGACATTCCCCAAGAGGATACCCAAAGTGATCATTATTTGATAAAACGTCACCAAAGAGCCTCGGATGGAGATTGGTGCTGACTCTGAGATAAACATAGGAGTCAGCACAGAAGTAGACCCCACTGCAAACCCAGTAATGATTCTTCCAACAAAGAACTGAACCCAAGACGAGGAAACAACCGAGGTCATTTGGACAATCAAACCTATCACGTAGATAGTGACACTAGTAAAGATGACAATCTTACGACCCCATATGTCAGCTGTCTTTGGTAATGTCAAGCCACCAATGGCACAGCCAATATTGAAAATCGAAATTATTAAACCAATGGTGAAACTGCTAAACTCAACGGCACCAGTCTCAGTGTTGGTAGTGTTGCCAAACCTATTCCTAAACCCTGGAAGATTGGAGATACCACCAATAGTACCGACATCCCAACCAAAGATGAAGCCAGAAAATGACGCGGATATGCACAATGTAGCTGGTAGCTTCAAGTCCCACCAAGTTTGCCTGCCATCGATGGGAGCCTTTTGACAACTGGTGGAGAATAAGGATTCTGTAGACTTTCTGGAAGAGGATTGGGTAATGACGTTTCCATTCACCTCACATTTCGTCTCTTTAATTCCTTCTGACATTAATAGTAGATTTATCTGATTTGAGACTTTACTGGGATGAATTAGAGAGAACATGATGAAATATGGGGTATTCTTATAATAAAAAGATCTCCTGACAGAAAAGCCCAATGAGAATTAACTCATCGTTGAAGAATCCCAGAGGGATTTTTCGAAAATGTTGCAACATAGGTCTCAAGCCGGATGTTTTACTGTGATTTTTTCTTCTCAAAATGCGATTTACGCTGTACACTGCTCTATACCGCTCACCAGATGACTCCGTTATCAACACTGAACCGCGTTATTCATGGTATCTATCAACAGATCCCCAAAGCTTGGGGGTTGAGGGGTATAGGAGATTCTATGCACCAGAGTCACCACCCCTTAGATATCGCCTCGGACGCTATCCAAAGGTCATTGGGTCTGCGCTGTTGGTGCTGGATTTGGGATTCGTTCTTCACCCCCTAAAACTACTTCGAACCTCAGCCCCAAGAGCTCGCTCCGCTATTACGTAATAATACGAAGTCCCGACCTGTCTGAAAAAAGAGGCAAAATACGGGAACTTTCAGAATATCAAAATATCTGTTTTGGTATAGAGATACTTGGGGAAAAGCTACTGCTCTGCTGTGCCTATCTAGTCTCCATTCATCGCATTCACTGGAGAATCCTAAACATTGAGCACTGAAAGTTTCAGCTCTTTTTCCGAGATCTCTTACGCTTTCTTTCTATTTTTGGCAGCTCTTTTTCCATCACACGCCTCCTATTGATCCTCAAGGGTGTACTGAAACTCACAGTTGCAATACACAAACCACTCAAAAGAAAAAACAAGATGGTGAGATACCAGAACGTTCCCCATAACTCATCCAGTGATATTCTGTTTGATGCCTCCGAAGACATTGAACTTCAAGATGTGAGACAACAGAGTAGAGCAAACACCTCAACTGATAGCAAAGCTCACAACGACGAGCAGCAACAAAGCCTTCTTGAATCATTCCAGACAGATTCAAGTGATGAGACAGACATTGATATATTCGAAGACGATCCTGAACCGGATAAGGATGGCGATATGCGACTACATCCGGGACAGTCCACAACACCCAACACTTCTATTCATGGTGATGGCGCTCTCTTACAAGATCGCATCAATAGAAATCTAATGAACTCAGCAACTGCGTCATCTTCCGCTGCTTTGAACGACAATCCTCTCGACGATGATCCTCTTTCTTACAACCTCTCCACTCAGAACACTGGCACTGTTGCCAGCATCAAGAGCCTGTTATCCTACCAGTCGTTGAGAAACAGCTTCAACTTTCTTGATCGAGTGTACAGACCGCTACCTGCTAACAGAAACCAAGATGTTGGCTCTGGCTTGGACGGTGTTTTCTCCAACCTTGCAGCTAAACCTGACCTTGCATCTGCACCAGTGGAATCTGACAAGCCACCAACATACGATGAGGTGTCACAAGATCAAACCCCGCCATACTGGGAGAACTCCATTGTTGCTCCTGGCTTCATGGATGAAGTTTTTATTGATGGGTTACCTGTGGGGAACATTATCAACTTTGTGTGGAACCTTTTAGTCTCTACTAGTTTCCAACTGGTAGGGTTTCTTTTGACATACCTTCTCCACACATCACATGCTGCCAAACAGGGCTCCAGAGCTGGCTTAGGATTTACATTCATTTCCTATGGCTGGAGTATGATTCCTAAGACCATCGTTTCTAGTAGTGCCCAAGAGAGTCTGGATGATTACAAGATTGAACCAACCCAGGCTGGACAGTACGATGGATTCGCCTACAATGGTGGGAAAGTTCAGGGCACTCTGAACAAGTTTACATCAGCCCTCTCAAGTGCAGTGAGCCAGTCATCAGCTGATGAAGAGAAGTCCCCACATTTGAAGGCCATTGGTGTCTGTGTGATTGCCATGGGAGCCTTTATAGTGATTAAAGCTCTGGCGAACTACCACAGAGCGAAAAAGATGGAAGATGTGATTTTGCAACCTCCACAGAATGAACCAGAGGAGCAAGTGTAACCTTATTTATCATTTTTTACGAACATGACCATATGAACATGACCATACGACCTTAATCCGAAACGAAACTGTAGTTTATAACATTCGTGGCCGTACCAAGTCACTATTTCTCCTGGAAAGTTTCAACAAAAAAAAATAGCCCATTTAGGACAACGAACTCCTTTCTAAACGGCATCGCACAATACTGCAGGGCCATCCAATTCATGAGCCAGACTACCAAAACATACGGTGTAACGCCGCCCATCTCCACTTCGGGTCCAACTCCGGCTGAGAATGTGCTCAATGATGGCCTTGTGCAGGAACTCAAAAGACAGGGATGCTTTGCCAGCGAAGCAGAGGTCCAGAACCGTGCTAATGTTTTAGGCATTCTTCAACAAATTGCGCAAGAGTTTGTGTTCAAAGTGTCCAAGAACAAGAATATGAGCGATGGGATGGCCAACGATGCTGGTGGTAAAGTTTTCACTTTTGGCTCGTACAGACTGGGTGTGTATGGACCTGGTTCTGATATCGATACATTGGTTGTTGTGCCTAAACATGTGACGAGAGATGACTTCTTCTCTGTTTTTGCTGAGATCTTGAGAGGTAGAGAGGAACTGGAGGAGATTGCTCCTGTGCCAGATGCATTTGTGCCAATCATTAAAATCAAGTTTTCTGGAATCGATATCGATCTGATCTGTGCAAAGCTGGATATCCCTCAGGTACCCGTCAACATGACTCTTGGAGACAAGAATCTGCTGCGGAATCTAGATGAAAAGGATCTGAGAGCATTGAACGGTACAAGGGTCACTGATGAAATTCTAGATCTAGTTCCAAAGCCTGGAGTCTTCAGATTGAGTCTTCGTGCTATCAAGCTGTGGGCTTCAAGACGTGCTGTGTATGGTAATGTGTTTGGTTTTCCTGGTGGTGTCGCTTGGGCTATGCTTGTGGCGAGAATCTGTCAACTATACCCTAACGCAGTGAGTGCAGTCATTGTTGCGAAGTTCTTTCACATTTTGACCCAGTGGAACTGGCCGCAGCCCGTCCTGTTAAAGCCGATTGAAGATGGTCCGCTGCAAGTCAGGGTGTGGAATCCACGAGTATACCCTCAGGATAGAAATCACAAGATGCCAGTGATTACTCCTGCCTACCCATCGATGTGTGCCACTCACAACATCAGTGCCTCAACTCAAAAGATCATCATGACAGAGTTGCATAGAGGAACAGATACCATGAATGACATTGCACAGGGAAAGAAGCAATGGAGCGATTTGTTTGCTAAGCATGAGTTCTTCTTCAAGTATAAATTTTATTTGAATGTTCTTGCGTCCACTAAGGGAACTGATGAAGAGCATTTAAAGTGGAGTGGGTTGGTGGAGGCCAAGTTGAGATTGCTGGTACAGAAGCTGGAAGTTTTCCCGGGTGTTGCTGTGGCACACCCATTTGTGAAGGAATTCCATAAGACCTATGTCTATGAGACTGATGAGGAGGCTAAGGAAATTGAAACAAAGTTTGGTAACTACAACTTGGAGAAGGATCTTGCAAAGTACAAGGAAGTCTCTGATGAGAACAAGGCAGAGATTGCGGGAGATGCAAAGAGAATTCACTTAATGGCACTTTACATTGGTTTGGACATTAGCACGGAAAATGATAGCAAGAAGTTTGACATCCATGTTCCGTGCAACGAGTTCTTTACTCTATGTCGTTCCTTCCCAGAGTACGAGGACAACAAGGTGTTTACAATCAGCATTAAACCTGTCAAGGTGTACGACATGCCAAGTTTTGTATATGGAGAAGGGGAGGAAAGACCAGTCAAATCCAAGAAACGAAAGAATCCCAAAAATGAGAAGAACAGCAAGAGACCAAAATCAGTCCCTGGCAACTAAATACAAAGAAATAGTAGCATAGAAACCTTTGAATACAGTGGGGGATCCTGTAAGAATATTTAATAAGATTTAGCCTAGTGTTTTCTAATTTAATACTACAAGCACTTTTTCATAAATGGTGAAGACGATACCACCAGAAAAGAACAATCTTCCCAGCCTTGGAGTGGCACCTTTCCAGAAAGCTTTTAATCCCTCCTCCTTGAAAATTGTGGTAAAACAGTTGATAGTACTAGTGTACTTTTCAGTTGCACCAAGTGCCTGCATTCTTGTCTTGACTGTATCAATTGGCATGGTGGAGTAAACGGTAACGATACCAGCAAAGGCACCCACAATGAAGGTCATTCCTGCACTCAATGGCTGAGAAGCTGGAGTATTGGAAGCTGTCTGAATGGCAGTTTTGATTTTGTTATAACAGCCTAGTCTGACTGCTTGGTTGGCAGCTTGACGCATAGAGACAGGCAAGATACCAGCGTACAGACCTTTAATTCCCAGATCTCGAACCACTCTGAGTGAAGCAAAGGCACCAGTCTGGTACTTTGGCACTTTGGCCTGTTTATCATCAATGACAGCGGTCTTAATGGCTTCAAATGGTGTCACGGCTACAACGGATTCGAGCAGGCCAGCACCCAGCCCGGCAAGTACACCACGAGATCCAGATAACTTACCATCTTTGTCCTGCAAGAGCTTTTTGATGGAGTCGAACCCGAGGAATCTGGTGGAGGCCTTCACAGTGTTCCCCAAAACAAAGGCTGGGCACCCAGTGTACAAAGCAGACACGCCTTGCGCCTTGGCTGTGTTGTAGATTAGCACTAACGGATTTCTAGAAGCTGTGGATGACTTGTCTATCAGTTGAAGTCTAGTTTTGGCAAACTCGAATGGGTAAGTCGCCACACCTTCAACAGCACCGGCAATACCACCGGCAATAAATGACTTGACTGGGTCCACTTTCTTCTTGGTGTCTTCCTTGGCTACCATTGTGGTCGGTTATCTGGTGAAGAGAGGGTTTCTCGATAAAGGTGCAGACGATGATTCATCTTCGAGAAAGTTTCGCGTTTTTTTTTCGGCAAGATCTTGACAGGTTTTTTTTTTCATTCTTTTTGTTTTTGTTTTTGTTTTTGTTTCTGATTCTGATTCTGATTCTGATTCTATTGTCAGCACAAACCAAAAACATGGGCATCGCCATGAAAAAGTACACAGATGAGCAGAAAGAGATTCTCATTCGCCGTTTTGAGCAACAAAGTGAGTATATGTTGTATCACAAACTCAGTTCCCCACCCCAAACTGACCTGACTTTCAGGAAATGAACGTCGCACAAATCTTAGAATCGAAATGGAAAAGATGAGCCAGATCTTCGAGTCAAAAATCCTCAGACGTTCAAGTCTCGTGCCCAAGAGATTTGCAGAGTTGAAGATCAGAGATGTCCTCTCAGTTGAGCGTGAACGCAAGATCAAGCTGGTTGAGTTGATCCAACAGGTTGATAGGTTGAAGAGACAGGCGCTGGGATCAGAAGACAACCAGGAGTCCTTGTACAAGGAAATGCAGAGGATCAGAACGCATAGAAAACAGAGCTTGGCAGCGAACCGAGCTAGCAAGGTAGTGAAGAAGTGAACGACACAAGTTGCTGCTGCTGCTGAGCTTAATGAGAAACTGTACACGTTTGTTTTGATGGCTCCTCCAGATAGTCTGTGGGGTTGGTCTCTGGGCACGCTATCATTTGACCCCCTTACTTCTGGCTCTCGTGTCTTTCCAACTGCCACATTAAAACTTCAATTATGTGTGTGGGGGAGATCCCAGGTTGCAGATGGCAACTGACATCACCCGTCTTATTCATGGGATAGAGAAACATTCCCTCACCCAACTCGCCACTAAAAGCTTTTTTTCGCCTGGGTCCATGGTATAATACCAACACCAACACCGGCTGCCCACAGTCGCACGCCTTGTCTTCTTGCCGCCGGTGCCAAATGCCAATGCGAATGGCGCAGGACAACGAACAAGCGTTTGCAGCCCTGTGTGTGATTTGCCGCCGCGAACAGCGGAGGTGAGCCCTTCAAAAAAAACTTCTACCCCGCTCTGACAAAGCATATCTGGCTGCGATTTTCCTTTTTTTTTCTTTTTTGGTCACCCACCACGGTTCCGAATCGCAGGGTCAATTTAATTTTTAGTTTTCAACGCTGTGAATGTGAAAGTAACGTAGCTGGTTTTTTCTTTTTCCTTTCCCTTGAAAAAAAAAAATCCGTCTCCACATTCTGACAAAAACATCAACAAACAAACAAACAAACAAATAAAGAGAGAACTACTAGGACAGAAATCTGACAGCTGGTAATGTCTTCATCCTCACAGCTCGGTAGCACGCAGCCGCCTCCTCTGGCCACAGTCATGGCGGCCACAACGCTCCATTCAGAAGACCCTACGTCGTCTAGTCCGAACCGTCATGCGACAAGTCAAGTGGGGGTGGCGGCACACAACAACAACAACCACCATCAACCCCTTGACAAAACCAGTGCAGAATATATCATGAAAACGGGACTAGCGGGCGGGCTCGCTGGCTCCGCCGCCAAAACCCTGATTGCTCCTCTCGACAGAATTAAGATTCTTTTCCAGACATCAAACCCAGCGTACAAAAAGTACTCGGGTTCTTTTGTTGGTATGCTTAGGGCTGGGCAGAAGATTTACTTTAGCGATGGTCTCGGTGGGTTTTTCCAAGGCCATAGCGCGACCCTGCTCCGGATCTTCCCGTATGCTGCCATCAAATTTGTGGCATATGAACAGGTGCGCCGTATTCTGATCCCCAACGACGACTTCGAGACTTCCGTAAGGCGTTTGATGTCTGGATCCATTGCTGGTCTGTGCTCGGTGTTTATGACGTACCCATTGGATTTGATCAGAGTCAGACTGGCATTTGACACAAAGAAGTTTCAGCGCCAGTACATGCATATCCAACACAAGGATCACTACCACAATCTCAGACAAGGCCGACTCATTACGATCATTCAGGAGATTTACGCCGAGCACCCTATTGTCAGCAAGCAGTTTTTTCTCATAAACTGGGCCAAGCGTACCCTTCCGGGCAGCATTTCCAACCTAACCAACTTTTACAGAGGTTTCATCCCAACCATCATGGGTATGGTCCCATACGCAGGTGTCTCGTTCTGGACGCACGATTTCATTCACGATGTGCTACGATACCCACTGTTAAAACCATACACTGTGGATTCTAGTGCAACTAGAAGCTCCCGCTCTGGGGGCGTCGGTAGTGCCAGGCACGAGCGGTCACCGCTTAAGACTTGGGCACAGCTGCTGGCTGGTGGTATAGCTGGTATGTTCTCTCAGACGGCAGCGTATCCTTTCGAGGTTATACGAAGAAGAATGCAGGTTGGCGGTGTCAATAATGGTGAGTTTATTGGCATTGGAGCAATCTCGAAGATCATTTGGCAAGAAAGAGGGTTCAGAGGGTTTTACGTGGGTTTGAGTATCGGATACATCAAGATCACTCCAATGGCTGCATGTGCCTTCTACGTTTACGAGAGATCCAAGTTCTATTTGGGAATTTAGATTGCATTTGTTAGTTTCTGGTTTCATTTGTTGCTGGAAATATCACCCCTCTTTACAGCACGCACACTAGTGGCATAAAAGCCTTTTTCATCTACATATACATTTTTTTAATATCATCCATGCGGCTGTGCACTTCTATTCATTAGTTAAGAATCTCATCGGCAGGAACCAGCTGCTCCAGGACTGCTATACCTTTAATCGCATCAGCCAAATCAGATCTTGCCAAGCTGGAAGAAATTTTGGATTCAGCATAGGCCTTAGTCAAAGCTTTGTTCAATCTCACCACACCAATACTCTCTAAAGTGGTCAACACTTCTAAGAACTCTCCCTTCTTTAGCACATTAATCAAAGAGTCCACTTTCCCGTTCCTTAGATAAAACTCAAAGAATGAGTTCAGAGTTAATACAGAGTTTTTGGACTTCTTTGCCTGGTTCTCGGCTTGAATCAACAAACAGATGATGTGCTTCTGCAAAAAGTTTAAGGTCTTTAGCTTTGAAGATTGATTCTGATTAAAAACAGAGTTGCAAACCTTCACCACATGGTTGATGCGGACCTGTGGTACATTGTCCAAAGTATAGACTTGTTGGTTGAAGATATTACCCCCTCTCGTTTCCTTCTCACACATCTCAATTGCATTTCTGCAGATATCAAATGCTTTTCTCAGATCACCAGTATTGGACGAAGATCTCTTTGCAGTCAACTGGATTGCAGCAGGGTGAAACAATGGGATCTTTGTTGAGTCCCTGTCTTCGTTCAACAGTTTCAACCTAGACTTGATAATGTTGTCAATCTGTGTCGCATTGTAAGGAAGGAAAGAAAGAGTGTTCGGGTTGAGCCCATTCATCTTCAATCTAGGTAACAGTCTATCAACCATGTCCAAAGCGTTGGAGATGCCAACAAGTACCATTCTAGCGTCTCTATGCATCACCCATGAGAATATCTCAAACAAGATCTGTTGATCAACAGTGATCAACTTGTCAAGCTCATCAAGAATGATGATGTTCATATCTGCTCGGCTTTGATCACTCAAAGTTGAGATCAGTGCTTCTTTAGATTCACGCAGTGGCACTCTTCGGCTATCGGTCAAACTTTGAAAGATCTCCTGGTAGATGTTATTTGTTTTAGAAACAGTCATACAGTTGATGTAAGTATACCCCAATTTGTAGTCAGTACTGTTAATCTCACAGGTCTGGACGGGTCTGCCAGACGAGGTATTAATCAACTGAGATAATGTCTGCATCACCTGAGCGGTCTTTCCTGTTCCTGGTGGGCCACTAATGTAAAGAGATGTGGATGTTTGGTTGACTATATTCTGAAGAAAGAAGTCCTTGAGTGCACGGGCCTCCTCTTCACGTTCAGGAAGATGAGATTCTACCTGATGGTTAAAGCTCCTCTGGAAGACAGCCTTGGCTCTAGTAAATATTGATCTTTGTACCTTGTTTGGTGGGATGTTTTCTTTGTTCTCGTCTTGAGATGTCAAAGCAGGGGCATTTGGTGGTTGTTCTTCAATAGGGCTTAAGGACACCACAATCTTCTCGTTCTTGACTGGAGTCGCTGGTGGACTAACTGGAATTATTTTAGGAGGAGCAGCGGCTGTGTTTGCAATTCCAAAGTCCAACTTCTTCGCAGCTGGATCTTTGATAGCAGTCTCTCCCCTAACCAGTAAGTCAGTCAAAGCAAAAGTTGGCTTCACAATCTTGCAAGGAGTTATAGGAGGTGTCACAAGGCCATTGTCTAACTGTGAATCCATTGAAGTAACAACCTTCTTCTTTCTTGGTGGTACCGTCTCTTTTTCCATAGCAGGAGTCTCCTCTGCTCTTCTCCGTCTTCTCTTCGAGCCCGCTGTTGGTAAATCTCGGCTCAATTGATCCTGGAGATCCCTGATGGCTTTGGGCAGAAGCTTTGTGGGTGTCAGTGGAATGTGTTCAGCTCGTTCAGGGTCTGGCGATACCAATTGGGAGCTCTGTGATCTGGTGATTCTTTTTGGTGTGCTCAGAAGCTTGGGTTGGCATGAAGATGTTATCGACATCTCTTCTTCTGGAAGGGTTGCAGCACTTCCTAGGTTCATCACGATACTATTCAAGACGCACTTTTGATACCAAACTTGTTGGTAAAAGAAAGTGGCGAACTCACGCTGTTAAGAAGAGTGCATTTTGAAAAGAATTTATTGTGCAGGCAGTTTTCATGCAGTTCATTTGCCAGATCTGGACTATTTTTTTTTTTTTCCTAAGGGCGCGTTTTCTTCGTGTTCAGATTGGACGCGTCATTGCTGCATTGGGAAACAATCACGTGACAACAAATGTGATTGTTCAGACGCTCCAAAAAATGGTCCTGTATATACACATTTCGAAGAAAGGTGTTCAAACATATCTTCGTAGTACACTACACACTCTTTTAATTTTTAGAATCGAAACCTGCAGGCTTTTATCTTAATACGGTGGCCATTTCAATGTAGTTGTGCCATGTCCCCTATGAAATATTTCGGCCGTAAGCACTTCTCCTGGCAACTGCGAAAAATTCAGATAGCAAGAGGCGCTCTTGAGAAGTCCATGCTCAGCTTTTCTCATACTACAAATGTCCTTCATCAGAACCTTCACCGAGCTAGCAAACGAGTCTGCTGTTACCAGTGTGCTTCTGTACACTGCCCTGGCACTTGGCGTGGTCAAATTGACCACTGTCACATTAAGTTACACTGCCTTGCTCTTTGACCTCTTTGTTCTCCCATCAGTCAACTTCAAGAAGTATGGTGCCAAAACCGGGAAGTGGGCTGTTGTCACCGGTGCTTCTGATGGTATTGGTAAGGAGTATGCTCTCCAACTCGCCAAAAGAGGTTTCAACATCGCACTGATTTCCAGAACCCAGTCAAAGCTTGATGACTTGGCTCAAATGATTGAGGACAAGTTCAAGGTTGAAACCAAGGTCCTTGCCATTGACTTTGCTGCAGATGAGTCTTCTAACTACGACAAGATTAGAACTCTTGTTGCTCAATTGCCTGTCACGATCTTGATCAACAATGTTGGTCAATCCCACTCCATTCCTGTTCCGTTTGTTGAAACTGAGGAGGAAGAGTTGAGACGCATCATTACCATTAACAACACTGCCACTCTATTGACTACTCAAATTCTAATCCCACGTATCAAGGCCACTACCACTGCTTCCCGGACTCGTGGTTTGATCTTGACAATGGGATCATTTGGTGGTTTGCTTCCAACCCCATTACTCGCCACTTACTCAGGCTCTAAGGCCTTCTTGCAACAATGGAGTGCTGCCTTATCGGGTGAGCTTGCCGCTGACAAGATTGATGTTGAACTAACCATCTCTTACCTCGTAACCTCTTCCATGTCCAAGATCAGACGTTCATCTGCAACTATTCCAACCCCAAAGACCTTCGTCGCCTCTGTATTGAAGAATGTGGGAAGAAGAGCTGGTGCTCAAGACAGATTCGGCACCTCTACTCCATACTGGGCCCATGCGTTGATGCACTGGTGGATTGACAACACTGTTGGTGTCTACAGCAAACTGGCCAACACTTTGAACCTGAAGTTCCACAAAGACATCAGAATCAGGGCTTTGAAGAAAGCTGCTCGTACTGCGAAGAAAGAATAGGAATAGTCTAAAGCACAGCTCACTTATGAGTTCTTCTTGTAGAGTTGGATAGCACTTTCTAATTAGCGCCAATACTACAAACCAAGCGGTAGTACATTCGAACCTTCCATTTCGGGAAGTCTACCTTTTTTGTTTTTTGTTTACGTTTTGGGAAATCTCACCAAATCCAAATCCAAAAGCCCTGAAACTATCACATCCCACAAATCCACATACCGCCAGACTCGTATTCCTGACATTTAAACTTGAGTTTTCTTTCAGAGATTTTTACTGCGTTTCCCGAGACACATTCAACAGAGACGCCTTTCACAAACACACGTTTGTCTCCCCTCCTGTCCATCCAGATCTCATTATTCAATTTGTGATTTGACAGAAACATGGTGGATCTCTCCAACTACCAGCGCCTAGAGAAAGTCGGTGAAGGCACATACGGTGTCGTCTACAAGGCACTCGACATCAAACACAACAACCGTGTGGTTGCTCTCAAAAAGATTCGTCTTGAATCCGAAGATGAGGGGGTTCCCTCCACTGCGATCCGTGAGATCTCTCTGTTAAAAGAACTCAGGGACGAGAACACCGTGCGTCTTCACGATATCATCCATTCAGATTCGCATAAGCTCTACCTTGTGTTTGAATTCTTGGACTTGGATCTCAAGAAGTACATGGAGTCCATTCCTGCTGGGGTTGGGTTGGGCGCTGACATGGTGAAGAGATTCATGGTGCAGTTAGTCAAGGGAACTGCTTACTGTCACGCACACAGAATTCTCCACAGAGATTTAAAACCACAGAACTTGTTGATTGATAAGGATGGTACTTTGAAGCTTGCTGATTTCGGTCTTGCGCGTGCTTTTGGTGTCCCATTGAGAGCTTATACTCATGAGGTCGTCACGTTATGGTACAGAGCCCCAGAGATTTTGCTAGGTGGTAAACAGTACTCCACCGGTGTTGACATTTGGTCGATTGGGTGCATCTTTGCCGAGATGGTGAATAGGAAGCCCATCTTTGCCGGTGACTCTGAGATTGACCAAATCTTCAGAATCTTTAGAGTGTTGGGTACTCCTACTGAAGAAATTTGGCCAGATGTGACATATTTGCCAGATTTCAAGCCAACTTTCCCTAAATGGTCAAGAAAGGAATTGGCACAATCTGTGCCATCTTTAGACCCAGCAGGTGTGGACTTGCTCGAAAAGATGCTTGTTTATGATCCAGCTGGCCGAATCTCTGCTAAACGCGCTCTACTCCATGAGTACTTCCATGAAGATGACCAAGTTGCTGACTACCACCAAGAACAGTCCGTTCCACTGGGTGCTTCTATCTACACTTGAGCATTTATACTAATAGCAAACCTATTTTCTGAGTCCTTCTGATGCTAATCTGATACTATTCTTTGATACCAAATTCTATATTTACAATTGCCATCAAGACTCCGCCCGATTTTTATCTGAATTGCTCGTAGTACTCCTCCTCCTTGAATCTCTTGGCCACCAGTGCTAACACCTCTTCGCTGTATACTAGTTCCAAAGCTTCGCCACCAACAAGGACTCTTTCCTCATGCACTTTTTGTTCGTCCTTTGTCATAATCAAGATATTAGTTAAGCTCAAAGGTTTTTTAGGATCCCATCTGGACAAACACAGCCTTGTAGAGTAGCCAGATATTGGCGATCTTCCTCTAAACACTTCATCCAAAATGTATGGCACATCTTTTAAACTGACAGGGACACGCTGTTCAAGGCCCATTCTTGTCTGCTGGGCAGCCAAAGATTGGAAAATTCCATCATACACTTTAATTCTGTTCTTCCCCTCAATAGGTTCCACAGGATACCCAGCCACGGTGGTCAAAACGTAAGTCACCAATGCAAGACCAAAAACAGCCGGCATCGTTCCCAAAACAGGAAGAATTCTCACTCTAAAGTCCTTAAGGGCGCTCAATTCATCAACTTGGCCTTTCTCATACTCATCTTGAGGCAATGGCATTAGCTGAGCCTTCTGCGGGTCTGGCTTCTCAGCAGAGAACACAACAGGGATGTTCTTGTTGATGCCCTTCTTCTTCAAACGACGACGTACTGCGCGAGCTAATGAATCCTCTTCTGTGGTGGAGATATCGTTGATGTTGATTCTGGATGGGTCTGACTTGCAAGCAGCGCCCATTGAACTCACCACTTTGAGCCCATTCTCGTAGGAGAATGCCAAGAGGTCCACTTTGGTATCAATATTATCGATACAGTCGACGATGAAGGTAGGTGATCCCTCAATGAGTGTCTCCTGAGCAACAGGGAGATGCCACAAAGAGTTAACAGTCTCGATTTCACACCAAGGAGCAATCTTAATCAAATGTTTCTTTAAGCATTCGACTTTCGATGTTCCGACATCTTCCAAAGTCGCCACAGCGTGTCTATTCAGAGACGAGAGCGACACTTGGTCAAAGTCAATGATCCTAATCTTTTTGACACCAGCACGGATAAGCATAGTGGCGACCCAAGAACCAACACCACCGCAACCAACGACAACGACAAACTGGTCACGTACTTTAGCCATTCCGTCTTCGCCCAAAAATGCGTAGTTTCTGGCCAGTTGCTCTCTAATGAGATCCTCATCGTATTGCACTGGGATGATACTGGAGGTTTTCGGAGTACTGCTTGAAGCTGGTTTCAATACAGCTAAACGATGATACGCCTCCACCAAAGCAGCACCAACAACCGCAGCACCAACACAAATACCAACAAGCTTTGAAGTGCTAGGACTTGACATCTCTACCAATTGTTTCTTTGGAACTATGTGTCAAAAACAGAGAGAAAGCTCTAAAAACATTCGAAGAGGGAATCGGAAAAAAAAAAGAAAACCACGATGAGGGTGTGTCCAAACCAGGAAAATTATCATCGTCAACAAAGCCTCAACAAAATTGATTCGATCTGGGGAAGGAACTAAATTCATCAAGAGGAGCGGACTAGATCTTTCACTTTTGAATCATTCATGCTCATCGCAGCACTTTCAAACACTGCGCGATGTGCCAAACGACTGTCGTTTCCAGTGCTGATACGGCACTTCACACCAACGATGGCCTCCCTTCAAAATAACAACAGCAAGACGACAGTCCAAGAACGCATCGACGCCATCCCCATTGAGAGGTACAGGAACTTCTCCATCGTAGCGCATGTTGACCACGGAAAATCTACCTTAAGTGACAGATTATTGGAGATGACTGGAGTCGTGCAGCCAGGTCAGAAACAGGTTCTGGACAAACTTGATGTGGAAAGAGAGAGAGGCATTACTGTCAAGGCTCAGACCTGTTCCATGTTCTACGAGTACAAAGGCGAAGACTACTTACTGCATTTGGTGGATACTCCAGGGCATGTGGACTTCAGAGCGGAAGTTTCAAGGTCTTATGCAAGCTGTGGAGGTGCACTATTATTGGTGGATGCCTCCCAGGGCGTCCAGGCACAAACCGTGGCGAATTTCTACCTCGCTTATTCCCTAGGTTTGAAGCTCATCCCAGTGATCAACAAGATTGACTTGGACAAAGCTGACATTCCACGGTCAATTGAACAAGTTGAACACACATTTGAATTGCCTGCTGACGAAATCATCCAGGTGTCTGCCAAAACAGGACTCAACGTCGAACAACTGTTGCCAGTCATCATTGAACGGATTCCACACCCAACGGGGAAACTAGATGCACCTTTCAGAGCTCTGTTGGTTGATTCATGGTACGATTCGTATCTAGGTGTCGTTCTTTTGGTTCACGCAGTGGACGGGATTATTAAGAAGGGGCAAAAGATTTATTCTCCACATACACAGAAGAAGTATGATATAAGGGATGTGGGTATCATGTACCCTGAACGAACCTCAATGGAAACTTTGAGTGCGGGACAAGTCGGATACATTGTCTGTGGGATGAAGGACACCAGTGAAGCCATCATTGGTGATACTTTCATGAATGTTCTTCAACCGGCAGAACCCCTCCCAGGCTTTGAAGAGCCCAAACCTATGGTGTTTGTCGGTGCATTCCCGGCTGACTTTACAGAGTTCAAAGATCTGGATGACAAGATGAGCCACCTGGTCTTGAATGACCGTTCAGTCACGTTGCAAAGAGAGACCTCGAATGCACTGGGTCAGGGTTGGAGGTTGGGATTCTTGGGATCGCTACATGCTTCTGTATTCAAAGAGAGGTTGGAGAAGGAACACGGTGCTTCGCTTATCTTGACTAACCCAACTGTTCCATACAAAGTGATTATGAATGACGGTGAAGAGAAGATCATTACCAACCCAGATGAGTTTCCAGATGCCACGACAAAGAGAATGAATATCAAGAAGTTTCAAGAACCTTTCGTTGAGGCAATAATGACATTTCCTCAGGAGTATTTGGGCACAGTGATCAAGCTGTGCGATAATAATCGAGGCAATCAGAAAGAGATTCAATATTTGACCACAGGCCAATGTCTGTTGAGGTATGAAATCCCATTGGCACATCTCGTGGATGATTTCTTTGGAAAGCTGAAGTCTTCCACCCGTGGCTATGCGTCTTTAGATTATGAAGATGCTGGATATCATGACTCGCAGATATGTAAGCTGGAGCTACTGGTGAATGGTAAAAGTGTTGATGCTTTGGCCCAGGTGATGCATTCGTCACTTGTTTCCACAGTGGGTAGAGAATGGGTCGAGAAATTCAAGGAACACGTCAAGAACCAGCTCTTTGAAGTGGCAATCCAAGCTAAAGCTAGCAACAAGATTGTTGCCCGCGCCACAGTGAAGGCTAAAAGAAAAGATGTTTTGGCCAAGTTGCATGCTTCTGATATCTCAAGACGTAAGAAGCTGCTTGTGAATCAAAAAGAAGGAAAGAAGAAGATGAAAGCGATTGGTAGTGTCTCTGTGGACAGCGATGCCTACCAGTCTTTCTTGAGACGTTCACCATAGAGGAATCAATTTGTACATACGGTCTTTTGGTGATTTCTCCAATTTGTAGCACTTTTAAAAAATAAGGGGCCACCCTCCAGAGTTGAAAAAATAAAAAACTATGAGTCAAAAATTATATCAATTTAACCATCACCAATTTGAACAACGATATTCCAATGGCCTCTCAGCTTCAAAGAAACACACCACACTACTTCGGTGCTGGTCCAGCCGTTCTTCCAACCTCAGTGCTCCAACAGGCAGCTCTAGACCTGATCAACTACCAATCATCAGGTCTCGGTGTTGGTGAGATTTCCCACCGTTCTGGTCCAGCCGAACAGGTCATTAACGACACCAAGGCCCACTTCAAGACTCTCCTCAACATCCCTGATACCCACGAGGTTTTTTTTATGCAAGGTGGAGGTACAACGGGCTTTTCTTCTGTCGCTACAAACCTCCTCGCAGCTTTTGTTAAGAAGACTGGGAAAAAGGGTAAAGCTGCTTATGCCATCACTGGTTCATGGAGTAAGAAGGCCTACGAGGAAGCTACCAGACTGGGTGTTGAGACGGAGGTCATCACTGACTCAAAGAAGGTTTATGGCTCTTTTGGGAAGATCCAGCCTTTCGAGGAATGGGCCAAGCCAAACCTAGAAGAGACAGCTTATGTCTATTATTGCGACAATGAGACCGTCAATGGTGTCGAGTTCCCATTTGTTCCAGAGTTTGAGGGCATTGAACTCGTCGCTGATTTGTCCTCCAATATCCTGTCCCGTGAGGTTGACGTTTCTAAGTTTGGCGTTATTGTCGCTGGTGCCCAGAAGAATGTTGGTTTGGCTGGTTTAACCATCTACATCATCAAGAAATCTTTGTTGGAGCAAGCTTCTGATGAAGAACTCAAGGCTTTGAATGCTCCATTGTCACCAATTGCCTTCCACTATCCAACTGTCGTGAAGAACAACAGTGCCTACAACACAATTCCAATATTCACTCTTCACATCTTGAAGCTAGTTCTTGAGAATTTGATTGCTCTAGGCGGTCTCAAGAAGCAGCAAGAAATCAATGAACGCAAGGCTGAGAAGCTTTATGCTGCACTTGATGCCTACCCTGATTTGTTCAATCTTCCAGTGGACAAGTCTGTCAGAAGTAAGATGAATGTTGTCTTCACCATCAAGAAAGAGGGTCTGGACAAGGAGTTCTTGGACGGTGCTGCCCACAAGAAGCTCAGTGGTCTCAAGGGCCACAGATCAGTTGGTGGATTCAGAGCTTCAATTTATAATGCCGTTGATGAGGAATCAGTGGACTTATTGGTTGAGTACGTTAAGGCTTTTGGTGAATCTCATTAAAATAACTTAGTTAATCGCTCATGGTTTTACAGCATTGATAAAGTAGATTATTTGGCTCTGTTCCTCTTCGTCTAGGAAGCAGTGAAACACAAGAGCCTCGTCTTTGGAAATAATCAGCACCCTGTTCTTGCAAGCCTCAGATATTCTCGCTCCAAGTCTCCAGTCTTTCGCCCTTGCCATAATCTCTACGTCATGATTCTCCTCGTCATCATCTTTGTTCTCCTGTTGTACTTTCAACCGGTCATTCCATGACACGCTAACGTTGAAGTCTTCTTTCATAACCATAAGAGAGAGCTGGCCCTCGGCAGTACTTTTCACAGTGACAAAATCGCTTGTCTTGTATCTCTCAATCCTCTTAAAAAGAGCATTGACATCGCTGGGCAACTTCATCATCACATCGACATTTCCCAATTCAGGTTCCACAATCAGCGCATCCTTATCCCTCCGGAGAAGTCGCACAAAGATGTTGAAGCAGTGGTTCACCACTTCAACAGATCCACCGCTATAGTCCTGGAAGAAAAGGACGAGGTATGCCTGCCGCTTTCCTTGTTGTTCTTTTCTAGAGAGTCGCAATGCCAGCTCATTTGAATCCGATCGCTCGTACTGTTTTAGCACTTGCAAGAGTTGGTCGACATTGATCTCAAAGGATATGGTGTTCTCACGAATGGACTCCACTTCATATGTGTCAAAGATGTCCCTGGACAATGTGCAGAAGAGTTGTGGTTCATTAGGCGCCGTAGAGATGATGTTGAGGTGTGTTGGTGTGAATCGCAGTACAGCATGTTTTCGAAGTGTGATGATGGGTGTCAACGTGGATTTGAGCGTATCCACTGATGAGGCACCGAGTTTAAGTTTCATTACGATTGTACTTTGCTCAAACGTGTCGTTTTCGTGTTTGTTTCGTGTTTGTGTATGGCGCCTCCTCCTATGTGGTCGAGACTCGGTATACACAGGTCGGAATATAAGCTCTCCCAATGTAAACACCAACTGCGAGCTTCTCCCAAATGGGTTCAGTGCTCCTTTGAGTAGCCTGGAGTGGCTACCTTCCATCTAAAAACTCGGTGAAAGATAGGGATTACAGTCGAGGCGTGGTTAACTATCTTACCACCTGGGTCTGGTGCCACCATGGAGGTAGATCATCTTTGAGAGTGGCTTACCTCATATCACAAAGACATCAACAGCTATAATCCTTGCACTATCCAGCTAAAATGTTGGAGGTACAGTCTTTTATAGCGGGGCTGTTATAGCTTCAATGTGGTGATACGTAGAGTTGAAATTGAAAAAATGACAGGATAGACTGTCGAACTTACCATTCATTTTCAATAGCTGGGGTTTCATAGGAACTTGAAATATTGAGGTGTTCCAAAGAGAAGAAATCCACAGATTGGGACAGACCAGTTGTTCTACCAGGGTTTCTTGAGAACGGTCCCATGATGAAGATATTAGAAAAAAGATTGAGGCCTTACCAAGTGGAATGTTGATCTTTACCATGTCTTCGAATTTGTGTTCTCATAGAACATTACACAAGGAATATCCAGCTCTATAATTACAGTTCCACCCTGAGTCTCTCAACCTTGATGGAATCGCACTCAAAAAAGAGCAATTGATTTTTCTGGCCCCTTACTTCATTTTTCAGTATCCTCAATAAAGAGGATTGGAAAGAAGTATCCAGCTCAAGACCCATCAATGAAAATCAGGGCCGAGCGAGGCACGGGGCTGATGCAATGAATGCACTTGTAATTAAAAAACCCTCGGATCCCTCCATATACACAGAGCTACGAGGGGTAGCATGTCCAAGAAACCTGTATTGAAATGTTAATAATGCAAAAAAAATGCAAACAGCGGCCCCCTGGGTCCCAAAATGCAAATCAAAGAGTAAATGGAGTGTTTAATCCCAATCAACGTCCTCGTTCTTATAGTTATCAAGAACAATTCTGTACACAAAACTTGGAGCAAATCCACCAACATTTGTAATGTACAAATCAATGTCGCCCGGCTGGACGTATTCATGCAGTGGGTTGCCAACCTGAGCACGCTCAACTAGGCTATTATCAGTGTAATCGCCCACAAGCCCAGTGTTTCCTGTCTCGATCAAAGTTTCTGTGTCAAATGGGTAGGTAGGAGATAACTTGTACAATCCAGTAACTGAAAATACTGGTGTTTTATGGTGACGGGCAGATTCACATGTTGAGCCCACACCAGTTGTTGAGATGCATCCACCATTGGCAAACACTGATTTGGCCCCAATAATCACTTTACCGACTCTGGACATCACCGCAAAGACATGCGAGTCGGGAATGACAACGGTGTCGATTTTGGCATCCGCAAGTGTTTTGGCAAACTTGTGTGCTGTAGATGTCGCGTTTGGATATGATTCCGTTACAAGAACGGTGAATTTTCTTCTCTGGCGGGCCTTGAGCAAGAACTTTAGCACTGTCTGTGAGTCAGGTGTTGGTGTCAAAAGAATCTCATTGTCATGAATCAGGTCAACAGCTTGTGACTCAATTCCTTCATCAACAGTGGAAATTTCGTCGATGAGGTCCTTGATACCTTGAATGATCACAGATCTAAGATCATGGTGCTGTTTTTTCGCACCAGTATCAACTTCTGTATTCGTTATCGTAGTCTTCTTCTTCTCTGTCTGAGTTGTCAACAAGCTAAACATTGAGGTAATCATCTGCTGGCCAGAAACACCAGCATCAGCAGCCTCCACGTCCACAACTTCGTCTCTGATTATTGCAAGCACACGACGCACCACATTTCCGCAACAGAACTCCTTCGGCTGGGCCAATTCCAATCTGCGGCCAAGTTGTCGTATCTGGACAACCAACTGGTCTGGGTGATTCCAGCGTGCTGCAGAAATGACACGCATCAGGAGGTGGCACGTCTCCAGTGCAACCTTGTAAGATCCGGAAATCTGGCGACGCTTTAGCTTGTCTGTAAATGCATCGATCTGGAAGTTGATATCTTTCGTCTGCGACATTATGAGTGCTCAACGGGACGACTCTTCTACTACCGAGCTTTTTATATTTTGGTTTGTTGGAAAAAGTTTTCCTTTTCGATTGAAAACAATAAACAGGGTAACTCCCGATGGGGTTATAGGGCTACAACATCTACAAAATCAAACACAGATCATCGAACAGATTCAATCAATGTATTCATCTGTATCTCATCTTTGGCTTATCTCCACGAGCTTCCTTTTTCAATTGTCTCTTGGAGACTTCTGGTTGTTGTTGTTGTTGCTGTTGTTGTTGAGATGATTGCTGACCACCAAGCAACGCTCTCCCTGCCTGGAGCAGCCCGTATGCCTTGTATCCAGCAAACGCAGGGACAGCAAGATACAGCCACCAAACAAAGTTGGTTCCAAATAACACACTGAGAACATTCAATCCTAGAGTGAAGTAGATAATGTCGAAAAGGTACTCTGTCAAGCCTTCCTGGGCCAAATCTTGACCCTCTTTGATGATCTTGTTGTTTCTAGTATCGAAGACTGGACGACCAGTCTTTTCTAGAACGTATTGAGAGATCAGGAGCGGGATTGCCGTGAGAATGAACATCTTGTTTCCCTCTGGTCTCTTTAGAAGAAACCTGGAGAGGAGAGCCAGAGTATAGACTGCACCAGTGGCGATGTGAGTTCTTTGCAGCACTGCAATGTTGTTTGCAACTTGCTTCTTGACAGATTGGCCAGCCATTGGTGTTTGATTGACTTAGAGCCGAGTGATGCTATGAAGAGATCAAATTGGGCGTTTTGGTACTTGTCTTTTGGTGGATAGCCACAAACCAGGAATTTCGCGAATTTAAAATAAGGGGTACACAAGAACCTCCCTCTTACTGTTCCAATTGGCGCGGTAATCAATGGCAGTAGGCTAGCGATTATCTATTGAAGTTTTTAATATAAAATAGTTTGAGCTCTGTCTTATTTGCAAACTGAGGGCTTTATATAGCTAAAGCAAGTTGTTCCTTCATTCCTACTGTAGCTTCCTTTTGTAGCGTGAATATCTGGCGGATCAAGATAAGCCCATGCTGAATCCATCACTAGTTCTTTACGCTTATGTTGTTATAGGGCCTTATCGAATCTACGAAGAACTCTCCAAAGGAGAGCAGCAGAAATTTGATGCATCATTTGGAACTATCCGAACCAAAGGCTGTTCATTTGATGGTTCAGTGATATTATTGTTATTGTTTTATAGTATGGCCCTCTTTCTCAAAATCTTCAATACCATCCTTACATTCTTATTTGCCTTCTTCGCTTTACGTGGTCCCTCATTTTGGCCTGCTAGTTCGAGGGGTACTACTGGTATAGCCTGAATGGCCCATCATGGTGGACTAATATTGCACCAGGCGAAAGAGAAACTGAGTAGAGGTAGGTACCCAGAACCAACTAATTTGAAGATTGATTCATGCAATGAATGATAATCTAAGCTGATATAGACTCCCTGAAGAGACAATATACTTGTTCTTGGTGAGCAGTTAGCCCCATCAAGGGGTTCCGGAAAGACTTACTCTTCCAGTTGGAATATGAGCAGAGATCTGTAGCCAGAAAGGAATTTGCCACAAGCAAACCATCATTTGAGCACTGTTCGGGTATATTCAAGCATCCAGGGTCCTTTTTGAATTTTCATGGTTGTGAATAGGTTGTGGAAGGAGAAACTAGAACCCTTTCTCAAAAGATCCTTTGTTCATCGGTTTCTGTCAATTATGGCATGTGTGAAAGATGGTGTTTGTTCAGCATCAACTTAAGAAACTAATAATTTCAATCTCTCTCTAACCTAATTGATACGCATTCGTGATTGAGGGTTTTTTTATTGGATGAAGGGAGCCAACAGAGAGAAATAACAGCAGCTCTCTACAGCTCATAGACTGAGAAGATAAAAAAATTCTTCCAATAATGCTCTTACTAGTGCAGCATGCCAATTGAAAGACAATTATATATGATTTATATATATATAATATATATAATTAAAAAAAGAGAAGAAACCTCTTAGAACATGGAAACAAATGATGAACTGAAGGTATCATAGCATTACCCGCCTCCAACCGAAACCAAAACAAAACGAATCAGATTATGACATTAAAAAAGCAGCAAGGACATCAGGCAACGTGTGAAATGAAAAGCGCAAGCTCCCTCTTTCTTCTCTAACAACAATTACTAGACTGACCACCAGAAATGGATTGACCCTTCAAGTTAACAGAGTTCTTGTTGTTTCCTGAAGTACCAGCAGCAGTAGTGTTGGCAACATTGGCCTTAATTTGTCTGGCCATAGTGAAGAAAGCCTGCTCAACATTGGTGGAGTTTAGAGCAGAAGTCTCCAAGAATGGAATGTCTAGGGCGTCGGCAAATTCCTTAGCCACGTTATAGTCAACAGTCTTCTTGTCCGTCAAGTCAGACTTGTTACCAACCAAGAGCTTGTTGATACCACCTGTAGCATATCTGTCAATCTCTTGCAACCATCTCTTGACATTGTTGAAGGACTCCTGATCAGTGACATCATAGACGATAATGATACCATGCGCACCTCTGTAATAGGAGGAAGTGATTGTTCTGAAACGCTCCTGGCCGGCGGTGTCCCAAATCTGCAACTTGATGGTCTTGCCATCTAGTTCAATAGTTCTGATCTTGAAGTCGACTCCGATAGTTGAGATGTAGTCGGAGGTGTAGGTGCGGTCAGCGAAACGCAACAACAAACACGACTTCCCAACACCGGAATCACCGATCAAAAGAAGCTTGAAGAGATAGTCGTACTCAGTATTCATGGCGGGCTGCAGACAATTGGAGCGCTCTCAGTAGATGGACAAAAGGTGCAAAAGCTGTACTATATGTGCGCTGGGCTGTGTGGGCGCTGAAGTATGTGCTGGTGCTGAATGCTACTCCTCTGTGCGAGTTGTTTATCAGATTTTGTTTTGCCAGCGAAATTAAATCCGCGCCAGCTGTGTGTTTTTTTTGTGGCTATGTAACCCTACCTTCACTTATATCCGACCTAACACCGAGCTCTTTTCGATTAAGCATTAGATTGGTGCGTATTATACACTATTATACAGGAAGTCGGTATCAAGTTACTTCATCAATTTGGTAGCAGTGCTAGAAGCTTGGAAACCTTTTGTTTGTAGTTGTTGAAAGTGGCAACAAGGTTTGGTGGAACTCTTCCACTGTTAAGAACAACGTCCACTTTGTACAGGTAGCCATCAATTAACAATTTGGTATGCTTGGACTGCTTGTATCTCAACTTCAAGAATGCAATGTATTGGATTGTCATTATCAGTTTGATCAGCAGACCAGAGAAATCCAAAGTGATCAGCTTTACAACTGCAAGTAAGACGCCAACCAACTGCTGTCCCAAAATCAGAATCTCTAGGTTGGAAGAGACAACAAGAGATTGCTCGTTGTATTGAACAATGAGGTTGTTGATCATTGCAGAAATTTGGTTCTTGATCTGGGGTGAGACTTTTGGCAGAATTGGCAACAGATAGTTCTTGAAGTAGTTCAAAGAGTGAAAAACAGAGTAGATCAAGAACGGGAACAGACCTCCCGAGATGACCCATCTGTTAGAGAACAGGTACCAGACAACAGATAGAGACAAATACTGAAAGTTGTCATTCTGGAATAGATTTCTTGGGTTGAGTAAGTTGAGTCTCGATGATTTGAAAACCTGAAAGAGAACAATAAAATAAGTCAGCATGATAGACAATAGCGCATGATTGTAGTACTTGAGTCCAAGTCTCGCACTGAAAAAGGAGAACAATTGGTAAAGAACGGCATTAAATATGGTGAACAAGTGGCACAGATACCACAGAAACTCCAAAGTCTGCCATATTAGTTAGTATTCAACGCTGCTTCACACTTATTGTTCCAACGCCTCCTCCAAAAGGGGGGGCTGGACAGCTGCAACTTACAAAAACTTTAGGTCTAAGCTTCTGGACAAATGACCCGAATGACAAAGTGGATGTCACTTGTGTTGAAGATGACGATGATGATGCTGATGGACCAGCCATGGTTTCGGTTAGAGGAAGTCGAACGATGCGGCAAAGAGTGATGTGAGAGAGGAGATTTAGCTCCAAGATAACTGAAAAGTTTGGCCCAATAGCGCCTACGTACGCAATTTTCCGCCACAGAGTGCCAATCCCCTGATTCGGCGAAAGGCTCAAAAGTTGTATTCGTGGCAAATTTCCTGATTTGGTGTTGGCGAAAATAAATCTTCGTTTCTATGGCAACGGATAACGGTCCCCATTAGGAAATATTTGTCGTAAACAAACTACGAAAATAAATGCCAAATCGGCGCAAGAAAGAGTAAAAAAGGATTTGGTGTTTGAAAAAAAAACACAACAAAAACAAAAGTTCTGAAACAAAACCATCAAAACAACTAACAAAGGCAAACAAATCAGTGCAAAAAATGAGAGAAATCGTAAGTGAAGAGCCGTTATATCCTCAAATATCGATGTGAAGGACGGAAAATTGCAAGAACTGGTGGACTTTCAAGAAGCCAATTGAACTGCTAAGATCTGGGAGATCTCGTGTTCTGCTTCAAGTTTGATTGATGGCAAATGATAGCGGGTAAGCAAAATCAATTATCTGTTGACTTGATCTGGTGCTTTCTCGAGCCCAGGCAAAATTCAAAACGTATCAGTCGTTCTGCATTTCTTATTCCTCTATAATCGCATCCCCCTGCGCTGTTGATGTTTGTTTACATTTCGTTTCGAGGGACCCCATTTTACTAACCAAAACCATAGATCCATCTATCTGCCGGTCAGTGTGGTAACCAAATCGGTGCTGCCTTCTGGGAAACCATCTGTGGTGAACATGGTCTTGACAACAACGGTAATTACCATGGCACTGATGACATTCAAAAGGACAGATTGAACGTCTACTTCAACGAGGCCTCGTCCGGAAAGTACGTCCCACGTTCCGTCAACGTTGATTTGGAACCAGGTACTATCGATGCCGTCAAGACTTCCAGCATTGGTTCTTTGTTTAGACCAGACAACTACATCTTTGGTCAATCCTCTGCTGGTAACGTCTGGGCCAAGGGTCACTATACCGAAGGTGCTGAACTAGTTGACTCAGTGATGGATATTGTTAGAAGAGAGGCGGAAGGTTGTGACTCCTTGCAAGGTTTCCAAATCACACACTCCCTTGGTGGTGGTACCGGTTCTGGTATGGGTACCCTTTTGATCTCCAAGATTAGAGAGGAATTCCCGGACAGAATGATGGCTACTTTCTCCGTTGTCCCATCTCCAAAGGTTTCTGATACCGTTGTTGAACCATACAATGCCACTTTGTCTGTGCACCAACTTGTGGAGAACTCAGATGAGACTTTCTGTATTGATAACGAAGCCTTGTACGATATTTGCTTGAAGACGTTGAAGCTAAGTCAACCATCCTACGGCGATTTGAACCACTTGGTTTCCTCTGTCATGTCTGGTGTTACCACATCTTTGCGTTACCCAGGTCAATTGAACTCTGATTTGAGAAAGTTGGCTGTTAACTTGGTTCCATTTCCAAGATTGCACTTTTTCATGGTTGGCTACGCTCCATTGACCTCCATCGGTTCCCAATCCTTCAGATCATTAACTGTTCCAGAACTAACTCAGCAGATGTTTGATGCGAAGAACATGATGGCCGCGTCTGACCCAAGAAACGGTAGATATTTGACTGTTGCAGCCTTTTTCAGAGGTAAGGTGTCAGTTAAGGAAGTGGAAGATGAGATGTACAAGGTTCAAACCAAGAACTCCTCATACTTTGTCGAATGGATTCCAAACAATGTTCAAACTGCTGTTTGTTCTGTGCCACCAAAGGGCTTGGATATGTCTGCCACCTTTATTGGTAACTCCACTTCCATCCAAGAATTGTTCAAGAGAATTGGCGACCAATTCTCAGCCATGTTCAGAAAGAAGGCTTTCTTGCATTGGTACACTTCTGAGGGTATGGATGAGATGGAGTTCAATGAGGCTGAGTCCAACATGAACGACTTGGTTTCTGAGTACCAACAATACCAAGATGCCACTATTGATGATGACGAGGAGATTGAGTACGAAGATGAACAATCATTGGGCGAAGTTCTTGAATAAACTCATTGATGTGATATGTTTTATTTATGTTTGTTGTTCATGAGATACCCTTTCTTCCCGCTTTCTTTGTTAGAGCTATATCATTAAATATTTTGCCACTTACTTGATGTGTGTCTCCTTTATAATTGTTTACCCCTTTTTTATCAATTCTAACGTGTTTGTTTTTTTGCACAATCAAGTTAAAAGCACTCGTACCTCATTGTGTGCATAAAAGCCCTGTGTTGATTTTGCCCTCTGGCATTCAGCTATACTGACCCTCTACCCCCCTCCTTAGGCTCACTTGCCCGACATCATCAAGCTGGTAACACCAACTTCAACTTCGGAGATACTGCCCCTTTCAGTCAAAAAAAAAAAAAAAAAAAAAAGTAAAGCACGTCATAACTTCATAAAACCAAACTAGCACACTTTCCGCTTTCCACTACAGACAGCTCCAGTTGAATTGCACATGACCAGTGCCACCTCTCCTCTACTCCAACCCAAGTCTCACGCTCTTGAGGATTCATCGTTTGGGGCGTCAGGGCTTGTGGTCCGTGAATTGGCTTTAGACTCTGAGTTGGACCCAGAGGATCCTCAGAACTATGGCTCCATCTCACAAACACCTGCTTCAACTAGTACCAGCAGTGACAGCAACAGTGAAGATGACGCTTCCACTGAGCTTAACACAACAGAAGTCAACGTTGTGGTGGCCACTCTCCTTATTGGTTCATTCCTTGCAGCTCTTGACACTACTATTGTCACGACACTTCTTTCCACAATTGGTTCAGACATCAATGCCCTTTCCAAGAGTTCATTGATTGGTACGGCTTATCTCCTCTCTGCATCTGCCTTCCAGCCGCTGTACGGCAAAGTCTCTGACATTTTTGGACGCAAGTCCTGCCTCCTCTTCGCCAATGCTGTCTTTGCTTTTGGTTGTATCATTACGGGGCTCACGCATACACTCACCGGGATCACAGTGAGCAGATTCATCACTGGTATTGGAGGCTGTGGCCTCAACGCACTCGGTGTGATCACCATCTCGGACCTAATCCCGCTCAGACAGAGAGGACTGTATCAAGGGTATGGAAACATTGCCTTTGGGTCAGGTGCTGCTCTCGGTGGTGTGTTTGGTGCTTTGGTGGACAAATGGTTTGGCTGGGAGTATGCCTTTTTCTTCCAAGTTCCCATTGCATTGTTGAGCATTGTCCTATTGTCAAAGAATTTGAATCTACCTGAGGGATCTAAAGGTCTAGGAATGACAGGGTCGAGATGGGAAAAGTTTAGACAAGTTGACTTCTTGGGCGCGATTTTACTTGTCACCTCGCTGCTGGCCTTTATGGTTTTGGTATCATTTGTTGGTGAAGAGATTCCTGTCAATGGATTGATATTTTGGACTCTGATCATCTACTCAACTGCCGCAATTTTCGCATTTGGATATGTGGAGTTATACGTGGCTAAACAGGCGATTATTCCAGTGAGACTGTTGGTGCACAGAACTGTACTCTCTTCAAGTTTGGTGAATTGGTTCATGTCAATGTCTGTGTTCACCTACTTGTACTATTTGCCGATCTTTTGGGCCTCAGTTCAAGGCTTGTCACCAACCCAAATTGGTTACAGAACCATCTCTAACTTTGTTGGTGTATCTGTTGGATCTTTTGGTGCTGGTTTGTACATGAGACGAACAGGGAAGTACTACTGGTTCTCTGTTATTGCCTCTGTGTTCACTGTTCTCGGAACTTTTCTGAACTACTACTCTTCCCGAACCACTCCTGTTTGGGTCCAATATACTCAACTATTTGTCCCAGGAGCCGGGTACGCATCTATGCTGACTGTTACTCTACTGGCACTGATTGCATCTGTTTCGCATGAGCACCAGGCTTCCAGCACAGCTCTACAGTACGCCTTCAGATCCACTGGCTCAACAATTGGTGTCAGTGTGGCTGGTCTCATTTTCCAGAAAGCCTTGTTTACTCAATTGACTACCAGACTCTTCGCTATCGAAACACCAGACTACACCAAGGAGCAAGTTCTAGAAATTATAAATAAGGCTTTTGATTCGGCTACTTTTATCAAGACTGCCCCGGAGATATTCAGACCTGCCATTTTGGACAGTTATGACCTCAGCACCCATACTACCCTGTTCTTCAGTGTTGTGACTATTTT
The DNA here is from genome assembly GCA_030558145.1 of Barnettozyma sucrosica. Classification (NCBI taxonomy): domain Eukaryota; kingdom Fungi; phylum Ascomycota; class Saccharomycetes; order Phaffomycetales; family Phaffomycetaceae; genus Barnettozyma; species Barnettozyma sucrosica. The sequence goes on from JAJMRY010000002.1 coordinate 324,091, forward strand.
GTTGACATTTGCAGCTGGTTTGTTTGTCCAAGAGCATCATCTTCACACTACTGTTAACAGAAAGTAAGCAATTAGGCCTCATTTATAGACGGGACAATAAACCAAATTCGTAGTAAACGCGGTTTCAAACCCATTGACCAGAAGGGGAGAAAGAAAAAAAAAATGCCACTAACTCATTTACTTGAAATCTCATGCCAATTTCCACCACAATGACCGACCAGCCACCGTCAACAGTTCCACATTTGTCCAAAAAGGAATCCAAACGTTCCCAAAAGAAGCAAGCCGGTTCAAAACCTCACATCACTCCCGAGTACATTGCTGAACAGCGTGCGAAACGAGAGGCTGTCAAACAGGCCAAACGCGATGCCCTCATTGCCCAAGGTGTCGATCCAGACCAGGTCGACACGCCCGCTGATCTGCGGTTCGTCTCCAGACCAATGCTCACGGTGCCTCAAGCACACCATTTCGAAGGCTTGAAAGTGTCTATTTTGACCTATAACATTTTAGCACAAGCGTTGATCAGAAGGAAGCTCTTCCCAACGAGTGGTAACGCTGTTAAATGGTTCAAGAGATCACAGGTATTACTGAGTGAGTTTAAACACTATCACAGCGACATCCTGCTCCTTCAAGAGGTGGATTATGTACAGTACAACTCTTTCTGGAAATCAGAGCTCGGGAAGTTGGGATATGAGTCCTCATTTAACAGATGGGGTGATAAGAACCATGGAGTCGCCATATTTTACAAACAGGACATGTTTGAGATGTCTGATCGCATGAACATTGACTATGACAAGGAGGTATCGGGAACTATTGCACCTAGAACTGTGACGAAGAATGTTGGATTGGTGTTGGCTTTGAACTTCAAGCAATCGACTTTGGACAAGTACCCAGGAACTCAGCAAAAGGGTCTCCTGATAGGTACCACACATTTATTCTGGCATCCATTTGGGACTTTTGAGAGAACGAGACAGAGCTATTTGGTTTTGAGCAAGTTCAAAGAATTCACTGAGAGGGTGGCTACTTTACAAGGTGGGTCCTGGTTCAAGTTCTTTGGTGGAGACTTTAACTCACAGCCCTTCGACTCCCCATACTTGTCAATAACCTCTAAACCTGTTAATTATGACCAACGTTGTAAAACTGTTATTGAATGTTCCTCCTCCTTCACCTTCTCCAAACTCAGGGAGGGAGAAGACGTTGAGGACGAAGAAGGTGGCAACATTGAAAAGTTTGGCGAGAACCAGCCCAAGTCACCTGTTCCAGAATCATTTCAACCGACTCCTGAACAGGAGGCTCTTGTGAGGGAGATGGAAGACCTCCATAATTCTTTACCAATGAGAGCAGTCTCACTGTACTCTGTTGCTTACAAAGAGGTCCATCCAGAGAATGCTGGCCTCGACAATGAAAAGAATGAACCTGAAATCTCCAACTGGGCTCACGCATGGAGAGGGTTGCTGGATTACATCTTTTGCATAGACGAATGGTCTTCTGAAACCACTCATATTGCGACTCCAGGTGAGTTTGCTGATCATTTTGGGGTCACCATCAGCAAGCTTTTGAGAATGCCACCAGGAGGCGAAATGCCTGAGCACGGCCAACCTCACGAGGGTGAGTATCCAAGTGATCATCTCTGTATGATTGCTGAAGTCGAGTTAAAGATGACCTAGAACTGCATTTATAGCTGCATATATGTAACAACATACAAGACTTCAAGCGCAGGTGCCTATATATATATACCACATCTTAAACTCTCTATTCAATAGATAAACAAAATTTTCACATCAACCCAGTTCACTGGCGTCAACAATACCATTTCTGACAGCCCAATCCTTTGCATTCAGAAAAACATTGTGAGGATCCTGTTCCGCCCTCACTCGCTTGAAAGTCACCAAGTCTTCACCAAACCACTCCTCCACCTTTGAGGCAAACCCTCTCATTTCTCCATCGTAGAACTCCTTGTCCTCTTTGGTCTCGCCCTTCACGTAATCCACAGAACCCAAAAAGTTCTTTGCCCAGTGTGGTTTACCACCAGCAGCACCCAACGTGTCCTCAAAGATCTTGTACCATTTTCCAATTGGTGAATTCGTGCGGAACGGTCTGTACATCGTCGCATTGATGTATAGTGTCAGTTGGGAATTGGTGACATCAGTGAATGGAGCGTACTTCAATCTTGGAGTGTTATCAAGAAGGGGTCTTAGGTTGTTACCCTTGATTGGTCCGGCGGAAACCTTGGTACGGCCAGTGACATCAGGAGTGCTTTCCACCTCGTTAGTGAATGTGGTGTTGGAGCAACGAACTTCAATTGGAACATGAACATAGAAATCATGGTTAGCAGCAGCAGTACATATTGAGTGCTCCAAGCTTCTCAAAATCTCACGACCATTGTTCAAAGGAGCAGCCCATTCGTTGACAAATTGGGAGAACAAACAGTCCATGTTAAGGCCATCAACTGACTTTTGGATTGCAACGTCACCGTTTCCGACTGTTTCAACATTGCCAAATTGACGACTGAAGACAAACTTCTCAACAAATGGAGTGAATGGTGGGTAAATGTTCACAGCAATCCATAGTAAACTCTCATAAAAGAAACGACCAAGGGTGGTACCCCACCAACTAGATCTCGGTTCAGTGCAAGCATCTTGGGTTTTGTGACCCCTCCAAAGAACACACTTCTTAGCATACGGATACCACCAGATTCTAATGAACTCAGAGCTAGTCCATACAGTCTCCCATTGTTCCAACAATGTTTCAAAGTTGATCACTTCCTGAGAAGATCTAATATTGAATGCAGGAATTGCACGAATCGTGGCCTTTACAATAATACCAACCTTGCCCAGGGACAATAGAGCAGCTCTAAACACATCTTGATTGGTTTTAGAATCACAAAATACGAGTTCACCTTTACCGTTAACAACAGTCAGGTTCACAATCTGCTGGGAAACCAAGCCGTGGTATGGAGAGGCGCCATGTGTACCAGTAGAGATAATACCCGCAATAGATTGCTCACTAATAGACCCCAAGTTCTGAACCGCAAGTCCCTTGGCTTCAAGGTACTCATTTATCTGATAGACTCTGATACCGGCCTCCACAGTGACATCAGTGTATAGGCCACTCTCGTGCTCCTTCAATTCCAAAACATGGTTCAACTTGTCCAAGTTCACAAGCCAGTCGTTCGTCATAACCAAGTCACTTGGCGAGTGTCCTGAGCCGACTGTCAACAACGTGGTCTGCGCCTCACTGGCCCTCTGGACCAACTCCACGACTTGATCAATAGACTCAGGCTGGAAATACAGTGCTGGTTTGCAACTGAAAATGCCTGCCCAGTTGGCGAATGAAACATTCTTCTTGCCAAGTCCAACAATGCCTGTCATTGCAAAAGAGGTTCCAGAATCAAACAGCAAAGGACGTAAGAGGGTGGTGCTCTTTGCGAACAATAGTATTTTAATGTGAGTTTTGTTTTGGTGTTATTCTGGTTAGCTGATTGTTTTTGACGTGAAGAAGGAGAGAAAAAAAAAGAAAAAAAGTCCAATCAGGAAATTTCCCATATCAGGGTGGAGAACCGATTTCGCGGAAGGCAGGCGTCAAGTTTTGAACACAAACAAAACAAGTTGAACAACAGCAGGCATTGTCAACGCCATTAGAGACCAGATCTTCTATTTTGGCGTGTTTGACCCTACAGGCTACGGCATTATCCCAGTATTAATGACTGCAATACCGATACATAGCTGATATATATCGATATATATGTCTTCAACCAGAGAAGCCGTCAAGCTTCGGCATCGCAGAAGAGAATGGCGAATGGAGATGATCAGACAGAACATAGCCCTACAGGGATTCAAGGGCAAGAGGGGCAATTGTGGCAGCGGGAAGAAGAAGAACAAGAAGTTCATGGCAGACGAAGCAACTCTCTCCAAAATCGGAGGTAGTGAGCAGTTTAAGGACTCCCTTCTTGATCAATCCTACGAGTGGGAAACCAAGGCCTTTATTGAAAAATACTCGACATTGACTCGTGTTACGTCTCCGATGAGAAGCTTGAAAGAGTTGAGCGCGATAAAAATAGCGGTGAATAGCCAATTCTTGAGCGAGCAGTTGCTGAGAACTGGTAATTGGTCTCAATGGAGGGTAGTATGGCACCATATCTCTTTGCAAAATAAAGACACCTTCCAGATGTTCGACGCATTTGCTTCTGTCTTCCACAATGAGCCTCCTTTCAACTGTCATGGGGACATTCTGTCTTGTCCAGTTCCTAAAAAAAGGGTCATTTTATCCACCATACTTCCCAATTCGCAACGACATAGAGTGGAGAGACTCTTTGGAAATATCAAGACTTCGCAGTTTGTTCCAACTCTTAACAACTGCGTATTTCAGAACCTAGTCATTCTGGAGATTTCCAGCTCTAAAATTCAACAGCCTGATCTCCTTGAATTGACTAACCTGAAGAACCTGACCTCACTGAAGCTGTCATCGATCCAACCCTCCGATTCCACAATCCACACCTGGTGCTCATCCCTTCGAGCATCCAAATGGTCCAAGTTGCAGGTATTATCAATACCGGATGTGACAAAGATATCAGTCGCAAAGCTACAAGACGTGGCGAAATATTGCAAACTGATGTTCATTGAGGTCACCACCATGCAAACAGGGGTTTCACGCTCACTTCTTGACATGAGAACTGATTGGCCGGACCTGGACTATCACAACTGGGAATATATCAATGATCCCATGTTAAACCACTTGGATTGGGGTTTGAAAACACTGATGATATTGAGGAAATTCGTTGTCATTGGTCACACTGATGTTCCCAGCACCGACACTATCCTCCTAGACTTCAATGTTCTGAACATTTTTAATGAAACAAGAGGTAAGGATGAGATATGGCTGGACTTTGAAAGATTGTGGAGCTCAAGACCCAACGATTCAAAATACTACCAAAGTTTAGCCTTGAAAACCAAATTAAGTGTGAAAGAGATCGCCTCTGACGCTAAGAAGCCAAACGGCTTGAAAAAACGCAAAATAGCCTCTATGCAGTCATTTTTTGATATTTAACGATGTATGAGGTACGAATGATGTGTTAAAGCATTTAGGTGTTGAAAAATGGTGCTTTAGAAAAACGTCCTTTGAAAATCAGCTATTAATGTATCCTATCATCAAGATCTGTCAACTGCGAATTTTCAAGGTTCTAGATATCTCCGTCACAAATGTGGATTCTAACTGCAAACTTCGGAAATGGTGAGCATATAGATCGGCTCTGGCGAATTCATGCTCTTCGACTATGGTTCAAAGCTCAAGGGGCTCTGTGACAGTGGATCAGGCATCTACGCCTTAAAAGTATCATTCATGTACAGAGAGAATCTGAACGACTGCTCTTTCTCGCAACTTTAACACTACCATCGAGCTAGCACAAGTGCAACAGTACTCTTTGATCCTTACATAACATTCGAGAAAGATTGGGAATTACTGCAGAAAGGGGATGGGCTGTCAGTTGGGTATTGGTTCGAAGGACTCATTTCAGGTTTTCGCTGAAAGCAGGCATTGCCATCGCATACTGACATTCAGTTCAGAAGAACTTGGTTATAAAGACTTACTTTTCTGTTCTGACAGAGAAGAAATACAGGTATAATTCATTTGAGACATAATATGAATCATTAGCGCACAAGTAATAAAAAAGAGGAGCATGAACAAATCCAACTCCAAATTCAAGAACAAAAGAGTAAATAGTAGGATAAGGTGATGGCAAAAGGAGGGATTAAATATGGGAGCAAATGAGGATGAAGAAACAGTTCTGGTCAAATTCATATCAGGAGATAAGGACAAGACGAACAAAAAAGGGTATCGTACTGCTGCAGGTGGTTGCATTTAGTATTCTTCAGCATCTTCAGGGTCAACTGAATCCAGACCAACTTCTTCGTAATCTCTCTCCAAAGCAGCCAAATCTTCTCTAGCTTCAGTGAACTCTCCTTCCTCCATACCTTCACCAACATACCAGTGGACAAAAGCACGCTTAGAGTACATCAAGTCGAACTTTCTGTCAATTCTTCTCCAGGCCTCAGCAATAGCAGTGGTGTTAGACAACATGCAGACAGCTCTGGAAACAGTAGCCAAACTAGACGAAGGTGGAGCAGTTGGTTGTTGGTAACAAATACCAATCTTGAAACCAGTTGGGATCCAGTCTACCAATTGGACTGTCTTCTTGGTCTTGACTTGGGCAACGGCATTCTGGACATCTCTAGTGACAACATCACCTCTGTATAGCAAACAGGTAGCCATGTACTTACCTAGCCTTGGGTCACACTTGACCATCTGGTTACCTGGCTCGAAACAAGCATTAGTGATCTCAGCAACTGAGTTAGCCTCATGAGTAGCTCTGGCTTTAGAAACAACTGGGGCGTAACCAACCAAAGGGAAATGGATTCTTGGGTATGGGACCAAATTAGTTTGGAACTCGTTCAAATCGACATTCAAGGAACCGTCAAATCTCAAGGAAGCAGTGACGGAAGAAACAACTTGCGCAATCAAGTTGTTTAGGTTGGAGAAAGTTGGTCTGGAAATGTCCAAGTTTCTTTTACAAATATCATAGATGGCCTCATTGTCAACCATGAAGGTACAGTCGGCGTGCTCCAAGGTAGTGTGGGTGGTCAAGACAGTGTTATATGGTTCAACAACGGAGGTGGAGACTTGGGGAGCTGGATAAACAGCAAACTCCAACTTGGCCTTCTTACCGTATTCCAAACTCAATTGCTCCAAAAGTAGAGAGCCGAAACCAGAACCTGTACCACCACCTAAAGAGTGTGTGAACAAGAAACCTTGCAAGCCATCACACTGGTCAGACATTCTTCTAACTCTGTCCAAAACATCATCTAGTAAATCTCTACCAACGGTGTAGTGGCCTCTGGCGTAGTTGTTGGCAGCATCCTCCTTACCAGTGATTAGTTGTTCTGGGTGAAACAAGTCTCTGTACTCACCTGTTCTGACTTCATCAACAACGTTTGGCTCTAAGTCAACATATAGGGCTCTTGGAACGTACTTACCAGAACCAGTCTCGCTGAAAAAGGTGGAAAATCCTTCCTCTCCACCCTTTGGTCTGTTCAAGCCTTCCTGTAAATAACCATCCGGCTGGATTCCATGCTCCAAGGAGTACAACTCCCAACAGGCGTTACCGATCTGACAACCAGCTTGACCAACTAAATAATTTCTGTTAGTAAAAAGCTCAGACTTGTCTGGTTCATCCTTGGTTGGAACGCCTCAGGTCGCCATCAAGATTCCCTCTTGATCCAAAACAAACGCCAGATCCGAACCACCAAAACGCGTGGCGAGACAGGCTTCAATTGGCTTCCAGGACGAGCACCCAAGACAATCAAATCACTTGATAATTGAACATACCGTTGATACTGATAACTTCTCTCATTTGTGTGCTTTTGAGGTTCGCTGTGTGCTTTTGCGCCTTTTGGTCTTGTTTTTAAAAACGATTTTTGTTTCAGGTTTTTCATGTAAACAAACTTTTCTGGAAATGCACCGCGAAATTGTGCAATTTCCAGATCGGTAGAGAATTTGACAAAATGGCGAAAAGCTTTGTTTACTATTTACGGGTTGGGAAAAATGCGTCACGTGTGTATGTAGCCATGGCAACCTTTAAAATCAACAGGCATAGCCGTCCAATTCTTCTTATTTGATAGTCTACACTCCAACTGCAAACGAAGCAACCGAGTATAGGAGATAGCAGTATTCTCTCTTGATTCTTTCTTAAATTGTTTTCATCAAAAGACAAACGTTAGCCTATTCTTGGTTGAGGCTATCCACCGTATGCCTCTATTAAAAGGCCGAACACCTTGTCAACCAACTTAGTGTGAGGGATATGATGATAGTTCACAATGAATTTCTTGCTGAAAATATGGATTCCAACGTGAATAGAGGATTTGCATGCAGCTCTATCGAAAACTTGCAGTCTTTGAGGATCCTTAAATCCCCAATCTGTTGAAGATTCGATGTCTTGAAAACAGTTATACTCTAAAAAGTACACTTTGTCCTTGTATGAACTCTTGCTGTATTGCCATTTATAGCCAGTGGCACGGGAGATCCTGGAAATAATCACTTTACTGATGTTATCACGGATGGACTCAAAAGCGCAGACAAGCTCTGGTTTGGATATTGTATAAAACTGAGGTTCATTGCCTTCGTCAAAAATAGATGGCGCAAAGGGGTAAGATGCTGTTGTTGGTGTAAAGTCTTTCTTCTCCTTGTATGTCACCGACACAGGCTTCCCTCGTTCATTCACGAGTCTTGACTCGAGCAGCAGCTCTTTTCTTGCACATAGTAATGGCAGGATGTACATTGTAGTTCTTGATTCGTGGTCCTTGATCTCTCTGTACAATTTATCGGGTGCTGGTGTCAGTAACTCGAAGTCAGATCCTTGAAGATTCCCAAGATCGTAACATAGGAAAGAGGCTGTGCCGCTGTGTTGGAGCTCAACCGACTCTGAGGTGGAGGTCAATTGATAAGTATGCTCAGTGTCTCGAAGTTTGTGAAGGAAGTCCTTGAAACTGGCAGAATCAAGAGCATTTTCATCAAGATATTTGTCATCTGTAGTTACAATCGGCTGCTCTACAATGGGTTGACGGGGCTGTTGTGATCCAGCGAGCATGGTCCGTGTGATCAAACAGTCATTAAACAGATTTGACAATTTTGGTGCTGTGTTTTTTCCTCCCTCAGATCACCTCAATTCTCAAAGCCGACCCAAGTATACAACAGACAGTCCGGCGCATCCGTGCCATGTATTCTTTTAGCTAGCCTAAATTCTACTCAGGCAAACAATTATCCGTCAATGCATTATATAGGCGGTGCTTATTTCTCAAAATTCAATATATTGATAAACTACCCTAATTCATAACACAGCGGCAGCCCCTCTCTTACGCCAGTAGTCACCCACAGCATGCCATTCACCTTCCCACCTTCTAATACCATTCATCGCAGTCTTAGGGAAAGATTCTTGTAATATATGGCCTCTTTCAGCCAATCCTTTTTTCAGATCGCTTCCAATCATCTCCTCATGTTCTATCACATCTGGCAACAGTTGGTGGTGCAATCTAGGATAGGCCAAGGTCTCCAAAAGCGGGAATCCATAACTGTAGGTTCTCACGATTGCTTGAAAAACAGCAGTTGTGATTCTGCTTCCACCGGCCGCTCCAATAATCAAGTCTGGTTTCCCAAGCTCATTGACGACAATAGTTGGAACACACGATGATAGTGGTCTCTTCCCAGGTTTGATGAAGTTGTGCAAGGATGGGGCAACGCCAAAGGCATTAGATTTCCCAGGAGTGGAGAAATCATCCATTTCGTTGTTGAGGATGATACCCGTCGTAGAATCCCGCACAAGTGATCCAAATAGAAGGTTGATGGTTGAGGTGATGGAGACAGCATTATTCTCTGGGTCGACGATGCTGATGTGCGTAGTTCCATGGGGCTCATTAGGTTCATAAGCTGGCACATAAGCCTCCCATTTGTGTGTTGTGGTATCATTGAAGTGAGAGCGAGCAAAATCAGTCCAACTATCGTTGGTGATGGCTTCAGTGTTGTTATTAATAGGATCAGATGGATCACCTAGTCTTGATCTCCCACTTCCCATCCACTTCATCGTCTCTATGAGTCTGTGCGTGGCAAGGGGAGTCATGTCCTCACCTTTGTTTTCTCCAAATGGATTCATGATCTTCAAGCCTGAAATTAAACCAGCTCCAGACGAAGACCCTGCAGATGTGTAGACTTCGTTTCCTAGATAATTGGTATTGAGAGCTTTGGAGACATTAACAGTGTAAGACGAGAAATCTTCAGGAATAAAAATACCTCCATGGGCGTTTACCGTATTGATAAGGTGGGAGGCTATAGGGCCTTCTGGATCATAAAAGACGGCGTCGCTTCCATTGTTCGCAATGAGAGCCAATGTGTCAGCCATTTCCGGTATTCTCATCCACGCACCAGGTTGAAGTACCTTTCCAGTCTCATTCAAGAGGTACTCCCAACCATGAGGGTTGTTCTCAAAGAATTCAGCATCTACAGATATCGCAGCTCCAAGGACATCAGAAACAATCCATCCCTGATCCAGCAGATGGACAACTGGATCAATAACTTCTTTCCAGGTTAGTCTCCCTGAACCTTGAGTTGAAAATAGTTTGTAAAGGCCTTTAATCTCTCCCGGAACACCAACAGCAAGCCCTCCAACTTTAGAAAGCTCCTCTCTACCAACAAACATATCCTTGTGGGCTTTCAGTGGGGCCCTCTCCCGTGCATCAAAGGCCACAGGTTCCTCTTTGTACTTCTTTGACACTATAAATGAGCCTCCACCAATCCCTGAGTTAAATGAGTTGATTGCTCCAATGCAGAGTGTGACTGTGACAGCAGCATCGGCAGCATTTCCCCCTCTCGCGATGATTGAAATGCCCAAATTCGAGCACTCCTTGACATCTGATGTGACAGCGCCTCGCAGGGAACGGTTTAAAAGGGTGATATTGGGCTCAAGACTTGGCGCTCTGTGTAAAGGAGAGATATCGATTCCTCTGTGTGGATTGGTGAGTTGGTGCTGCAGTGGGTCATAGTGACTCTTGATTGTGGCACTCGCCACCAGAATCACAGATATGAGCGTTAAAACCAGATTTGAAAACATAATGGTCATACTTGCCGTGTTTTCAGGGATTTCAGCTTAATCTGAGCAAGTTAAAGAGCAAAATAATATCAGCTTATCGTTCTATGGTAGATATCGTTGGAGCAAAGAAAAGTGGGATCTGTTAAAGGGCAAATCTTCTTTCCTTATCGCCACACCCGCACACGCGATGTAGAACAGGGGGTCTGATTACGTCATTCAACCAGAAGAATTGAGAGTGACACACAGAGTGATCACGCACGTGATCAGTGGAGATAACGTCAGGTTGCCATGATTCAAGATTCGAAAAGCTGACACATAATGACCCATAGACATAGCATTGGGGGTTGACACAGCGAATACAGAATTGACCACACTCATTATCATTGACAGCGTCGGCATGACTCGCTATTCTTTGCTAGTTATTGTACAAGGGGATTAGGCATCAAAGCGAATATCTAATAGCCATAATGAATGATTTGTACCAGTTTTCAATTCTTAGCTGTTTTCTCAATCTCCTAACTAGTTAAACAAATTTTACAGTCTTCTCAATACATTTCATTTATTTACATATTTACAAAGAAAGTTTTCATAGGCAAAACTTACTCAATGATACGGGTAACCAAACCAGTACCAACAGTTCTACCACCTTCTCTGATGTTGAATCTTTGACCAACTTCAACAGCAGTTGGGTGAACCAAAGAGCACTCCATTTCGATGTTGTCACCAGGCAACACTTGTTGAGAGTGGTCAGCACCTTCTGGGAAGGTCAAAGTGACGGTAACATCACCAGTTCTGATAAACAATTGTGGTCTGTAGTTCTCAGCGAAACCAGAGTGACGGCCACCCTCCTCCTTGGTCAAAATGTACAAAGAGGCCAAGAACTTGGTGTGAGCAGAGACGGTGCCAACCTTGGAAATAACCATACCTCTCTTGATGTCGTCTCTCTTGACACCACGTAGCAAAATACCACAGTTATCACCAGCCATGGCAGAGTCCAACTCCTTCTTGAACATCTCAATACCGGTAACAGTGGTCTTGATTGGAGTCTTGTTGTAACCAACAATCTCGATTTCATCACCCTTCTTCAAGTTACCACGCTCAACACGACCAGTACAGACAGTACCTCTACCAGAGATAGAGAAGACGTCCTCAACACCCATCAAGAATGGCTTTTCCAAGTCACGTTGTGGGGTTGGAATGTACTCGTCAACAGCCTCCAATAGCTTGTCAATGGCCTGGGCACCAATTTCTGGCTCACGACCTTCCAAAGCACACAAAGCAGAACCCATGATAACTGGGGTGTTATCACCATCAAAACCATAAGAAGACAACAATTCTCTCATTTCCATTTCAACCAATTCAAGCATTTCAGGGTCATCAATGGTGTCAACCTTGTTAACAAAGACAACAATGTGTTGGACACCAACCTGTCTAGCCAATAGCAAGTGCTCTCTGGTTTGAGGCATCTGACCATCTGTAGCAGCAACAACAATGATGGCACCGTCCATCTGGGCGGCACCGGTAATCATATTCTTAATGTAATCAGCGTGACCTGGACAGTCAACGTGGGAGTAGTGTCTGTTGGCAGTTTCGTACTCAACGTGGGCGGTAGAGATGGTGATACCTCTGGCTCTCTCTTCTGGAGCCTTGTCAATGGCAGAGTAGTCCAAGAAGTCAGCACCACCCTTCTCGGCTAGGCACTTGGTGATGGCCGCGGTCAAGGTGGTCTTACCGTGATCAACGTGACCAATGGTACCAACGTTCAAGTGAGGCTTGGAACGGTCAAAGGTTGCTGCAGTTCTGGTGAAAGCAGGGGCAACAGCACCACGAGCCATGGAGGCCAATGGAGCGCGCAAAGAAAGACGTGCAAGTTGGGAGACAGTCTGCAACATTGGGTTTCTCTGTTGTGGATCTTCAGCGGCTGGAGTGAAAGGTAAAACTCAAAGTGAAACCATTTTGTCCATTCCGAAAATGATGAAAATTTTGATTGAGGTTACCCTGTTTGTATTAGGTAAGCGCAATAATAAACATGACATAATCGCGTCTCTCTCTCTTTGGATATCAAAATTAATTCTGAAAATTTTAGACAGTTTTCACTTTCAACTCAGAGAGAAGGCGAAAAGACATCGAAGTTCGACCCCGTTCTCCAAAGCAGCAGCAGCACATCGAATTACATCTCAGCATAGTCATGTCCAGAGAAGGTTTCCAGCCACCAGCTCAGCTTTCGTCCGCTGCTGCAGGTTTCAGTGCGTCCAAGAGCACATCGGTCAAGTACATTTGTGCCAGTTGCTCTCACTCCATCACTCTGGGTCGTAATGACGCCATCAGATGTAATTCCTGTGGTCACCGTGTGCTCTACAAGGCAAGAACAAAGAGAATGGTTCAGTTTGAGGCGAGATGAGCGATCTGAAGAGACATCAAATAAAAACTTGTACAATACGATAGAAAGTAATGATGAATTCAATTAATGTAAAGGGGAATTTGTAGAGAGATATGAGATATTGTGACTAATCGCTTATGTAATCATCTCCTTGTCTTTTTTGTCTCCAAAGTTGCTGTTAGAAGAAGGAAAAAAAGTCAACAACGTCATAAAACATAAAGTGGTAAACAAACCAAGAAGTGCCCTAAAGAACTGACACATACCACATACCACATCAATGACTGCCTCTGTCCAGGATGCACTTTACGCTGGTGCGTCAAATGGTAACCCGACCACGTTTGACTTGGAACCAAACCCGTTTGAGCAGAGCTTTGCCTCGAAGGACGCCTCCAAGGCCTCATCTGCAGTTGGATCTGCGCACCAAGCCAATGCCACCCTGGCTCAACAACCTCGAGGCCAGCTACAGAGCACTCAGCAAACCACTGGAGCTACGTCTCCGCATATTTATTCCCCAGGGGGCCGCAGGCTGCCACCCTTGGTTCTTTCTCCTAACGCGCCTTCGGCCTGGAACACTGCGGCATTCCCTCGAACGGGGCTCACTCCGAACGAATCTGGAATGAGATCAGGCCTCACTCCCGGTGGAAATAATCAAAACAACACAACTGCATTTGCTCAGGGACTCAGTCTCCCTGGACTCGCCACGCCTGGTGGTGGAATTGGATTTACTGGGTTCACTCCAGGGTTAAGCTCTCTTTTGGGCGCCACCATGACAAACGAAAGCCAACCACTTTCCCAATTGCCACAGACAACAGCTCCGAACCAAGCAGTTGGTCAAACTGCGCAGCTTCAAACTTCGACAGCTGATCTGGCCCAGGATAGCGATTTGATCAAGACACTAGGCAAACGAGGAAGAAAGAAGGGGGGCACTTCTGCTAAAAAGGATGAGCAACCTCGCAAGAAAGTCAAGACCAAAGAGTTCTCCACTACTGCCCAAAAGTCTAAGTCAGTTTCCACAAAGGCTTCACCAACTAATGATAATGATAATGACGACGATACAAGTGGTGATGATTTACCAGATGACCAAAAGAGAAAGAACTTCCTGGAGAGAAACAGGGTGGCAGCATCAAAATGCAGGCAGCGCAAAAAGCGACAGCAACAGAAGATGGAACAGGATCTAAACTTTTACCTCAACGAGTACAATGACCTCACTTCAACAATTGATCAACTCAAAGAACACGGCTTGGTGCTGCGCGCATTGCTAATCAACAACAAGGTAGCAAACAAGCCAGACATCATGAATGCGATGGACACAATGCTGAATATCATCGATCGAACAAACTATCTATCGAGACTGAGGGGCGATAACCCGAGCCACATGGTCCCAACGGTGCAACCAATCAATCCTGTCCTGGTTCAACAGAACCAAAACGCAGCAGTCCATGCACAGCTTCAGGCCCATTCTCATGCCCAAGCTCAAGCTCAAGCTCAAGCTCAAGCGCAGGCACAACTTGGTGGTCCAACTATTCTTGCTGGGGGTGTGGTTCCAGTTCCAATTGCCATGATTGGACAGCAAGTACCACAACATGCTCCACAAGCACTACAGCAACTGATAGACAATGATACCAAGACTGAGAGCACTTTTTAAATAAGTTATTTGATGTATTGAACGATGTATTGATTGGCGTAGAATCTCAATGCCACCAAGATAATTGTCCCCACAGTTTTTTCGGTTCCGTGAAACAAAACACAAAGATAAAACTTGAACGTTAACGTTTGATCACCAACTTCAGCATCCAATCAAGCAGCCTAAATGTCCTTTAACTACATTAAGAAGGCTGGTAAGATTCTCTGTATTGGCAGAAACTACGCTGCGCACATCGCTGAGCTTAACAATACTGCTCCTTCGCAGCCCTTCTACTTTCTAAAGCCATCCTCTGCCATTCTCCAGTCCGATGCCAACAAACCTATCCTCATTCCAAATGGTGTCAAAGTTCACCACGAGGTTGAACTAGCCATTATCGTTGGTAAGGAGCTACAAAACTTGGACCCTGACACCTTCAGTAAGCAGGATGCGATTGAAGCCATTGAAGGGTACGCCTTGGCTATTGACCTGACTGCGAGAAACGTCCAAGATGAGGCCAAGAAGAAAGGTCTTCCATGGACCATAGCAAAGGGCTTTGATACATTCCTTCCATTATCTGAATTCATTCCCAAGTCCAAGATCCCTGATCCTTACAATGTTGAGCTTTACTTCAACATCAACGGTGAAAGCAAGCAACAAGACTCGACCAGTTTGATGATCTTCCCTATCCACAAGATCTTAAGTACAATGTCCTCTGTTATGACCCTACAAAAAGGTGACATTATCCTAACAGGTACGCCAAAGGGTGTTGGCCAGATTGTTCCAGGTGACAAAATTACTGCTGGTGTGAAATCTGAGGGTGTTGAGATTGACGAAGGCTTTATGGAGTTCGATGTCACTGCCAAACCTGGTCCATACACCTACAGAGAAACTTAAAACAATTGATAATCATAAGTCATGTATTCATCTAAAACAGGGAAACTCTGTCTAAAATGGTGCTATCTTCTTTTCACTTTGTATAACCTTCGAAATAAAAGAATCTTTTTAATTTGTTGTTGTTTAAAGCTTACTTCTGTTCAGCAACCTTACCCAAACTTTGACCCATCTTCACCTTCTGGTTAAGAGCTATGTTGAACTTGAACTCTTTTGGTGCTTCAAACACCAAAACAACAGTGGATCCCAACATAAAACCACCAACTTCTTCACCTTTCGTCACAGGGAAGCCACCTAAGGTGCTGCTGGCCTTAGCGTAAGTGGCTTCATAGCATGTGTGTTTCTTTACCTTCACAGGCTTGTTCTCATCCTTCTGAGCCTGCTCTAATTTCTGCTCCTCATTGAACTGTTGATAATGGGGGCTTTCATACCTAGTGTTGGTGGTCAAGTCCTTATCAAAGTTCACCTTAATACTACCAACGTTAGTCGCACCCACAGGTGTCATAGAAAAGAACCCGTGCTTCCAGTACCCTAATAGAGAAACTCTCTCATTTAGTACAAACAAGTTTGACAAAGTTCTTTGAAAGTATGGAGCAACGCTGTAAAGCTCTCCGATGAAATGTCTTCTCAAGGTCACAACCCAATTGGCTGGAGAATGGTATCTGTGGTAGTCACCTGGAGCTAGGTAAATAACGGCATAAAACAGTTCTTTGTCGTTCTCAACAGGTGTCTTAGATGACGCTAGATCATTTGAGACTTCTTTCACTGTCTGTGCATCAACGGAATCGTTCTCACCTCTATCGCCCTCCTCTTTGTAAATAATCTTTTTCAAATGAGAAACATTCTTGCCCTCACCACCTAGGATATCATCCACAGTATAAGAAATACCATTGATCTGAGCAAACTCTTCATGTCTTTTCTGGATTTCATCAGAATTGTGGTTGTGAGAAGTGGATGAATGATCGAAGTGAATTGTTTGAGATGGAGCAGCCAATTTGGTACGAGTGGCATCACCTAGTAAGGCATTGATAGAATAAGTCATACCTTTAACTTGTTCGATGTTACCATCCTCGATAACTCCAAAGGAAAGGACCTTACCGTCGCTTGGACAAACCACATCTGAGCTTTCATCAATAACTCTTGCAGTCTCTTCAAGTTCTCTGTAAAAAAACTCACTCAAGTTCTTGTACTTTGTTAAGTCCTTTTCCTTGATTTCTTCAAGGTTCGCGCCAAAACAGTAGGAGTAAAACTTGTATCCAGGGCCTCTTAGCCAAACTGGCAAGTCAATACTGTTGACCTGACCCCAAAGCCTTGAAATAGCATTCAACGGTAACGTACTGTAACAAAAGAATGTCCAGGAATGTGTCGGCTTTACATCAAGATCCTCCTCTTCATCTTCATCGCCTTTGCCCGATTTTGTTTGCTGGTATAACTTGATACTCATACCATAGAAAATAAAACCGATAGAAAACAAAGCAATGAACTTGATCAACTGTTGCTTGGACTGCATTGTGGCATTCGTTGGAGACGAGCCATTCAGCTGGTTAAGATAATAGCTCTGGGAGAATTTTCTGATGGGAGGAATCCTGCCCTTGATACCATTTTTTAATTGGGAACCATAGTAAAAGGTGTTGTAGTAGAGGGCATTTCTCTTAGGTCTTGGGATCGATGGGAAGGGATATACTGCAGAATAAAACCTAGAGCCGATCTGAGGTTTCTTGACAGCTTGTTTGGCAGTGTTCACTGTTGCGGTTGTGAAGGCGTTTTGTGTAAGCATCGTGTGAGTTCTAGAAATAGTCACAAGATCTTAGAGCAGTTTTTCAGGATTGGGTTTATGGGAAAAATTGTGTGGAGTGCTACCTTGAAGGGGATCAAAAGAGGGGACGCTGTTCTGTTATGAAGCTGATTACTGGAGAATATGTGAACACAACTGTGCTGGCTGGAATGATGGCAAGAAACTGTAACAGTTCAGTCAAATTCTAGTGGAAAACGCAACTCTTTAAACACCTCAGCGGTTGTTTTGCGATGCAACTTTTTTTTTCCAAGGATTTGTTTTTTGTGACCAGTTTGTTAATTCCGAGGTCTCCTTTGGACCTAAAAAAACATGTGTAAGAAAAACTGATAGAGCATTCCGAGGACACGCGTTATATCTTAAACTCCAAATACCAAAAAGCCCATTGCGTCAGACCGGCATTCTCGTCATCATGTTGATCGGTATATCTGGTACACTCGGTTCAGGAAAGACCGAAGTGGCGAGGTACCTCTCTTACCAGGGATTTAAATACATTGATTTCAGGGGAAATACCAATCACCTCACAGGCCTGAATGTCAACGAATCGAGTCTAAATGAAAGTGAGCTGAAACCTGACCTTACATTCACGAGTTTGGAAGAGCTGATAGGCCATGTTATCAAAGACTGGAGATCCAATTATGTACTCACAGATATCACTACTCTGGACCAATTGGAATCTCTAAGCAAAAGACCTTTTTTTCTTCATCTCTCCATTGACGCACCACTAAAAATCAGATGGGAAAGATATAAAAAGCACTACCCAGATATCTCCTTCGTTGACTTTGTGGAAACTTCAGATGCTCAAGAATTCAGCAGTGAGACAATGATCAATGAAATCAACTCCAAAGCCAATGTCAAAATTGTCAATACTTCTAATCTAGTTGAGAACCTTTATGTCCAACTATCAACGATTAATCTACTCGATAACTCTCGACTACGGCCAACATGGGATTCCTACTTCATGCAATTGGCGGACTTAGCGGCTAGAAGATCAAATTGTATGAAAAGAAGAGTCGGATGTGTCATAACAAGAGACAAGAGGGTTGTGGCAACAGGTTACAATGGAACACCAAGACACTTAACAAACTGCAATGAGGGAGGCTGTCCACGATGTAACTCCGGAAATGGCTCCGGTGCTGGTCTATCCACTTGTCTTTGTCTACATGCTGAAGAGAATGCCCTTTTGGAAAGTGGAAGAGATAGAATTGGTGAAAACTCCATTCTCTATTGCAATACCTGCCCGTGTCTAACTTGTTCTATTAAAATTGTTCAATGTGGAATAAAGGAAGTCGTGTACTCCCAAAGTTACAGTATGGATGAACTATCATTTAAAGTCCTGAAAGAAGGTGGTGTGATATTGAGGCAGTTCATTCCCGTTAAAGATGAAATTATCGCCTGAATGTTTTTAATGACAGCGTGGTAGTGAATCTGATGTGTTTTTATTCAGATCCTTATTATAGTGGACAATAAAAGTGTACAAAACTGAAAGAAATTAAGGACAACCCATCACTAGACTGGTCCATCCATCTTTGATTTTCTGTATTCACTTTCAACTCGAGCTCATTGTTTAAAACAGGCCTGTCACACATATGCCACTATTGTATGTACCAACATTCACCAAGATAAGGGGTAACTGAGAATTTCAAAAAAAATTAAAAAAATTGGGCCGAGCAGGGAATTGAACCCTGGACCACTCACATGCTTAGTAGTTGTAGAACAGTTTACTGCCCTTCGCCCAAAGCGAGTATCATACCACTAGACCACGCGGCCAACTTGTTGAAAGCCTATGTTGACTGTTTTCTAGGTTATTTTTACAATATTGCACACCTTCCAGCGCCCTCATTCGTAAACTTTCTGTTTCTGCCTTCCTTCATATCTTGAACCTAAAATACCAATCTCCTCTGCCTCATCTTACTTCCAAGAAAGTTATCCTTTTGGCTCTTCTTTTTTATTGTTTCTTCCCTAGATATACACTCTTGATACATAAATAGGAATTCTTTTCACACCATGTAGTGTCCATCGCCTTAAAAGAGGAGATGAGGCTCACCACCCTAGGAAATATTGGAGATGAAAAAGAACCAGAGAGAGGAGTAACAGTGGGATTTACAGCTGCTAAAAGATAATTCGTGCTAAATGAATGAGGTTGACCCAGCGAAGTCTAGCAACTGATTGAGACTTGAAGCAAGTGGGTGTAGAGCAAGATCACATAAGACTAAACCCAACCCAAACAAGAATATTGTACCTAGATCGAAAAAGCAAGTCCCTGGTATTGACTCTTTTAGTTTAGAATCGTTTCCCTTAAGGGGTCTTTGACCCATTAGAGGGTTAAATAGCTGAGAACACAATGAAGCTGTACCTTAATGTCAACATAATTACCCTAATCTAATTAGCGACCTACCAGCTATCGAGTACTAGACGACAGTTATACAGATGTAAGTACAAGCAAACTAGTCATTAGAAAAGGGGGGTCTAAAATCTTCATTCTTAACGTCAACCTGTTCCAAAGCGAATAAACTATATCCGACGTCATCCGACGGCCAAAGGATAACATCAGCATTACATAATATCAATATCAACCAGCACTAATTGTAAGTCTGTTGTATGCACAATTCAATAATTGATGAGAAACCAATTGGTATTAGCTGTAGATTTGTATTATACAATGAATTATGTTTGACCGTTCACGTGCTTTAAACGTGCTTGGGTGCTATCAGTCTTTAGTTCATTGTAATTTTCGAGCCTTTTGTCACTTAATGCAACATCTACTGGAAAGGCAAGAAAGACAAGAAAAACAAATTCAATAACGACACAGTTACAGCGAACAGACGATATGAGAGGCTCTCCTAACTTCTGTCTTCTTTGCTGATCCTCAACTGCACTTGCTAGTTTTCAAGCGAAAATGAGTTTGCCCTGTAAAGACAGGAGCAAACTTGGAAAACCATACCCCGTGAGGAAGAGGTAGATGTGCAATACTACTACTACGACAGTGTCCACCCGGATTTCACCTACAAGCTTTCATCGAGAGGCCTCACAAACATATGTCTGAGACTCAAACAATTATCCTTCTTAGCCGGAAGAATGTTACCGTATACCTTCACAGCCAACCAGAAGCTACCTAAATGACAGCGAGAGTTGTAACAATTACCTCGAAGGCCAAGAGAGAGGAATATATCGGGATGAAGGAACTGGGCTTGCCGATCATAAGAGCCCACATGATGCATCTGACGATATGGTGAAAAGATGGTCGATAAGGCCCTATCAGAGACAACCTATTTCTCAAGATCACACCATGCGAGCCAAATTCCACCCTCGTTGTGTAACTTCAAAGCCCGCCTCAAGTGTAATACCATAGTGAGTTGGGATCATATCACAACGGCTTGTTTTCGGATCGTGAGCGGTTGCTACTGGCCCAAGCGAAATTTAACTTTTGATCATGGCAAAGAAGCCCCACCTTCAAGATCAGTCAAAGTTTGGAATGATGATAGCTATTTCTTAAAAAATCTGTGGGTGTCAGCCATGATTTTCTGGGGAGTCAGCCGCGCGAGGCATTACCAGCAACATAAATAGAAGCGAAACAGACCACAAATCGCTGATCTTGCCGAGTGAGTGTGTGAGTGCGAGGCTCACTCTGCTCTGTCTAACCAATCATACCCGTTTCTTTCCAACTGAAAAAACGCTCTTGTTTCTCCTTCCGCAATGTTGCAACGGAAGGTGCCCCACCCGGCTAAATAGGCCAAGAAGACGAGGGGAGCCGAATCACTTCATTTATCCTCATTATGCTGTAAAGGGAAGTTCCGAGGCCGCGGTTAGTGAGTTACGGTTTGTCGGCCCCCGCTTTTGTGCCAAAAGGTCAAAAGGTATAAAAGGGCTCCTGGCTCCCGCCTAATCTCACAGCGGGCTCTTCTCTTTTCGGACTTGCTCTCAGCAGTTCAGAAATGAACATCATCAAAGCTTTCCCCACCCACCTCCAATTCATGAAAACGGTCTCCCCTTCTGGGGCCCGCTACTCTGTCAAGCTACTCAATACGTGGCAGGGCCAGGAAGACATGGCGTATCTGAGTGAGTACTCATGCCATAACTTCAACTCCAACTTTAGAACGTGGCACGAGTTAGATCACAAAGAGCAGTCTAGGTTTATCAACAACTACATGAAACTTCATGAGAAGTTTGTTACGCCATTCCACCACCCAGACAGCTTGCGCAACAATTTGAACTCGATGTACAACCAAAACAGGGATGTCAACTTTTACTTCGCTTACCTGTACAACGTGTTGAAGGAGACTGCAGACGAGAAACTCTCGCAGAACACTGAAGTCATAATCCGTCGTGATGAGTTGCTGGAGAACTTGTTGTTCAAGAAGTGAACCCCCTCTGCTGTCGTTGCGCCTGTTTTTATGAGACCCATGAGACCCA
Source organism: Barnettozyma sucrosica (assembly GCA_030558145.1). Taxonomy (NCBI): domain Eukaryota; kingdom Fungi; phylum Ascomycota; class Saccharomycetes; order Phaffomycetales; family Phaffomycetaceae; genus Barnettozyma; species Barnettozyma sucrosica. The sequence goes on from JAJMRY010000002.1 coordinate 345,818, forward strand.
TGTCCCCCATTTCCGCCTCGTTTGGCCCTTATTTATCATCCACCCCTATTTATTCATTCATTTCTTCCAGACCACTTTCTACTGCTTACATTTGTTCATTTCTTACAATGTGAACGTCTTTCTAGACTGTTTCAACTCTTTTTTGATAAACAATACTATTCTTTTTCCATTATCTATTTATTTGTTGAATTAACATGTTCAAGTATCTTACCAGTAGCTTATTCTTTTCCACTGTCGCAATTTCTTTGAACCTTTCAAGGCACTCCAAAAGATTCTTCTTTTGAGATTGGTGCTGATCAGTATCCAAAGTTTTCAAGATGTTAAGAACCTTCATAAAGCTCAGAATATTGGTATTTAGAGCCTGGTATTTGGTGTAATGAAGCCCATTGTTCAAACTCTTCACGTTCGAGAGATAATCATCATCATTGAAGTCAAGGTCATAGAGATTTAGCTTCACCTCATTCTCAATCGCAGGCAAACTTAGATCAATGGAATCTATACCTGCAGTGTAGTTTTCTAAGATTCTCTCCTTGAAATTACCAAATTCCTTTATGATTTGCTCTAAACTCTCAGAACTCGTCGTAAACTCATCCTTGAAATCATGATCAATCACTCTTATGAGATTTTCGAAGATTTTCTCTTCAATCTTCTCAACATTGACTCCTCCTTCATCCATATCTTCAAAGAGTTTTAACTGCTTCAACGACTTGTAAACTTTCAAAACCTCCCAGATCTTGAAATTATTTGAGACGTTCTCCACCATGGTCTTATCCAAACGGTTAAACTTTTCAAGAATTAACTTCTTGTAGGAGTAGAACCAAGAGTCACAAGTGATTGGCAACTTCAAGTTTGCATTTACTGTCTCAATAATTTCCAAATTGTTACTTAAATTCTCATCAATATGCAGAAAGTTAGACAGTTTCAAAAAATTCTCGTTGTTCCTGAGGACACTCTCTTGGTTAGTGTACAAATCCACTCTCTGACTTTCATCAGCGCTCTTTCCAAACCTCTCGACATTCTTTTCAATCTTGAACAGCTTCTCCAGCTTGGGACTCTTCAGGAAACTCAATTCATACAGTTCATCGTCCTGTATTTTACTCATTGTGTTCATATCAATAATCAGATCACTAGTCTTAAGCAGATCTCTGTACTTTAAGGAGACTAGATTTTGGAGATCGCCATGAAGCTTCGTGGCTCTTTCTGATAAGTTCTCAGAGATTTTCTCGACTTCGACCACTGAGTACTCTTTAAAGATCCCGTCTGCGTCTGGAGGGGAAAGGAATGCGTCAAGTTCCAGTTGGTGGGTCATTGTGAGCAGTTGTTGAAGCTTCTATTTCACGTGAACTTGATGCAACGTCGATTTCAACTATGTGGTGGTCGGTCCTTTTGCGTTTTTTGGCTTTCCGTGAATTGGTACGGACACACAAGGAATAGCTAGTGTGGGTGTAAAGTTTCTTATCAGATAGCGAAAAACGGTTTTTATTCATCGAATGTTTGTATATTTGATGCTAAGTTTCTCCTTAAAGTTATCTCCAATAAGTTCAAGCAGAATGGGCACGTTACTTCTTTTGTTGTTTGGCAACAGCGTAAACCAAACCGGCCAAAAATCCAATAAAGATAGAGGAGATGGACAAAAAGTTGACAGCTGCATCAAAGAAGATCAAGCCAGATAGGGCAATTGGAAGCTTGTTCAAGGCACCAACCATGGAATAAGTGGTCGAGGAGGTGACACGAACACACCAACCAGAGCAGTAGGAGATACCGACAGAGGCCAGACCAGAGACAACCATGGCAATGACGGAGCTTTGAGAGAAATTGACGGCCAAGTTTGCAGCTGACCAGTCTTCCAAGATCAAGGATGAGACCAACAGAATTGGAATGGATAGCACATTGTTGTAGTACATGGTGTCAAAGTCCTTGAAGTTGGTCAATTTGATACGCTTTCTCATGTACAAGACGAAAGCTGCGGATGAGACACAGTTGGTAAACATCCAGAAGTAGCCAATGTTCAATGAGAATGAGTCGTTACCGTTCTGGTCACCCAAGCAGGCAATGACAGAGGACAAAACCATCAAAACGAAAGAACCGAGAGCCATAGAGGTGACTTGACCTCCAAAGAAGATGACTTCACCGTAGGCAATCAAGATAATTGTCAAGTTCTTGAAGATGGTGTAAACAGGGATACTCAAGAATTGCAAAGCTTTTGAGGAAGTGTAGATCATTATAACAAGGAGGATGGAAATAGGAGCCCAGTTCTTAGCGTCGGTCTTATTAAGAGGTCTGTAAGTAATAACACCGAATGCCTTCAAAGTGGCTAGGGCAGCAGTACAGACCAAGGACTGAGTCAATAACAAGACGAAGTTCATGTTGAAGTTGAAGCCGTTGACAACATACTTGTTGGTCACGGTCATAATGATTGAGGAGACACAGTACGAGAAAATGGAGACTGGCCCATTGTTGACTAAGGAGGCGAGGCCCGAGGTTGGGGCTTGTGGAAGTTGTGACATGGCAGCGATTGGTGTACTTCTTTCCACCAAAGAAAAGAACACTTGTTGTTTTGGAATTAATTTTTTCACGCCGAAGCACCGTGTACTTACTTTTTTTTTTGGGCAAATCAGTACAATCGCGAATTTTGACCAACGACGCGTGTTTGTTGTTGTTTTTCGTGAGGCTAAAGGAAAAAACAAACAAATAAAAACAACACCTGGACACTATTGGTCAAGTTGTTGTCCTAAAACAGAGCTCTTTCACTCTCCCAGAGCTCACAGGTAGATATGACTGATGTTGAGAATAGTGCTAACCATGCTTTAACCAGATCTTTGATGTTCTGATCTGTCTGAAGTGTGGACTCCAAGGCAAACAGGTTCTTTGTTCTCATTCTTCAGCCTAGAGTAGTTAACAGGGAAAGCTTACAAGATGCATTGGAACTACAAAAGAAAGAACTATGCATTGACACCCGTCCGGGCTCACCAGGTCTGTTTTCAGGATGGATTTCCTCAAGATGTTGAGACTTGGGGGGCAGAAATTGGATCCGACCACGAAAATTTCCTCTTTGGGAGACCGTTGGTGTATTTTTTTTTTTTTTTTTTCCCTGGAAGGAAGCCACTTTCAACTCCATTTTTGACATACTTGAACGGTCAGTTTGAGTTGGGCCAAAGATGAAATCAGGACAATTGCAGCGCGACCTTCAGGTGGAGCCAAATCTCTTGACTGCGATTATTGCTGGTGTCACTGCCTCAGTCGTCCAAACCAGTTTGACATACCCATTTGAGTTCTCCAAAACCATTGCCCAACTACATTCATACATCCCGGACCCAAAGACCAAGAAAATCCCGCAACTGGACCTCAACCACAGCTTCAAATACTTTTTCAGTGGGTGCGGTGCTTTGAACATTGGTAATGGTTTGAAAGCAGGGTCCAGATTTGTGGTGTTCAATTCTGCCTCCAAGTTTATGGCTACAGACAATGGCAAGACGTCTGCACCAAGACTAGTGATTGCCGGAGCGATGACTGGCTTCATCGAGTCCTTGTGGATAATACCATTTGAGAACATTAAGACCACTATGATTGAGAGTGCTGTGATTCTGAGTAACCGTGAGAAGCTCCTTGGACTCGACAACAACCCGAACTCTGTGGCTGAGAAGGTTAGCAATGCTGTTGAGGAGAGAAATAGGAAGACGTTCCATCAACAGAAGGCTAAATCGTTTGAGAACCATCCATTTGTTGTGAATAAAAAGAAGTGGGATAAGTTCCCTGCGGTCAATTCGTTCCAGTCAGTGCAGGAGATTTACCAGACAAGAGGCTTTAGAGGGTTCTTCCAAGGCTCTGTTCCAACCCTGTTCAGACAGGTTTCGAACAGCGCGGTCCAGTTCGGCACTTATACATCATTAAGACAGCTTCTTGTACCAAGTGGAACTGAATTGAATCCTTATGTCTCTTTCGCTCTTGGAGTGATATCTTCTGTCGCTGTTGTTGCCGCCACTCAACCTATTGATGTAATCAAGACCAGAATGCAGAGTCGTGAGACCTACTACCTTTACAGAAATTCTTTGGACTGCGCTTATCAAACGTTTATCAATGAGGGGTTAAAGGCCTTCTGGAGTGGGTGGTTCCCAAGATTAATGAAGATTAGTGTGAGCAGTGGTATTGTCTTCACTGTCTACCAAAGCGTCGAGAACCAAATCACAGCAACGCTGAAGGAGAAACCATTCCAATCTGAATAGAACCAGTAAACCAGTATACTCGCATTTCGTTTCTGTAACATTCTAATATACACTATGCAATTCTCAACCATTCAGCGTTCAATACAGACCTTCAGAGTTTTCGCAAATACAACCACTGTCCTCACCTCTTGGAATCAACTCACCAATTTGGTAAACCTTTTCACCTTCAGCCTCCAACAACTCAGTGACTTTAGCGGCGTTCTCTGGTTTAACGATGGCAATCATACCAACACCCAAGTTGAAAGTCTTGATCAAGTCAGCGATTGGGACATTGGCAGTTTGACCAAACCACTTAAAGACATCCAAAATTGGGAAGGACTTCATGTCAATCTTAGCAGTCAGCTCCTTTGGCAAGGTTCTTGGAATATTCTCAATTAAACCACCACCAGTGATGTGAGCCAAACCCAAAATCAACTCCTGCTGGATTGGTTTCAACAGTTGCTTGACGTAGATTCTGGTTGGGATCAGGAGTTCCTTACCGATGGTAGACTCAGGTTTCCATGGAGCAACATCAGTGTAGGAGTAGCCATATGTTTCGATGATCTTTCTCACTAAAGAGAACCCATTGGAGTGAACACCGTCTGAACCTAGACCCAGAATAACATCACCTGGGGCCATAGCAGAAGTGTTTGGTAAAATCTTGTTCTTGTTGACGGCACCAACAGCAGTACCGTTGGTGTCGTAGTGACCTGGCTCGTACATACCTGGCATTTCACTGGTTTCACCACCAACAAGGGCACAACCCGCCAGGATACAACCATCAGCCACACCTGAGACAAATTTGGAGGCAATGTTGATGTCCAGCTTACCAGTAGCAAAATAGTCCAAAAAGATCAATGGCTCAGCACCTTGGACAACCAAGTCATTGACATTCATGGCAACCAAATCAATACCAACAGTGTCGTGGATGTTCAAGATCTGGGCAATTCTCAGCTTGGTACCAACACCATCTGTAGCAGCAACCAAAAGAGTCTCGTCAGTGTTGTAACCAGCCTTGGCCAGGTCAAAGACACCACCAAACCCTCCAATGTCCGAATCGGCACCTGGTCTTCTCGTAGATTTGACCTTGGCCTTAATGTTCTCCACGAGCAAGTTACCGTTGTCAACAGAGACACCAGCCTCGGCGTAAGTGATACCGCCAGAAGTTCTGTCCGAGTCCTTGAAGGCTCTGTGAGCGATATCAGTTCTGTTGTACTTGTCCTCGAAGTTGATCTTAGAGACACCAGCGTATGCCTTGTCAACAGCCTCTCTCAAAGTGGATGCGGTAGCAGTGGAGGCAATGACTCTACCGCCGTTGGTGTAGACCTTCCCGTTCTTCTTGATGGTACCAGCGTGGAAAACGAGGAACTCATCGTCGTTGTGCTCGTCAATGATGATCTCGTCATCCTTCTTGTATGACTCTGGGTAACCACCAGCGGCAATGACAACTGTGGTAGCAAATGTGTCCTTCTTGACACCAAATTGAACCGAGTCCAGTCTGCCCTCAGCAGCAGCTAAAAAGACAAGGGCCAAATCAGTCTCCTCAGTCAACAATGGTAAGACACTCTGAGTTTCTGGGTCACCGAATCTGACATTGTATTCCAAAACCTTTGGACCAGTGGCTGTGATAATGACACCAGTGAAGAGGATACCGACAAATGGGAAGCCATCTTTTCTCATACCATCAATGGATGGCTTGATGATGGTGTCGTCAATCTGATGAAGCAGAGATGGAGTGGCGACAGGGGCTGGGGCGTAGGTACCCATACCACCAGTGTTCAAACCAGTGTCACCATTACCGACTCTCTTGTGGTCTTGAGCAGTTGGCAAGTTGTAGAAAGTGTAGCCGTCAGAGATAGTCAAGATGGAGATCTCGTCACCTTCCAAAAACTCCTCAACGACAACTTCGTCACCAGCAGATCCAAATTCTTTGGTAATCATCACCTGGGTCAGAGCCTCGATGGCCTCTGCCTTGTTGGTTGGGATTAACACACCCTTGCCAGCAGCAATACCGCTTGCCTTAATCACGACGTTGTGGCTGACACTGTTAACGTAAGCCTTGGCTTGTTCAAAGTCGGTGAAGTTTTTGAATGCAGCAGTTGGGATGTTATGCTTTGCCATGAAGTCCTTCGATGCAGCCTTGGAGCCCTCCATCTCAGCGGCCTTCTCACTAGGTCCAAACACTGGAATACCAACCTTTTTGAAATAGCTGGCAATACCGTCCACCAAGGGCTGCTCTGGTCCAGGGATCACCAGGTCAATCTTCTTTTCCTGGGCAAAGGCAACGAGCTCTGGGAAAGACTCCTTGTTGGAGCCAATGGCCACGTTGGTAACGTTTGGGTAAGAGTCAGTTCCACCATTACCTGGTGCCACATAAATGTGAGCAACGGAAGGCGACTGGGCGAGCTTCCAGACCAAGGCGTGTTCACGGCCACCGTTACCGATGACAAGCAGGTTGAGCGACATAGTTTGCAGTATTGATAGCGATAAAGCTGGTGTTGATGTATTAGGTGGGCGGCAATTGGGAAAACTTTTAATTTTCAATTTCAAGGATTGGCACATTTTTCGTGAAATTTGTTTTTGACTCTGGATTTTTGGCACAACTGCACCTTCAATACATAGACGAAAAGGATCTAAACTACAATTAATTAAACAGCTCTTCAACAGCAGACAATATATCCACTGCACATTCAGATTCAACCACAAGCAATTCAAAAATAAACAAATTTCATAGAACAACTGGACCCCAAAAAACTGGTAAAAAAAACTAAAACCAGAAACCACAGATCCAGCCATCAAAAAACAAACAGAGGCATAATCATTATAATCGTAATCATCACTTTCTTCTATAAGATGAAAAGGATGAATGTCATCATTTCCCAATCCATCTAATGGTAACAAAATAAAAAAAAAAGCCCATAAATGAACAAAACAATCAACCCAAAGCAAGAAAGAAACGATCAAAGCAACGAATTTGACAAGTCATCCAGTCCTCATTGCCACGTGCAAAAAGACAACATAACAAAGGAAAGAAGTAGTGCTTAGTCCGTCGAAAGAAAAATAAAAACAACAAGGGAACAGAATCAACAACACAACACAACACAACACAACAACAGCAACAACAAAAAAAAACGTAGCTCAAAAACAAAAGGATGCACAAAAGATGTCCCGCGTCCTTTCACAAAATCAAACATAGAAATTCGTAAAGTACAACCATTCACTGGGTTTCAACTTATTGTTGAGCTGGTTGTTGTTTGGCAGCTAGTTGATCTTGTGGTGCGTAAAACTGTTGAGGATAACCTTGTGGGAGGTAACCCTGAGGAGGAAAACCTTGTGGAGGATACGCAAAACCCTGTGGAGGCAACTGCTGGGGCTGTTGTTGTGGTTGAAGGAAAGGTTGGGATTGTAGTGTTTGGGAGGGTTGTTGAGGAGCAGAAGAAGGCTGCAGAACAGCTTGGGCATGAGCGCCTTGTTGTGCGGAGGCTTGTTGAGCAGGGGTCTGCTGGATAGCCTGCTGAGATTGTTGTTGCTGCACTTCTGGCTGACCTCTGTAGCCAAAACCATTAGAGTTTGCCTTTGGCAATGACTGGATAGGGAATGGTCTTGGAACATTGTTACTGTTCTTGGCCACGTACAGACTCTCATCGATGTTATTTGGGATCTTTGGAATTTCAATACCCAATTCCTTCTCCACTCTGAACAAGTTAGCTCTGTCGTTCCAGGTAACAAAGTCAATGGCTAAACCCAAGTGACCAAATCTACCTGATCTACCAATTCTGTGCAAATAGGTTTCGGCGTTCTTTGGGAAATCGAAGTTGATCACAACGTTCACAGCTTGGATATCGATACCTCTGGTCAACAAATCAGAACACACCAAGTTTCTAACCTTACCCTGTCTGAACTCGTGAAAGACTTTGTTTCTGGCCTCCTGAGGCATCTTAGCATGAGAGTAGTAACAAGAGTAACCCAACTCAGTGATCTTTTTGGCCAACAGTTCAACTCTCTTTGCAGAGTTACAGAAAATAATGGATTGGTTGATTTGTAACTTGGAGAAAAGGGTGTTTAGACAATGAACCTTTTGGTTTTCTTCCAAATAAGCATAGTAGTTGGTGATACCTCTCAAGGTTAATTCATCCATCAAGTTGATTTCATACGGGTTCCTCAAGTTCTTTGCAATAAAGTCTTTAATGGTCAATGGGAAAGTGGCAGAGAACAACAAAGATTGGCGCTTGGCAGGCAAATATTCTAGAATCTGTTCAATAATGAGCTTGAACTCATATGACAACATCTTGTCAGCTTCATCCATTACGAACATGGAACATTCGGATAAATCAGCAATATTTCTGGAAGCCAAGTCTAAAACTCTACCTGGAGTACCAACCAAAACATGAACAGGCTCCTCGAGTCTGACAATATCATCTCTCAAAGAGGTACCACCGGTGGAAACCATACATTGGACATTCAAGTGCTTACCAAGTGTTCTCACTACCTGTGACGTTTGCAAGGCCAACTCTCTGGTAGGCAAAAGAATCAAAGCCTGGATTTTATCCACCTTTGGTTTTATCTTCTCCAAGGTTGGAATGATGAAAGAGGCTGTCTTACCTGTACCATTCTTAGCTCTGGCCAAAATATCTCTTCCAGCTAGGGCAACAGGAATGGACTCTTCTTGAATAGGACTTGGCTTCTCGAAACCTGCTTCAAAGATACCCATCAGTAGTTTCCTACTCAAGTAGAAATCCTCAAAGGAGTTTCCCTTAGTCTTTGTAACATCTTCAGTCTGTGGTCTATCGTCCTTGACGGGCAAGTTGAGTTGATTTTTCCAGTCGTCACTCATTTTGTAGTAATTGTTTCTGCTGAGTGGAAACTTGCGTTCTCAGTGCGGTTCAATAGGCAAAAAGGGCTCTGTAGTTGAGTATTTGGTGAGATGGTTGTCCTTTCGCTGACCTTTTTTTCCGCCTTTCGCTGAAAAAATGGGCGAAAACTCGTTGACTTCCAAACCTGGAAATGAAAGATGGGATCCCAAGGAATGTTCTGAAAATGGAAATTACCGCTTGTAGTTGTTTTAACCTTTTTTTTCCAGCCATTGTTAATTTTTGAGTACAAGGAACAGCCCCAAGTAAATGGCAGCAAATCCAGTTTTAGAATCAAAGAACAGCGTACTTGTAACCGATACCGCACATCTTCACTGAATCTTTCACACATGAGTTCTCATCGAAAGTCATCAACTTTGAGTATTAACTCAAGCAGAAACAAGCCTTTACCACCCATTATGGCACTTCAGACTGAGCCCGACTCACCCACATCTGGCTATACCTCACTCCCGTCACCGGGACCCAAGCCCTTGTGTATACACAGTGGACCATCTTTGATCTCATCTTCAAGTCTGGAGCAAGTTGTCACACAACCTATTTCAGAGGCATTCCCACAATCATCCATGTTTCAACCAAAGACACTCAAGAGAAGGAACCTAAAGAAACTCACGTTAACTGAGAATAATAACTCTTCACCGCAGTTACAGACTCTGCAACTGCAGAGTGCTGAAAACTCGCAATTTTCCCTATCGACTCCGAGCACATCCACTTCCATCAAGACTCAAGAGGACATTGACCTGGCTGAGAACTTTGAAAGGCTTTCACTGGCGGTAAACAAGGATTTGAACATAAGGCGGAAGGATCTTCTCACTTTAAGGAACCTTGGGGAAGGCCAGAGTGGTGTTGTGACAGAAGTGCTTCATGTTCCTACAAATCGGACAATGGCTAGGAAGCAGATCCTCTTTGAGAAAAACCTCAAAGTTCAGAATCAGATCTTGCGAGAGTTGAAGATCTTGAATGAGGTGACTTCACCCTACATTGTTGAGTTTTATGGAGCCATTTTCATTGATTCAACAAACCAGAATGATAGTGATGATACAGTTAAAGGAAGCACATTACAGAAGAATAACCCTGTCTCATCACCGTCATCTCCTGTGAAGTCCAGAAACCGCCCAAACGATGAAGTGTCCAGTATAAGCAGTAATGGTGTACTGATATTCATGGAGTATATGGATTGCGGGTCCTTGGACTACATCTTGAAGAAGCTGGGGTTTCTGAAGGAGGTGTATCTCAGTAAAATTACCCATAACATTCTCCAGGGACTGAATTACCTCTATTCCACACACAAGATTATTCATAGAGACATCAAACCGTCTAATGTTTTACTGAACTCTAAGGGAGAAGTGAAGATTTGTGATTTTGGAGTGAGCAGAGAGTTGAGTAACAACTCTATCGCTGATACTTTCGTCGGCACATCCACTTATATGTCTCCTGAAAGAATACAAGGTGATGTGTACAGCATTAAAGGTGATGTATGGTCTCTGGGATTGATGCTGATCGAACTCAGCACAGGAGAATTTCCATTTGGAAAGAAGGATACCCCCAATGGTATCTTGGATCTCTTACAGAGAATTGTGAATGAGGAGCCACCGTCATTACCGAGAAGTAAATACTCCAAAGAGCTGTGTGGATTTGTTGATCTATGTTTGAAGAAGCAGAATGAGAGACCAACTCCGATAGAGTTGCTGAATATGCCAAAGTCTTTTATCAAGAGATTTGAAAACGAGGAGTCCGGGCCGTTATTGAGACACTTAGCCAAGAAGATTTACAAGACCGACAAACATCCGAGATGTTAGACGTCCAATCGAACATTTGTCATGATCAAATTTGTAAGTATTATGTTCAAGAAACCGGATCTCATTATTTCAAAGCTCTTTGTACTCCTTATCCTTATTCCACAACCATCCTTCTCCACCTCTATATAGACCAAAAACTATCAGCCCCACACCTGTACCACGAACAGCGTTTCTCCACCACACTGGATTCTTTTTGAGGATCTCTTCTTTGGTCATTTTGGAGTCTTCTTCAAACACACGGCCAGAGGCAAACCAAACACCAGCTGCCAGCGCGGAGACAGTAGCCATCACTTGACATGGGAGGCAGTCCTTCGTCTCCTCTTCTGTGAGATCTCGTGACGGTGAAGGTGAGAAGACTTTGAGGATATTGGACATGTTCTGAGAATTGTTTGACACAAACGAATGTGCTGTGGAGGCAGATCATTGATTTTTTTCTTGAGTATGAAGTGATTTCTGGTTAGGACACGCACCAGAAGACTTGAAAAAGATTGTGATGAAAGACGTGTGACGCGCTTAAAACTACTCTGCCCCGAGAAACCGAGGAGCAGGTTCGAAGAGACGGCGTAGCGGCAACTTAGTAGTCCAAGATGGGATTATCAGAATTTGAGAAGCAGAGGCAGGCAAATATCGAGAGAAACAAGCGTTTGCTGAGCTCACTGAATTTGGACTCGATCTCTGGTGAGATCTCTCATGGAATCAAGGAAGAAGTGGACAAGGAGACTGCGAAAAAACGTACCAGAGCATCAAGTGCGCCAAGATCTAAGAAGGTGAAGTTAGAACAGCCAATTTTGCCTACTAGAAGATCCAGAAGAATCGCAGGTATTCAAATTGATGGATCTGATAGCAAGTCCAAAGAGTTTGAGTTAGAAGCTGAACGTCTGAAAGAAGAGAGGGAACAATTAGAAAAGTTGAAGACTTTGAGAGTAAATGGAGATCTCTGCCTCATTGATTTGGTGAAAACTGAAGGTGATGAGTCCGAAGGGAAGCTGATGAGTAAGTTTCAGGCTTTGTTGAGCAATTCAAAGAATTTCTCCATTGGCGACTACTACGAGACCATCAGCCAAAAAGATAATTCTTCTAAGGATGTGAAGAAGTTAAGAGAGGAATTTGGCCAGAAGAAGATTTATGAGCATTTTCCTCCAAATCAGATCAAGTTAACCCCAGACAGAATGACGTACGTCACATTCCACCCGGCAATTGACAAGAAGCTCATTATTGGCGGTGATTCCTTGGGTCATTGTGGTATCTGGAACGCAGAGGATACAGATGACGTGGATATAACGAGCTTTAAGCTTCATGGTAAGAATATTGCAAAGTTTGAGTTTGATGTCAATGAATCCAACAAGGTTTACACCGCCAGCTATGACGCTTCTGTGAGAACGATTGACCTAAACACAATGAAATCCACGCAGTTATTTGTCAATGAGGATAATGCTGGAATTTCAGACATAAATTTCAATAACGATCACGAACTCTATTACACAACACTTGATGGGGAGTTTGGTAGACTGGACCTAAGGGCCAATGATCATTCAAAGAGGCAAGTTCTTAGATTGTCGGTGAAAAAAATTGGTGGGTTTGCAATCAATCCGAAGAAAAATCACCAGGTTGCTACTGCCTCTCTGGATAGAACCCTGAAGATTTGGGATTTAAGAAATGTTGTGGATACACCTGATTGGAATGATCTGGACTCCCTAAATACCTTTCACTCTTATGGTACCTATGCTTCAAGACTATCCGTCTCTCTCGTTGATTGGAACCACTCCAATGATCTAGTGTGTAATGGCTATGATGACACGATCAACATCTTCAACTTGGGCAAAGAAGGACTGGATTGGACTCAAGAATACCTCTTGCCAAAGAGCGAATTACTGCCACAACACAAGATCAAGCATAATTGCCAGACAGGTAGGTGGGTCTCCATTTTGAAAACGAGATGGCACAAGTTCCCACAGGACAAGACCGAGAAATTTGTGATAGCCAACATGAAGAAGTATTTTGATGTCTACGACAGGGATGGGAACCAACTTGCCCATTTGGCTGATCCCTTGATGACCGTGGTACCCGCTGTTGCCAATTTTCACCCAAGCCAGAACTGGCTAGTCGGAGGTGGGGCTTCTGGAAAAGTGTATCTTTTTTCATAGCACATTCTGCGAAGACAAGTTTCTGTCTTTCAATATATACGGACTTTTGTTTTACAGTTCTAGACCTGGCTACTGAAAGATGTGTTTTAGGTCGAGCCAAACAATGTGTCACCACAACTTGTTAGGGTATTTTATACACCGACTCTGCGGCGGGCTCTGCTTGGGGAAATGTAGTCCTAGGTTGGCTATATGCTTATATGTATGGTCTGAATAAATATACCTGAAAAGGAAGGTTTCCGTATCCGGCGACTTATCGACAATTTAACCATATTAGGAAAGGTCATGATATATAACAAAAGCCAAGATGTCGACACTGGCGCCACAGTTTACTAAAGTGTGACAAAACTCATTAGCCTATTAGCGCTATGGCACAATTGAGGCGGCCCGTACTAGCCCACAACCTCTTCAAGGAAATGAGGTCGCTGTTACTAATTGTGGAGGGAATTAGTGGATCTTCGCGGTCTGCCACCACCGCTTCTGGGTTCTGAATAGGGAGATTTCACTTCTTGGAACAAGGACAAGACTTCTGAGATTTCTCGGCTTTGACAAGAGAGTGATGCTGCTGTGATAAGGCTGTTATGTGTCAAGATTTGATTCTTAACTGAGTTAGCGTACTAGTAAGACACAGTGGAAAGGAAGCTGTCCTCATCAGTAAAATGGCTGTATCTACAAAGGCGGTACTATGCCACCCTTCGTGAATTGTGGCACACTTCGATCTACACCTGGCTAGATTGTGGCCCCTCTATACAGATTTAAGCAGGTTGTTACATGCACCAAACTCACACACAAAGCGGGCTTCTGTGGATCCTTTTCCTGTGGATCTGATTGTTCGCCACCAAGAAGTCCGTTAGTATAAAGTAAACCCTTCCTTCCTTCCTCCCTTCACAGCTCTACAAGAACTCATTCCTTTAATTTGCAAACAATGACTGAATTGGAGAAGAAGGATATCCATGAAATTGCGGTCAACGAGGCCTCGTCAAAGGACCTTGCCACTTCATCTGACGACGAGAGTCTCTATGTCAATGGTTTCAAGGTCCAGACTGATGAGCCATACATTGACCTGACTGTTGATCTCAATGATTCTGAAGTTGAGAGAAGAAACAAGTGGTGGTACAAAGCCGGTATCTTTTTCTGGGATCCGATTGACAAGCACCCAAAGGAGAGAAGCTTCATGTTGAAACTAGACTTTTGCCTCCTTTTATCTGCCTGTTCTGGATATTTCCTAAAGAACCTGAATCAGAGTAATGTTGGCACAGCATATGTCAATGGTATGAAGGAGCATTACCATATGACTGGTAACCAGTTCAACTACTTGAACACTTTATGGACTATTGGTTACATCATTGGCCAGATTCCTTCCAATATGATTTTGCACAGAATCTCTGCCCGGTACTACTTGGCTGGCTTGGAGTTCACTTGGGCCTTCTTGACAATCCTGATGGTTACACCGAAATCTGTCGGTGGTTTATATGCCTTGAGATTTTTCATTGGACTGACTGAGAGTGGCTATTTCCCCGGCTTGGAGTATCTGATTGGTTCCTGGTACTCCAAGAAGGAATTGACGAAGAGATCGACATACTTTGCCTGTGCTGGTACTGCTGCCGGGTTGATCTCAGGTCCATTGCAACAGAGAATTTTGGTTTCTGAGTGGGCACAACATGGCTTGAAGCCGTTTCAATGGATGTTCGTCATGGACACTGTTATCTCTATCCCAATTGCATTTCTGACGTTGTTCCTGGATCCCAATACTCCATCCACAACTACTGCCTTCTACTTTACGGAAGACGACAAAAGAGTTGCACTTGAAAGAAGAAGAAGAATTGGTGCGCAATTGAATACCAGAGAAAAGTATACTTGGGCCAAAGTCAAGTCGTTCTTCAGCACCTGGCACATTTACGTCTTTCCGGTTCTATTCTTGGCTTTCAACAACTCCTATCAACCTCTGTCTTCCCAGGCCTTCCAGCTCTGGATGAAGAACACCCTGAAGCTGTCCTCGTACCAGTATAACATTTATCCAACCGCCATTTCGGGTGGTGGTATCGGTCTAGCTGTCATTGTGGCCTACTTCAATGATTATTTCAAAGGTAGTTTAAACCCATACATCCTGCTCGGTATGTTCATTTCAGTATGCTTCAGTAGTGCTTGCCTTGCTGTTTGGGAAATTCCGATTGGTCTACATTGGTTTGCTTACTTTGGATTGGGTATCCCTCTAGCTGCAGGTCAGCCAGTCATCTTTTCTTGGGTAAACAGATTGCTGGCCCACGACGATATGAAGAGAAACTTTGTCGTTGTCTGCACAAATACTCTTGCATATGTCACTGGTGCATGGGTGCCTTTGCTCACATTCAACCAGAACCAACAGCCACAATTCCACAGGGGTTTCACTTACAATGCGTGCTTGTCTGGATTTGGTGCTGTCATGACAGTGGTGACGTTGTTCTTCGCCGCCAGAGACTTGAAAGCTGCAGACAGAGACAGCGAGGATCCAGAGAAGCAACAATATCTCGAAGGCTGAGTTACTTGTATACCATACCTTTTTGAATGTTTTTATATCGTTTTGTATCACTTCTTGTGGAGATATAGGATGCTGTCTAATCAGGAGAAGTAATCGGCAGCCGCAAAGTTGGGAAAATTTCACCAAGAGCGCTAGAACGCCACAGCGGAAATCCGAAACCATCGAAGATGTCATCGCCACAGAGATAGATT
Organism: Barnettozyma sucrosica; assembly: GCA_030558145.1. Lineage (NCBI taxonomy): Eukaryota > Fungi > Ascomycota > Saccharomycetes > Phaffomycetales > Phaffomycetaceae > Barnettozyma > Barnettozyma sucrosica. The sequence goes on from JAJMRY010000002.1 coordinate 361,537, forward strand.
GACGAGACAGTGTGGCAGATGGCGAATGTATACACCGAAATCAGCGGATCAGACCCCTTTCACCGACGAGTACCTGATTTGCTGTGGGTATAGAGTGTGTGGTAAATCCCAAGTCTCAAGGAAGAAGCTAATGTTGTGGCCAGTGACGATGATAGCGGACCATTGCAAGGACCTAGTTGGCTCTGTGATGGACAAGAAGACACCCTCTTCAGCTTTGGGCTTCGATGCGGTCTCAGATTAGCTAGAACTAGCGGAGCTTTGATCACTGAAGGTTCATTGCCGACAGATTTCTTGGAAACCTGTGCACACTATACCATCCATCTGTGGCTCCTAATTCCACATCTTGCCTCCCTGCGTATCTTAGAGATGGCGCAGAGGATGATATGAGCTGTACCGGATGCTGTTGCAGCTAAAGGTGGCATCTGGAGATCAACTCAACGGCGGTCACGCAGTTTGACTACTCGAGTTGGGTGAAAGTTTAGGCGACAGTGTGGCCCTCTGGCATAATTTACTCCATATTTCTTACTAGAAGGATACTGCATGGCCCTACGCTTCGCCAAGAATCTTCTACACCACACTTGGATCTTGTCGTTTGGAAATCACTGATTGTGGTCCTAGTATAAATACCTAACCAGACCTCTCTAGCACTCTGAAGCCAGTTCATCTCATCATCATTAACTCTGCCATAGAATGACCGATATCGATAGATCCAGAAAAGGCTCTTTAGAAATTAAAGATTCGACTATTGTTGAGGTCAACTCTGTTGATGGAAAGGGCCTAGCCAATGTCGAGACAAAGTCTGACGTCTCTTCAGACTTAGACAGCATCAGAATCAACGGGTTCAAACTTCAGACTGATGAGCCATACATCGACTTAGATGTTGATTTGAATGAAAAAGAAATTGCTAGAAGGAGCACATGGTGGTACAAAGCTGGAATCTTTTTTTGGGATCCAATTGACAAGCACCCGTTGGAGAGAAAGTTTATGTTGAAGTTGGACTTCTGTCTGCTTTTGTCTGCCTGTTCTGGGTACTTCTTGAAGAATCTGAACCAAACAAACGTTGGCACTGCCTATGTAAATGGTATGAAGGAGTACTACGGCATGACTGGTAACGATTTCAATTATTTGAACACAGTGTGGACTATTGGGTACTTTATTGGCCAGATTCCATCTAATATGATATTGCACAGAATTTCTGCTCGTTACTACTTGGCTGGTTTGGAGTTCACCTGGGCCTTCTTGACAATCTTGATGGTTGTTCCAAAGGGAATGTCTGGTCTTTTGGCTCTTAGATTCTTCCTTGGATTGACTGAAAGTGGCTACTTCCCCGGCTTAGAGTATCTGATTGGTTCCTGGTACTCCAAGAAGGAATTGACGAAGAGATCGACATACTTTGCCTGTGCTGGTACTGCTGCCGGTTTGATCTCAGGTCCATTGCAGCAAAGTATCATCTCTTCTGAGTGGGCCCAACACCGCTTGGAGCCTTTTCAATGGATGTTTGTGATGGATTTTGTCATTTCTATTCCAATCGCTTTCCTGACCTTATTCTTGGATCCAAACACTCCATCTACAACCACTGCTTTCTACTTCAATGAAGACGATAAGAGAATTGCTCTTGAGAGAAGAAGAAGAATTGGGGCTCAGTTGAACATTAGAGAGAAGTACACTTGGGCCAAAATTAAGTCTTTCTTCAACACATGGCACATTTACCTATTCCCTATTTTGTTCTTAGCCTTCAACAACTCCTATCAACCTCTGTCTTCCCAGGCATTCCAACTCTGGATGAAGAACACCCTGAAGCTGTCCTCATACCAATACAATATCTACCCAACCGCCATTTCCGGTGGTGGTATCGGACTGTCTGTTATTGTGGCCTACATCAATGATTACTTTAAAGGCAGGTTCAACGCCTTCTTATTGTTCTTCATGTTTGGTATGGTCTGTTTCAGTTCTGCTGTGCTTGCTGCTTGGGACATTCCAATTGGTCTACATTGGTTCGCTTACTTTGGTCTCGGTATTCCATTGGCCATTGGACAGCCTGTGATTTTCTCCTGGATCAACAGATTACTGGCACATGACGACATGAAGAGAAATTTTGTCGTTGTTTGCACCAACACTTTGCCATATGTGACTGGGTTTTGGGTGCCATTGTTGACTTTCAACCAGAATCAGCAGCCTCGGTTCCATACTGGTTTCATCTACAACTCCTGTTTGACTGCTGTTGGTCTCATCATCACAGCAATCGTCTTGTTCTTTTCCACAAGAGATATTAGAAGAGAGCGCGGTTCCAGAGAGCTTGAAGGTAAGGAGGAGTTTGCAGAGGGATGATACTATTCCGAGATGATCAATTTGTATCTACTTGTTTAGCTCTAAGAATCCTTGTTTAATTTGGAACAACAATAGTCTGCTCAATGAAATCACTCACATAATCAATGTCGTATGGTACTAGAACATGAAATCTCACCAATCCTCAAGTCTTTTAGAAAATTGTACGATCGCCATTGATTATCCTGCTACTACTTGTCAAGAATCATTTACTACCAAAATTTGATGAAATATTGAAGTTTCTAACTGAATAGCTGAAGAGTTTACTGAACTTTCGAAACGATCTGTAGTAACATTTCTAGGTGCACAAAACAGAGGCTATGATCTTTCTTTAAACTGCAGCCTTTGGTTTCTAAGATCAACCTGAATTAATTCACACTATAAGAGAACTAGCTTGATTCTGCGTCAAACTCCATGGTTTATTCAGGGCTATGGAGTACTGATAGAACTTTGTACCGATATTTCAGTTCCAAGCAATTTTTATGAAGTGCAGAGAAGTCACACACACACACTTCCTTCCTTCCATAGTGATAATGTATATTTTGTGTGGCACTAGACCAGAACCAACGCCCAAAATTTGCTCAGAATTGTGTCTAATCGTTTGGTGAATTTAATAATATTGATTTATAGTAACTTCTTTCTTGATAGTTATTGTTCACATCCTGTAAGGAAAACACATGTTTTGAGATGAGCAAGGCCAATAAAGAGATATCCTTGAACACGGGAACCCCTGTGATATCCGTTAGTCTGTAAGCTACGCATACAGCTGTGCTTAAAAATAGTTATTTGTTGCTGGCAATAGCAACCAGGGTGAAACTGAAATGATGGATGAAAATCCATATGATGGATGAAAACGGTATTTTGCATCTTCTTCATTAGAGTATATCAATCATATCAGATTCGACAACAAAATCAAGAGAATTTGTCTACATCTCCTATATCTCTTTTCGGTATGTACATTCTATTACACAAATCAACAAAGAAATATACAGAAATAGAAAACTAACAGGAATAAATATTCAGTGAATCATAAGGTCATCAAAAGCAAAAGAATACATCAAACTTACTTGTTGCTCAAACCCTTGACTAGCTCCAAGTACTTTTCAGTGGAGAAGGACTTTGGTCTTTCAATTGGAGCACCGACAGCACGGTCGATGATCAATTGTGGCAAGACACCAAAGGCTCTGGAGACACCAAACAAGACAGTGTAGAAGGACTCCTCGGTCAAACCGTAGTATTGCAATAGGACACCAGAGTGGGAGTCCACGTTTGGCCATGGGTTCTTGGTCTTACCATGCTTAGTCAAGACCTTTGGAGCAACCTCGTAAATGGTGGAAACCAACTTGAACAAATCGAAGTCTGGCAAGTGCTTTAGGGCGAACTCTCTTTGAGCAGTGTATCTTGGGTCAGTCTGTCTCAAAACGGCGTGACCGTAACCTGGAACAACTCTACCAGCGTTCAAGGTGTCCCACAAGTACTTCTCAATGGTCTCAACAGAGTAGTCACCCTTGACCTCTTGCTTCAATTTGAACAACCATTCCAAAACTTCTTGGTTAGCACGGCCATGTAGTGGACCAGCCAAACCGTTCAGACCAGCAGCAAAGGACAAGAATGGAGAAGACAAAGCAGAACCAACCAAGTGGGTGGTGTGCGCAGAGACGTTACCACCCTCGTGGTCAGAGTGAATAGTCAAGTACAATCTCATCAACTCAACAAACTCTGGGTTAGAACCGAAGCCTAACAAGTTGGCCAAGTTCTTACCATAATCAGCATCCTTGGATAGAGCTGGAACCTTACCGTCCTTGAAGACGTTTTGGTAGATTCTGGCAGCAATGTTTGGCAACTTGGCCAATAGGTCCAAGGAGTCTTCGAAAGTGTAGTTCCAGTAGTCCTTCTTGTTGACACCAGAGGCATAGGCCTTAGCAAAGGCGGATTCGGACTCCAAAGCAGTGACGGCAATAGAGAATTGGGCCATTGGGTGCAAGTTGGATGGGGAACGGTCAATCAATTCCTCGACGTGCTTTGGCAATTGGGATCTGGCAGCCAACTCAGCAGACAAAGCCTTAGTTTGGCCCTCAGTTGGGACTTCACCAGTCAACAATAGCCAGAACAAAGCCTCTGGCAATGGCTCGTTACCACCCTCAGCCTTTGGCAACTCCTTCTGGATGTCTGGAATGGTTCTACCTCTGAATCTGATACCTTCAACTGGGTCCAAAACGGAACCTTCCCAAACCAAACCCTTGATACCTCTCATACCACCGTAGGCTTGCTCTAGGGTCAATTCACCGATAACGGTTTGACCGTACTCCTTCTTCAATGACTTGATTTGCTCAACCTTCTCTGGGATGAGCTCAGCAAATCTCTGCTTCAAGGTCTTCTCAGCGTAGCCTCTGGCGGCCATTAGGTTGAGGCCCTTGTTCTTAAGAAGGGCGTTAGTTCTTAGAGACTGTGCTAGTCTGAGGGACATTTCGATTGTTTGTTGTTGAGGACTGGTTGCGGGAGGAAAAGAGAGGAAGGGGAAGAACCCAAACAAAATTGTGGGCGAATTGGCTGGGAATTTATACCAAACAACAAAGGTCATGCCCAGTGGGCCGGTTAGGGCCACACAGGAGACCGATTTTTCGAAAAATTTGAATTTTAGAGCACTAGGAAGAGCCCGGTAGGGCCACAGGTGGGACAGCTCCCACCGAGGGGCAGGTGACGGAGGGGGCGGGAGGCAGAGAGGTCGTCCTTCCGGGATACGCTGGAAGCATAGATCCGCCAACAAAACGAGACTCATGTTGGTGACACTACGAGGGGCAAAAGGAGGAGTTTACCCAGGCCCTACGGCAGGGCAGCAAATGAGACCTTCATGTAATGATGCTGCATTTACGAATGAGACTATGAGAGAGAAGGTACGCTCCGAACACGGCTTGCTATTGTCATGGTGGGGCAAATGGTGGATATTCGAGGGCTTTCTTCTCCCCGGATGCTGATGTCCAGTCGCAGGCTTTTTTTTTTATCATCCCCTTTTCTTTTTCTCTCAAACTTGCAGTTGGTCGGTTCCGATCGCCACCTCGAAAGAAAAGTTCCAATTGGCCAATCAAATGAGCCGCAGATTGTGACACCTACAGAGCATTCGCAGTCCGAGCTGATGAATGTAAACAATGGACCCGTTGTTCTGACGATTGTACACGGGCCACTTCACCTCACGACTCGCTAGAACTTCCAATCCCATCATCGCCGGGCCCAATGATTTATAACTGGTGGATACGTCCCCAGGATTTTCTATATTGTGTGGGCACCCTATTCGCAGCCGAGCATTATCTTGATCCAGCTTTCTTTCAACCGAGACATGATCACCCCAGGTTTTTCACCCGCACCGTTTCTCTGGGCACTACATCCTGGCACAATCCAGCATGTGGCTAGCGAACATACAACAGTTAACGTTGGACCTACCAACCAAGTATAGCCAAGTATAATGGTGGATGTATTAGGTCATGGTATACCCCCACGGTATTCCAATACGGTTCGGATAGATCTCAATACCCCCACTATTCAGCACCATCTTTTCAGACGTGATTGCACTAAACTCTTAAACAGTTTGAATCCATGTAGATCACATCATGAAACCTATCCATCTTACAAAGGTAAAGATCAATGCATTACTTATGTACGTCTATAGTTGTAAACAGCAAAGCACTTAGCTGAAGTATCTTGGCTCATCGAAAACATGGAATGCATGGCCTCTGACACCATCTCCGTAAAACATGGATGGGAATCTCATATCCTGAGGCACCTTCTCCTCAGCAATTCTCTTCTGCGAATACGAGTCTTTCTCACCACTACCAACGACAAACTTGGCTGCTTGCACCTCAGTATCAGTGATAGTACCTCTGCTGACTCTGGCATAAGCAGTTCTCTTCAAATGCTTGTACAAAATGTACTCGCACCATCTGTCCCAATCAGACGCATCCACATCGAACATGCCACTATCTTTACTCACATAGTTGTTGTAGTTTCCCTCCAATGGCTTCGTGACCAAGTAACTCAACAACACCATTGGTCGATCACTTGAACCCATGATGTCTCTGACACCAAGACTCTGCAACAGTCTGTCCTCGACATCCTCCTCTTGACCACTGTGGAACACAACAACATCTACCAACTCACCATACACATCCAAAGTTGCGTGGATCGCAGGTGCTAATTCACCAACCGGAGAAGGCAAAAGATGATGAGTTGAGTTCAAAATTGGGAATTTGGATAATAGCGCACAACCCCATGTGTGCTTGTTTGGACCAGGACCGAAATCCGCGTACATGTTCAATTCCTCAGCCAATTGCTGCGTCAAATCCCTATTACCCATAATGATTCTCTGTGTGTCAGATTCCAGAAGACCAACGACATCCAGTTCCAAATCACGAATCAAGTCTCTCATACGACCCTCACTAGCCCACATGTCATTGTCCAGGCCGAAATGGACTGTCCAGATACCGGCAGTAAACAGTTTGGACTCTGGGTGGTATGGCTTTGGATCCTCCAATGGGAAACGGACGTATGAGATAAGAACAACAGCTAGAGCCAGAGCAACCATAACCTTCTTAATTTTATGCAAAGAGACGCCAATGTTCAACTTGATGCTGTCAACTGAAAGTGTTTGAAATGGGGCCAATCCCAATCCAACAAGGGCTGTAGAGACACCAAGAACAATGTCAGTTCTTTCCCTTAACAACCAACCTGCTGGAACAAATGCATAAGCAACTATCCAAACATGAGCCAATATCAAGATGATATGGGTGAAAGCAGAGATGGTAAATACCAATCCTGGGTTGAATTGAGAAGCTTTTTGGAAGTATGCTGGAACAACCGCAGTCAAGAAGAAAGCATAACCCAGACCTCCAAAGTACCCAATCCAACCGTGGAATAGGTAGAGAATGGCAGCGCACACTGACCCAAAGATTAAAGTTCTCGCACTTGCAACATGATCTCTCGTTAAACCCACATAGGCGCCCGCCAAAGTGGCAGCGATTGATACAGCACCATGTGGAACAGGAACAGGACCATGGATTGGGTATCCATCCCAAACCCAGGTAATAATGGTTGAGGAGTCAGTAACCATTGCATGTAGAGAGAACATCAAAGCTCCAAGTCCAACACCAGTCTTCAACAAAGAAGGCTTCTCGGTCTTGGTGACAAGAGTTGGGATTACCTGTCTAGTAGTCAATAGAGCAGCTACCAGTCCAACAACGACACCAGTCTTGTTCCATCCACCGTTCTCAGAGTGCATGATCGGCCAGATTGGGTTATTGGTGTAGTTGTAGTATTTAGCAATGGATGACAGAATCAAACCAAGAGTGAAAGTGGTGGCGTAGTACTTGGATCTGACAGAGTTTCCACCATGTGTGTTAACCTCATTGGCCAGGGAGATCGAAGCAAAACCAGACCCAATGGCAATGGATAGCAATCTAGTGTTTTGATCATCGATGGCATATGAACCAACACCAAATAGAACAGTGAAGACTCTTGTGATTTGAGGGAATCTAGTGTAAAGTTTCTTGATTGGAGGAACTAACAACACAATGGATAACAGAAAGGACAAAATGGTTAGCTCAAACCCAGAAATACCCATATTCCACAACGGGAAATACCAGATAACAAGGAGCAAAGAGGTAATGACTGACCAGAAGATGAAAGCATTGACGGTGTTGACAACAATTTCCAACAGTGGAATGTCATCCTTGGATCTCGGCTTAAACTTATTTTCAATAGTCTCCCCAGAAAACGATGGTTCGACTTCAACAACAGCGAAGCTCAAACCCTTGGTTGCGGATAAGTTGATGGTAATGTCCTTAAAGTCAACTGCGGTCCAAGAGTCAAACAACACATCCAGAATGATCAATGCCCACTCAAAGTAAGCATAAATGGAGTATGAACCTGGAACTCTGTGCACCTTGTGTTGGATGAAGTAGTAAACTAGTGGAATAAGAGTTCCGAAAAATGCAACAGAGGTATAGAATCTGCAATTTCTCAAACTGGTTCTCTTTGGGGTACAAGTTGTGACATAGTATTCCCAAGGAATGGTCAACACAATGTAGCTGATCATGAAGACGTCATGCGCATCGTGGTCATCAGTAGAAGTGATGTACACCCAGCCACCGCAAGTAACGGTTCTCACAAGACCAGAAATCACACCAACAAGGGAAAGCGTGGCCCGGTCTGGAGAATAAAGTCTGATGTAGGTGAGAATCAACAACAGGAATCTAGGCCCAGATGTCAGCGCAATTAGAATCTGGAAAATGGATCTCTCAGGGTATCTGTCACCAATTGTAGCACTTACACTAGGGAACCACTCATCAGGGTAGCGATAATGAGCATTCTCAACAATCTTGTGGTAATGCAAGGACACGCCAACTGCTAGCGCAGCGAGAAACGCGGATGCCGCACAAATGGTGTGGGCGTACGAAATGTACTTGGCATTCAGAGCCAGAATGGGAGCCGCTTCAGCTGACATGGGCGTGGTATGGAATTAGCGTGCTTTTGCTAGCAAATAAAATTAACGGTGAGAATTAGATGAAGGCTGTGTAGTAAATTGAGAAGCTTACTACGATGTTTGTTTTCATTGACCCATGGACTTCCGAGGGGACGACACTGACTGAGAAGAGGCGGATTAACCTCGGAAGTCCCTTTAGGGGGTGGAACATACCTTCGTTTGAGATTCAATTGGAGAGAGACAACTGTCTAATTTTGTATCCTCTGTCAAAAGTTTCGACAGGTGGTTTCGGTGACAGTACCCGTTATTGAAACTGAAGTGACTTTCAAGAAGAGATGTGGCAGTGTAACAGATCTTGTGTCAGGGAGATTCTGACTAAGCATTTACGTAACTTTCTTAGAGAGTGGTTAGTTCTAAAAATTGGAAATCGACCACCTCCACTTCCTCGTTGTGCTGTTTATCGTGATACAACTGAACATCCAATGCCTGGTGGGTATACTGATTGTCCTTGTATTGACCAGAATACTAACTATATTCTACAGAACACAAGAGAAACGAACTGGTGTCCTTCGACACGATCGATTACGACAACTACACAGACTTAAAGAAGGCCCAAGAGTCACTCGTTAGGGAGCAGTGGGTTCGTATGAGCGCTCTCAAGACCGTGCGTAAGGCATTGGAGAAATGCTACAGACATCATGGGGTTAACCATTTTGAGGATTGCAGAGAGTTGGCAGAAAGATATATGCAGATGCTTGACACCCATGGAAGTGTTAAAGGGTATTATGGATATCAGAAGAATGACCCATCCAAATGAGTGCAGCGACTCAAACCAGCAACCTATTTATTATCATATTTATTGACTTTATTTATTCATCTATTTATTCTACACCTCTTTATTGAGGGCAATGATACATGTGGCCTGACAAGTTTGTAGAAGATGCTCATATCAATTATGAATAGGCTAAGGAGAAAAATTCGAAAAGCTAATTGAGGCAATACCAAATGAAGGCAGGTTATAACATTATTTCAAACAGAACTTTGACAGATTAGTTCTTACCCGAAGTAACAACTTCAAACTGTACGCTATTAAGCTCAAGGGTTTCGGTACTCTCGTCAAGTTCTATCACATCTGTTGGACCCTTGTAGGTCTTGAGACCTTGGAAGAAGTAGCAGAAGGTAGCATAGAACACGACAATAGCAACAATGACAATCGTATAATTCATGTTTCCAGCAGAAACTGGATTGACAGTTGGGAAGAACATGGTAATGGAAATGAAGATCAACCACAAGAAGGCAAAGACATTCAATATAACACCCCATACACCAAAGTTCCAAGATCTGTTATTACGGAGCCTGGATCTACCACCAAACAACATACATGAGATAGGAATCAAGTAGGCCACTTCGTGACCAATTGTAGTCAAAGATATAATGGTGTTGAAGACAACATCAGATGACAAGTAAAGTACGACTATAATACACTGGACAACCATGGAGAACAACAGAGCTGGGATCGGGACATCCCACTTTGAAGACACACTAGCGAAGTACTTTGGAAAGATGAAGGCCCCATCTCTCGCAAAGGAGTAAATTGTTCTCGAGTTAACCAAAGTCATTGTCTCAGCAGCAAATAGAGCAATGATGGCAGGGACCAAGGAGAAGAATGAGGTGGCCCCAATGTTATTGGTGTTTTCCAACAATAGCTGAATAAAGGCTGACCCAGTCGGCGACTCGACAAGAGTGCTAATGTTTTGAATAGAGGCACAGACACAAATGACAAAGATGAACCCATAGATGATACAGGTGCCCACAACAGTGACCAATGCCTTTGGAACAATATTGTGTTTTACCTTGTTGTGAGTATTAACCTCTTCCGCCAAATGGGTGACCGAGTCATAGCCAGTGAAGGTATAAGCTGATTGCAACATACCCAGAATGAAGACATAACCATGAGAGGAGAAGCCTGAGAAGTTCGTGAATTCAGTGAAGATAAACTTCGCATCACGCCTAGATGGAGCAGTAACCAGCAATGTGATCATGATAGCAAGTATGGTGGTGACATTAAAAATAAGCAAGAACATTGTCCAATCAGCATGGTATTTGTTGGCAAAGATATTGCTGGCAGTGAAGAGGATGATGAAACCAATAGACACGAGCACATAGTGGAAGCGTTGAGGGACATATGCAGGATGGTTCAATACAGCGACGCCCAGTATCATGACAGCACCTTGGAAGGAAGCACTGGCGGCAAATGCTATCTGTGCAAAGATGTTGAAGTAGCCTGTGTACCAACTGGCAATGATCTTGACCTTCTTGTGCTTAGGAAGTAGATAAGCCCATGACAACATACCACCAGAAGTTGGAGGAAAAGCAGCTGCAATCTCAGCAAGGGAGAGTGCCACAACCATCGTGAAGATGGAAACGATGATGTATCCCCACACCAGTGTCTGTGGACCACCATATAACATTGGCAGTTGTAAAGTGTTGGAGATAGCGGTTGCTGGGGTCAGTGTCACGATTCCAAATGCAACAAGGGACCAGATGCTGTGTGTTCGCTTTAGCTCCTGTTTGTACCCGAGTTGCTCCAGCTCCAATGCGGCTTCATCCACCACTGTGACTTGGCCGTACCTTTCTTGATCTGTCTCTTGTGTGTTGCTTACAGATGGCCTCACTTTCATGTCCGACATTGTCGATACTTGAGTATTTCAGACTATGTATACATATCTGCCTTTGGGTGCTGGAGAGGTAGCTTACCTGGGGTTTTATACCCCAAGGGCAGTTTGGAAACCCACTTTGTATGATTATTGTCGGTGCCTGCGGTTCCACCTATCAGTGCTGTCCGAAATAGGAAGGTCAAATACGCGCGATCAGAAGTTGATTTTTCCCGCAAAAGGTACTACGGAACTTTTGATGCAAAAACAGCATATCGTTGAAGCAGGCATCATCGATACGGCTATCTATCCAGTTTTGACATCATTTTTAGACCAAGGCTCGACACTCTCCAGAGTCGACATACCAGTAGCTCATAAGTTAAATGATCTCAGGTTCGCGTGCAGGTGAAGTCAGTTTGATTTAGCGGGGGTTCTGGTTTCTGGTAGAAGTCGAGATTAGATAACCACATCCTTGTGAAAGCATTGTTCCTTTTCAATCAAATAAGTAGTACTGCGTTCACTCTTTCTTGGAAGCAACACCTAGTTTTCTCACTGGCGCACCAATATTGTCAAACTGGCCAATATTTCTTTCTGTTGGTTCTCTCCATTTTACACCAAGGATCTCAAAGATTCTCTTCTCACTAAAACCCTCCAGAAGGTCTTTCTTCTCCTCCCCTGTTTTCTCATCCTTCCATTTCTTGAAAAGCCCATTCTCACTAAGGCTCATTCCCCTTTTATGCGCCCTTAGCCTAATTTTCTTGTTGAAGTCGCTATTACCTGTAAAGTAGATAAACGCTGCTCCCCTCTCCTCCCATGGCACCAGCAGGAAGTCAATACGGCGGCAACGTCCCCATTCTGAGCCCTCTCCAATCATCCTTAAATATTCAGGAGTCAAAGCACACCCACCTAGCCATTTGCTACTGGCCCCAGAAGTCAAAGAACACTTGTGGTACCCGGTTCGCTCTATCTCCACCAATAGCTTATCCAAAAACGAACGTAGCTCTTTGATTTCAGCATTTGGTTTGGTAATAATAAAGTCAATGTCGCCACACGACATAGCACCGCGTCTATAACTGCCACCAATAGTGAGCTCAATTTCTGGGTCAATTCCCCTTGCGATACTTACCAGGTATTGTCTATGAGCAATACACTCCTCTCTTGGGATACGAAGGTTCCAGTCTTCGTAGTATTTCAGACCATACACTTGATTGTATGTCAAGTCCTCTTTTGCTTCAATGTCCTTCAATGTTCTATGGCCCTCATTGATCCATTTCTGCGCAAATGTGTTTCCAACCCCATAAATTCCTTTAAACAGTCTTATCAACTTGGATGTATCAGAGTGCTTCATTTGGTCTAATTTCTTAAGGCTATGGGTCTCAACAATTTCTTCAATCTTGGCTGCAATAGATTTTCCAATTCCAGGTAACTTCTTAGCTTCCTCCTCCGTCCTTATGAACGTTGAAGTCTTAGACAAAGTGTCAACAGCAATTCTGTACGCCCTGGCTCTGAATATCTGGTTCGCAGTTTCAGATTCTTCCGCCATCTCCTTCAAAAGTTTCATTGTTTCGTGGTTTGGGTTTTCACAAGTGAGGGCCAGAGTATTAATGCTATCATCCAAAATTTGAGCCTTTGAAACAGGACTTGACCAGGCAACCTTCTGTTTCTTTTGTGCAGGTGAGCCTGGAAGGTCAATCTCATCCGGGATATCAATCTCGTAACCTTCCACTGGGTATAAGCTTTTCTGCGCCACAGAGTCCAACAGCCATGTTTGCTCCAAGACACATATACCATCAAAGTCATGCTTCTTGGCAACATCCATCGCCTTCATTATCTGCAAAGGACTCCGCACGATTTTGGTATCAACCAGTACATGGCTTGTTACTCCATTGCGAAGCTTAGAGTTCACAGTGGCACCATTGGCCCTAGCTAGCCTCTGCCTGATGGTAGTGATCTTGGCTCTATTGTTAGGAACAAAAAGTAAGTTCAAACCCTTCAATATCGAGGACATGAGTTCGCTTTCAGGTAGCGGAACATCGTACACTAATCCTGAGCTCATATCATCATTTGGATACCTCTCGACACTTTTTATACTGCAAGCGATGTGATGAGTTGTGTGTTTGTGAACAGTTTGAGGTCTGTTTGAGAAGTTTCCCCCATCGCATCGCAAGGGAGTGTGGCCTTACCAGCAACAATTACTTAAGCATCTTTGGTAACAATAGTGTGGCTCATACCGAGTTTTCTTTGTTCTTGTTCATTTTCAACCTTACCCGCCCATAAGGTAGTTCAAGAAGTTCAACTACAAGAGCACTTGATCAGCGGAACGTGGGTAAGAAAGGCTTCAAAGACACAAAATATATTTAACCAAGTTACAGGTTACAAATTCGAAGGGTACAGATTCCCAGAGATGCGAGAACTTTTTCCAACGTTCTTTCAGTTCCCAGCAAATCTTCTCTCTGCTTCCTTCCAGTTGATAACGTTCCAAATAGCCTTAAAGTAATCAAGCTTGACATTCTGGTACTGCAGATAGTAAGCGTGTTCCCATGCATCGATGGCGATCAATGGGATATACTTTGGACCAACGGTGTCCTGGTTGGCAGTAGTGACAACCTCAACCGAACCATTCTCCTTACTTTTCACAATCCAGGCCCAGCCTGAACCTTGGATACTTGCCAATTTGGTGTTTGTCAAAGAAATCAAGCTATCCAGTGAGCCATACTGGGATTTGATTTTGTCCAAAAGCGCTCCAGTTGGGTGCTCACCACCGCCTTGCGACTTGGGGGCCAAGTTCTTCCAGAACAAGTTGTGGTTTCTGTATCCACCTCCGTGGAACTTGATCTGGGACTCTAACTCGATGATCTTGAGAACATCACCCGCTGCAGAAGCGTTCGCGTGCTGCTCAATTGCGGTGTTGTAACCGTTAACGTAGGTCTGGTGGTGCTTCTGGTGATGGATTTGGTTGATCTCACCAGAAATATAAGGCTCAAGGGCGTCGTAAGCGTAATCCAACTGAGGTAGCGAAACTTTTGGCAGTCCGGAGGTCATTCCAAGAAGCTTTTGGTACAGTACTGTGAGAAGAAGAAGGAAAATGACCCTAGATACCATATTGGAGCGGGAAGCGGTGGCTTTTTATAGGCTTGCTGATAAATTGCGCAAATAAAGATTCGGGACTGTAGAGGTTGTGGATTGTGGATCCTACACTTTCACTGTTTGCCAAAATTAGGAGTGGTATAAAAAATCCTCTCCTTTAGTAATCATTATGTGAACCACCCATCATGATTTCATGAGTTCAGGTGCTCAAAGGCAAAATCACTCGCCTTTGACTCTGAGTGTGGAAGTGTTAACATAAGATGTTTGTCTCCCCTTTATCCTGCTTGTATATTTAGAGTTTTATTACTCGATTCTCGGTTCTACTTTTCAGCCGGTGCATTGTGGCTTTCGATGAGATTGGTGTCTACGTTAACAACCTTAGCAATCACTAGATTAGTTTCCAACTTATCCAACCAAATTTTGAGGATAGGAAACTGCTCAATATCATTCAACTTGTATTTTCTGATCGAAGAGCAAGCTCCAATATCATCAATGTTCAAGTGATCACCCACGAACCACCCGTTGTTTTCTTCCAGTCTTATCTCATAAACTCCAGAAGCACGTTCTGCCTCGCACTTGTAGCGCCGAATGGCATAAGGAATCTTCTCCTTTGCAAACATCTGGAAGTGATTCGTCTGTCCTTGGTATGGGAAATGAGACGCGACACGGTAAGTCAACCACTTTATCTATACCAGTATTTCCAGTATCAAACACAATTGTCTATTCACCTTTGCCACTGAGGGGTCGAAGAAATGAACCATAGATCTTTCTGCTCCGGGGTAGCGGTTGAGGCGGCACTTCTAGCTCTCTAGTGGTGCTTGAGTTGAAGGAGTTCCAGGTATATAGTGGCTTTTTATACACTTCAGGGTACATTGAGTGTGCAACTTGGGATACTGCCCTTTGAGTTTCTCAGGTTCTTGATCTTGGTAGTCAAGGTTGTTGCTGGAAAAAGGCATTAAGCTGGCCGGCACAGCGCTTCGGTCGATATTGGTGGAAGATGAAGGGAGATTGAGAGATGGGTGTCTATTAGAGCCTAGAGGATATACACGTGTGATCTCAGGTGTCAATTAGCGGCATCATATCTGAGCTCCGCTTCAGCCCAGTTGATGACATTCCAGATAGCCTGGAAGTAGTTCATCCGAACGTTTTGGTATTGCAAGTAGTAGGCGTGTTCCCAGGCGTCAATGGCTACCAATGGGACATATTTCTGTACCACAGTATCCTGATTAGGAGTTGTCAACACCTCAATCGCATCATTGTCAGTGTTCTTGACGATCCAGGCCCAGCCAGACCCTTGAATAGTGGCCAGCCTGGAGTTTGTCAAAGCAATCAAGTTCTGAACTGACCCATACTGTTCATTGATCTTTTTCAGTAGTGCACCAGTTGGGTGTTGTCCACCACCTTGAGAGACTGGGGCCAGATTCTTCCAGAACAGATTGTGGTTACGGTACCCACCACCGTTGAACCGGATGAGGGCTTCAAGTTCAAAGGTCTTGAGGATATCGCCGTTCGCAGTGGCATTTGCTTGTTGAGCAATCGCGGTGTTGTAACCAGTGACAAAAGCCTGGTGATGGTTCTGATGGTGAAGTCTGTTGATTTCTCGTGAAATATAGGGCTCTAGGGCTTCGTATGAAAAGTCCAACTGTGGAAGGGTGATGTTCGTGAACTCTTCAGGGCAAGTGGCTATAATGCTTTGGCAGAGGATTGCTGGGGCAATGAAATAGGTTAGCTTCATATTTTAAATCAATTTTGATATAGTTTTCTTGAGATTAATAAGAATCGTCTAATAATGATATTTGGACTTCTTCTCGAGAATTGACAATCACTTTATAGTCAGGGTGATGCAAGCATCACTCACGCCTACTTGAGCAACCCATTTCAAAAGAGAGGCTTTGACAAAACGTGGAAGTGGGGGAAGCAGTACAACCGAGCGCACAATCTATTAAAAGAGTGAGCACATGGTAGTGATTGTCAATAGACTGAGTTGACGTCAGATCAGGATTCAAAGATTGATGCTATTTGTATTGAAGTTCTCCTTGGCAAAGAGGAAAATGTCATCCTACTTGGGATCACCAACCAATAGAGACTCAGCTAGAGTTCGAGGTCATTTCTTCTGAAATGACGTGAATTGGTACACTATGGATTCTGATCAATGAGATGGAATTGGCGTTTGCCTCCGGTACTAGATCAATGCCATTCTATTGTTTGTTCGTCTTTTCAAATGGGATGGGGTTTTGCAAGTTGAATTCCACCTTCAGTTGCGTTTCAAGAAGGCACAAAAAGGACACAGGACCGAGGACAGTAAGGGCAGCTATTCAAACTTCCCAGATTCATGCTCCTCCTACTGGTCACCGGTGACGTTTCAAAGAACAGGAGGACTCCACTGTTCGTTGTGTCACCGCCTTGGCTTCCAGATATGGTGTGCCCCAACCACTAAGGGGTCCGAACTCCACAGACATTGCTGAGGCCAAGTATTCCTAATGTTGTGTACAGTTTGAGAGTGTTTGAGATAAAACTTTGCATTTAACGACTAAGACCTTCAAGCTGATGGTGCATTTGGGTTTGGATTGAAGCTGTTATCAACATTGACACCTTTAGCAATCGATGGATCTGTTTCCAACTTATCCAACCAGGCCTTGAGATTAGGAAACTGCTCAATATCAATCTCATTGAACTTGTAATTTCTGATCCAAGAGTAAGCTCCAATATCAGCAATGTTCAAGTGATCACCCACTAACCACCCTTTGTTTTCTTTCAGTCTGATCTCATAAACCCCAAAGACACGTTCTGTCTCGCTCTTGTAACGTTGAATGGCATAAGGAATCTTCTCCTTTGCGAACATCTGGAAGTGATTCGCCTGTCCTTGGTAAGGCGCATGAGACGCGACATGGAATGTCAACCACTTTATTTGATCCCAATAGTATTTGGATCCTACTGGGTAATAGTACTTGCGGTCCTTGTCATAAGTCTCACCAAGGTATAGCAAGATTGCACCTGTCTCAAACAAAATAGTCTGCTCACCATTGGCATCAACATCAGATAGTGTTGGGATCTTGCCATTGGGGTTCAGGGCAAGAAACCACGGCTCCTTTTGGATATTAGTGGAGATGTCAATGCGTCTGTAGTGGTACTTGAGTCCCAAGAGCTCCAAGTAGATTGTGATCTTGAAACCGTTTGGGGTACCCAAAGAGTACAACTTGAGGTAAGGCGCTTGGAATTGCTCGCCGTTTGAGTCTTGGAGATCGAGGTTTGTCATGTGATGGGTTGGTGTAGGATAAGATCGACTTGAGTTATTATGAAGAATGCGGTTTTTATTTATAGTCGCAGTGTCCAGCCCAGGTGTGGCTCCAACAAAACCTGCTAAGGTGTCAGGTTCAATAAGCTGTAAAAATAAGAAACACCAAACAAGAAATTGTTTCCAGAATCATGAGGGATGACTAATGGGATGCAATCACACCCAGCAATCAGAACTATCAACTTAATTTTGTAATGTAGAGTTCCAAGCTGGAGAACGGGACGGACTTGCACGCAATCATCTTGCTCCGTTCAGAAGAAACACCAGAGAAGTTTGGAGTTCATCCTACAGCTTCAAACGTTGAAGGACAGCAGAACGTGTTTCCCCTGTTTCAGAGGAGATTGATAGTATACAAAACCTGTTTATATATTTCCAATCACTTGTTCTCAGGCTCAACAGATTCCAGCCTTTTACAACATGGATCTCCCTTCGCTCACATAATGCAGAGCTAAACAGAACAGTAACCACCGTCAATTCTGATGTCCGAGCCGGTTGTGTATGTCGAAGCATCCGAGGCCAGGTACAAGTAGGCGCCAGCCAGCTCCTGTGGCAAAGCCTCTCTGCCCATTGGAATCAAGGACCACCACTTTGCCCTAGTCGCAACAGGTGCGAAGTCTGAGATTGGCGTGTTGACATACCCAGGGGACACTGTGTTCACTCTTGCAAACCCAGCCCATTCAACAGCAAGAGACTTTCCTAAGTGTAGACATCCAGCCTTGGAAGCATTGTAACAGGCTTGGACGTTAGGAACATTGACAATGTGTCCCGACATGGATGCAGTGATGATAAACGAACCAGAACCCTTGGCTTTGAAAATTCTTCCAACTGCTCTGGCACAATAATAAACTCCGTTGAGGTTTACATCCATTAGTCTCCTCCATTTCTCTGGTCCTTCGTCAATATGCTCAGAGTTTAAGATAGCACCGTCTTCCCAAACCATACCTGCATTCGCAACAAACACATCAACTGTGCCGAAATCTGACTCAACTTGAGAAATGACCGCCTCCACTGCCTCACAATCAGAGACATCACACTGATAAGCCTTGACCGTGTTCTTGTACTGTGAAGACAGCTCCTGCGCTGTTTCATGTGCCTTTGGGTTTCTGGAGAAAATGAAGGCCAGGTCAGCACCCGCTTGGGCATAGGCTTCAGCAACCGCGTAGCCAATTCCTGTCGCCCCACCTGAGATTATGGCAACTTTGCCCCTTAGAGAGAAGTTGTCAAAGATGTTGTGAGCAAGCTTGGGAGGAGGGGTTGGAAGTTCGTGTGGGAAGTCATCAAGGATGTAAGATTTGGTGGTGGCAGGCCCCGTCATTTTGTGATTAAAGGGTCAATTCAAGTTTCAGTTTGTTTGTTGGGGAAACCAGGTCAATTTAAATGTTGTCTTCTATGATTAGTTAAAGGCCTGTATTGACGAACCATGGCCTAATAGGGGAGAGATTGTCCCGACCGTTTGGCCGATGTGTGACTAGCTGTAGTCCGATATGCGACCTGTTGTAGTCATCAACTTCGCGATTGGGATTTAGGATACTGATTAGATAAGGTATTATCTAATTATGGCTCCTACTGATTGAATTTGCTTTCAAGGCACGGTCAGCAACAAAGGTTTCTTCCTCGCTCTCTATTGAAATCGCCACCAGAAACTGCAAAACAAGCAGCCTACGCTTTCGCAATGTCCACAGACTTTAAAAGCGCAGACCAGAAGTTGAAGGAAATCATTGACAAGGTCACTGACCTTGACCCTGACCTGCGGTTCATGGCATTGAATGATCTGAACAAGCTCCTTGTTGACCACACCCTTATAATCAACAAAGTCAACACGTACTCCTCTCAAATCACCAAGATACTTCTTAAGGCGCTCGAGGATCAAAACTCAGATGTGCAAACTCAGGCTTTGAAGTGCTACAAGCCGCTGGTTTCTGGGTTGGATGACCAGGAGGTGACTAACATTCTTGTGGAGTTGAATAGAACACAGATTACGCATAATTCCATCACCACATCAATCCACACAATGGCTATTGGAGAGATCTTGAAGAATGTGAACCTCACTCATGGATCCACTGGGGAGTTGATTTTAACCAGATTGCTGCCTACCTTGATTGGAGATAATGGTCGGGTTGTCGCATCACTTGATGCCATTGAGACATTGACAGACTTGGTTACCAACGTTGGGGCCAGTATCACCCAAGAACAAATTAAGACCATATATCAGGCTTTAGTCAAGACTATCTTCAACGGCGTGAACATTTTGAGCAAGAAGTCAATTACATGTCTTGGGTATTTAGTGAGCGTTTTGGATGTGGAAGACTTCAAGCAACTGCTCTTGCTGATTGACCGTGAGCACACGGATACATTTGAGGGAATCACATTGACCCTACTGACATATATATCCCTGGGTAAGGCTAACTCCCAATACCTGGCACCTTACGTTGATCAGTTGATGACGTTTTCCGTCAAGCACTTGTGCTTGGATAATGAAGGCTTCGATGATGATCAAACCAAGGTGGACGATGTCCGTTATGAAGCCTTGCAGTTGATTAATACACTCTTGCCAATTGGGGATGAGCTGCTCCCATACATTGACCAGATTCTAAGCATTGTTGAGAGATTTTTAACATATGATCCTTACACAAACCATGACGATGACGAAGAAAATGAGGATATGTCTGACCAGGAGTACTCTGATGACGAGGACTTTGGCGATGAAGATGAAGAAAATGATGACAACACCTGGAGACTACGTAAGCAGTCTGCTGAACTTGTCAACTCAATTGTGAAATTCTTTCCATCTGTGCTTTTGAAGGTTTACACCTCTGGTCTTTTTGAAAAGATCTTGAACAGTATTTCTGATTCATCCGAAGCAGTATCATTTGAGAAGATCAACACCTTGGACACCATTATTGAAGCCACTATCAAGCAGCATGGTAAAATCTCGAGCAGAAAGAGAAGAGGCTCAGATGTCTCGATGTCGGACGTTGAGGACTCGCTGACACACATGCTGAAATACAGAAACCGTATTGTGGTGACATTCACTAAGGAGATGAAGAATGTGAAGCAAAATAACATGACCAAGTTTAACATCTTTTTGACATTTTTTCAGAACTTCAGCAAATTGGATGATGATCTAGCATTGCTTTTGAAGAGCATAAGGGAGTATAACTTTGGTCTAAATTTGGAGTTGCTGAAGCTATATTCTGCTGTTTTGAAGGATAATGACCTGACTGCTTTTGGTGGTGAACTGCCATTCATTGTGGAGGTCATTAATGGCGGGCTGACAGGAAAGAACCATATCAGTATTCTCAACTCCATTGAAACCTCTGTTGATTTGTTGAATGTTTTGTACAATGAGACGTTGACTCAGTCAATCATTAATTTGGCTACCAGTCCGAAGAGTGATAGTGAATTGAGAAACGTTGCAATTCAAAGCTTGGCAGACTTAAAGACATTACCATCCAATATCGTTGCAGAAATTTTATCCCATTTGATTGGTAGTTTGAACTATGAACCAATTGTTTTGAGCAGCACCAATGCCATTTCTAGTCTTGTCGGGACTTACCACTCCGTGATTGATGCGGGACAAATCAGAGATATTGTGAGCCAGTGCAAACCACTGATCCAGAACACTAGCTACGCCGCCACAACTGTTGAGTCACTTTCTGTGATTGTGCGTTACTTCAAGGTCGACAACTCTGTGGGTGATATATTGTTGAATATTTTCAACCAGAACAAGCACCAATCGCAGATTTTGAAGGTTTTGTCCCACTTGGACTTTGACAATGAGAGGTTAAAGGAGATATTTTTGAAGGCTTCGGTAATTGATGAGGTTGATGAGGAGGCTTTGCTGGTGATTTCCAGAAAGATTGGATCCGAGTTGATTCCAATTTTGGAGAAGTACAGTGACAATGACAGAAATGTGAAGATATTAGCTAGCATTATCGTCAATGAGAGCTTGACCTCTTACATCAAGGACAGAGAGGCAGATCTTGCTAACCGCCACAACACGGCTTTCAACATCAAGCTGCTGGGCCATATTGGTGAGTCCATTGAACTCTCGTTGAGCGTTGAGGACCTGGTTTCCTTCTTTGAAGACGACGAGACCAAGATCTATGCTGCTGAAACGTTGGGTAAGCTGATTTCCAAGAATTCTGGCCAATATCTAGACAAATTCCTGGAGAAGATCAGAAATAACCAGAATCGCTACCTATTGCTCGTGTCCATCAAGCAGGTTCTCAAAATTAATAAGGGACTTCAGTTTGAAACTTACCAAGAGATCTGGGACACCATATTCCAAATTTTAGTTGAGGGTGACGAAATCGACGAGGATCTCTCCAAGATTTCTGGACAGAATATTGGCCTGATTCTTGTCAACAACAATGACACTAACTACTTTTACAACAAGGCAACAGACTCCTTGAGAGCTGAGCAAAATAAGGCTATCATCTACACTATTGTTGCTGCGATCAAGTTTATCCTAGCATACGACAATATTGTTTCTATTGACCTTATTGATTCTTTGTTGTTGGAGGTGTTTGACAAGATTTCCGTCGATGACTTGAAGATCAAGCAAATCTCAATCATTACTCTAGTTACTGCCTTGAACAACCAGTTCAACATGTTGGTTCCATACTTACCAGCAATCCTGCCAAAGATTTATGACGAGCTTGCTACTAAGAAAAAGTATCAGGAAACCTTGCAGATTGGTCCTTTCAGACACAAGGTTGACAAGGCTCTGGAGATTAGAAAGAATGCTTTTGAGATTCTGTACAAGTTGAGTTTGAACCATAGTCTACTAGTTGATACAATTGACTTCAATGAGATATTGTCACAGGTAATCAACCAAGGCCTGGTGAATGACATTATTTCTATCAGTTCCTTAATCATCATTAAGCTTGTGGAATTTGATGAAGTGTTGCTGAGTGTGGAGGACAAGGCATTTTTAAGTGAGGGCATTGACAAGCTGCTGGGCAAAATCAAGAAGAAAGAGGACCAACAGAAGGATTCAAAGGAGGAACAAGAAACCAAGGCCATTTTGATCAACCTGAGAAACTCTATTTTTCAACAATAATGATTCTGCTTGAAGGAATTCGCTGCTACAACCAAAACCATGTGTGCATAATCTAAATTACTCGTCAAATATACCAAGTCATGTATCGTAGTGATCTCTCTTCTTCTTGGAAAAGAAGTCAAGGTATGCAGTACTTCTGTTGCTGTTCCAGATTTTGTTGTTGTTGATGGGACAGTGAGTGGGGGCACAGCGACACTTATCTGCCAGTTGCTGTGATGTGCAGATCATTCGCAGATCAATTGGTTTCGGCAGTTTCTCAGCTAACCCAATACTAGCCAACGGCGTTCTTCATTTCAGAAACGAGTACTTATTCCGAATTCGGTAATTCTAGGATGGCACCGATCCGGCTGTTCCACAGTTAAAAAATAGTTAACTTCAGTACTTGCGGGTCAAAACTACTCACAAGATTGGGTCTGCCAAGAGTTAGATCGAGGACATTAGATTTATTCGACTGGAGATACTCCAGGCCACTGTCTGGTTGTCGACAACTCTGGTAGGGGGTTGTTGTTGAAAGCCTTCAATCCCGTCAACCCCACGAATATCATGTGGAGATTGCATTAGAAGTGGGGGTATATGCTGGTAGTGAGTCAATTCGAGTACCCACAGGAGAAAATACAAGGTCAACATTTGGGGATGATCGTTGTGAGTTTTTCTATTTTTGCGTGCGATGCGCGTCTCTGACAACTCTGGAATCTGTCAACATAGTCATCCAATGCAGAACAATGCATGCTGTCTGTTGGTGAGGTTGCGGCATGCGCAAAGATTCTCGTCATCTAGGGTGGGAGCGTTCGAGAATTGGGCTGGGCATCAATCAATATATAAAAACTGTTCAAGTCCTTCCCCCCTCGTCCTTCCTTCAAGAAATCTCTTCCTTCTTCATCTAAAGGCAACACAGCAGCAACTTCAATGACACTTGGCCCAATCACCACATCATACATTTCCGACGAGTTCACTCACGAGTTGCCAACTCCACCACCAAAGCTCGCAAAGAACATCTTTGACAACTTCTCTCTTAAGGGGAAAGTGGCAGTCATCACTGGTGGTGCCCGTGGTATCGGATATGCTATCGCTGAATGTTACTCTCAAGCAGGCGCTGATATTGCCATTATGGACTACCAGATTGACCTGGCTCGCGAGTCGGCCAAGTTGCTTGCTGCCAGTTATAACAACAAGGTTGAGGCCTACTTCGTCGATGTGGCCAAATGTGAGGCGGTTGAAGAGGTGGTGCACCAGATTGAATCCGATTTCGGAACCGTTGACGTGTTTGTTGCCAACGCCGGTATTGTCTGGGAAGACGGTGGGATCTTGAACCCAGAGCACTCTGCCCAAGGACCAGACAAGTGGAGAAGATTGATTGACGTGGACTTGAATGCCGTCTACTACTGTGCCAGGGCTGTGGGGAAGATCTTTAAAGCCAAAGGATCCGGCTCATTAATCATTACTGCCTCAATGTCTGGCCATATTGTCAATGTGCCTAACTACCAGACCTGTTACAATGTCGCAAAGGCTGGATGCTTGCACATGGGTAAGTCCCTCGCTGTGGAGTGGGCGGGTTTTGCTAGAGTCAACACTATTTCCCCAGGATATGTTGACTCTGGTTTATCTGACTTCTTACCCCGTGAAGTCAGAGCCAAATGGTGGTCTTTGATTCCAATGGGCAGAGAAGCATTGCCACAAGAATTGGTTGGTGCCTATTTATACTTAGCTTCGGACGCCTCCACTTACACCACTGGTTCTGACATCAGAATTGATGGTGGATACTGTTCTGTTTAAAACTTTAGAGATATATTAGCTTTATGTTCCTATTCAATAGCGATAACCTATTCGTCTGAAGCTTCATCCTTTTTAGACTTCTTGGACTTCTTTTTTCTCTCTTTCTTCTCTTTCTTGTCCTTCGCAGACTCTTCAATCGCAACAGTGCCCTTCTCTTTCACTTCATCGCTTTTCCTGGAATCTTGCGGTACTTTTATCTCTGACCGCTCCGTTTGTATCTCGTCATCAATGCCCTTCAGGTAGATCTTCTCTTCAGTCATTGCTTCAAGTATCATTCTCGCTCTCCCCGCATAGTCAGCATCCACACTCTCCAAATCCTCTTTCTGTTCCTCTTTGTTCAAAGGTGTCGCCTTTTCATCAGTCGTCTTTTCATCAGTCTTCTTTTCGTTCTCACCATCATCACCTTCACCAGCAACTGCATCTTCCTTCTCCTTTGGCTCGTCCAACACAGCAGTATTCCAGCTTTCCACAACCCCTTGCAGTTTCTCAATCAATCGCTCTCTACCACCACCTTGCAAACCTTCCAAATACGCTACCAGGAAGTGCTCATACTTGTCTTCAATTGCCTTGATATGCTTCAAGATCCAGTTCTGTTTCTGTTTGGAGAATTTCCAGCTCTCTTTTTCCTCAGAGTACTGTCTCAAGTAGGCCAGCTGGTCCTTCTCTGGTGGAGGCGCTCTTTCGGATTTAGGGAGTTTAACCCTCTTGCCAGTCTTTCTCTGTTTCTTTTCGCCATCATCTGTCTCCAGCTTTCTCTTGTTGATCTGTTTAACCTGCTTCTTGGTGACCTTCCCGGAATCTAAATGCGCAGTGAGGGCAAGTGGATCATGATCCAAGGACTCCTTAACCTTTAGGCCAATCTTCTTCCAGGCTGGAACATGAGAGGACATTGTTTTCTTCAAGTTGGTGAAGCTACTAACAACCTCTTCCCTTCACTTTTAACCTAAAGAGAAAGAAGGAAAGAAAAAATATTCCCGGTAAACAGGGTAACCTCATCGCGCTGAAGCATTGCTTTAAAAGAAAAATTGAAGCTCTGAAAGTTTTTACGCTTACTTTGTTTTTCCTCTTTACATTCAAATTTAAGCAGAATGAGTCGCAGACAGCAGGTTCTTTCTCTTTTCAAGAGGGGTTCCAGTTTGTTCTCACTGGATAGCTGTACCTGAAATGGCTGTCTGGTGGGGTCTGTGCTCTATTGCGAGAGCAAAACCTACACAGTTTGAGTCTGGCACAGTATTGGGAGCTGTTTCATGTTCCCTGTAGGTGTCTGATATAGGAGTTCGTAGACATTCCTCATTTTTGTATACTGTTATGGATTACTATTTCAATTTTGATTCAGGTTGTAGTCGGTGTGTTTCTGCTGCTGCTCGCTGATCACCCCAATGTATTTTTTTTTTAGCTGGTGGGGGGTTTTGATTAAATGAAATCGATCGGGACAAAAAAAAGATTGTAATGACCTTCCCTCTTTCTCCACCAAAAGCACGAACAAATTGAAAACAACAATGGCCCTCCCAAAGATCAAAGCAGTGATCACCGATTGGGACGACACGATCACGAACAAAGACACCATCGAGCTTGTCGCTGAAGCTGCGTATATCACAAAGCCGGACTTCCCAGTCAGATGGGAGTTCTTTTCTGATGGCTACTATGAGAAGTACAAACAGTACATCGAGGAATTTGGCGAGAAACAAACCCTGGAGGATGAGATCCAGTACCAGGATGGACTGAAATCGATCGAACTGAGCTCTGTAGATCAATACGTTGCCCACGAGTTGTTCAAGGGAGTGGAAGATAAGACACTGGTGCAACAGGCTGGCAAGGTGGAAATCAAACCCGGCTTTTTTGAAGTGTTTAAGCAGCTCTATGAGAATAAGATTCCGGTGTATATTCTCAGCTGTAACTGGACGTCGCTGATCATGGAGAAAGTGTTCAAAGACCAGGGCTTTGAGTGCAATGACCGGTTCAAGTTTGTCACAAACGAATTCGTGCATGATGATGGTGTGTTGACTGGGAAGGTTGATGATTGCAGATGCATACGAACAGGAACTGATAAGGTGAAGCAGGTGAAGTTGATCAATGAAGAATTGAGAGGGTTGGGGATTGAGGATGGCGTCTACTACTTCGGTGATAGTGCAACTGATATCTTGCCCATGCTGGAAACCAACCATGGGATCGTTTTGGACAATGGATCTGCGTTAAAGACGCTGGAGAAGCTGAAAATCAACTATGATGACGGTCTACAAGGGGACTCAAAGATAAAACACGTCAAGAAGTGGTCCGAAATTAAACCACTGATATGATCAACCAAATCAACCAAAGCCACGACCTTATTTAATGAACTAATGACTGCAACGCTGTAGATATTTGGACAAATCACAATGTGATGTATCTGTCGACTCTGACCAACCCCTCATATCGATTGCTGAACGATGAAGTTCTTGGAGTGTACTGCAAAAGCTCATCGAAGGCAGGGATTTTTGTTTTAGCATCGCCATCGATCATAGAAATATCATCATATTCACCCCAGTAGCAAGAAACGGTAACACCAAGCTTGTTGTTGGGTGAGTTTGAAGGTTCTTGCTCCTCGCCATCCTCCAGCCATCTTGGTATCCATTGAAGACCTAGGTGATACGTGTTCTGGTCCCAGTTCAGCTTGTGCAAATGCACAGCATCTATACCAGAAGCATACTTGTAGACATCGTTACCATTAGCATCCTTGCTTGGCCCGGAAGGAATATTAGCGATGTTCTGCTTCACGACACTGCCAATTGATCTGTTTGCGGGTTTGTCGTGGTAGTACGTCAATAATCTCAACGGCGACTTACCATGAGAGCCTGACTTGTAACTAGTGGAATTGAAACTCAAAGAGCAGAATCTGTTGGATTTTGCAAATATTTCAATCTCTGCAGTTAGAGGTGCGTATGGTGAAGGGTCTGCCTCAGTACCAGACTTCACAACGTTGACAGTCAAGTATGAGAACAGGTCATCTTCACTGCCATCAACCAAGTACGGTCTTTGAGCAACGTATTTGCACAACTCATTGCCATCCGGCTGTGAGGAACATGTAATCTCTTGACCAGTTGACTTAACTGAAGGCAAATCACTCAGAATGTTGACTAAGAATCCGGCTCTCCCAAACACTTCAACTTTGGCCTCCGGGGTCTGGGTATCGAGGTCAATCGTTTGTGCAAATCTGAACTTCAACGGAGCTTCAGCACTGAATGGATTGGAGAATAAAGAATTTATTGTGGTCAAAACAGCAGACATCACTAAGAAGAGAGCAAATAGGTAGTTCAACTTGTACGAAAAACTGAGTAAAGGAGCAGTCAAAGCGATGCTCCCCGCTAAAATGGCAGCAAAAACAACATACTGAGATTCCAAACTCTCTTGTACTGTCTGGTTGATGCCTTCAAGGATCAAGGTCACTGAAAGATAAGTCAAAAGGAAATTGACAGGGATGAGTAGCAAGAACTGCGAACTCCAGTCATAGGTGAATGAGTTATGTGCAGGGTGGCCTCTCTCCACTGGACCTTGTACTTGATCTTCATCCTCTGTATCTGATTCAGGGATTGAGTTCGACAACAAAGGAGAGCTTTCATTGCGTACGCCTTCGAACGGATCAGATGTTTCTTCATCACTTATACTCAAAAGTTTTCTTGGTTGTGCAATAGAAATCCCAAAAAGTCCCAATACCACAGATACAGAGAAGAACGAATAGACAATGGTGATCAAGTATTCACCTGTAATAGAACTCGATTGGCTTTCAGTAACAGTGGAATAAAACAGAATGCCCCAAAGACCAACAAAAACAACCAGTGTTATAACCAACTTGAAATCATGGACTGGCCAAAAGTTGTGGCTGATTGTCAACAAAGCGTAGTTTATAAACAAGAAAGTGGATGAAAGGGCAATCAACGGAGAGAAAAAATCTCTTGAGACGATGAACGGGTTAATTGAGGAAATAGAATCATTCAAAAACTTGGTGGCTGTTCCAGAGATGACAAGAGAAAACAAAACGGTCACCCAGCTGTATCCAATATTCCAGATCTGTCTTTTTCTAATCACAATGCCAAATAAGATCAAAACCAACGGGACAGTTGTTAACAGGGCCATATTTGCAATTATCAAAGTATTAGCCGGCAGTACCACAAAGTAGTACCCTAGAATGTCAAAGAAAACGGCTTGTGTCTTATCATCCTCACCAATCTCCTTGGCGTTGCTAATGGCATGTGTTAAATCAAGGGTATTTGATAGCATATGCCACAGAGCGTTCTTGGAAGAGTATCTGATGGAATCTTGAGCAGTGTGGTATAATGATCGAGGCTTATAAAAGGCAATATCAACGCCTCTCATCCCGTTGGAAGAATAAACCCTGTAATCAGTCTCACTATGGACAAATCCACTGGCAAACCCCTGTTGGAAAATTGAACTACCAAAAGGTGATCTGGCAGATTGGTAAAATTTTGCGACTTCATAGTCCGTTGATCTAAAAAGAATTGCACGTTCACCAATCCCTGTACCTTCAAGGTTGATTACATACGAAACCAGTTTGCTCCATGGATGGTTCAAGAAAGCCTCAGCACCAAACAGGCCAAATTCCTCATTGTTGTTGAAGTTGAAAATAATAGTACGAAGCGGACGAGAACCAGAAGAGGCAATGTGCTCTAAGACTCCCAACATGGTAGCAACTCCTGTGCCATCATCTGTGGTTCCATAAGCTGTTGGGACACTGTCGTAGTGTGAGCTTAACAGCAGGCCCTCTAATGTTGGGTCCTGGCCTTCAATCTTGACCAACACATTCGAGCTCTCGAAATAATGGAGTGGTGCGTAGTCTGAGGTGGCATTCCACCAACTTGGAATGATCTTGAAAATGTTTAACTTCTCCTTGGCATCATCGCTCACACTAATGAACTGGGACGTGGAAGCCAATTGGGAGACTCTTGTAACAATGTAATCGTGGACATTGTCATTTGCGTGTGATATATATGGATGTGGCCTATACGAGATCTTTTGAAGGTCCATCCAGGCTGACTGTAGCTCTTCTGGAGCATTGGTAGGGATAGATAGTGATCTCTCCTTAGCAACAAATACTAATCCGCCCACGAGAACATAGGTTAGAAACACAAACAGAGTCAAAGAGGTCTTTCGGAACCCAAAAACCGCCTGTATTAGCCTTGTAAATATTGATGGGGCTTTCTGTGTACGCTTCACATTTTCTCTTCTGCAAACTGTTCTCCCAGCCTCACGAGCCTCAACATCTTGAGGGGGCTGTGAATTGATTGCTTTGCTAGTTGAGCCGTAGCTCAGTGATGAGCTGTTGAAGTCCTGGTTATTCCCAGTGCCGTCACTCATTGTGCTCTATATTTCGAAGGGTCCAAGCTACTGGTTACTCGTAACTTGTTAACAACTGTGTACACAAGTCTATATGAAAACAAAACAACCAGCAGCATCTGCCATCGTTCTGTGGGCAAACATTTCGAAAGCAGGAATTAATCTCCACGTGATTTAGTGTTAAGGCCACTTTCAGGATTTAAGATGAGTTGGATGGACAAATGGGGGAATTGCGAAGAAACCAAGCTCCCCCAATGCACAGCTACAGACACTAGTAGCAGGGTAAAAATAAAAAAAGAATAACGGCTAGTGCAACAAGAGGTGGGCTTAATCTTACCATAAGCATTAACAGGTAAAATCGCACCTGAGCATCACGATATTGAGCAGATTCAACACCTTGTCGCCTTTTTATTTCTACTTTATTGCAGTGTTGTTTATTCTGAAGTTGTTAGTGATAGGATAGCCACCTGAACTCGATACCACTACAGTTCTCTCGAATGCTGTTGACTTTTGATGCAAAGAGGAAAAAGAATCCCAAAGGAGCGGCGACGAAGGACAAAGGTGGAGGAAATGCAATGGAATCTACTTCTTTGCAGCAGTTACCAAAGCAACAATACCAACCAGTGGTGCTGACAAGCAAGATAAGTGCTGCAACCAAGACTGATGGTGAAAACCCTGAAGCTCAAAATGTGCTTGTCAATGAGGATTCTGATTCCAAAGCTTTCAAATTCACCAAGAAGAGAACAAATAATTCGTGCATCACCTGCAAGATACGGAAGAAGAGGTGTTCAGAAAAGAGGCCCATTTGTTCTGATTGCAGCAGATTGGGAAAGAATTGCGTGTGGGCCACAGATGACATGACCAACGACATGATACGACAGCTGAAGAAGAAAGTTGAGGAAGAGGAGAGGCTCTCGAAGAAGAAAAAAGTTGCACATTCTAACAACCGAATCCAGAAACCCCACACAAAGCCACCTGCGTCTGAACAACTCCATCGTCCAAATATTCTCCCATATAAGAGGGCAAACGTTCCTGCGTCATCGCACAGCTCTTCAACTTCAGAAAGAAACCCACTATTGGGAACAAGGGCCCCTTCTGCATCCAAAATCAACGATCTTTTAAATGCAGATCTCTTCCAGAGACACGATGAGCTTCTTCAACGAAGTCAAACTCCAATCGCCACACATTTGATGAGCTTATCTAACTCACGCCAGAACTCTCCATTTCTGGCACCAGCATCGCCAGTAGCCAGTCCCACTGTTCTACAGCACCATGAAACTACAGCCTCATCACAACCACTATGGGACTTGAGCTCTACTGACCGCATCTTTGAGTTCAGCACCTTTTTTGAAAACAATCTGCGACAAAATTCTAAGAAACGCCTTGAATCAGATCGCATAGAACTTCTGGATGATAATGGCAATGAGTTATATGAAAACGAAAATGATGATGACCAAGATCTTGAAGAACTTTCATTGGATTCCTCCCACCATGACATTTTACAAAATCGCCTAACTACCGCTCCATCCCATTCAAACTTTACAGACTCGTTAGAAAACTTTGATCCCTTCCATTTTGACATACTACCTCATCCAAATCCAGCGATAATGAACTTAGATCCAATGGGCTCTCATTTGTATGATTATTATGTGAACAGGCTAGCCGGTATCATCTCCATTGTCCCACCAGAGTCCAACTATTATCTCAAAGTTTTCCTGCCTATGGCTGCACAGAATGAGGGAATCCTGAGTGCAATCTTGGCATGGTCTGCTTATCATATTGGTGGGATTTACGAGCAAGAGGGAACAAAGTACATGAGCAAGGCTCTAGATTTTATTCAGGAGACTCCTGCGGTGTCTGACTCTGAGATCTTGCAGAGATTGGCCAATTTGCTGATCATGGCTGGGGCAGAGATTTGTAAAGGTGATGTGCGCAAGTGGCCAGTATTTCTAGAGTGGGGTTCTAAGATTATCAAACAGAGAGGTGGATTGTTCAAGTTTAAGGAGAACAAGGAACAGCACTGGTTGATTTCGAGTTTTGCGTATCATGACATCTTGACCAGTTCTTCAAGTGAAAGAGGAACTTATTTCCCAGTGGAAGATTACCAGAATTTTATGGTTCACTTGGGGTCTGGTATTGATCCTTTGCAGGGGATCATCAAACCGTTACTCAACATTATTGGTGAAATTTCATCTCTAGCACATGAGACTAAAAGGCTTTTGAAGATTAGTTCCAATTCTTTGGGTTATGGGATCTTAGACGATGAGAATGGTAATCAAATCGAGGAACATGATGATGAAGAATATGATATCGATGATATTCCTGGAATTAACACCCCTGAGTCCGAGAAGGGAAAGACAGTATCAAGATACACATCGCTAGTAACCATCATGTCCAGATCCTCTGAACTCGAAAACAAAATAAATGAATGCAAACCAGATCCAGAAGACCTTTCCAGTTTCGGCTCACAAGAACTTGAGCTCCAACTGACGCTTTTTGAACTATTCCAGCTCACTGCGAAACTACATTTGAGACAATCTGTCTTGAGACTGAATCCTTCATCTCTTGAAACCCAGTTCATTCTGTGCGAATTGCTGAAATGTGTGGACATTGTTTTGAAATCCTCGGTTGAGGGCTCATTGTGTTTCCCATTGTTTATTGCTGGTATGAACTGTACCACCAGAAAGGATCGTAGGATGATGCTCAATAGGTTCAATGGTATCATGCAGCGCTACAATTTCAAGAACTTGGAGAGATCAAGAACTGTAATGGAGCAAGTATGGTTGATTGATCCATCAGGAACAAGATGTGTGGATTGGTATGAGATAGTCAAGAACTTAAACTGGGACTTGAGTTTTGCATAAAGGCTCCAAACACTCGAATTTAAATGAGCGGTATACGTTGACTGAGGTTCATTTACTGAATAGAGATTACATTGCTTCACTTAGTTTTGAGTAATGACTATAATAAATAAGCGCAAGGAGTTTGATACTAACAAACAACCAAGCTGATGACCGTGGTTCCAGAGGAAATTATGTTCAAGGTGATGTGTAATATATTCAAACCTGGATGGCTTCTCTTCTCTTCCAGAGTCCCTGTTGGCACTTTGTCATGACCCATGCCATACCCTTTCTTGTATTTTGAGTGTTCTGTTCAAACCTGTTGTGCGACCATGCCTCGATTCTATTTTTAACACCAAAAGTCTTGAAGTTGGAGCTAAACTTCACATTGTAGTTGACATTGGTGGTGTTATTGTTCTTGTCGTACTTGTAGGTAGTGTACTCTTCAACCCGTATTATCTTGGTATGGTCAAGGTTTCTTTGGTACGCCTTCATCACCTGGGTCTTTGGGTCAATAACCGTCTCCTCAATAATCCAGGAGTACGAAATCTTTCCCAGGAAAGGCTTGACCCACTTTGGCAGCTTCCCATTCTTCTTGATAAGTCTTGTTGTGTAGAGTTGACCATCGTCTTTAACCTCCCTTCTTAAGGTATCAACTGACTGGACATGTGAAGCGTAAGGGTTTGGATACTTGTTGAAAAAAGCAACTGTTACAGTTTCAAAGTTGAACTGATAGTCGTGCACGTTTCTGTACCATAGCACCATTGTATTTACCGATAGTGTGCTTGCGAAGTATGTCTATATGTGAAATAAATGGAATCAGAAGTTCAATGTCAGCCGATAAAAATTACTCTGTTGACAAAATGCGGGCTTTGTAGAGCTTGAGAGCTATCGGAAGATATGAAATTTGAATTTGATGGATCAATGAGCTGATGAAAAGTATTGTTCAGCTCTGTTGAGGCTCTCTCTGACAGGGCCTTAAGAAATTTCTATCGGAAAGAGCTGCTGATAAAAGTCTACATTCAAATTTTCAGCACCAAAGATCTCTCCGAATTTGCAGTGACCAATTCCGCGACCGGCGATAAGTCGGAAATAAGGGGCATAGTGGCACCTGACTTGGTCCACTGCCACTGATGTGTCTACAGACTGTGAATACCTCTATAAGTCTTTTGTATTCGACTTTCTTTATACCAAATAGAACTTTTTTCTAACCTGAGAACCATAACTAATGCCAAAATCTAACCATAAACAAACTGAACGAGCCAACCCTTAATGTGGATCTCACCTGTGTCATCTTAAATCAGAAGAAGAGCAGCGCCACAGAGTGCAATAGGAACAACAACTTTCCCCATGCTCACCCCCTTCACTATGGCACCAGCATCGTTCGTTTTATTGGAAGGGTGGCCAATAGTGTAGTAGACACCATTCGATGCAGACAATGTGATTTCCTTGGTGACAGAACCACTGGTTACTGTACTCAAGGTGGTACCTGTGTGCGAAACTGTGTCCGAAGAAACTCTCGAGGATGAAGGGGTCCACCAAACAGTTACTGAAGGAGTCCACCACACAGTGGCCGAGGTAGTGTAAGTCGTGTCCCAATTGGAGACGGTTGTGAGTGTCATCCCATACGTTGTCGTGGTTGGAGTCGTAGCTGGTGTGTTTCTTGTTTCCTCTTTAATACTCTCTTTGTTCGTAGTCTTGGTATTCTCTGCAGTTGTGGTGGTTTTCTCCTGCGTGGCAGTCGTTGTGGCTGTGGTGGTTTTCTCCTGCGTACCAGTCGTTGTGGCTGTGGTGGTTGGTTGTTGGTCCATCCCACCACCGTTTTGGGCAACAACCATACAAAGTAGAGTAGATGCAAGGATAGATTTGAATTGCATTATTGAGTTTAATGTTGGTGCTTGAGTGGCAGTCCCTTCTGCCACATCAGTCGTTGTATCAGACTAGATTTAGACTAGATTTATAGTTCATGAATCTGATGTTGGTACTACTCTAATCTAATTTTTCTCAGCCAGCATTCCCAATTTAATGCTTCCAGCAGATGACGCAATGCGAATGTGAACCAATACAATGAGCATCAATCCAAAAAAACGATCGATAAAAGCTCTTCACTATATACTATGACAGTCTAAACTAGTCCAAACCTAAGGCTTCTCTTTGAGATTTGGATTCGGGATCAAAGAATGGTATTTCAGCAAGAGATGTGACTCTTGTGCCATGTCTTGGTTCCTCGCCGTTGTAGTCCCAAACAGCGTGATGTTGACTAACTCTGTTATCCCAAAGAGCAGAGGATCCAAGTCCAGACTCATTCTTCCAGTTAAACCTGACTTGAATGTCCAGGTTCTTCTCATAAACATCAAACAAGTAATCCAAGATTACTTGGGACTCGCCTGGCTCCAATCCTTCGATTTGAACGGAAAATGTACGGTTGACAAACAAAGACTTCCAACCAGTGACTGGATGCGTTCTGACAACCGGTTGTCTTCGGATTATTGGCTTTGGACCACTCAAAGGGTCGTTTCTGTCCAGGTAGCTGTGCATTGACTTTTGCAAGACATACTTCCCTTCCAAGAACTTCTGGAAGGCTGGACTCAACTTGTCATAAGCAGCATAACCTGAGGACCAGGCAGTGTCACCACCGAGAGACGGGATGGCATCGTTGTGCAAATGAGTGATACCTGGAGGTTGAAACTCATGAGTCAAATCAGTGTGCCATTTTTCAGTGCCAGTCTTGACCTTGAATGAATGTTTAACACCATCTCTTCTTTGCAAATCGTTCCAGATGACATTGGTACCTGGCAACCCGTTCACTTGATAAGCTTGTGGGTGAACCTCTACGTTACCGTAAAAGTGACCAATCTCCAACTGTTTCTGTGGAGATAGATCTTGGTCCTTGAAGAAGACAACGACTCTCTCAGCAATTAAAAGGGCCAGCTCATCGAGTTCCTTCTCGTTCAAATCAGCCAGTTGAACCCCAAAAAGTTCAGTACCAATGTACTTGGTCAAGTGTTTGACCTCTTTAACCTTTGCGAAGAGTGCCTTCTTCTCAGGATCGGCATTCTTTCCTCTCACAGTGTACGGAACCTCTTTGTCTCGGATTTTTTCAGCATCATCAAGGTACAGTGGAATCTGCTCAGAGGGTGGCTTTTCTGGGTACCCTTTTGAAACATCAATCCCATGTCTTTCCAATCTTCTGCGGGTTGATTCTGGAAGTTTCTCAAGGTAACTGTTCTCTAATCCACCGCTCACTCTGTCAGACACGTCAATTAGCACAGAAAGGGACTCTGTGCCCTGTCTGACTTCCTCTAGTACTTCTTCGGTGGTGGATGGCATTCTTTTAACGAAGAACTGAGCTTGGGACCATTCTACTCAATGGTCTTTCTGGGTGGCTTTTATATCGCTTGGTTTGTGGAGAGACTCTCCACAATCCAGAATCCACAGTAATGAACTGTGGGTTTCCCAATAATAATGGTATGGTTCTTCGTTAAAACTTCTCAACTGGGGGCTACTAGCTTAGCTCCTGAAGCCACACTGTGAAAATCTCCTAATTTTTCTTTCTAAATTGGTTCTTGGGAGGACGAATTAGTTGGGTGGATCGGCGAGTTCCATATTATTAGACCACGCCAAATCTACTATCCAACTTCAAGACCGATAAGCACACTAGGTGAACTACCAGCTTATAGCGAATCCATAATCCCAGCCCAACACCTTTGTAACCTGTAGCTCGCGGGACGTGAGTCGCAGCCGGTATACATGGTCCAATGTCACTCCTCACTGTGCCCAGGATTTCGCTTGAGGATATGTGCAGTGTTCTACCCACTTGGGCTTTCAGGCTGTCAGACCTTTCCTGGACCATGGTGATTTTCCCAGTATAGGACTCAACCCGTTCTCTCATCGTGAAATGGGTTGGTATCAGCCTTCAAGACCATCTGGCAAGCGAATAGAGTACTGACCACTGTCACATTCCACTAGCGCTCAAGCATTAAACCCTGCGGATCACCTTACCTAATATAAAGATTTAATGTACATGCACGCAGCAATATCAAGGCGATGTTGTATCTCTTGAGAAACATAGCGCGTAGCCATACATATCTGAATGTTAATAACCTCGCTATTCACTCGAACAATACACTAGTGGTCCAACACCCATAAGGTGTGAAGTATGTATAAAGCTACCTTTTGGTCCAGCTCGGCCGATAGGTTGACTACATTGCATAAGTTTCTTTGCAGCGTGCTGCGTACTGCGAGGCTGGAGATTGCTGTCGCTTATCTGTTTTTTATCGCTTACTGTGGTGCCAGAGACTAAACAGAGACAACTCTCACTTTGAAGTGGTGTTTATACAAAGTTGGATGTAGCATAGTACCATTCTCCTGAATCCTAAGTCCTTCTACGTGCCACTTCCGTAGGCATGCTGCAGTGGCCTAAATCTCTTTTTTTTTCCCCATATGGAGTCCCATTTCATTTGCTTCGTTGTATGAAATCCGGTGCTTCCTATTGGTTGAAACCTCTTATCAATTTGTGTCAAGAGTGGAGAAGCGCGAAAGTGCGAAAACAAAAATCGCACCAACGTCACTTGAGTGCTTCCAGCTGTGCGCCAACCGGATTCCGCCTAGCTGGACTCTGAGTCTCCGCCCAGATGTCCCTAAGGTTAGGCAGGCATTGGCCAGAGTCCCGCCCTCCTGCGGTCTCTAGTCTTGCCCCAGTGTCTCACCCCTCAACACTTATCTCTTCACTGGTCCTATAAATTCATTGCCGCTCGCCCAAAAGAAATCATCAACCATCAACAGCCAATTAAGTCCTAAAGTGCTCTGACTTGAACCAATCATGTCACAGGCTACAGACATGTTTGACGACGCAGACGTCTACTACCAGTCTGGTAGTGTTTACGAGTACGACGAGACACCAGAAAACAAAACGTGGGCAGCCTCCCTTCCAGTGAAACAGGCACTCTATGATCCAGAACTGGAAAAGGACGCCTGTGGTGTTGGTTTTGTCTCTAATATCAAAGGAGAGAAGTCACACAAGATTGTCAGTGATGCCAAATACCTTCTCTGTAATATGACACACAGAGGCGCTGTCTCCTCTGGCGGGAACGGTGATGGTGCAGGCTTATCTGTAGCTCTCAGTCACAAGTTCTTCAAGAAGGAGTTCAAGTATCTTTTTAACATTGACTTGCCCAACGAGGGCCAATATTCTGTTGGTAACATCTTCTTCAACAAGGACAAGGAAGTGTCCTCACAATCGAAGAAGACTTTTGAACAAATCGCCAATAATTTGGATCTATCTGTGCTTGCTTGGAGAGAAGTTCCGCACGATTCGTCAATATTGGGTGATGTGGCGTTCTCTAGGGAACCATTAGTGCTTCAACCACTGGTTGTCCTGACCGAGCTACTCCATTCCAAAGATATCTCTGCTGCTGATTTTGAAAAACACTATGAACAAAAGTTTACCAGACAATTGTATCTCTTGAAGAAGCGATCCACATCCGAAATTGGATTGAAAAACTGGTTTTATGTCTGCTCCCTATCGAATAAAGTGATTGTCTACAAGGGTCAATTGACTCCTGTTCAAGTATACAATTACTACCACGACCTAAATAATGCCGATTTTGAATCCCATTTTGCAGTTGTGCACTCCAGATTCTCCACCAACACTTTCCCGTCTTGGGCAAGAGCTCATCCTCATTCTTTTGCCATCGCTCACAATGGTGAAATCAACACACTAAGAGGAAACAAAAACTGGATGAAGGCCAGAGAGGGTGTTATGGAATCTAAGCTATTTGGTGAAGAGTTGGATAAGTTGTATCCAATTATTGAAGAAGGTGGTTCTGACTCCGCTGCTATTGATAACGTTTTAGAGTTGCTTGTTATCAACGGTGTCTTGACCTTACCAGAAGCTATGATGATGCTTGTCCCCGAAGCTTGGGAGAATGACCAAAATATGAACTCGAAGAAAAGAGCGTTCTACCAGTGGGCTTCGTGTCTAATGGAACCATGGGATGGTCCTGGTTTGTTCACATTCGCTGATGGAAGATTTTGTGGTGCCACCTCAGATAGAAACGGTCTGAGACCTTGTCGTTATTACATTACCAGCGATGATAGGATCATCTGCGGTTCTGAAGTTGGTGCTATCCCAGCTATCCATGATGATATTATTATCGAGAAGGGTGGCCTTGAACCTGGCCAAATGTTGCTGGTTGACACCAAGCTAGGTAAGATTGTTGATGACAAGTCACTGAAGGAACAGGTTAGTTCCAAGGTTGACTTCAAGTCTTGGTTGTCCAAGGTTATCACTTTTTCAGATTTGTTCAGAAAGTATGATTCTAAGGGCGTTACTTTTCCGAACCAATTGGTGATTGACCCTGAGGTTAGAATCTCTTCTGATCCAAGACTATTGGCATTTGGCTATACGCTAGAACAGGTGAATCTTCTTCTTGCTCCAATGGCTCTTAATGCCGAAGAGGGTTTGGGTTCAATGGGTAACGACTCTCCCTTGGCCTGTATGGATGAGAACCCTGTTTTAATCTATGACTACTTCAAGCAGCTATTTGCCCAAGTTACCAACCCTCCAATTGATCCAATCAGGGAGAAGCAATTCATGTCCTTGAAGTGCTTTATTGGCCCACAAGGAAATTTGCTTGAGATGAATTCTGCCCAATGTAACAGGTTGCTGCTTGAATCCCCAGTTTTAGGCCTAAGTGAATTCAATGCCTTGGCCAATATCTCCAAAATCATTCCATCATGGTCAGTTGTTGAGATTGACATCACTTTTGATAAGTCTGAGGGTTTGCTTGGTTATGCCTCCACCATCGAAAGAATCACACAAGAGGCATCTGATGCCACCTTTGATGATACGCAAATCATCATTTTATCTGACAGAGCAACAGGCAAAGAACGTGTTTCTGTCTCGTCGTTGATTGCTTTGGGTGCTGTCCATCATCACTTGATCCGTCAAAAGCAAAGAACTAAGGTTGCCTTGGTGTTAGAATCTGCTGAGGCTAGAGAAATCCACCACGTTGCCATGTTGTTGGGATATGGTGCTGATGCCATTTTCCCATACTTGGCCATGGAAACTTTGGTCAGAATGAACCGGGAGGGTTTGTTCAGAGAGGAAATTGAAGATGCACAGATTGTGGAGAACTACAAGATTTCCATTGACAAGGGTATCTACAAGATTATGTCAAAGATGGGTATTTCCACTTTGGCCTCTTACAAGGGGGCTCAGATATTTGAGGCTTTGGGTATTGACAACTCTGTGATTGACATTTGTTTCAACGGTACCCCTTCGAGAATAAGAGGTGTCACATTTGAGTACATTGCTCAGGATGCCTTCAGCTTGCATGAGAGAGGATACCCATCTCGTTATACAATCCGCCCTGAGATCCTTCCAGAGGCTGGTGAATACCACTGGAGGGATGGTGCTTCCAAGAAGGTCAATGATCCGGCTGCCATTGCGCACTTGCAAGACTCTGTTCGCAATAACAATGAGAATGCTTTCGACGCGTTTGTCAAGAAAGAGATGGATGCGATTGACGAATGTACTTTGCGTGGTTTGCTACAGCTGGACTATGAGAATTCTACTGAGATTCCATTGGATCAAGTTGAGCCATGGACTGAAATTGTGAGAAGATTTGCCACTGGTGCGATGTCCTTTGGTTCCATTTCTATGGAGGCGCACTCGACAATTGCCATCGCCATGAACAGGATGAATGCTAGAAGTAACACTGGTGAGGGTGGTTCCTACGAAGACATTCTAAAGGGATCAGATGATCTTGACAACAATGACTCCATCCGTGCTGCTATCAAGCAGGTTGCCTCGGGAAGATTTGGTGTTACTTCCCACTACTTGTCTGATGCGGATGAAATTCAGATCAAGATGGCACAGGGTGCCAAGTCGGGTGAAGGTGGTGAATTGAAGGGTGCTAAGGTCAATGACTTGATTGCTCAGGTTAGAAACTCGACCACGGGTGTCGGTTTAATTTCTCCTCCACCACACCACGATATCTATTCCATCGAGGACTTGAAGCAATTGATTTATGATTTAAAGTGTTCCAATCCTCGTGCGGAGATTTCTGTCAAATTGGTCTCTGAGGTTGGTGTTGGTATCGTAGCCTCTGGTGTTGCCAAAGCTAAAGCCGACAGAATCTTGATATCTGGTCATGATGGTGGTACCGGTGCTGCTAAATGGACCAGTATCAAGTATACTGGTCTGCCATGGGAGTTGGGTTTGGCTGAGACCCACCAGACCTTGGTTCTGAATGACCTGAGAGGTAATGTTGTGTTACAAACGGATGGCCAGATTA
This sequence comes from Barnettozyma sucrosica, assembly GCA_030558145.1. Taxonomy (NCBI): domain Eukaryota; kingdom Fungi; phylum Ascomycota; class Saccharomycetes; order Phaffomycetales; family Phaffomycetaceae; genus Barnettozyma; species Barnettozyma sucrosica. Next base: position 402,676 of record JAJMRY010000002.1, read on the forward strand.
GAACACCATTTGATGTTGCAGTTGCAGTTCTTTTAGGTGCTGAGAGCTTTACCTTGGCCACTCTTCCATTGATCACCTTGGGCTGTATCATGATGAGAAAGTGTCACTTGAACACATGTCCAGTTGGTATTGCTACCCAAGATCCGGAGCTAAGAAAGAAGTTCCAAGGTGCTCCAGAGCATATCATCAATTACTTCTATTACTTGACTAATGATGTCAGAAAGATCATGGCCAAGTTGGGTTTCAGAACTATCGATGAAATGGTTGGTCACTCTGAGAAGCTAAAAGCAAAAGAACAGAGAAATACTAAAACTTGCAACATTGACCTGTCTCCAATTTTGACACCTGCTCACTCCATCAGGCCAGGTGTTGCTACCAGGTATCTCCAGAAGCAAGACCACAAATTGCACGTTCGTTTGGACAACAAGCTGATTGATGAAGCTGAGATCACTCTGGACAAGGGTTTGCCTGTGACCATTGATGGTGAGATTACCAACACTGACCGTGCAGTTGGTGCCACTTTGTCCTACCGTATCTCCAAGAAGTTTGGCTCGGAAGGTTTGCCTCAGGACACCGTTGTCGCCCACTTAAGGGGCTCTGCAGGGCAATCATTTGGTGCTTTCCTTACTTCTGGTGTCACTTTCAATCTAGAAGGTGATGCCAATGATTATGTTGGGAAAGGTTTGAGCGGTGGTAGGCTAATCATCAAACCACCAAAGGATGCTAAATTCAAGGCTCATGAGAATGTCATTGTTGGAAACACTTGCTTTTATGGTGCCACTGCTGGTTATGCGTTCATTAGTGGTGCTGCAGGCGAGCGTTTCGCTGTACGGAACTCTGGTGCCAACATTGTTGTCGAAAAGATTAAGGGTAACAATGCGTTTGAGTACATGACTAGAGGTCGTGCAATTGTTTTATCTCAGATGGAGAGTGATAATGCCTTTGCTGGTTGCTCAGGAGGCATCATCTATGTTTTGACTTCAGATTTTAAAGAATTCAGCTCCAGAATCAACGGTGAGACCGTTGAGCTATCTGGTCTCACCGATCCCGTTGAGATTGCATTTGTGAAGGGTTTGATTGAAGAACACTTCCACTACACTGGTTCTGAATTGGCTGAGAGAATTTTGAAGAACTTCAACCGCTACCTGAGCAGATTCGTCAAGGTTTTGCCAGTTGAGTACAAGAGGGTTTTGGAGGAAGAGAAAAAGAAGGTTGCTTTGCTGAAGAGACAAGAGAGTGAAACGTTCTTGAAGACAATCAAGGGAATTGAAACTCCTCCAGTCTCTGATGCTACGAATGGTGAAATCGAGAGGCTGCAAAGAGCAACTACCCCAATCAGCTTTTCCAACAAGTCTAGTCACAAAGAGCCGAAGATTTTGGATCTGGAGGACACTGTGAAGGACAATGAACTAGAGAAGAAGAAGGTTGAAAAGCTAGACAAGATCCGTGGTTTCATGAAGTACAAGCGTAACCATGAACACTACAGAAAGTCTGGTTCAAGAACCAAGGACTGGAAGGAAGTTTCGGACACATTGACCAAAAAAGAGGCCAAGTATGAAACTGCTCGTTGTATGGATTGTGGTATTCCCTTCTGTCAGTCAGACACAGGATGTCCTCTATCCAATGTTATTCCAAAGTTCAACGAGTTGGTCTTCAAGGATCAATGGAAGAAGGCTTTGGAGAAGCTGTTAGAAACCAACCCATTCCCAGAATTCTTGAGAGCTTGCCCTGCTCCTTGTATGGAGGCAGGGTGTACGTTGGGAATCATTGATGAGCCTGTTGGAATCAAGTCCATTGAGCGTTTGATCATTGACAATGCATTTGCCAATGGTTGGATTGTGCCAAAAGTTCCTCAACAAAGAACGAACAAAAGAATTGCCGTGGTTGGCTCTGGCCCAGCTGGTCTTGCTGCTGCTGATCAGTTGAATAAGGCGGGTCACTCAGTCACTGTTTTTGAAAGGGCTGACCGCCCAGGTGGCTTGTTGATGTATGGTATTCCAAACATGAAACTTGACAAGTTTGTGGTTAAGCGTCGTATGGATCTGCTTGAGGCTGAAGGCATCAAATTTGTTTGCAACACTCAAATTGACGATGTCTCTGGGCTTCAGGCCGAATATGATGCTGTCATTCTTGCAATTGGTTCCACCATTCCAAGAGATTTGAAGATTCCCGGTAGAGAATTGAACAATGTTGATTTTGCAATGACACTATTGAAAAACAACACCCAGGCGTTGTTGGATGACTACTTGCCGGAGATCCGTTCAAAGATTGCTGGTAAGAATGTGGTTGTCATTGGTGGTGGTGACACTGGTAATGACTGTATTGGTACTGCAGTCAGACATGGCGCAAAGTCTGTTGTAAACTTCGAACTGCTACCGCAACCACCAAACGTCCGTTCCAGAGACAATCCATGGCCGCAATGGCCAAGAATCTTCAGAGTTGATTATGGTCACTCTGAGGTTCGCGAGCACTATGGTAAAGACCCAAGAGAATACTGCATCTTATCTAAGGAATTCATTGGAGATGATGAGGGAAATGTCATTGCAATCAAAACTGTAAGAGTTGAATGGAAGAAGTCAGAGAGTGGTGTCTGGCAAATGAATGAGATTCCAAACAGTGAGGAAACCTTTGATGCTGACCTAGTTTTGTTATCTATGGGTTTTGTTGGTCCGGAGCTAGGCGAATTCGGTATTCAGAAGACCAACAAGGGTACTATTCCAACTGTCCACAACTCCAGCTATAAGGTTGAAAACAATCTGTTTGCTGCAGGTGATTGCAGAAGAGGCCAATCATTGATTGTTTGGGGTCTACAAGAGGGTAAGCAATGTGCTAGAGAAGTTGATTTGTTCTTGGAAGGTAACTCTAGACTTCCAGGAACTGGTGGTATCATTAAAAGAGACTTTAAATTGTTGGAAGAATTGGCTCAAGGAGTTGAACAGGCTGCTTGAGCTGAGAGAAAATGGAGTTTGTACTTTTAGTTGTTTATTCATGTTTAGTTTAAATGCGTTGTAACCGTCAACAATTGGCAGATTCACCCGAATATTTCAGACCCGGGTAACCGCTCCATCGAAAAAAAATCATGTAAAAGTGGAAACTTTCTGTGAAAAACCACACCTGAGAAAGTCTTATCTTTGAAACCTTAAATCGCTGTTACTATGAGTTGGGGTATGTGCTTGAAAGGGATTAATCCGTTAAGTAGCGATGTGAACTCGGTTTTTGATCGTTAATGCTGTATCTTGAGAGAATCGAATACTAACATTGCATTCACTCAGACGACGAAGACTTTGAGGTGCCAACCTCCGGCAACGCCAAGGTCGCGGACTCTTGGGAAGACGAGTTTGCTGCCAGCGATGATGAGGTCCTTGAATCTTGGGATGCTGAAGAGGAAGAAAAGCCAAAGCCAAAGCCTGCTGCGAAGAAGCCAACCGCTGCTTCGAAGAAGGCACCAGCTATCAGACAAATAGACCTAGACAACGTTGATGAGAAGACCCGGAAGGAACTGTTGAGACAAGCTGAACTTGAATCTGACTTGAATAACGCTGCTGACCTCTTTGGTAGTTTAGGCGTCAACGAACACCCTAGGGAGAGAGCCGCTAGAGCTGCAGCTGTTGCTGCTGCTGCCCAACCAGTCCTCACCGCTGACACTCCAATTACGGTGCACCCATTGTTTCAAGCTGAGACCAAGCAAGATTTTGAAAAGCTGAGAAAGGCACTATCACCTGCCTTGACGAAGTTGAACGATGAGAGTTCTTTGAACTACGCTTCTTCACTAGCCATTGACTTGATCAGAGATTTGACTAAGCCACTATCCACTGAGAACATCAGAAAAGTCATCTCTACTCTACAAGTTTTGTCTAAGGAGAAGGAAAAGCAAGAGAGATTGGCTAGATTGTCTAAGGCTGGTGGTACTGCCACTGGTGGCGCGGGTAAGAAGAAAGCAAAGAATGCTAGACCAAATTTGGGTGGCGCCTTCAAGAAGGATGCCGATGTTGTTGTTGACAACTATGATGACTTTGCTGACGACGATTTTATGTGAATGAACAAAATAAAATATACACCCTTAATCCTTATGTTTGTTCTCCTTTGTGAACTACCTAGTTATTGTGAAGATGTTTGATGTTTGGTGTTAGTCATATATTATGTAAGTCTTTTTGCAACATGTCACATGACTTCAATCACGTGAGCCAAGCTTCTTGATCTTTCGCGAATCGATCTTATTCGCCACCATTTCCACAAAGGCGGCTGCCTCTTTTTATCAAAAGCCTTGGTTGATAAGGGTTTTTGGAATTGATTTAAACCCCTTTGAGTCCGCAGTTTGATGCAAGTTTCGATATAACGCCCACACCCGAGCCATGAGTAACAAGCACTACTATGCCACTGGGAGAGGAGGCAACGGAAACATACAGTTCAGTGACAAGGAGCTGAAACCAACTGTGGTGGATCAAGGAAAAGGCACCCCAAACCTACTACAGCCGGTGTTTTCCACTGGCCGTGGTGGAGCGGGAAATATGTTCAAGAACACAGATGCGAAGCTTGCGAGAAAGCTACAAGATGTGGATCCAGATCCCGAAGATTACATCACACCAGTAATCTCTGGCTCCAATGGCCAGCATAACAACTTGAGTATTGGGAGAGGTGGATTTGGCAACATGATAAGTCCGAAAAACAGCGCCAACCTTGACCAATCTGAGCAGAGAAAGAAGGCAGTACAACCTAAGTCAGAAGGAGGATTCTTTTCTAAGGCAAAGAAGCTGTTCAAGAAGTGATGATTTAGTGACCAGAAAAAGAACACATACATTTGATCCCCAGCAGACCGACACATCTTTTGTTTTATTTATTATTCTTATTTTTTCCTGCAAGCTCTACAGGTGCTGTGAATAGCATTGTCATTGTTTAGTTTAGTTCGATGCCTCTTTTGGTGCGTGTATTTTTGCTTTTTGGCATGACAGTGTAGCATAGATCTGGAGAAGTTAGCACCAACAACAAAAGATACTTCCAACCGAAAGCGCCGATGTCTATACAGGGCTCTGGCCACTGACCTAAGAGATAATAGTTTTGCAAGCACCCACTCAAAGAAAGAGCTTGATACTGTTGCTTTAGAGGCAAGCTTGAACAACTGTGTAAGACATTTGTATTCCAACGTCAAAAGTCTTCAAATTATTCATTCAACGACTCAATACATGTGTGCTACACAAGGGTAATTGCTTCATCCGTAGAAGTTGCAGATGAAAATAGAATCGACCTAGGGTCAGGGTCATTGTCATGAATCTGTACACCGCAAACGGCATCTTCGATTGGAACTGTGAAAATTCGATCCATAGGCAGTCATGGGTGACCGCTAAGTGTTACTGACCGCCGTTAGAGTAAGTGTTCCAAATAAATCTACTGTTAAATATACATTCTTCAGCACTGGCTGGTCCACTCGTGTGCAATAGGATGTCCTTTGTCAGGGCATATCCGATACCACCCAGATTCCAGTAGACTCTTAAGGAGATAAACTTAAACCCGTCAGACCATCGATGTCTAAATGATGCACTCAGAACCTTTTTCCACTACAGTATAGAAAGACGTAGGTGCTTTCACACTGCTGGAGTCCTGATCATCAACCATCGATCACAGACTTAACAGGGGGTCTTGACTCTTTTGAGGTTAGCCGTAGAGAAATGGCAGATAATTGGAAAGTGGTGGGAAGAGAGTCAGCCAGATTGTAGACAGTTAGACCATAGATCCCAGACCAAATACTTTGGTATACACTGATCATTGATGGCAAGATATACCTCTCAACTAGTTGTGCCAATACGTACCACTTAAAGCTCCCCCGAAAACCAGTCCACGTGATATCAAGAGCAGCTCAACTGGATAGAGTTTGAACAATTGTATGGGTGGTCCAACCATAACAATAGACTGATACACCCCTATTTCACCCTGTACTTTATGACAAATATTCTTCAGAAACCCCTTCAGTGATCAGAACTAAATGTTGTTGGCTGTTAGGGTTGCGATGGGCTGGCTATACACATGTTCACCTCTCCACTCCACTCCACTTCACTCCACACCATTTCAGACCCTATGTATTTATTTATCATAATGATACCAACGGAGGGGCGAGCGACCCCCACCAGATCCAAACCAACTACGCCCAGCTCGAAAGATTAATCCAAGGCAGCATCTCTGTCTCTTGGTGGAGTGCCAAAACTGTACAGCACCTTTGAGTATATTCATCTTTCGATTACATCCTCTTATGGTTTTGAGATGATGCGCACACAGCCTGAAGAAATCTACTCGTCGTTCCCCTTTTAGGTAGTGAGAGCCGATTATCATGGACGCCGTTCAGCTGTAGCTGTATGAACACGCATTGCCGTTAAGGTGGAGATGTTCAGCCTCACTTGTACACCTGTTCCGCTAGCCCGTCAGCATGCGAATAGTCATGAATTATAGATCGAAAATTGGTGGTGAGTGTTTGAAGAAGGATTCCGCAGGCCTCAATGTTTGAGGACTGATCACATGCAAAATGTGTCTATCCTTCATTCAACAGCAAATCGTAACATATAGCCTAGAACTCCAGGAAGTTGACCCCGTACAACGTTCTATCTTCCTTCGATTTAACCACCAACGGATCATGAAAGTGACACAAATCGCACATCGGTCGCCGAACAGTCAATGACCCTACGGCCCCCACACTTCAACAACTACTACCACCCCCACGCTCAGCATCATAGTTAACCACAAATCCAAAAAAACATGGGGTTTTGATTCGGCCACGCTTGAAGAGGACGACACATAGCAAAAAAACTGTATTTATACACCTCGAAGTGCCTCTGTATCTGTTTTCAGAGATCTCAGACTTTGCCGTATCGAGAACTGTCATAGACGATGTTTAGAAATCAATTGAGATGCACAGCTCGTGTTGCCAGAAGAGGTGTTCAAACCTCTACTGCTGCGACGTCCAAGAGATCCACATCCTTTAGCAACGCATCAGTGTTAGGTTTGACCACTCTAGCTGGTGTAGCTGCCTATTGGGCCCTCAATCAATCCACAATTGCCAATGAGAAAAAGGTTGTCAGTACAGCTATCTTCCCAGAGGGTTCCACAACCAAACTCATGGACCTTCAACCACCAAAGTACGGTACCCTGGAGGACTTTGCTCATGCTAAGGAGGAGATCATGAAGATTGTTGGTAAGGACAACATCGCAAGCTCCAGATCTGAGTTGGATTCCCATTCTGACACCTACTTCAACTCACACCATGCCAAAGATGACCAAAGACCCCACTTGATCATTTTCCCTTCCTCCACAGAGGAGGTTTCTGCCATAATGAAGGTGCTTTACAAGTACAAGATTCCTACAATCCCATTCTCTGGTGGTACATCTTTGGAAGGACACTACATTGCCACTACCGGTACTCCATCGGTCACTTTGGACTTTGCTAAGAACATGACGGAAGTCTTGGCCCTACACAAGGAGGATTTGGACATGGTTGTTCAACCTGGTGTCTCTTGGGAAGATCTACATGATTTCTTGGGTCCAAAGGGTCTACTATTTGGTCCAGATCCAGGTCCAGGTGCCTTGATTGGTGGTATGGTTGCCACTTCTTGTTCAGGTACAAATGCTGCTAGATATGGTACGATGAAGGAGAACGTTGCAGCTTTGACCGTTGTGTTGGCTGACGGTACTATTATCAAGACAAAGAACAGACCAAGAAAGTCAGCTGCTGGTTACAACTTGACTGGTTTGATGATTGGTTCTGAAGGTACTCTGGGTATTGTGACGGAGGTCACTTTGAAGTTACATGTTAAGCCAAAGGTGGAGACTGTCGCCGTTGTTTCTTTCCCAACCATTGCTGATGCCTCCAACACTGTTGCTGATATTGTACAATCCGGATTGCAAGTCAATGCGGTTGAGCTGCTTGACGATAAGATGATGCAAGTTGTCAATGCTTCCGGTGAAACTAGTAGAACCTGGATCGAGAAGCCAACTTTGTTCTTCAAGTTGGGTGCAAACAACAGAAGCATCTTGAACGAGTACATCTCTGAAGTCAGAAAAATCTCTACCCACCACAAGTCCCACAGTTTTGAATTTGCCAAGAACGAAGATGAGATTCAGGAGCTGTGGTCTGCCAGAAAGATGGCTCTTTGGTCCACCATCAACCAAGGTAGACAAGCACACCCAGACATGCAAATCTGGACCACTGATGTCGCTGTCCCAATCTCCAAGTTGGCCAATGTCTTGCGTGAAACAAAGGAGGACATGTCCCAGTCTGGTCTAACTGCTACATTGGTTGGCCATGCTGGTGATGGTAACTTCCATGCCTTTCTGCTATATACTCCAGACCAGAGATTCATTGCTGAGAAATTGGTCAACAATATGGTCAAGAGAGCGATTGCCGCTGAGGGTACCTGTACCGGTGAGCACGGTGTCGGTTACGGTAAGAGAGAGTTCCTGCTCGAGGAATTGGGTGAGGAGCCAGTCAACATGATGAGAAGAATCAAGCTTTCCTTGGATCCACACAGACTGTTGAACCCAGACAAAGTCTTCAAGATCGATCCAAACGACCACGAGCATTAAATTTCAGAATATTCATAGATCACATAGAACTTGACAATGTAGAACTCGCCCTCTTTTTTTAGAAATCCAACACAAGTGTGCCAGCAATGTTTTCCAAATGTTCGGTATTCAACACGTCGGGAATTAATTGCTTTTGAACCAGGTTCTCATTGCTATGGAGGATATTATCCTTAGGTGTCAGTCTCTCGTCGTTGGCTCTCATGATGGCCTCCCTCACAAACATCTTCAGGTACTCTGAAGAGAGTTCCAACGCATGCTCTGTGATTCTAGTATCGTCGTGTTCAAACACCGCAACTTCAAACAAACGAGCTAAAGTGTTGAGAGGGATCTTCTCCTGTAGTTCTCTATCAATCGGTAGTTCATTTTCAGCCATTTCTTATAGACCGTTCTTAGCTTGTTTATTGTCGGAGAAAGGTAAACAAAACACAGCATATCTATCTTTTTCGTCTCTTAAAGGGAATTTTGGTACGGGCACTATATTTATATTGGGAGGTCATTATTCATTAAAATGTAAAACACACCAGAACCCAGTGTTGAACAAGTCTGATTGTAATGAGACAAACAGGGGTATCTTTACAGATTTCTCATCCTGGGCTATACCCTCACACCTCGAGATCTTGATAGGAATCATAACGAAATTCTGTTGTTGTTCCAAAACAGACTCAAAATCATCAAAACATGGCTGTGGACGGTTCATTAACTCCACTCTTCCAAGCTTCGTGTTCCTAGTGAGCTCCACATATGGGAAACACTTCACAAAAGTATCCAGTTTGCTGTAGTTGGCAGGCTTGGCGCCAACCTTGAAGTTTGACACAGGAATTTGCAGTTTGTGCGGGAAGCCATCCTCCACCGAGGACGAAAGAGTGATCCTCATGGGAACATCCAGTGGATTCTTTACGGTGAGGATGTACCTGGATTGAGATTTGACATTGGACGGCACAGGATAGTTATGAATCTCAATAGAGGGAAGGAAATCGACTGCATTGGAGATCTTGTAGAATTTTGTGGAGAGCGGTTCAATGTCTGGTTTCATGAGCGATGAACGGCAGGCTTTGCATCTTTTGGAAGATTTTGAGTAAAGCTTTGTTGGGATTGGATATACTTGAGATTTTGCTCTTGGTTCATGAGCTTGCAGATATGACTTGGAAGAAGGTAGGAAGGAATTGTTGTCAGTGAATGATGCAAAAGATTTTACATCCTCCTCTTCTTCTGGATGGGAAGGTTTAACAACGTCAGTCTCCAGGAAAGAATAGATATCATTATCCTTGAGATGGAGCGCAAATTTTGATTCCTCAAACCTGAGTCGAACATCTCTTTCCAAATCCATGTCTTCAATACTGTTCTGTCTCCTCCTCAAGTAAAACTGCTGCAATTTGAAAAAAAATACCTCATTTGGTTCCTCACTAACTTCAGTCTTGATCGCTCTCACCAATGACCTTGGTTTATCCATTTTAGAGCTCTTCCATTTCCAATCACAACTGAAACATTGCACGTCATACTCCTGCCTGATCTTGTCCAGGTTGAGTTTAACATCAGAGCCACAAAGAGGACAATCCACGCAATTTTTCGAGCATGTTGAGTGTTCGATTTTGGTTTGGCTCAAGCATTTGGGGCAGAACTTACATACAATCTCCACTTCAATGCATTTGCGACATTTGACAGCATTGCAATGTTGGCAGTAAGTGAGATGGGACAATGGGTGCAATGTCTCTCTGTGAGCAATTGTGGTTGGGAAAGTATCAAGCTTGAGAGATTCTGGGTCTATGATCCCACCTATCTGCACCTGCTCCGAACAAGGGCAGAAAAATGCCGTTATATGACGCATTCTTGGCGCTCCTCTGTTTTGTCCTTTAGCTCTTCTTCCCTTTCTCTATCTCTGTCTTTCTCAATCTAACACACGGTGGTTGAATTTTTCGCGATCAACTCTATTTTTAATCTAACTTGTTCCTTCTCCTATCTCCAACTTATAAACTCTTTATTAAGGCAAAAAGGGCAAGAGCGATTCATTTCGAAACACAACCACTCAGATCAAGCAGGCATTTTCTGTTTTCTGTTCAAATACTGCTTCAGTGATCTAGGTCTTAGAGAAGCCGGCTCGTGCCCACAAAAACAACAGCGCCCTTATTAGCCGTGGTTGTCTGGGGAAGTTAGAGATTGCAGGTTTTTCACTTAAATACCACAAAAATGTGCGTTTCCAAGGCTGTGATGTTAATAAGGTACTTTTCAGGTCTACTCCCGATAGTTTTACTCTCGGTTGCTACAGCCGCTCCTGTCCTGAATCAAGACCAGGAACCGAGTGATGATGTGTTTGCATTTCTCATTGTTCTCTTCATTCTAATGGGACTATTCATTCTTGTACTTGTCTTAACAGGTGTTTACTTCCTCGTGAGGTATCTCATTTATCGCAATCAAGGTGTTAAATTGGACCATGCGATCCCTGGTGCGTTCGATGATGAGTTTGAGATTGAGGAACGTTTAGCAGAGTTATCACCAAATGAGCAAAATCTTTATCGAAATGGACAGGAATTCATCACAACTAATCGCCCTTATGATGAAGAACTTTCTTTATCAAATCACTTACTCATCCAAGAGAAGGGAATTGAAGCTTGGGAATTTATTCCTGATCCGAGTTTAGAAAGCACAGCCCTTCACATCAACAACAGAACTGAACTCAATTTTAACAGCTTTGACTACCAGTGCTCAATTCAAACGAACTTGCCAATTCCAAAGATCAATGACGTCTATTACTTTGAGGCCAAATTGTATCAACTTGAATCTCCTGACGACACTATAGTTTCGATAGGCCTCTCAACCAAACCATATCCTTACTTCAGATTACCTGGAAGACACTTGTATTCGATTGCATATGATTCCACCGGCTCAAGGAGATTCAGTAACTCCTTTAAGCTCAATGAAACTGAGAGTTCGGTTTTTCCACCTTTAGAGAAAGGAGATGTTGTCGGGATTGGATATAGAGTTCGCAGTGGGACCATCTTCTTCACCAGAAATGGTAAAAAACTCAGCGAAAAGGCGATTGGTGGACATATAAAAGGTATGAAAATGCCAAATATCTTCCCAACTATTGGTGCGAATAACCCAAGCTCGATTCATGTAAATCTTGGGCATGCAGGATATGTTTTTATCGAGGCAAACATCAAAAAATGGGGGTATGCTGGCAAAGAGGGAAACATGCCCCCATTACCAGAGTATGGGTTCTCCTCGAACGACTTGCTGCTTGAGTCCTCCAATGAAGATGACGATGAGAATATTATCAATCCACCATCCTTCTTCGAGAGCGCAGCCTTCCAATCTGGGAACAGTTCCGTTATTGACGACATCACATTAAATTCGTTGCCAGCTGAACCACCAATATACCTTGAGTCTGATGATGCCTTGCTGGACGGAAACACTGCAAGTAACCAATTCTTGGATGATGAGGAGGATGATGATGAAACAAATGAACAGGAGCATGAGGCGGATACGAGTGAAGCTGTTGGAGATGCTACAGCCAATGATCAGTATTCAAATAAGTAAATGGTTAAGGTATTTTTGGGAATAGATTATACGGGATTTTTAATGTAGGATGTCTTGAATACACGCAATCAGGTCTAATTAAAGAGCTACAGAGAGAGCAACTCTCCCTCGCCTTGTGGAATCGGGACAACTGCTTTTGTCCCAAAAAAAATGTTGAAGCCAAAAAAGCACATGGGCTTGAGGATTCTGTTACATAGAAAACTACTGATCCCCGTTGATCAAATATGTCCTCCTGTCAGTGCGGTAGTCTCCAAGAATCAAAGGATCAAAAGGCAATCAGTCCAAATGACGTGCTAATTACAAGCTCAGACCCGCACCACCCAGCCAATTTGATCTGTGAACTCTGCAAGATCTTTTACAACAATGGCTGGGTCACCGGTACTGGTGGTGGTATCAGCATCAGAGACAATGACAAGATCTTCATCGCACCATCTGGTGTCCAGAAAGAGAGAATGGTTCCAGAGAACATGTTTGTCATTGACTTCGAGACGAAGGAAGTGCTGAGAAAGCCGGATATTTACAAACCTTCAGCCTGCACGCCCTTGTTCATGAGCGCCTACACAATGAGGGGAGCTGGTGCGTGTATACACACTCACTCACAAGCAGCTGTTATCGTTTCTTTGCTGTACGATAAGGAGTTTCGTATTGCGAACATCGAGCAGATCAAGGCTATCCCTAAAGTATCTGAGCCTGGATACTTGAGTTTCTTCGACACTTTGGTGATTCCAATCATTGAGAACACTGCACATGAGGAGGACCTGACTGATACCTTGCAGAAAGCAATCAGAGAATATCCTGGCACTACTGCTGTCATTGTTAGAAGACACGGTATTTATGTTTGGGGTGAGACAGTTTGGAAAGCTAAAATTTACAATGAAGCCATTGACTACTTACTAGAGCTAGCGGTGAAGATGAAAGGAAACGGGATTCGTCCAGATGGTGCTATCGGTGATGAGAAAAAGTCTGTTGACGAAAAGGTTTACAACTAATTTGTTCATTAAATGAGAACATTAAACATTCTCACTGTGTACACTTTCTAACCACTCATCTAACAGCTGTATTAGAGAACACACTCACCTTATGCTCTTTTTTGTCTTCACCAAAGGATCACCTTTGACTTTGGCCCAGTCTATACTGTCGTCCAATGCGACATCCACCTCGCCTACCGTGCTCACCAGGTCTCCTCGTATCACCACGAGTCCTATCTCTTCGATCTCACTCTCGTCATCCCTGAATATCAATCTCTCCTGGGCACCGCTAAGAATCAGGTTCGTCAAATTGTCATATCCCTCCAGAAGGCCCACAAAGTACTTTCCGTCTGTTGTGATGATGGCCACTTTTTCTTCTGAGGTTAGTATCCTGTGGTTGATGAAGAGATATGTAATAGTTCACTCACTGTTTAGGTATGCGTTGAGGCTCGACATTGTGTTGTTGTAATGATCTTGAGCGCAAGATAAAGACTATGGATTCAAAATTAATATTTTGTTATTGCAAAAAAATGTAAACAAACCTCCCATTTTGTATGGTGAACAGCAAAACGCCACTTGACGCAGCTTAACTGGATTGCGAAGATGCCGCAGAGAGATTTCCACTTTCAAGGCCCATCAGTTGCAGAGGCTTTTGAGTCTAATAGCCCTTCTGGAACTGCCAGTGGTGATATCCATCCCATGGAGCTAGTGGTCCAAAGCGTCTTGGGTGGATCACTAGAATCTTTATCTACACAGTTACAGTCCCTACATGAATCCCAAGTTGTCCTGATTGCTCGACTGAGGGTCATTGAGGAGAGATTGAAACGCAATGATGCTGAATTGGCAGTGGATGTGGACGTGAAGTCAGTTGAGGAGAGACTGGTGATGGTCAAGAAAAGGTTGCAGGTCACTTTGGCTACCTTGGTGACTGTTGAGAAGAGGTTGAGAGAGAAAAGGTCTTCAAATACTGGTTGAGAAATGGGTTTGTCTAATTAGCTTCGTTGGTGTTTGACTCCGCGCCAGATGTGAGCTAGCAGCTGGTCAAACGGTGCGCTAAATGCGATGAGACGCGATGAGCGCTTAGAAACTGTGCGAATACAAACTGATGTTGCTCCATAGGGGATTAAAACAACTCTACAAGACAGTTATGGACCCATCCACACCCTTCATCCTCCTAGATTGGGTAAAGGTTACCGAATGTCTGAGAGCACATCTAAACTTGAGTGAAAATCTCAATAATAAAATCTATCAAGATTCTCTTGTAAGTTAAAGGTATTCTCTTTCCACATTAATATTCCTCAAACCCACGTACTAAGGTAGGTAAGTATAAGGCAGGTAGGTGATGCCTTTGTTCATCATCGATAAAGCCTTGTGCCAAACGATGATAGCAATTCCGACTTGACCTAATAGGCAAATCCGACTTTGACACGAAATCGTTGTTCAGCTTTTTTCGAGTAGGCCTCAGTATTTTCCTATCCACCCTCAAGCACAAAATCGAGTTTTGTCTTCAATTGGTTCAAAAGAAAGCTCAAAACAGGGCCTAATGAGACTAATAAGCACTGTACTTCCCTTTCTTTTCAGCCTTCTGCAGGCTGTCAATGCCCTTAACAGCAATGAGCTCCGTGGCTTGAAAGGTTCTAACAACGTGATTAAGCTCACTTCAAGGAACATGGACACGCTACTATCAGGTCCCTCGGACAGTCACGTTCTTCTACTACTCACTGCTACACAGCAAGAAGTGGGCTGTTCGATCTGTCAGAGCATTGCCCCTGAGTTCCAAAAAGTCGCCGCGAGTTGGTCACAGGAACACCCAAACGGTGATAACTTGTTCTTTCTCCAGGCAGATTTTGCTGATGGCGACAAGGAAGTCTTCCAGAAATTTAAACTGAACAATGTGCCAAAGTTGTACTTGTACCCGCCAACCAGTGATGAAAGAAAGTTTAACGAAGGTTTTGAAAATGTCAATGTCCCACAAGACCCAACCTTGTTTGCCAGTTTTGTCGCAGGCACGCTGGCCTCGAAAACTGGTGTTATCTTTGAAATCATTGAGCCATTGAACTATGGTTCTATCATTATTACCACCATTGGCACCTTTATCATTGTGCTGCTGGCCAAGAGGAACTTTAAGTCGCTCTCAGCGTTGATTGTTAGAAGGGAGTTGTGGGGTGCTGTGACTGTGATGTCCATCCTGCTCTTTGTCACAGGTTACATGTTCAACACTATCAGAGGTACTCCGTATATTAGAGCAGGTCCTGGAGGTGAGATTCAATACTTTGCACCAGGTCAACAATCTCAGGTTGGTGCCGAGACTCAGGCCATGACATTTGTCTACCTTGTGCTGTCTTTTGGTCTTGTTAGTCTGATAACCAAGGCCAAGCAGGTTTCCAACGACAGGGTACACTTAGTCGTGGTTTTTGGGCTGCTCTCTGTTATTTTGGTGATGTACAGTGTACTTATCTCCATCTTCCAGTTCAAATCACAAGGGGGATATCCATTCCATTTGCTGAATATCTGGTCCCCATAGAAAATAAAAATCACAATGCCAAGGAAAAATTCCTTTCGTAGTATACTGAGGACTTCTCCTTATTCTTGCTATCACCTTTGTAACCAAATCATATGACAAGTAGTTCTTAATTCTGCTGGTGCTTTCCTATTCAGTCGTAGAACGAACCAAAATGGGGTCAATCAGGTCGGAACTCCGCGAGCTCCGACCAAAATGAGTGGTCAAGGAAATGGGTTCAGAAATCTCAGTTTATGAGTAACTTGCAAGCTCACTTACACTGCAACCGACCATTTGCAATGCCTGTCAAATCGCTCGAGTCGTTCTTTTTTGAGCGCAATGCAGCCAAGTTGATTCCTGTGTCGGTTTTCCAAGATGCACGTCTTGGTATAGATGTGAATCACTACATCAACCGACTCGCCTCCAGCAAGAAGGAACCTTTTTTGGCTGCAACTGGTGGGTTCCCAGCTTCTTTGAAGTTCCACATTGAGTCTGATCTTTGTGTCTTCAAGGAGTACAACATTACCCCGATCTTTGTATTCGGTGGTAACGCAATTGTTGATGCCATTCAGAAGAAGAACAGCAAGGAAATGACACCAAGTGAGAGACAAAGAAACCTTGCCTGGAGTAAATACGCCGAGCTTGCTAAGAACAGCAGGGATCACTTACCACTACCATTTGAGAGCTTCAGGGAATATCACACCCCTCTATCAATTGATGTCCTTTACAAGGAGCTTGTGAATTACTTCATCGAGAAAGACGTACAATACGTGAGAGCTCCATATTTCTCTTGGGTCCAGCTGGGATACATGTTGCAAGAAGAACTTGTTGACGCTGTATATGGTCCAACTGAGACTCTTCTTCTTCCATCTATTGACAAGTTTATCTTGGGAATGGAATATCTTGTTCAACCAGAGTTCAGATTTATTGACAAAGCTAGATTTCTATCAGAGCTGAACATCTCTCAGGAACAACTTGTGGACATTGCAGTTTCTGTGGGTTGTGACTTGCAACCAATCACGATGCCATTCTATCCCCAAGCACCATATCAACTTAACCATTTGTTCAGCACAGGTTTAGAGATTGCCACTGCTGGTGGTGGTATTTACCCAGCCGTCCTTGCTCTAGATAATGAAGATCTCACAGGAAAGTTTCAGCGTGGTGTTATGGCTCTACAATTTACTCCTGTTCTTAAGGCTGGTGGTCGTGTTGAATTGGCACAATTTGACGGCAACGATGACCCTGCACTCTCGAATCCAGAGATGTGTCCACCTACCGACCTCCACGACATCATTGGTCAAAGGTTACCACACGAGTACTTATACTACCAATCACTTGGTCTTGTTGATACCCCGATCCTAGAATCGATTGTTTCTGGTACTTTCTTTGAGGGCCCTCCTATGGAAACTACTATTACCACACAATACAAGGCCACTGTCAAGTCTTCATTGGAAATGAGAATCAAGGCCATCAATCTCGTGACTCAAAACATGGCGCGTTTCTACCAGGTTAAGAAAATCAAGTTTGTCAAAAATTTTGACAGTTTGGATGTTGAGTTGACGACTAGAGGATCCAGTCCTTTATACTTCCAGCTAAAGGATCTTGTCGTTAGAGGTGAGGGTAAATTCGCGATTGGTGAGTTTCTACAGTCACTAGGAGAAGATTTTGTTAGTGAAAAAAATGCTTTTAAGCTGGAAGAAGAGTCTGATAAATTGTCCTCGAACAAAGAGATCATTGGCACCTCTCTACTAAGAGAGTTGTATCTATTGGGTTTCTTTGACTTTGATCCAGAAACAAAGAACATCACAGGTAACAAATGGACAGATTCTCTCTATATTCTCAAAACCCTTGATCCACAATTCCAAGAGCAGTACCTGTTGCTACTCATTTTCCTCAAACTCAATCCGTTTGACCTCACTGAAGACCTTTCAGCTAACTTGGTGGGGTCTGTCAAAACCAAAGAACCTTCTGAACGCAGAACTGTACAGTTGGCTACCAGACTAGCCAACTTCATCACCCCAGAACAACATCAACACAACTATGCGGGTCCTCTTTCACGAGCCCTGCTAAGTTTCAGAACCTGTCTTGATGTGACCAAAATCAGTAGTAGTGAACTCTTCGAATCGGTGCTGCTAAACTCTTTGGCCAATGGTGAGGTGAGAAACCTGGAGAAGTCAACTGATGAGTGGAGATCTTTGGTTAGAGAGAGCCCTTTCAGAAGAATCACCCCACCAACCATCCTTGGTGTTGTTGTTCAAGCAATTTTCGAGAAGTACTATGGCAGTGACAAGACTAAGAAATCACTCAATCAGTTTATTGATTCCTCTTTAATTCTATTTGGTCATGAAAAGAGCTCACTAGTAAACCTGGAAAGAGACCTCAAGGCGGTTTCCAGGTTCATTATTGAAGTGGATAAAGTCATCCAATTGTTAAAGTCTCACGACTTGCTCACTGATGACTTGTCCACTGCATCTTTGAATGCTTCTAAGCTATCACAAATGATTCTGGAGCGCTAGAGCTTAGATAAATTACCTAGTCAAGTGAATGCACATATGAAACTCTCTCTCACCTTACAATCCTTTCTACCTCACTGTCTGTTGGCGCTTTGAGCTTTTTAAATGATTATATAATCATTATGCACCACGTCCACCACTGCTTACCTAAACGAGCTGCGCCTTTTTTTGATCCAAGTGCGTGTGCAGAACCTTTGTTTCAAAACGAACCACAAAGATCCCACTGCGCCATCTAGCGTCAAAGGGACCTCTGAGCTCTGAAACACTCAAGTCTCTGCTCAATCTGTGCAACTATACTGTGTATAGCAGGTGACAGAAAGAACAGATCATCCGAAGTTTGTTGGTTTTTTTTAATTTTCATCCTCATCGTCATTTGTTGAGGGGTTGGTTGATAAGAAAGAAAGAATTGACAGCATGTCTGATCACCCTGATACATCTAAAAGCAGACCAAGAGGCTACTCATTGCGAACCCAGTTGCTTTTCAAGGGCGCGACTACCTCGAACAAGAATGATTTGGAAAAGGCCACCGAGGACAGCTCTGCAACCACCGAGAGTATTGAACTGGAACCCATTCCGTCCAGCACGGGAGAGCTTGCCCTACCACCAATAGACTCTCTTGAGATGGGTCTAAACAATAGTACAAGGATAAGGCATGCTGCTACTAGTCAGTACGCTGGCAAAAGAGGGAAGCTTCAAAAGAAGCTGGTTGATTTGAAGAACTTGCTGACCAACAATAGACCAGAAAAAGCGTCTGAAGATGGAAGGAAGATCCCCATCTCTGTTTGCAGGGATTTTGATAGAGATGATTTTCCTACACATTTAGGGTCTTCGGGGGCGTTAGTTGATGAAAGATACAACAAACCATACGTTGGCAACACAATCTCTTCATCCAGATACTCGCTCTACTCTTTTCTACCAAAACAGTTGATATTCCAATTTAGTAAAATTGCCAACCTCTACTTCTTGACCGTTTCCATCCTTCAAATGATTCCCTCTTGGTCTACGACAGGTACCTATACTACAATCATTCCATTATTGATTTTTGTCACCATTTCCATTTTGAGAGAAGGGTATGATGACTACAGAAGAAATCTACAAGATAAGAAGGAAAACAACAATCTCACAGAACTTGTGACTTCTATAGATCACAGCGCTGCTAAAGAAATGGACATCGACCTCTATTCTATTTCCAGGGCTGTGAGCCAAACTTCTGCAGCCCAGCTGAATCCAGAGCAATTTAACCATTCTTCTTCTGAGGACCAGATTGTTTCTCAAAAAAACTCTTTTGCCAATGAGAGTAGGCTGAGAGAAGCTGGTTTGGCAGTCTCCAAAATCATGTGGAAAGATATTAAGGTAGGTGACATCATAAAACTCGGACAAGATGAACCTGTTCCAGCAGATATCATTTTGCTTACATCTGATGGTCAGAATGAGAATGAAGTCTTTATTGAGACCATGGACTTGGATGGTGAGACAAACTTGAAGTCGAAGATTCCTCACTCTAAAATTACCACAGTCATGAATAGCGCCGAAGGGTTGAAGGAGTTCAAGGGCTCCATCAACATTGAAGATCCCAACACAGACTTGTACAACTTTGAAGGTAATGTTGTCATTGAGGATCACGTTTACTCTCTTGGGCCTGAAAATGTTGTATACAGAGGCTCAATTATCAGAAACACAAGTAATGTCCTTGGTTTGGTGATTTTCACTGGGGAGGAGTCCAAGATTAGAATGAACGCAATCAAGAACCCAAGAACCAAAGCTCCAAAATTGCAAAAAGCCATTAATTTAATTGTCATGTTCATGGTCTTTGTTGTTTTGTCACTGGCTATGTTTTCATTCATGGCTCAGAGACTCATCTTGAACAAGTACCAAAGTACTGCATGGTACTTATATGGCCAAGAAGCAGGTGTTGCTCCAACCATTATGTCATTCATCATCATGTACAATACCTTGATTCCTTTGTCATTATATGTTACCACGGAAATTATCAAGGTTGTTCAGATGTTGTTCTTGCAGTGGGATATCGATATGTATCACAAACCTTCTAATACGCCATGTGAGGCCAGAACTGCTACTATTTTAGAAGAGTTGGGTCAAGTCAGCTATGTTTTTAGCGATAAGACAGGCACTTTAACAGATAACTTGATGATTTTCAAGAAGTTTTCTGTTAGTGGCACCGCGTGGTCTCATGAGCTTGATGATTTGGAGTTGTCTTCCTCTGGAGATATTACCAGCCAACATCCTATTAGCATATCATCACCAAGAGCTTCCATTGATATCAGAAAAAGCAATACAGTTTACACAGGAAGACCAAGTTTGGCTTCTGCGCTATCTGCTAGAACCATGAAAAACACACCTTTGTCAAAATCTACATCCTCACCTACTACTAGCAAGGACCCAGACATAAAGACCACCCTAGATTTGTTGAACCACTTGCAGTTACATCCAAGTACGCTGTTCTCTAAAAAAGCCAAATTTTTTATCTTGTCACTTGCATTGTGTCATACATGTTTGCCCAAGACTATTTCTGACGATGGTGACTGCGACGACAAAATCGAGTATCAATCGTCATCGCCCGATGAATTGGCTTTGGTCGTAGCGGCCAGAGATATGGGTTACGTTGTCTACGGCAAAACTCAAAGGGAGTTGGTTATCAGAACTTATCCTCACGGTATCGATGAAGATCCGGTGGACGAGAAGTATGAGGTTTTGAATGTCGTTGAATTCTCCTCAGTTAGAAAAAGAATGGCAGTCATCGTAAAATTTCCAGATGGAAGAATTTGCTTGCTTTGTAAAGGTGCAGACAACGTCATTTTGGATAGGTTAAAGAACGTAAATTTGACTGCCAAGAAGAGGCAGGAGAGTTCGGAGAGTTCCAGCCTCAGAAGAGCTCAAGAAGCACAGGTGGTCCTTCAACAACGCCAGTCTATGGATATAAATAACTCAGGGAGTGGTACCTCTATTGGCCGCCGAAGCTTCCAGTTCCCAAGGCCGTCGATGGGCTCATTACACTCGGGAGTGAACACCATTGATGATGTCATTTCTAATCACAGACGAGAAGAGGAGGAATTGGATGATGTGATTTCAGAATCCAGAAAGTCCTTGCATCTTCAGCAAAAAAAGAAATACAACATTACCACTGTTGAAGAGTATATTGGTAACGATAAGCTGGTCCTAAATGAGGAGTATGTCATTGAAAAGACCTTGCAACATATTGACGAGTTTTCTTCTGATGGCCTACGAACATTGTTGTATGGTTTCAAATGGATAGATCAACATGAATACGACCAGTGGGCAATGCAGTATGCTAGTGCGAAAGCTTCTCTCAAAGATAGGGCCCAATTGACTGAGAAAGTCGGTGGTTTATTGGAGAACAAGTTAGAGTTATTGGGTGCTACAGCCATCGAAGACAAATTGCAAGATGGTGTCTCCGAAAGTATTGAGAAATTGAGAAGGGCTGGTATCAAACTTTGGATGTTAACTGGGGACAAAAGGGAGACAGCCGTCAACATTGGCTATTCTTGTAAATTGATCAAAGACTACTCTACGGTGGTTGTTTTAGACTCTCAGGATGGTGATATTACAGCAAAGATGACAGCAGCTGAGTTGGAATTGGATCGAGGAAATGTGGCACATTGTGTTGTTGTTATTGATGGTGCCACTTTGGGTGACTTTGAAGCAGATACCTCCTTGATGTCAATCTTCATCTCCTTATGCACCAAGACAGATTCTGTGATTTGCTGCAGAGCCAGCCCCTCTCAGAAGGCAATGATGGTTTCTAGTGTTCGGAGCTTGAAAAAGAATCAAGTGACGCTAGCCATTGGTGATGGTGCAAACGACATTGCGATGATTCAAAGCGCAGATATAGGTATCGGTATTACTGGTAAGGAAGGCCTCCAAGCTGCTAGATCGTCTGATTACTCTATTGCTCAGTTCAGATACTTGCAAAAGCTATTGCTTGTTCACGGAAGATACAACTACATCAGAACATCTAAATTTGTGCTATCCACATTCTATAAGGAGTTGCTGTTTTACTTATCCCAGGCAATTTTCCAGAGAAATGTCATGTTCACTGGTACATCACTCTATGAGCCATGGTCCTTGTCAATGTTCAACACCTTGTTCACATCACTCCCTGTGTTATGTATTGGTATGTTTGAGAAGGACTTGAAACCAGCAACATTGTTGGCTGTTCCAGAGCTTTACTCCAAAGGAAGATTGAGTAAAGCCTTCAACTTGCCGATTTTCCTTGGCTGGATGCTGGTGGCTGCCGGGACCTCTCTATTGATCTGTTTCACTAGTTGGTATCTATGGGGATTCAGTGCCACGTATGATAACTCTTTGTATCCTATGGGAGTTTTGACATTCACTGCTATTGTGTTCACTATCAGCATCAAGCTCCAATTCTTGGAACAGCATGATAGAACCTATTTGAACTGGTTGTCTACTTTGATTTCCTGTCTCGGTTGGCTATTGTGGTGCTGTCTGCTCCCAGGGTTATACAAACCACAGACGTCTAAAATTTATGATGTCTACAGAGGTATCTACTGGAAGTTTGGGCGCGATGTTACTTGGTGGGCAGCATTATTAATCATTGTTGCTGTGCCTATTTTACTTGACTTCATTATTCAAATTTTAAGATGCTGGATAATGCCCACCGATGTTGATGAGTTCCAGACATTGGAGAAGAACACTGAGATTAGAAGAGATATTGAGCTTGAAGCATATGAACAAATGCAACAGGGCTGGAACTGGGCCAAGGATGAGCCTACTCTGAAAAGACTGATAAAGAGAAAGAGGCACAATACTGTGACCCTAGATACGGAACTGCCTCCTGGATCACCTGCTACAGTCGAGAAAAATTCATCTACTAGAGCCCCGAAAATTAATGGTGAATATGAAACAGAGGTGCTACCAAGTGGTAAGGTTATCAAGAGAAGAGTCAATGACTCAAATGGTTCTCATAAGATTGGGAAAAAGTTGAGGTTTGCAACGAGGAAGGAGTCGATTGAGGAGGATGAAGACGTTGAGGAGATAATCCAGAAAAGAATGAGAGATTTAGAGTAATGGCAGCTGGGACTGTCTGTGTGTTTTAGTTTGAGACTGTGATAGTAGAAAAAACTTTAATCAAACATGTGGAAACCCACTCGTCTCAGAGTTTATATCCAAAGTCACGTGAGCGTACCTAGCAAAATTTCTTTTTCTATTGTCACAATTGAAGCCGTTTCCGCTTGGACTTCAGCTTCTTTTGGGAATTTATCCACAGTGAAGCGAGCTACTTGTCATTGTTTTGTACTTAGAGAGATTTTCCCCCAGTTTCCACTGTCGCTTGAACCCATTAGCCATCGGATCCAGCCGCTAGCAACAACATTACTCCCAGGGTCAAAATTATACAAGCAGTTACAACAATGGAGAACCAAAGCGAGTTCTCGAGCTTCCCGGATACGTCCAACAGCATGCTGTACACACAGCCAGACTACGAGGACAACTTCTTTATGGATATCAAGAACGAGGCGTTTATGCCAAAGGATGACCAATACTTGCTTGATAGAGCCAACTTGAACGACTTTGGGTCTACGCTAAATCCGGACAACGATCAGTCGCAACAGCATAGCCACTACCACCACCACCAGCATGATGAATCTCCCAATCAGCAGGATAATGGTCAACATAAGCGGACGAGAGCATCTGGTGAGGTTTTGGCCCTTTTGGTGGAGGAGTTCAACACTAATCCCAACCCAAATGCCCAAACCAGAAAGAGGATCAGTGACCAAACCGGTATGCCTGAGAGATCGGTGAGGATTTGGTTCCAGAACAGGCGTGCCAAATCTAGAAAACTCGAGAAGGCTCAATCTCACGAGAAGGACGATCGCTACCAGTCTGTCAGTGCTCAGGAGGTTTCCATGTCGAGATATGATGGTATTCCATTGAACTTAAACAACAGCTATTTCTTCATTGATGCCAGATCACTGACAGTGGGAAGCTGGAAAAGGCTGAAGAGTGGTAATTTGTCCAGTGATAACATTTTCAGCGTCAAGAGTCTCTCAAATTTGTCACCTTTGTCCATCAATGAAATTCTCAACAACTCAACTGATTTAATGATTGTCATTTCCAAGAAGAATTTTGAAATCAATTACTTCTTCAGTGCTATTGCAGAAAACTCCAAGATCTTGTTCAGAATATTCTTCCCTATTTCATCAGTAAGTAATTGCTCTCTGAGTATTTGCACAGAGCAAGATGAGAAGGGTCCAACCTGTGAATCGAAGATATACCTGAACAAGCCACCAAAATTCGCTGTGTCCTTCTCCAACGCAATTAGACCGGACTGCAATCAATGGTCTCTCTGTGAGGACTTCAGTGAGGGACATCAAGTCAATGATGCCTTTATCGGAGGTTCAGGTATCCCTCATGTCTTCCACGGCCTAGAACCGTCCTTGAAATTCCTCCATTCTTTCATACTGGACTACAATAGCTCCAACCTTCCGGAACGTGAGTTTGCCCTCCCACAAAGATTCGCATCGAGATCACCAAACTTCTTTAATGAACCACAGCACCACCATCACCAACCAGAAGTACCCCACCAGAACGCATTCCGCCCAAATCCCCTTCAGCAGGAACTTTATGAAAGACATCAACACCAAGCTCACCAGCCCAACCCTAACCCACCTTCACAGATCAATATCAACAGCACTTCGTTTGACATGAACGGAAACCCTCTACTGGATCAATTTGTTAAGGATGAATTTGTGGAAAACCCAGACTCCTTTGAAGCGTTCATTAACAATGGAGGGGAGGCTCCTTCAACAATGATGATAATGAATGACCAGCTGAGTAATGAAAATCCAAACAGCAATCCATAATGCGTGTGCCCTTTTATAGTTACTGTGTACTCTGTTAATTGTTACTGCACTACGAGCTGTAGCACTTCTGGGGATCCCAGGTTTTAGGGCTTCTCTTTCATTCAATCGATCTCCAAGCTGTCCCTGGGAGGTATAGACTAAACTAACTAACGCATGGGAAGGAAGATAACTACAAATTCTAGTACAACCAATTTGTATAGCATCGAGTTAAAAATATCAAGACAAGAAAGAATTGTCAAGAAAACGTTCAGAAAAAAGAATCGGAAGATTTGGTCCAAGAAACAGTTCCTAGTTAGAGGGATGATTAGTAGAATGGTTGACCCACAAAGTATTTGTTCCATCTCCATGCTTCCGCACTGGCATCAGCTTCAGCCTGTCTCTTGTAGAATGGTTGACCAACAAAGTACTTGTTCCATCTCCACGCCTCAGCGTGGGCTTCACGCTTCTGTAGCGCACTAGCCTCAGCATCAGCCTGTCTCCTGTAGAATGGTTGACCAACAAAGTACTTGTTCCATCTCCATGCTTCTGCATCGCGTTTCTGTAGCTCAGATGCATGCTTGTCGAACTCTGACTGAACAATAGTAGTGTTCACAAAGTATACTGCATCTTCCAAAACAATAGGCGCAACGTCAGCACCGAGGTGGACTGCCTCAATGATAGCATCCTCAGAAAATGGAAACTCAACACCTTGCGAAGTACCCTCAATATCTGGAGACTCAGTGGTGGCCCCAGCTCCATCAGCAAGAGCCTTCCCTGAAAGGGCAAAGATGAACGCATAGACACAAGCTTTGGAAAATTTCATAGTAAAGAATCTGGTTGGGGTCAAGTGGTAGTGATACAGAATTGACCAAAAATGATGGACTCAGAGAAGGACACCCGCTCTTCTTTATATCTCCATATGTAGCGCAGCCTCATTTCACCGTTGACCTTCTTCTACGAGGTCTGTGTCAAAGTCGACCATTGGAGTCCCAATTAGGAAGTTGAAGGCATGCAATCAAACAAAAGATGCCAGTGCTGTTGAAACACAGTCTAACTTGCCCAATTTGGAACCCAATGGGACCCTCTCTAATATTTTAACACAAATCAGAAGAAATGAGGCAAAATTTAACCACAGGAAGTGAAAGAAGTGGGAAACAACCCGATATCTGTGGTCGTAAGATCCCGAATGAAATCGTTAGAACAAATAAAAAGTGGGATAGCATAATACTCATGGAGCCATTAATGGATGTAGAAGAGCCTTTCTCTGGTGTAGTAACTAAAATCCACTGAGAGCTCAGGTGAGAGATGTACTTGGTCTTGCGTTCCTTTCTGTTCATCACGATACACGTAGGACAACCATTGCTCATGAACTCTCAATGCATCACACCTGAAAACTCTTTCAATCCCTGTGGCACCACTGTGAACACTTCAGGCAACTTTTCTTCTCCCTTCATCCAGATTTTTGATTGGGGTACATTGTAGTTGAAGGCCCACCACTACTTGCATTTTGTATTGTTTCAACATTAGATGATTGGTCTATACTCATACCAAAAGACAACCCAAGAACGGACGTGATTGAGGAAGAACTTTAAGGGTAATTGAGCCACAAAAAGAGACAGGGCGCTTACCTTTATTTAAATTCATTGACAAACTAAAAGAACAGAAGCCAAGTTTTGAAGTTCTGATTAATTATTCTCCTATTTCCTAATATGTTATGTAGTCACATGATGTACACCACACATTTACTCGATATATACGCTATAGAGCATTGGAATGGTTTTGAATAAAAGACTGAATGCATTGATATTCGAAGGTGATGTAATTTTGTGTACTCAATACAATACCATACACAGATAGGTGGTTAAATGGACATATGGAAGAAATCAGCGCATGATACTACAAGTTATGAGACTTTAAACTAAGACTACAATAGCTATTTTCAAACTATTCGCAAATATCGTATAGTATCGAAATTAGAAGGATCAAGACAAGAAAGAATTGTCAAGTAAACGTTCAGAAGGAAGAATTAGAAAATTTGGTCCAAGATATGGTTCTTATTTAGGGATGATTAGTAGAATGGTTGACCCACAAAGTATTTGTTCCATCTCCATGCTTCCGCACTGGCATCAGCTTCAGCCTGTCT
Organism: Barnettozyma sucrosica; assembly: GCA_030558145.1. Classification (NCBI taxonomy): domain Eukaryota; kingdom Fungi; phylum Ascomycota; class Saccharomycetes; order Phaffomycetales; family Phaffomycetaceae; genus Barnettozyma; species Barnettozyma sucrosica. Next base: position 429,741 of record JAJMRY010000002.1, read on the forward strand.
CTTGTAGAATGGTTGACCAACAAAGTACTTGTTCCATCTCCATGCTTCTGCATCGCGTTTCTGTAGCTCAGATGCATGCTTGTCGAACTCTGACTGAACAATAGTAGTGTTCACAAAGTATACTGCATCTTCCAAAACAATAGGCGCAACGTCAGCACCGAGGTGGACTGCCTCAATGATAGCATCCTCAGAAAATGGAAACTCAACACCTTGCGAAGTACCCTCAATATCTGGAGACTCAGTGGTGGCCCCAGCTCCATCAGCAAGAGCCTTCCCTGAAAGGGCAAAGATGAACGCATAGACACAAGCTTTGGAAAATTTCATAGTAAAGAATCTGGTTGGGGTCAAGTGGTAGTGATACAGAATTGACCAAAAATGATGGACTCAGAGAAGGGCACCCGCTCTTCTTTATATCTCCATATGTAGCGCAGCCTCATTTCACCGTTGACCTTCTTCTACGAGGTTTGTGTCAAAGTCGACCATTGGAGTCCCAATTAGGAAGTTGAAGGCATTGCAATCAAACAAAAGATGCCAATGCTGTTGAAACATAGTCTAACTTGCCCAATTCGGAACCCAATGGGACCCTCTCAAATATTTTAACGCAAATCAGAAGAAATGAGGCAAAATTTAACCACTGGGGGTGAAGGACATTTGAAACAGTGAGTAAAACTGCTATGATATCACCTTTTCCCCAGAGCCCCTCAGGTGCTAGGACAAGCATCGCAGTCGGTGGTTTATTCGTCATAAAACAGACAATCAAGGGGCTATACGCTTTCAATTCCTAACATTTTATGCCCATCCTAAAGAGGAGTCCAGCAGTTTTGTGTGTCACCTTCCAGACTCCTTCTAGCCTTCACTCTAAAACTAATCTCACACTGTGAAAAAAGTATCCATCTTAGAATCTGCTATCTGGTTTCCTGAGGATTCTTGAACCCAATAATACTTTAGATTGAGGTGATCCATCTCATAAAACCAGCTGGTCCAGAAAGAAAACTCACCTCTTGCCCACTCTTGCTTCGTGTAGATAGCTGGTGCTTAACAATTTATTATTTCCCGGCTTTTGGCAAAAACATTTTGCAAACTTCCAACTGTTTCCCTTCCTGAAAAGGTATGCTTGTGCTTTTATTGATTATCTGAAACTCCAGGATAAGGAATAGGTAATACTGTTATGATCTCTGATCCCCTCAACTGAGCAAAGGAGAAAAGTTAGCAGCCGGAATATGATTATACAAAAATTATCAAACAATCAGAAATATGTATTTCGATATCTTTTCGTTATATATAAACGAACATCAAATCATCATCAATGGCAAGACAAGAACCACAAGGGCACCAGCGACTCTGTTGGCAGCACCAGTGAACGTGGTCACAGCTGGGGAAGATGTGCTAGTAGGAGCAGCCTTGGAAGTTACAACTTCGGTGGCAGTAGTGGTACTTTGGCCACGAACTGAAGGAACAGTGTTCTCAGTATGTCCCAGTGGAGCAGTAGCCTTAGACAAGGACTGGTAACCATTGTAAATATCAGTGGCCTCATTGGTGACAGTTCTGGTCTCGGTAGCTTTTGTAGTTTTGATGTTATTGACTGTGTTTGTGGTCTTGATATTCTCACCTGTTGAGGTGGTCTTCATAGTCACACCTACCTGAGGCACACCTGTATTGGTGATCTTAATAGTTTCATCAGTCGAACTCTTCACTGGCACACTAGTCTGAGACACACCAATTTTAGTAGTCTGAGAAGTTTTTCCACTATTTGGGATTGGACAATAAGTTGTGTACTCAGTCGCTTCACCTGAAATGGTAGTAGAAACAACAGTCAGACCAGTAGTTATCGCAGTTTCGTGACATCTGTTTTCCTCACAGGAGGTAATTGTTAGAACAGTGGTTCCGTCGTTGATTATTGTTGTGGTCTTTGTAGCATTAGTCGAGGAGGAGATAGTAGATTTTGAAAGAGTAGAAACCGCATCAGAAGACTGAGAACCAAATTCAACAGATGATGATGAAGCTGCGGCTGAAGACTGAGAAACGAAAATACCAGAAGATGAAGTCCCGACTGAAGACTGAGAAACAGATGCAACAGAGGATGAAATCCCGACTGAAGAAGACTGAGAAACAGATGCAACAGAGGATGAAATCCCAACTGAAGAAGACTGAGAAGCAGATGCAACAGAGGATGAAATTCCAACTGAAGACTGAGAAACAGATGCAACAGAGGATGAAATCCCAACTGAAGAAGACTGAGAAGCAGATGCAACAGAGGATGAAATCCCAACTGAAGACTGAGAAGCAGATGCAACAGAGGATGAAATCCCGACTGAAGAAGACTGAGAAACAGATGCAACAGAGGATGAAATCCCAACTGAAGAAGACTGAGAAGCAGATGCAACAGAGGATGAAATCCCAACTGAAGAGGATGATTCAACAGCTGATGATTCAGCAAATGGAGAGATTGTATCTTCCAGGTCAAACACCAGGATTTCTCTCTTGGCGATTCTTCCATCATCTGGTCTTGTCACTTCAACTCTGATCTTAATCGTGAAGGTTTCACCACTGACATATCTAGCCCCAAAGTGCGCACTCAAGCCCGTCTCTTCGTTAAACAGATCCGTGTCAAATTCAACCGATCTCACCAAAGTGGAATTGACAGGATAAGTCTTTCCACCAGAAGAGTACTTAATGTCGTTAAACAAAAAGTTGTAATCTGCAGAAGCGTTGAAAGCAACGTTGGTCCATTGGCCAAAGAAAGGTGGAATCTCAACATCCCAGACTGGGTTACCATTGATCAAGGAACCCTTAAGGATTGGGCCGGTAGGGACTGCAGATGAAGACGCAGTTGAAGAAGAAGTAACGTCAATAGTGCTTTCATCAGATTTTGAAGAAGATGGGGCCTGGGAAGTTTGAGATGGCTTGGTTGAGGCAGAAGAAGATCCAACTGGAGCAGAAGAAGAAGTTTCAGAGGAAGATCCAACTGGAACAGAAGAAACATTAGAGGAAGATTCAACTGGACCTGAAGATGACACAGAAAAGGTCTCAGAGGACAGATCAGAAGACTCCGAATCAGAGGAACTGCTAGCAGGTGGAACGTAACGCTCGCCAGAGAACACAGTCACATCGATCTTTGGATTTTTTCTTATCTCATCACTTAGATAGAAGGTCTCGGAGGACCCATCAGTCTTGACCACGGTAACACCCATAGTCTGCTCAAAGTAACCATCAAGGAAGGTTTGACGCTCAGAAGGAACATAGATTCTTAGCAACTGGTTTTGCTCTAGATTGGAGGTGTACTTGTAAGAAATCTCACCCTCGTTACAGGTATCGATCTCAAAGTTACCTGCATCGCTGAGCTTAGTAGCATTTCTGAATGCATCCAGCTCAGAGCCGATAGACTTGGTAGCAGCAGCACAGTCAAAGGTAAAATCGTAAACTGCAGCGTAACCCTCAAGGTTAACAGACTCCCAAGGTCCCAAGGATGCAGGAATGTCAACGATCCAAACTGGGTTACCATCCAAATAGAAGGAATTTCTGACTGGTTTGTCGTCTGGCTGAGCGTAGAAGTTCAAAACATTAGTGAACTCCTTCTCTGGAGAATAGGCAATAAAATTGATGATCTCAGGCTTGGTAATCGAATCAGCAACATCCTTTGCCAAACGGACATCAAAGACAACAGTACCTTTAATGTTCTGGTTCCAAGTAGTCCATTCATCCCAAGTGACGGTTCCAACTTCACCATCAAACGCCAACGAGCCAACATGACTACTACTATGGCTAGGGTATAGAAAACCGCCAGATACTTTAATCTCAAAACCTGGAACGGCAAATTGGGTGATGGTCCCTTCTGGGATTGGATCCTTGCTCTCAAATGTCACAGAGACAGCAATCCAGTCACGAGTAAATAGTTCGGAGCCAGAAGTGACCTTACCAACAATGGAGATGTCCTTAATTAAATCAGAGCCGGTGACAACTGGCTTGACTGATGGAATGGTTCTGTCAGACTTAGGGGCTTCAGAAGATGAGGATGGCGAAATGGAAGAGGATAGAGACGGACCAGTAGAAGCAGATGATTCAGTTATAGAACTGCTAGCAGGTGGAACGTAACGCTCGCCAGAGAACACATCCAAATCGATCTTTGGATTTTTTCTTATCACATCTCTTAGATAGAAGGTCTCGGAGGACCCATCAGTCTTGACCACGGTAACACCCATAGTCTGCTCAAATAAACCATCAAGGAAGGATTGACGCTCAGAAGGAACATAGATTCTTAGCAACTGGTTTTGCTCTAGATTGGAGGTGTACTTGTAAGAAATCTCACCTTCGTTACAGGTATCGATCTCAAAGTTACCTGCATCGCTGAGCTTAGTAGCATTTCTGAATGCATCCAGCTCAGAACCGATAGACTTGGTAGCAGCAGCACAGTCAAAGGTGAACTCATAGGCTCGAGAGTAGCCCTCAAGGCTAACAGACTCCCAAGGTCCCAAGGATGCAGGAATGTCAACGATCCAAACTGGGTTACCATCCAAATAGAAGGAATTTCTGACTGGTTTGTCGTCTGGCTGAGCGTAGAAGTTCAAAACATTAGTGAACTCCTTCTCTGGAGAATAGGCAATAAAATTGATGATCTCAGGCTTGGTAATCGAATCAGCAACATCCTTTGCCAAACGGACATCAAAGACAACAGTACCTTTAATGTTCTGGTTCCAAGTAGTCCATTCATCCCAAGTGACGGTTCCAACTTCACCATCAAACGCCAACGAGCCAACATGACTACTACTATGGCTAGGGTATAGAAAACCGCCAGATACTTTAATCTCAAAACCTGGAACGGCAAATTGGGTGATGGTCCCTTCTGGGATTGGATCCTTGCTCTCAAATGTCACAGAGACAGCAATCCAGTCACGAGTAAATAGTTCGGAGCCAGAAGTGACCTTACCAACAATGGAGATGTCCTTAATTAAATCAGAGCCGGTGACAACTGGCTTGACTGATGGAATGGTTCTGTCAGACTTAGGGGCTTCAGAAGAGATGGATGGTGGATGGGATGAGGAAGAAGAGACACCAGATGATCTAGAAGAGGAGGCAACAGAGACAGATGATTCCGAAGAAGATATAACAGAAGCAGATGATGCAGAAAGTGACGAAGAGCCAGATGATCCTGAAGAGGAGGCATCAGAAGCAGATGACACAGGTAATGAAGAGGCAGAGAATGAAGAAAAGGAGTCAGAAGAGGATGAAGATGCATCTGAGGATGAAGAACTCAACCCCGGAACCTCATTGACATAAAAATCATCGGTAACAACGATTTGCCAGTCTTCAAAGTTTTCTTTTTTACCATATGTTCTTAATGCTCTTGCCAAAATTCTGTAATGACCGGTTGGGATCTTGGTTCCATTAGCGAAACCTTGGAAACCCAGGTCAAACACTGGGTTGACTCTTGGTACAAACTCACGCGGCCAGGTAGCAACATCACCGTAGACAAAAGGGACCGACATAATTGGTCCTAAGTATCCATTCTCTCCAGCAACAGGAGGAAACACATAAGTGGAGATATCATAATCCACATCAACAATGTCAAGCGAGGTGTACTCAGAACCATAGACGTGATTGTACCAAATCTTTGGCGAGTCAAGCAGGTCTGGTCTGTAAGCTCTAACGTACTTCGGTGTGGTCACATTGTAGTAGTACCCATTGTTTTGATCATAACCAACAATAGCTGGATCATATTGGAAACTTCCCCAAGCATAACTGTCCACCTGAACCCCCATGTATGGAACGTTTACAGCATCACCATTGTCACCAGTGAACCAAATTTTACCTCCATAAACAGGGGCAATGGATTCATCAGCATTGGACGGGATCTGAATCTTTACGCTTATAGTGGTACTTTCACCAGGTCCAAGCGTCAAAGAAGATTTCGAAAGAACGGCCGTCGCGATGGAGTCGCTGACTGGAGCAAAGTAACCCCAAACCACTCTCTCGGTGGTTCTGGAATTAATGGTAGTTCCAGGGATGTGCTCCACAGAGTAGGTAACCTCAATAGAGTTAGTGTTGAGAATTGTGATCTCGAAGTCCTCGACTCTGTTCACAATATCTTTGAGCTCCAAGTATCCCTTCGATGTAATCTTTGTACCCTGGTCAAACATCTTCACAGCATCAACCAAACCAGCACCAGCCTGAATCAATGGGGCCCTCTTCGATCTGTCGATAGTAGACGTATCCAGACTATTGGAAGTCTGCATAGATTTGTACAAGAACAAATCCTTGGCAGTGCTCATCATATCGGTTCTCAATTTTTCTGGGCTGGCGCCTGGGAAACGAGCCAAGTACAAGGCAGCCAAACCAGCAGCATATGGACACGCAAAGGAAGTACCAGAAGCAACACTGTAGCCACCACCAATAGCGCAACCAAACACAGAACCACCTGGAGCAGAGATAGAAGGATAGAAGTCATTCTCAAAAGTTGGACCCCATGAGCTGAAGTAGGACATCTGGCCAGCCTTGATGTTTGTATCACCAAAGATTGCAGTGTTAGAGGTATCAGTGATGGTGATCTCAATGGTGTTGCCAGCCTTGGACTGTTGAATGGCCCATTGGGCAAATTCATATGTGACTTGACCAAGGTCCTTCAAATTGTGAGTTGGAAGGTTAGTAGCGCTGAAGTAAGTCAAATCTTGAGTGGCGCCTGGGAACAACAATGCAGATCCCCAACTTCTACCATCAAGAGCGTTTACTAAGGAGCCAACATAACAGGTACCACGTCTGGCAATCAATAGAGTTCTGTCATCCGCACCGCTAGAGCCTGTACAAGCGTTGGAGTCATCGACACGAACCTTGAAAGTACCAGACTTTGAGAAGCGGTCCCCATTATTACCAATGTATCCAAAAGTCTTGGTGTCACCACTTGAAGAGACAGCTACGGCCTCGTAACCAAGCATTTGAGCAGCATTGATGGAACCGACAGCCAAGACATCCTTTCCAGAACCACCATTAGATGCGGTGAAAGGACCGGACTCACCACTGTTACCTGCAGCGAACAGAATAGTGATCTCCTTGGCAATCTTAGCGGAAACTACAGCCATCGGGTGGCTGTTGTAGCCACGGTCAGACCCAAGGGAAAGCGAAATCACATCAGGCTTATCTTCATATGCCTTTAACAAAGCGGCAATAACAATATCATCCGTAGTTGTTGAAGAACATTCAAACACTTTGTACATTTTGATCTTCGCATCTGGGGCAACACCGATCAGCGAATCACTGTTACCAACAATGACGGAAGAAACAAATGTACCGTGACCCGCACAATCCATTGGGTCAGAGGATGGGTTTGAAGGGTCTTTAGTGAAGTCATACCCACCAACAACAGGGAATTCAGGGCCGATGCCTCCGCCGAGTGCAGGGTGAGAGTAATCGACACCAGAATCCACAATGGCAATGGTGATGCCTTCACCTTTTATTCCTCTCTCATGAAGGTCTTCAACGCCGGTAATGGAGTGTGGGTTCCAAACTGGAGATGACGCAGGGTTCATCTCGTCATCAAGCACCACATATGAAGCTTGCCATGCGTTTTTAACACCAGAAATTCTTTTCAATTCCTCAACAGTGCTGGCTCCAGAAGTGTCGATTTGAACAGAGGCACCTTGGAATACCTCAGAGTCAAACTGGTTGTTCAACTCTGCGTTAATACCGCTTGAGGAGAGTGCTGAGAGAATAGAAGAGCCATCTCTCTTTGTGAAGGAAGAGTCCTCGAACTCAATAATGAAACGACCAGGAACAGCACCTAAGACTTCAGTGGCATCCTTAGAAACCTTGCCAGCATCGGCTTCAATGGACCAGCTGCGAGCACTCACAGAAGAGGCCACAGCCGCTAACCAAGCGAGTGACTTCTTGGAGGAAAAGATCATGGCTAAAGGAGTGATGTGATCTGTGACTTGTATAATCTTTGGGCTTTAGAATAGCCATATACCAGCTGGTGCCGGCCTATATATATGCTAGTCAGTCTCCCCTGTTCAAGGTGTACTACGCGTTGAACGCGTCGGACGCGTTTATCTCTAGTGTGCAGATATCGGCGGCGGCACAGCACACAAGAGGAGGGCCATTACTCGCTGCGGCCATGGTCATATCTCTCTTCTAGCGGAGATAGCGCCCTGTTTAGTGGTCAATGGTCATTGGTGGCCGCATTTTTTCCTCTCTGTTCATCAATATTTTGGGTGTAGCTAGAATCCAGTTGGGTGTTTTCTGTTTTTGTTTTGGTGCATGATGACAGAAAATCAGCGGAGCAAACCCCTGAATTTTTATCTTAACGGTTATCTAGAGAACTGAAATGGTAGGGTCCATCCCAAAAGGGTACATTCTTTGTGAAGAATATTAAAAGCGTAAGAGCTAAAGTCGGTTTCATCCTATGTTGCACTGGAACGGAAGGAAGTATCAGGGAAGCATCTGCGGTGTGAACTACACATAGTTCTGGGTGTGCGTCAAAAGCTGCTAAAACTACTGGCTGTGTGGCTGCTGAATTAGAATTCGTCCAACGGTGACGCGTTTGGAAACGCACCTGTGCTATTTCTAATCCGTGTTTGCTTGAACCAGGGACCTGCAACCACTGGCCAAGACCCCCCGAGATCATGTTCGAGTATGCACACCCGGCGATCCCTCAACCGTTTTCCACACGTTTCTTCTTCCAAATACAATCCAGGGCTGAAAGTCACTTGCTTTATGCATCCACTTGCAGATCCCCAACCCTTCATTGGCTGGTTTTGACAGTGTTGGTGCTTTTGCCATTGAATTGCGCCAAGTCGGAAGGGGTGGCATTGGTCTTGAAACTATAGTTCTGAAGTTTCATCCTCAATTTGGTGGTTTTCTATATGGGTTACTCCAATAGGAGATTTACCAATCTTCCCTCCTCCATCCATGTGCGTTGAACCCTCTAAGGTGAGCGAAGTTTGAAAAGTCATTTTCTTTGTGTTGACTTCACACACTATCTAATTCTGCGCCGTCTTTAGGTGGTATCGGCCTCTCATGGGTTTGGCGAAACGGCACATCAGCTCCTTCAGATGGTTTTTTGAAGCGGTTTTTAGTCAAATCAAACTACTCTTCAGGATTGAGAAGCAAACTTGCCCAAACCTCCAGGTCTTCTTTTCTTTCTACGTCACTATTGTCAATATCATGAGGACCTCGATATCTCGACTAATTGACTAGAAGCGCAAATATAACCCTTTACAGCTGCCTGAACAAGGTTCTGAGGATAGCATTGTGGCCACCATGCTGGCTTGCTCTCTTTTGTCTGATGCTAACTATTCCTAATTTTTGAAACTATATATATCCTTACTACTGAATCCCCCTGTAGAGAAACTGGGCCATAGCTGCTGGCTGTAGCTCGATTTCGAAACTATGACCCCTGGTATATTCCGAAAGAGTATAAACTGTGTACTACCTTTGAACTACTCTTCAAGGAATAAATAGTTAGCTTTGCTCCCAACTCATCCTACCTAAAAGTGTGGCTTCCAGTGACTTCGGGTCACCGCCTGTGGACTGTATCCCTTACCTTCACTTGCTCAATAGCATGTGCTAGGAACTTTGATCTTGAATCTCAAGCCTACAAGATCATTATACATAATATGATAATATATGACTTTCTTATAATTCACATCTACTCTGCATTTCAATCATTTGTACCATATATAAAAATTAATAGCTTTACCTCAAACCAAAACAGAATTTCCCGTCGGATATCCAACGGACTTTTATTTATTCTCAAAGTGGGTCTGAAATCATTACTAAAATTATGTTGACCATTTGATGTTTTATTTAATAATGTTTCTTCATTCTCTTGAATTACCTTATTTTTATTTGATAATGACTTTTCTTTACTTAAAGTATAATAAAAAGGAATATTAATTAAATCTGATGTGGGTTTTATTAAGCCCTCATCAATACATTACGATATATAAAAACCAAATAGACTATAGTTACATAAAAACACATGATGTCTTGTTCAAAAATGATAATTTCTCATTCTTCAGTAACATCCCGATAACATAGTAAGTCAACATTCCTATATGTAAGAAATGTAATCCTGTACCTGCAAAGGATACAGATCCATATAATCCATCACCAATAGTAAATAGTGCATTAGTATACTCAATATATATTGACATATAACAAAAATTACAGTTAATCATGATGTAATAAATAATCCATTTAAAGTATGTTTTCTATTACCTTCTATTGTTGCATGATGACCATAAGTAATACAGGACAAATAAGATAAAGGAATCTTAGAGAAAATTACAAATATATAAATTTTAACAGTTCATTCACCTAGCCTTATATATAAAAAGGTTCAACATTATGCAGCGCATTCAACTTTTATTACTTTTTTGGTTCCAGTTTGTTTTGTGTTTACAAGTGGTAAAGTCTAAACGCCCTTGTTGAGAGAAAGCCTTGAAATTTTAATCCTTGCGAACCCAAGAGTTAATCATTTGGCCATCAATTTGACTTGAGGGACACGAGGAACAAAGATGGTATTTATGTTTCATAGTTGTCAGGATGGATTTGGTTTTTCTCAGTCCTGCTTCTGTGGGCGCATATCCTGAACAGAGTCTTGAGATGTAAGAACTGCAGACGAAAGAAACTAGAGTTTCTATTTCTTTTGCCTGAAGCCAAAATGATTGCGTTCTTGATTTGAATTAAAAATCTCTGAAATGGGACATAGTGCTACAAGCTGCTGACATATTGAAAAGCGTCGTTGGCTTGAGCTGGTCAACCTTGTGTTTGGTGTAACGAGCAAGATTTCCATAGACCACTCTGGGATTCTATTTGTGGACTTTCAAGTACCCACGCTCTCTTGCCACCCCAATTGACACCGTCGATGACTTCAGTTCTCTATACTGCGGTCATTACAACAACCCCTCGAAACTTTCGACAAAATAGAGCTCAGAGGGTTCGTAGTCTCAGACAGCCAGTTGTCTATAACTGAAAGAAGTGGAGAGCTACAGTCAACTTTTGCAAAAAGATCAGTACCAAATGTGTTCATTACAATTCGTAGACGGTTATCAGTGGCAGGCCAGTGAGTCTTGGACCTCTGTTCCAAAAAGGTAGTTTCCGATTCCAGCACCAAGCACCACACTGAGCATGATCCAACCATTGTAGGTCATAAAGACAAGCATCAGCATGTAGGAATAACCCACCAACACGGCATACAAGGTGGCCTTCTGTACACGCGAAACGCGTTCTTTGGACAGTGAGTTAGTATTTCCGCGATCATTATCGTCCTCCAGTCTAAGGGACGCAGCTTGGAGTGAGTGTTAGCAACGGACCTGAGTGTGAAAAACGGAATATGGGTGGGTTAACTCACGCTTGTTCTCGAGACGTTTAACACGGGCACGTAGCCATTCGTAGAAGACACCAGCAGCAGCAACGACCAGGAGGGAGAATAGAAGACCCGCAGCAGACGAGATATGCCACCATTTGAAGATGATACAGAGGTTTGTCCAGTCCCAGGTGAAGCTCATCTGAAGCGAACGAGGGTTAGTAGTGGGAAGGGGCAAAAAAAAAGGCGTAAAAAGGGGTGCTCACGTTCATTGAGCACATGGATTCGTCACCATGATCCATCCCAGGCATGCTGTGGTCCATTTGTGAGTGGTCCATGTTCTGTTGTTTGAAGGAGTGAAGTGGTTGGTAAGTTGCGTGATAAGCAAGAGAGAGAGCGTGAGAAAGCACTTCAAATTTTCCACAACTTTCGCCAAAGCCCGACCAGATGTAATCTGCATACTTAAGAAATAGGTGTCAAAGTCGATATATCAGTCTACTACAACAATTCTTAATTAACTCGTTCATTCAAACATCAAGTTCGACTTAGATGGCAACAGACTTTCTGAAGTTGGCACCAGCGTAAACAGCCTTGTCACCCAACTCCTCCTCGATTCTCAAGATTTGGTTCAACTTGGCCAATCTCTCAGATCTAGCTGGAGCACCGGTCTTGATTTGACCTGATCTCAAACCCACAGACAAGTCAGCAATGAAGGTGTCCTCAGTCTCACCAGATCTGTGGGAAACCATGACACCCCAGCCTGCAGAGTAAGAGTCCTTAGCAGCCTCGATGGACTCAGTCAAGGTACCGATTTGGTTAACCTTCAACAATAGAGCATTGGCGGACTTCTTCTCGATGGCAGTGGCGATTCTGGCTGGGTTGGTGACAGTCAAGTCATCAGCAACAATTTGGATGTCAACGTTGGCCAAGAAGTGAGTCCAAGCATCCCAATCATCTTCAGCAAATGGGTCCTCAATGGAGACAATTGGGTACTCCTCGATCAACTCTTGGTACAAGGTAGCCAATTCCTCACCAGACAACCACTTGGAAGAGTCAGAGTCTGGGTTCTTGAAGTCCAAGTCGTATTTACCATCCTTGTAGAACTCGGAGGAGGCGACATCCAAAGCAATGGAGATCTTACCCTCGTAACCGGCCTGCTTGATGGAGTCAACAATCAAGTCAAGGGCTTCTCTTGGAGTTGAAATATCTGGAGCAACACCACCCTCGTCACCAACGTTACCGGCAGATTGACCGTATCTCTTCTTGGTTAGGGACTTCAAGGTGTGGTAGACCTCAGAACCAATTCTAAGAGCCTCAGAGAAGGACTCAGCACCAGTTGGAACAATCATGAATTCTTGGAAGGCCAAAGCTCCACCAGCGTGGGAACCACCGTTCAAAACGTTTTGGAAAGGAACTGGCAAGACATATGGCTTTGGAGTCTCGGCTAATTCAGACAAGTGCTGGTATAGTGGAACGCTCTTCTCGGCAGCGGCGGCAACGGCGGTGGCTAGAGAGACACCCAAGATGGCATTGGCACCAAGCTTGGCCTTGTTTGGAGTACCGTCCAAATTTAGCAAGAAGTCATCAATTGCACGTTGGTTCTTGATGTCCAAGTTGGCAGCAACAAGGGCTGGGGCAATGATCTCGTTGACGTTGGCAACAGCCTTAGTGACACCCTTACCCAACCACTTGGATTTGTCACCATCTCTTAGCTCCAAAGCCTCGTGAACACCGGTGGAAGCACCAGATGGGACAATGGATCTGTAGGTACCCTTCTCGGTGGTTAGCTCAACCTCGACGGTTGGGTTACCACGGGAGTCGTAGACGTATCTGGCGTAGACTTTCTGGATGGCCATTTTTTAACTTGATTCTTGTTGATAATTGCGAATTGAGTGGGCACGAGAAGTTGCGGGAGCAAGGAGATTTAAATATTGCCTGTCGAATTCAGGCCAGTCCCGGTATTGTCACAGGTGATGCCATCCGCTGACGAGTCGCGAATGGTGGCAGCTGAGGCCATGAAAAGGCAATTGGATCAAAAGCGATACTAACTACTATCTATACCTCCCTGCTACCACCGCATTGACCTCTCGAGGGACTGCTCTCGAGCTGCTTTCTGCTCTTACCAACCTCCTTGCTGGTTCACTGCACTGATCCCGGGCCACATAGGATCATCGCACATTGGCGAAACACTCCTTGTCCTGGACTTTCCGAATTCCGAGGAATGATTACGTCAGGATCCGAGTCGTGAATCATGATGGTCGGTGTACATCTCGTGCTGGAGAACTTCATGGAAACTGGTGATATCGATAACCACTTGACGCCCCTGGTGACGGACACTGACTAAGCTCTTTAAAACTTTGATATATCGAATTGACCCATCTGAGTTACCACAGATCTACTGCCGGAACTGTCAAGGAAAGACACTTCCAGTTGTCCAGAGCTTTCCCGGGTTTGGCAGGAGATTGGAAATGTCCTGCAAAAGTGTGGAGGAATTCTAAGGGGCTGAAGAATGAATCAGAGAGTCTAGATTCTGAAGTCAAATGGCGTTTCTTCACTACTGATTGTGTTGAAAGTGCACCAGGATCTGAGTTACGAGACTTGAGCCAAAATGCTTCGACAATGCAATGGCTGGGGTGTCAAATGCTCTAGAGATTCACAAAGGTCTCCTGAATATAGATCAAGTTGATGTTCGGCTTTACAGCCGATCATCAAGACAAGGACGATGACTTAAACCTAGCATCCGCGGATACTAACATTTTAGAAAACAAGAATGTCTCTCGATGATACTGGCACCTCATTTCTATTCAGCTTGAACTTTTTGCTCTTGAAATGGCTCAGGGAGACAAACACCAAAACAGACAAAATTCTTTATGATTCCAGTCCCATCATAATAGGGTACTCAATCATCAAGGCAAAATAGCCTTTAGGTTTTGGCTTTTTTTTTTTTTTTGCAAGCTCCACCCAACTTTGACTCGAAATCAAACTTGACACATTCCGTTTGAATTTATTACGTGTCCCTACCAATATATTTCACTTTTTTCAGACATGCTGTCCTTACCATAAAATTCAACAAACAGACTCTCAAACACCAAACAAAAAAAAAAGCCGAAAAGTGAAAAGTTTCGAAACTCCCTTTAAAACACTAAGCACCACCAACACCACCAAAAATGGCCATCTCCAAGAACCTTCCACTATTGAAGAACCACTTCAGAAAGCACTGGCAAGAACGTGTCAAGGTCCACTTCGACCAGGCTGGTAAGAAGGCTTCCAGAAGACAGGCTAGAGTTTCCAAGGCTGCTTCCATTGCCCCAAGACCGCTAGATGCGCTTAGACCAGTTGTCAGAGCTCCAACCATCAAGTACAACAGAAAGGTTAGAGCTGGTAGAGGTTTCACTCTCAGAGAGATCAAGGCTGCTGGGTTGACTTCTGCTTACGCCAGAACCATTGGTATTGCTGTTGATCACAGACGCCAAAACAGATCGACTGAAATCTTCGAGTTGAACGTCCAAAGATTGAAGGAATACCAATCTAAGTTGATTGTCTTCCCAAGAAAGGGTAAGGCGGCTGAAGCCGAGCAAGTTTTGTCCACTGCTGCTTCCTTCCCAATTGCCCAACCAGCCATTGAGTCCGAACCAAGAGCTGTTGTTGTTCCAGAGCAATCCGCTTACAGAACCTTGAGATTGGCTAGATCTGAGAAGAAGTACCATGGTATCAGAGCTAAGAGATCTAAGGATGCCGCTGAGGCCGAGGCTGAGAAGAAGAAATAAGATTCTTAATCTAGGTATCTGTTTATTTCTCCCTTTATGATTTTTGGTTTAATGTTTTTTGGGTTGTTCAGGACTGAAAGGTCTCTTCTTGTATAATAATGTTTTGGGTTTTGTTAAATACTACTTTCTTGTAGCTAGCTTTAGTGCCAGCTTTGGTGCTACTTACTACATGTGCTGTCAATTAACTTTTTTCGATACAGTTGGAACTCACATGAATTAACCTACACCTAGTCTCTATACTGGTCATGAAGTTTTATTGCAATGTAGTAACATCTAGAGTTTAATCGAACAAACCGAAACCCATATCGTCATCGGACTCTTCGGCTTCCTCAGCAGCTTCCTCAGCTGGAGCAGCGTCAGAAGAGGCACCAGCGGCAGCGGCAGCTGGAGCGGCACCAGAACCAGCGGAGACAGTGGTGAAACCAGCTAGGATCTCCTTCAAGTTCTTACCCTCAAGGGCAGTAGCAAAGACATCAGCCCAGACCTGCGGTGTATTGTTAGTATACTGATAAAAACTGTGAATGGATCGGTTGATTGATTGAATGGGGAAGAGCTATGGGGTCCTTCAACATCTCCGAAGAAATTGGCACTAATTATCTCTTTTGAGAGTTCAAACTGGTGATCTCTCCTGTGATTCTATTCGGAACCAAAAGACAGTTAATTGAACGCCATGTGAAAGCATCTAGTCATGAATGTGGTGATTATTCTCCCAGTGTGGCTGTTCAGTTCCCATTCAATCTTGTCCAGATGTGTTGTAAACGTACTTGGTCAACCTTAGCACCAGCAGCGTTGGCCAAAGTCAACAAGTTCTCGGAGGTGATTTCAACACCAGCGTCAGCAAGGATCAAAGCGGCGTAGGAGACAATAGCGTCAGACATTTTGTTATGTGGTGGGTCTTCTAAAAGCGCTCTGGTGTTGTTGGTGATTTTCAACACATTTTTTTCACACAGGAAGCCTGCAATTTTTGTTTTTGTTAGGAGCAACATCTCTTTGGACTATAGAATGCCCCAAATGAGTCACGTGATACTTTCTAGGGCTAACAAAGTGAGATTGCTACTCCTGATATACTTGTTCAGTAGGATCGAGGTCAACGTCACCTACAGGCTCATATTCATCACAATGGCTTTTAAATCAATACTATTTACAAAAACTCTGAATCAACACGCACAGCATTATACGCCAATGCGGAGGAACATCCAGTCAATCATCTGATCTTAAGAGCTAACACTATTTATAGGGAAAGGAGTCATAAATAACGGCTGTTCACTTCTGAAAGAAGGCCGCCAAGTTCTTCAACCAGGAGTTGTACTCAGCATTCTCCTTGTACAAGCCATAGTTCAAAACAAATTGGTACAATTCCTCATTGACACCTCTAGAAGATAAGTAGTTCTCCAAATTCACTTGTAAAGCCTCATCCAAGTTGCTGAAGGCAGGACCGTTGTAGGCTAACTCACGTTGATGCTCGGCTTCAGAAGTCTCAGTCAATGCCTGATCAATGTTCTTGTAAGTGGTGACGGATTCGATGAAAGTAGCACCATCCTCTGGGCCAATCAGGACGTCAAAGGCAACCGCAGAGGAGTCAGACTTTTTCTCAACCACAACATTCAAGTTTATGTACGAGTTGTCCATGGCATCTTCAAAAGAGGCCTGGGACTCCTCTTCAGATAAGCCCTCCTCAGGCTCTTGGGATGCTTGAACATTGGCAACTTGGTTGACATCAAAGAAGACATTGACAACTTCAGCTGGACCATTCTTCACTAGCTTGGCCAAAGCAGAGCCGCTGTTGTCTTCAATGGAAAAGCCCGAAGAGGAGAGGAATGATTCAAACTCCTCTGGAAAGGCTTCGAAGTTCTCAGCTTCATGCTCCAACTCATTCTTTAGCGACTCAGCGACCTCAGCAACGTGCTTGTTAGCAACAACTGTGGAGGAAGAGAACAAACGGGCTGATCTGGTGGCAGAGAAAGCTAGTCTCGGGGCAATGGATGAAGCAGCGGCTTGGCGAAGGACCTGCTTAGAGGCATGCTTCAAAGAAGTGGATAGGGCTAGACGAAGAGACATTGTTGTAGTTTTGGGGTTGTTTTGTGTACCTTCCTTTCTAGAAAAAATTCAAATCTTCTTTCTTCCTTTGGAGCCTTACATAAGCTTTTTTTTAAGGGATTACCCCTTAATCTATCTATCTACACTTGACCGCTTGTAACCGCCACCCTATATTTAAAGTAATGAAAATAGTGTATAGAGGAGTGTCTCATAATTTTTTCTCAGTGTGTTCCTCAATGAGCAACCGTTTATACATCGGCGTGAGTTAGTTTTCATCAGCAATCTTGAACCATTCTTGAACAAACAGTGAAGAACGACGGAAACGACGTTCCTGGTATTTTTCGTAAATACTCTTGTGATGTTCTTCAGGTGTTCGACAAGCTTCGAGCAATGTCTGCGCTAGTGATTTCAACTGATCGGCTGTGTAGCCAGAATAATAAACGTGAGGCTCGGTCCAATCTCCACGGTTCAACAACAAGCGACTCAAATAATGTGCACCTGCAGCCAACCAACTTGGTGGCGAGGCAACAAATCTGTAATCCATAACTGTTATCTCCAAGAAGTACTTTGCTAATGTTCTTGTTTCAAAGTCATAATCATCTGCTTTACTTGTCCGTCTTAAGAAAGACATAGGACCCGGCCAACCCATTTCGAATTCTAGAACATCAATCATAAACCTTTCAGCCTTTAGGATATCTTCAACTGAGTAGGCATGGTCAACCATGTATGCGATCTCTTGAACGCTAGGACAGTTGATCTCTTCGTACTTTGCCGCAATGAATAAAGCAACAGCTCCAACCAATTGAAACCTGCTCAATGAAACCTTTCTCTTGCTCAAGAATCTGTCAATGTAGTTGACAGTCAAAAACAACGTCTCTGGCAACAAATTGAATCTCGAGTGGACTTGAATTAACCAATCTATGAGAATACTTCTCATGTTCCATTTCAATTCTGATTGAAACTTCATGTAGCGGGGGTTAGGTCTGTACTTCATCTCCAACGAATGCATGTAGTTGAAGATCTCTGGTGAATATTCTGCAACCATTGACACATCGAATGAATCTTCATCTTCTTCATCCAGACTCTGGGAGTAGAACTTTCTGTAAATGGAAAACAACTCACGATGAATCTCGGGTGTCAATTTTGGCATCATACCCTGTGGGATCTCATCAGTCTCATCCTCCTCAATGATCGAACTCTCTTCCAAATAGGAAGCCTCAGCTTCGGCGACATCATCATTGTGAGTTTCTTGCACTCGAACTTCTGACAATGGTTTACGTTCTCTTACCACTGGAGCTCTTGATCTTGAGAAGTTATGACCTGAATTTTCATCATTCGCCGCAGATGATTGCTCTGAATAAACTGGGACTCTTTGAGGCGGTTTTTGTAATGCAATTCTTGAGTTTCTTGCGGTGACGTTCGATGTCACATCACCCAAAGCAATTCTGCTGTTCGTTGACGTAGAGGCGGTGGATTGCTGTGACTGCTGTGTGTTTTTTGTGATCTTGTGTCTGAGAGCATCACTATTTTCATTAGTTGTGCTTCTATAGCGATAGGAGTTCTCCATGACGATGGGAATGTTGTAGTTGCAAAAAATTAAAATAGTAGTGCCAAAATGGATTGCTCACAATAAGACACTCTTGTGGATTGGCAAAGTTGGCCTAGCAGGTAGGAACAGGAAATGAAGAAGTATGTGTTGCAAATATGAAAGCTTCAAAAGCTTCAGACTAAACCAACAAATGAAATGTAGAAGGGAGGTCACCAGGAATTCTAGCAGGTATGGAAAACAGATGGCAAGAAGAAACAGCGTTGGATGTAGATAAAGTGAGGAGGGAAGTGCCTATTCTTTTGTAAAAAAGGAGTTGGGTCAAAACTATTGATTAGTTTCACAGGGGATAGAAACCAAAAGCAAAAGCTCAGCCAAGAGTGTTGATTGACGATAAAGATATAGAAAGCGAAGGACAAGGGTGGGAGAGTAAAAAAAGGGAGTGTGGAAGGCCGGACGCACGCGGAGAGGCTGTCGATCTGGAAGACGGCTTTTGTGGTTTTTGTGGGAAGGTGGGAATGAATTGTGGTTTGTTTGTTTATTTTGTGTGTTTTTCAACCTAGCTTTGTTGTCATGACAACCAGCCCCAACTGCTTTTTTTGCTTCGCGAAACAAAAACAAAAACTTGCTCCTGTAACCTAGACAACCGATCCACCCACCTGAGTGTGGAGGAACCATGCAGTGTGTGCTACCGACAATTTGGGTTTACGCGTTCTCCTTCTCCACTCTCTCAATGTAGTTGTGATAAAGAACATCAGAAATGGGAACAGACTCAGAGGGGAAGTATACCACAGCTTTGGAATATGCGTTCGACCGACAATTATTCTTGCCATATTCCGGTTGTGCTTGGTATCAGGTTTATAGATACGTTACAAGAATCAGGTGTGGTTTGAATCAAAACATAGGACATTACTAACTAATGCTAATTAAGGAATTTCTTTGAGTTGGAGGCAAGACACAACAACTTCAAAGTGTATTTAAAATTCACATACAGCACTTTTTATCATTGTTCTGGCTGTCTTCCCTGGTAACACAAGTGATTGGCTCATAGTTGAATAGCAGCCTTCCAAAGAAAGCTCCAAGGATACACGAAATGATAATGTATCCATTGTAGTACATGAAGAGCAGCATGATAATGTAAGACTGACCCCATTGGATGGTAAATATCAACGCTCTGATAACATGCTCGAGGAAGTTTGGATATGCCTTACCCAAGCGAGTTCCAGCTTGGAAGTCCCAGATCCAGTGGTGGCTCAAAGTGTACAGAATTGGTTGGAAAAAATTGGAGTCCGAGTACATAGTCGCAGATTTGTTCTCCAAGTTCTCGTCAGAGAGAGAAGACTCATTCTTTTCGATGGAACCTTCGCTGCCCATGGTCTCAGCTTGTAGAGCTAGGTATTTTCTTCTGGCAATCGCAGCATCATACTCTCTTGCAACTCTATGTAACCACTGTGCAGACAGAACCAACAGGAAAACACCGATGCAGGAACCAGCAAATTGGCCCTTTGTGTTAACATGCCACGATCTAGCAATGAAACAAGAATCAATAGTGTACCAGTTCCACAGCATCTAGAGATTGGTCAGTATTTTAAGCCCCATCAATTCCATGTTTGACACTACTTACAGAAATTTTACATGTGGCCTTGGCTGGAGCAGTTGAGTTGGACATACCACCCATGGAACCACCACCCATGTCCATCTTGTTCACCAGATTGAAAGCATCTTCAATATTGTAGTTAGCACCGTCGTTGTTGAAGTAAGTCATTCTGTGAGTTGTAGGCTTAATGCAATGATGGATAACTGCAGTTCATAATAGAAGCCAGATCCTTGGGATCTAGAGCCAAATTTATATCTTAAATCTTAGGAAATATTGGGAGATAGTCATACAGGCCCTTGCATAAAGTCGTCCAACGCTCTTCGAGCTGAGGATTTTTGACACAAACTTTCAATAGCTATAGATCTCACACAGTCCCGGCGGATCGCCGATTCCAAGAGATCGACATCTGGCTTTGATACACGTAGAGAAAACACTCTGAGAGCAAGACCCCCCTCAAGTCTTGCTCTCTCTCTTCAAAGACTGGATTCCTCTAAATAGATTGATCAACAATTTCGTGAGCAAATAAACTTAACTGATTTCTGGAAACACATTAAGCGAGCAATTTAAACAAAGTGAGCAATTAAATGAGCATTTTACAACAAAAATAAAAAGTTTTAAGCTTCAAAGTGTCCGGAAAACGGTGATAGCAATAGCAAGTGGGACTGCAGGGGCGTTGCCCATCCCTACTGGCTTAGAGAATGGGAAGAAAATCACAAGTCTGGGTATTCCATTCGAAGGAGATAATGAAAGTACAGCAAGATCTAATATACAATGTATTTAGCCACTGACCAGAATAATAACAATTAATCAATCAGTCTCCATCTTATCTCCTTCCTCCTCCTTCTCCTCCTTCACCTCTTCCTTCTTATCATCATTATTGTCATCGTCATCATTATCGCCATCATCATCCCCCCCGTTTCTGGCGTTAGAGACTGAGTCCAAACGATCCAACCACTGCTGAACATCTTCATCATCATACTGTGTGAAAGATGTATCTTTCCCCACAACAGCAATGGAGGTGTTCTTGTTATTCAACTCCTTACCCTGCGCCAAAGTGTCTCTCAATGCATTCAAACCATGGATAATCAGTTCTTCCTTGCTCGAATTCTTGTATTCTTCAAATGTTCTCTCTAGATATGTTCTACCACCTTGTGATCTGGCACCAATAGCTGCACCAACATACTCCAGAACGTTTCCAGATGGCTGGAACTCAAACAGGTGCGCACCGGTCTCGTCGTAGCCAACAACAAGCAAGCCAACACCATATGGTCTGGCACCGTATCCCTGAGTGTTCTTCTGAGCCTTTTCTGCCAACAGATTAGACGCTTTTTCCACAGACAATGGTCTGTTGAACACCATTTTCTGGTTTAGAGCGTGCTCTCTCAGGAAATTGGACAGCACTCTGCCATCAGGAGCAAGCCCGGCAAGACCGATACCCATGTGATCGTCAACCTTGATGAGTTTCTTTTGATACGAACCCAGATCCTCCGCGTTACGTTTCAGCGCTACAAGCACTGCGTGGTCCTTGGTGGTGAGTCCCACGACAGCAGAGCCCTGCTTGATGGCTTCGAGCGCATACTCAACCTGGAAGATTCTGCCCGTTGGTGAGTATGTAGTAGTGTCACCGTCGTAGTTGTTTCTGAACATTGGAAGGCAATTGGGTGCTTATGGACAGGAGGGTTCCAACTGTGTTTGAAATCGCCACTCGATTTCCCTTCGAGAAAAGTAAAGCTACAGAGGTATTGTTATGGTTTGAAGCGATGGTGTGGTTAATCCGAAATCCGCGAAGCCGCGACATTGCCATACAAATCAAAAGGGTTCTCTCTCCCTTCTTGACATTCCTTACTTGCCTGCAGAGAACCAGACAGCAGCTATGTCGCTCTTCAGCAACCCGCTTTCCAAGATCATTATACTCTCAGTGGTTCTAGCAGTGGGATTTCTAGCCATAATTCTGGCAGGTTCCTTGTACAGGAACTGGTTGCCGTTGATATCGGGTGAGTCGATTCAGCTCACATATTGTGCAATTACTACTGGGGATTCAGTTTACTAACATCAGCAGCCGTTTTCTTCACAATTGCACAGTTTCCGCTCTCTGTGTTTCATGCGAAGTCTAAGGATGACTTTATGAGCGAATCATCCGCGTGAGTACTTTGACCTATGTACTTCTTCACCCTTCTTATACTAACAGCGGCAACCCAAGCTACGTTGCAGACATGGGAAGATTCTTATCGGCCTTCTTAACAGCATCAGGGTTTGGTGTCAATCTCCTTCTATACCACTCAAGACAGATCAACTCAACAGCTATGGTACTGAGTATAGTTGGGGGTGTTCTCATCAATGGTACAATTTTTGCCTTCTCTTCATTCTTTGAAACAGCTGAGGAGGCTGAACTGACGGGGTTCGAAATTTAAATTGAAGAGCACAAAGTCCCCCCGCCGTCATTGGGAAAGCATACTACTGTACAATATAATTCATATCGACCCTATTTCAATTGTCCGTTGATTGTGGCCACAATGTTCCGTTGATGCTTGTAATCACGAAATTCTAACAGATAGATACCCTGCCACGTACCTGTAGCCAACTTACCGTTTGTGATGGGAATAGTAACACTCGTACCAACAACTGTATCAATGGTTAGTATATGAATTCCTTGTCGAACTTTAGACTTGATAGATACGCACGAGTGCTCTTGATGTGACCAGCCATGTCGTCTGGGCCTTCTCCAGCCTGAGAGTGTTGGTACTTGGTGCCATCTAGATCATCTGGAATCAGTTCGCTCAAGGCATTGTTCATGTCATGGCGGACATCAGAGTCCCAATTTTCGTTCAGTGAGAGACCAGCAGAAGTGTGTTGTAGGAAGAGGTTGACAGTACCAATCTTGAAGTCTTTAATCTCTGAGAGAGCCTGTATAACTTCGTCGGTAATAAGGTAGACACCACGTGATCTTGGAGTCAGTGAGATCTTCTTTTGAAACCAGCTCATTGTTTAGATATAATTGACTCAATCAAGACTCTATTGCGTACACAAGGAGCAGAATAAATAAAAATAATTTAGGCAGTGCTTCTCTGGGAGGGAAAAAGAACAAAAAAGATGGTGCCAACTAGTTCCGAGGGAATAGGACCGGATCTCTATTTGATGTTCGGCAAGTTCCGAGCTGATAAGGAATGAGGATGGTGATGGATGAACA
The DNA here is from genome assembly GCA_030558145.1 of Barnettozyma sucrosica. NCBI lineage: Eukaryota > Fungi > Ascomycota > Saccharomycetes > Phaffomycetales > Phaffomycetaceae > Barnettozyma > Barnettozyma sucrosica. The sequence goes on from JAJMRY010000002.1 coordinate 453,171, forward strand.
ACAATAAGTACTGCTTGGTTTTCTTTACTGTTCGACCTTTCTTGGAACGTTTGGTGATGAACACCAAATAGCAAAATGGTTCTTAAGACTTTTGATGTGACGCAGATGTCTGAAGTGACCGCTGTTCCGCTCACACCCGCTTCCTTTGCCAAATTCGGCACCATCATCTCATTTAGGCATCAACACTCTGGCGATTCAAGCAGTGCCAATTATGGCACTGCTGTGAAGGTTCACAAGGTATCCAAGATCGAGAATAAGTTTCAGAGTGCACCTTCTGGATCACTGGCCACAGCCAACTGGAACATCTTTTGCTGCTCACCACCACCACCTCATCAGTTGAAGGAAGTGCCAAAAGGGAGACAATATCTCTCCAAAGTACTTGAGAGACATCCGTTCAGCTCCCAAACTTTTATTCCAATGGGTGTGGATAAGAACAACAAGTCTGCATATATTGTGGTTTGTGCACAAAGCAATCCAAGAGATGGGCTTCCAGACCCAGCAACCTTGGAGGGTTTCATCTGCTCTGGCGACCAGGCAGTGACTTACGCACCAGGTGAGTGCTACCACAGCAGTTGAATTATAGAAGATACTAACATCCTGAACTAGGTACGTGGCATGCCCCAATGGTATCTCTAGTTGATAAGTTGGACTTTGGCGTTTTGATTCACGAAAATACTGTTGATGACGAGAATTGCCAGGAGTGCTACTTCAAGCCAGGATTTGATGTAGTTGTACCTGATGTTCGCGTGAAGAAACTGTGACTATGGTCGTGCATATTCGATGTGATATTATGGAGGGGGTACTTTTTTTTTTTCTTTTGACAGATCTTTACCTGTAGATATGTTACTGTTTGTTTATTAATGAAATTGACTCGCAATCATGGGCCAATGAAGGACAGCCTCAATTCAGGTGTGAATTGATAATAGAAGCATCTTATTATGAGTGAATATACGGAGAGTATTGTTTTTGGCTCTTGATCCCTATTTTGAAGAGATGTCGAGTGTGCTACACCTCCAACTTCTATAAAATGCATAAATAAATAGTTATAATCCCATCTCCTGCACAATGTCCCTTGTCAAGGGTTTATTGTTCAAAACTTTGGAGTCTGTGATTGGCTTAATGGTCTTCTTCGGTGACTTGTTCAAAGAAGGCGCTGGGGATTCCAAAAGATACAATTGGTCCGCCTTTTCAGGAAGATTGTAGAACCAACCTTTAGAGTCCAATGTTTTCATGAACTCTTGGATACTCTTCAAACTCTGTAGCGTGGATTTTGAGCCAAGAATGATCAACTTAGATTTGGCTCTTGTGATGGCAACATTGACTCTCCTCCATTCTTTCAACAAGCTTCCAGGGTCCTTTAAGTCATTGGATTTCACTAACGAGATGATAATGCAGTCCTTGTCTCTCCCTTGAAACTGATCTGCTGTCAATTTTTCAATCTCTGAACGACCAGCAAAAATTTTATGTAAGAGCCTCAACTGCGCTCTGTAGAAAGACATAACGCCAATCTGCGTTTCTTTGATGCCACAGAGGATCATGGCCTCAACAATCTGACGAATCAACTCAGCTTCTTTTGGGTTTTGAATATTTTCCTTGCTTCTCAGCTCATGGCAGCCTCCAACATCATCATGATTGAGAAACAAAACCTTTCTATTTGGATCAAGTACATCTTCAATCCAGGTTCTCTCGCCATTGATCACACCTTTTTCTAGTAGTGCTTGTAGGTTTTCAAGATGTGGTATGTTTAGTGCCTGTTTCGCTACCTCATTCGAACCACACTTCAAGCGACCATCGTAGAAGAACGTGTTGGATAGCCACATAATGTCATCAGCCATTCTGTATTGATACGTTAACTCAACAAGAGATTCAGGAGCTGAAATACTCAAAGATTTGAACAAACTTACAGATAAACCCTGGGCTTCTGGGTTTTGAACCAATGGTGGAAGCTGGTAGTGATCCCCAACCAAGACAAATCTATCACAAAGAGCCAATGGACCAAGACAGACAGGCATAGATACTTGAGAGGATTCATCAACAATGCAGTAATCAAATGTTCTCTTATTAAACACCCAGTCCGAGATACCCAAACAGGTCGTTGCAACAACAGGTGGTTTCAAGTAGTGATCCTTCAAATCGTTGACAGTCCTGATATCTTTCAATGACGGTGAAAACCTCTGAACTTCAGGATGGATTCTAGAGATGGAACCTAGTCTGACAATTCCAAAATCATAGTCCTTGATTTTTATCAAAATATTATCAACTGCAGAGTGTGTATAAGATGTCAAAAGAACAGTCTTCCCATTGTTAACCAAGAATCGTATGAGTTGCGCAATAACTGTAGTCTTACCGGTTCCAGGCATTCCTAACAACAATGAGAAATCATTTGCAGTCAAGACACGATTGAAGGCTTCAATTTGGTCAGGATTGAAAGTATGCCCATCTTCCAATTCATAATGGAGAGGCTTTGTTTTGAAGGATGGCTTCAGTTGGTCAACGATCAATGTCCGTCTTTTAGAGTCACCCTCAGGGAGGAACAAGTTCAAAAGGTTGAATCGCGCTAGTTTCATTCCATGAAACATTTCATCCTTATCAACTCTATAGGTGATTGCCTTATTGAGCGCGTGTGTTGGGTCCAAAGGCTTTAAGACAGTCTCAAATGTTTGGTTATTATCAAGATTGAAGCCAGTTTTCCTAACATTGTGATTCTTCAATCTTCTCGTAGTTGATAGAGTGATCAAATCCGCACGAACAGATAAGATGATCCCCTGACAAATAGCGAAATGCCCAGCTTCGTCGCTGATCAAAATCCTGTCATGCTTGGTCAATTGTGTTCCATTGAGACTAGTAAACTCAGAAGATTTGGATCTTTCAAATGTGTAGATGTACCTATCACTTTCTTCAGTGTCGTCGTTTTCAGATGATCTGAGAACTAAGTTACTCAAACATTTGCCAGTCTTTTCACGGGTTGTGCTCTCCACAAGAAATAGTTCTTTTTTGACTAGATTCAAAGTCGCCTCTTCCTTGGTAATGAGATCATCCCAGTGGTTGTAAAACACTTTATAGATGGGCTTGTCCAAATGTCCAGTGATATCGTCGAATCGATTCTCTAGTAGCCCACTGTCCTTATTTGTACCATTCTCCATCAACTTGTTGATAGTCATACACTCATTGACAAAGAAACACCGATCACAAGTGGAGTCTCGCATGATGTCAGGAAGATCCCTGTTTCCCTCCTTCAAATAATGAGATAGTTGATTTCTAGCAACAACCAAATCTTTCAAATGAGCCTTTGAGACCTCATGTTTAGATGTATCCTTCAGCTTTGTGTAGACCAGCATAAAAAACTTGATGTCCAGGTCGTACCTATCCTTCATTAACAAAGTGTACAATAAGACTTGAGCTTCATGTTCAATTCTCTTGATTCCAGACTTCAATTCCATGGGCACAATAAACTTGCCCTCATTATCGTCATTCTTTATGAAAGCCTCGATTGTCACATCAATCATACCTCTCAACCCGTATACAGCGGACCAGATATTCTCTTCAATATCCAAGATGTTACTTGCTGCAAACAATGATTTGTTGTGAGAATTGTAATTTCTCACAGAAGAAGCAATGTTAGGAGCCTTCTTGGAATATTGGAGAAACCAGGTACTGATATAGGGTAGATGGTCCCGAACTTGCTCGCGTACAGTGTCCTTACTTTCATTGGCTGCCAAAATTGTCATCAGATAATCCTGAAGCAGTTCCTCTAACTTTTCATGCATAAATTGGGTTGAAGAGTTTCGTTCTTTCAAGACAGCCTGAAAAATGGAGTGGACAATCTCACCAACAATCAGGGGCATCGTATACTCACCTCTAGAATCTAGCTTGGTTTTCAACACCGATCGCCTTTGGCAGTTTAAGGTATCTCCTATGAGCGTGGCAGATAACAAGATATCTGGATTCCAAATCAATAAGTTGTCGGAGTTCTTATCAACCAACTTGAAACTTTCACCAACAATATGAATGAGATCGTCTGGCTGGAGGTCCAACTTCAACCACATGTCCCTAATGACAATGTTTTGCACAGTCTTGGTAAAATCAATAACTTGAAGGATCCGTTGTGGGATCTTGCGACCACTAGCAGTGTAAGAGGTGTCAATAATCTTGGTTATTTTGAACCTGTGTACATTCTTCCTCTGAACAGCAGCTTTCAAGAGATCATCTGGATTATGCTTAAAAGCCTTTAGTACCTTCGTATCAGTCTCCTCGATATCTTGTTTAAATGCCAACTTACCAGCAATCTGGATATGCTTCTCTTGTGTTGTCATCGCCTTGATTGGAGAATGACCTTGATGCTCCTGCTTCATCCAAGATCGTTCCTTCAACCCTAGACCCGTTATATCTAAAAGGTTGTCTATCTCATCATCATCGTCATCATCAAAGTCATCAAAGGATATATCGTCCAGTATATCACCTAGGGGTTTGGCTGTTAACTTTGTGGATCGAACTGGATCGTTCATACATGTGCTTGCAGTTTGATTTTGACTCAGACCAATTTTTATGGCCTTGAGGTCACATGGCTTCTGCTTCTGAATGTGGACAGGTTTGAACTTTGGAGAGGTAAATTTTTGGCTATCCGCGTCTGGTAGCTCCGAGTCCTTTGGTGGATCGGCAGTGTCCTGGGGCTGTGAGATTTTGTCCATAACCTTCTCCAGGTCATCGAGGAAATCGTCACTATCATCAAACACATCACTTGAGTCTTCTGGATTTGAAACGGACCGATACCCCACCACGTCATTGTTTATTTCTAGTAGCTTGGAAGGGGGTTCAGTAGATAAACAACCTGTCACATTGTTGAAGATTGAGTCAGACGATTTGGAACCAAACTCACTTCCAGTAGTGATCAGGATTGGGCTATCTTTGAAAACGGCTCTTCGATTTAAAGTAGGGGTGGTGTGTTGAGTTAATTTTGCCAGGTTGAACGGGAAGAGCTTCTTCGTTGAATTGAATATAGGGAAACTGTCCGACTTCTTCACCGAACTATTCGTTGCATCGGGCGTGTTACCAACTCCCAAATTACCAAAATCGATTGAAGAGTACTTCTGAGGGAGGGTGTTGATTGGGTTTATAGACAGCTCAATACTCTCTTGCAAGGGGGAAGAGGGGAGTTTTGCTGCTGCGCTATTCAGAGCGTTTTCTTTAGGATGCTTGGGAGTTGGAGCCCAATAGACATGATCATCAGAACTTAGATCAGTAGATAGAGCGTCGGCCTTTTGTGGAGTTTTAGCAATAGGGCCAGGGTCCTCCACTGTGTTGTAATTGCACCGGGGAATATTGTTGTTGATTCTGATTGGTTTCAATGGGGTTGACGATGTCAAGTTGTTGGTAGGCCCAAACTGGTACTTTACTCTCCTCTGTTTGATGGGGAGTCGCTGATTATTGCCATCGTTTTGGTTCTCCTTCTCATTCTTCCGTTTGGTGTTAGAACTTTCGGACATGCTTCCAAAAACACTGAAACAGTACGCTTATACCAAATCCTATTGAGAAACGGATTGCCAACGTCCAGAACAGGTGCAAGACTTTGCCTATGTTTAGTGCCTGGTTTGTTTTGGTTACAAATTCAAACAGACGCGTCAAGTGATCACGTGAACAATATATATATGAGTCACGTGAACAGAAAGGAGCTATTCTGCTATAGAATAGCCAGCCTGGGCCATATATTCCCCTAAACACTCATAGGTTGCTCTGCTTAGAAGCGAGGGCATAATCGAGGATCTCGAAGAGACTCTATTTAGATTAGCAAGTAAAGATGTTTGTTTTACACGGCAGCCAGCCACAAGATAAGCGACAAAGTTCGGAAAACCTATCGCTTCAACGCCAACGTTTAGCAAAACCTTTGAAATTAATTTAATTCTTCGAGTTCCCCTTCCTCATTCAAATAAGCAAGATGGCAGCCGAAAAGATCACTTGGGAGCAAATCAAACGCTCCAAGAACTCACTACTCTCTCCAGCTTTCAAGAGCAATGGTCATGTTTTCACTTCTGGGTCTGTGGGTACAGATCCAGTCACTAATGTCTTGCCTTCAGACATCGAATCCCAAACCGTGAATGCAATCGAGAACGTCAAACATGTGTTAGAACTGTCGGGATCTTCCTTGAATAGAGTTTTGAAGGTCCTTCTTTTGATCAGAGACCCACAGGATGCTCCAGTTGTTAACAAAATCTATGCCAGATACTTCCCTCATGCTCCTGCAAGAAGTGCCATAATTGTGGGATTTCCAAATCCAGACTTGAAGGTTGAACTTGAGTGCATTGCCGAATATGATGAGATCAAGAGCAAACTATAGGCATTCTTACTACACAGATATCCTTTATTGCCTACGGTTAAACTATTTCTTAACCCCCAAACCTCAAAACCCAAAAATCCGAAAACCCCTAAACCCAACCAAATCCAATGACTATTGTAGTAGTAAATGCAAAGAGAACTTACTTCAGCTCTCGCAACCGTTTTTAGCCATCCGAAACATTCGAATCTGACTCCACACGTCATCAACAAACACAAACATATCACTGAAACTCTTAGCAATTTCATCCTCGATAGCATCTGCATCCCTCAATATGTCAAGAGTGGATTCTATCAGATTGTCGGATTCCACCATCACTCTCAATAGCGCCATCTCATCAATTTCAAGCTGTGTTTCAAACCATTCCACAAATTTATTGCAGGTGAGGGCAAAGCGATCAATTATCTTTTCATAGCTTAGAGTCTTTGTCGAGTAAAGATCAGCGATAGACTTAATGAAAGCGCGTGACTCTTCGTCATCCATGAAGTTACAAATACTCAGCTTGACTCCATCCCACCTAGCATTGAACCTCTGGTTGTGGTCACCAAGTACAGCTCTCAATTTCGGATGAACCGACTTAAAAAGCCATATCAGACGCTGAATTGTGATCAGCTGTCTTTGATCACCCAATATATCTCCGTATCTCCTTGCTGGATGGTTCATAATGAGCGCAGAGTGAAGAACGGGAGAATGAAGAGATAAAGGTCTCAAATACTCAACCAACCTTCACTGACATATTTCGAATTCCGGTCACACTATGTGTCCAAACCCGACCAGATGTGTTAGTTTCCAACAGAACAAGCAGCACACCAGAGCTTGAACTACAGGCCCGAAGGAGATAATCTCCACTTACACAGACCGCTCTAAAGATGATCCACTCAGTTCTCATATTCAACACTGATTGTCTTCCACGGCTGATGAAGTTCTACACTCCAGTGGTAAGTTTTCCTCGGAGCTGTCCATTTTTAGTGACGATAACTGACCACTCCCAACAGGATGTTGAAACCCAAATGGAGCTGTTGCGTCAAGTATACCAGTTGGTAAACCAGAGGAAGCAGCATCAGGCATCATTTGTCACTCCACCTGCTCTTCTAGAAGGGATTGAAGACATCAAGGTGATTTACAAGCAGTTTGCTACGTTGTACTTCGTGTTTATTGTGGATGAGCAGGAGAGTGAATTGGGGATCCTGGATCTGATTCAAGTGTTTGTTCATTGTCTAGACAAGTGCTTTGAGAATGTTCGTGAGATAGATCTAGTGTTTGGCTGGCAAGTACTTCAGACTGTGCTTGAGTAGGTATATTTTCTGGAGAATAAGCTTCATGCAGGATTGGCACTAACGAGTCTACCAGGGAGATAGTACAAGGAGGAATGGTGATCGAATCCAATATTCAAACTATTGTCGATGTGAGTATAGTGACTGACGCTCCTTTAGTTGCCCAATACTAATTTTTAACAGGCTGTTGATGCTGCAAACCAGGAAACTTCAGCAGGACCAAGTTTGTCCTCAAGTGCTTTTGCTAGTGCGACTAGTGCGTTCTCAGCGCTAACTAGAGATGCAAGACTGAATTGGCCTGGTCGCTGAGTGAGACTGAAAATAAGTCTACATACCAAGTATAACATGAAAGCATCATCTATTTACAATTCAACTCATTATCGGTTTTAAGGGGCAAACAACCCACCTCTTCATCTCCAGGAAAACCAAGTTCTCTTTTTCAAATTCTCATCGGTATCTTGTCTAGTTTGGGCCTGTGCAATCTCCAACTCCATTCTAACCCTCTCAATCTCGTCCATCTGGCTTTGTTCAGCCAACTCACGCTCGTACTTCTCTTTCAGATTAACCACCTGGGTATCTCTCTCCCAAGGTGACTTGATAGAGCCTGTCTTCCAGATCGGGTCATTAGAGGCAGATGTTTGCTTCACAATTTTCACTAGTTCTTCCTGTTCCTTCTGTCTTAACTTTCTTTCTCTTTCGTATTGCAGCCTTAGCTCTGGGGACAGTCTTGCAATCAGTTCCTCCTCTGTTGGAGTAGTGTACTTGAACAGCAGAACTCCTGTACCGATAATAAGTCCACCGACGGCGTATACACGCATCCATCTGTACCAAAGAGGCTTCTCCATGTTGCTTACAGTCTATGTCAGGTAAGATCCAGCGATAGAGGCCAATTGGAGGCCATTTTTTCTTGCTGACATGCTGGAACAAAACAAAAAAAAAAAGAACAGGCTAAGGGAGTCTCACGTGAGATCACATGTGACATCACATGCCTTCCACCTCGTACAAGACCCGGAGTTTCTTTAGATATAGAGGCTTAATCTCAGATACAAACGAAGTAGCTAAACAAGCCACTTGCTTGCGCATAGACACTGTACAATATGTCCTGGCTTCCCGTGCGAGTTCTCAACGGCCTGTTGGGTGCCCTCCAGACTCAAGCCTCACAGTTCCAACAGTCTCAATCGAACAGTTCAACCTTCACTGATTTCCCCATCATTAGCCGGCTGATCATGAACATGGACTACTTCACTTCCTTATATGGTGCTATGTGCATGCTGATGGCTGTTGTTTTGAATCGTGTTGTTGCACTTGCCATACCCCCGGAGAGGCGGAGTACTTCGAAACTCGCGAAGTGGGCTGCAATCCCTGCTATTGGTTGCAGAATAGGGACGATCATATTGCTCTCTATCTCAGTGTATGAGGTCTGGACATTTAAGGAACGCAGTGAGTATGGCACAAATTGGGAAGGTACAGTATGGCAGCTTTGGCTCGCTATCTGCGCATCCAATTTTGTGGAGGTGATTGTGTCTGTTAACAATGGTGAGATGCCGTTTTATGACACTGGGATGACGCTGTTTGAGCATTCGTTGGCGTCCCAAGAGTCGTCGCATTTCAAAACTCCTGCAACAGAGCTACAAGTGTTAATGGTCCTGACTTTATTTAACCAGATTTCAATTCAACTGTACTCGTTGTTCAAGTGGAAAAGTTATCAGTTGGTACCATCCGCTGTATTTTCATTGGGACTCATCGGGCTTTTCGTCCGTTCCATGTTGACAGGGGTCCTTCTACATTTGCCATTATTCTTTATCATATCGCTGATTCCTCAGGTTTTGATTCTTGGAGTGATATTGTTGTGCTTTGCAATTCACACATTTTCATTATTGTTGTCCACACGCTCTTTTTCCTCTGACCATCCTCTACCATCACCAATGGCCAACATCACAACCACTCTCAATTGGCAATGGAACGAAGATTTCAGTGCTGTTTTGTTCCGTTTGGCTAGCATTCTTCTATCCACCACCAAGACAAAGTACTACGGTCGTCAAGTGGGCACAGTTCCTGTCCCAACAGGCACCTATCTTGACCAAATGCCGTTGGGTTACAATAGACTGCTTAAAGACGATATATGCCCCATTTCATTACTTCCACATACTGGTCTTGAAGAGGACCACCCCGCTGTACAGTTGGGTTCTGGTGAATTGGACCAGTCAAGAATCGCCAATCCGGCAGTAATGAACGTTACGACTGGCAGAACAGCCCAGAGATACTTCAAGTTGGTTGATTTGTTTCTGGTGCATATGGGTTGCTTTTTTGACTTTCTGTCAGGCAAGAAGGGGGTTGATGAGGAGCTTCAAGCCCGGATTGTGGAGCTAGATGTTGAAGACAGTGACTTTGACTGGGAAATTGAGAGCGAAGTTGAAGATGAAGAATTGGAGTGGGATTCAGATGCCGAGGAGGAGGGTGAAAGTTATGGTTATGTTGGCTCATTAGCACAGCAGAGATCCTTAGACTCATCCCATTCTGCACTGGTGGCTACGACAAAGGAAAGAGGGAATGTGTTATCAGAACTAATCTCGCAGAAAGACATCGAACACTTGTTGAATCCATCCAGCGAGGAACTTGTCCAATTGCAATACCTAAGAGTGCATCTTGCACCTACAAGTGGAAGAATAACTAGAAGTGGATTCCCAACCATCTCACCAGAGGTCGCACTACTTGGCCTGATTCAAGATCGTCGTAAAACCACCAGCGTTCAAAATTTTAAGAGTGGAGTTATTGAAGGTGATGCTGCAGAGAGAGATGAAAAGATTGCATCACCATGTGTTGTGTGCCAGGTGGCTCCACGTATCATCATGATGCTCCCTTGTCGTTGTTTTGCTATCTGTGAAGACTGTCGTATTGAACTTGGTGGAAGAGGGTTCAAGGAGTGTGTTTGTTGTAGGGGACCTGTTGGGGGCTACTGCAGAGTGTTTGTACCGTGAGAAAGAGAGAGAGAGAGAGAGAGATTAATTCTAACGCATAGTCTTTTATATGAATTCACAAGGATTGAAATGAGTCAATATATTTCACACACTAAGTACACGCACCTGTCAGTCTCTAATCGGCACTATGACTCATGGGGGCCGGTTTTTCTCATTTTGAGGGAAGTTGGAGCTGTCATGTAGAATTGTACTTTATTTATTTTATACAAGCCATAAGTTGAGGTTCAAAAGAAAAAAAAGAATCAGCTACAGCTTCATCAGGTTTCCGTATAACGGTTTACTTTGACTGCGAAACACAAAACAAAATGCAATCCAGCCTATGCAAGTAATCAACATCGAACGTTGAAGATTGAATCATGATGGATGCCTTTCACTTTGAGCAGGTTATGTTCTTGTTGTTAGAACTGCCCCCGGAAAGTCGGAATTAAAGATTCCTCAGACTGAAGAATCGAAATTTCTAAGAGGGGCCTCCTTGGCCAAAAGAACAACAACAACTTCGAATCGATAATAGTTCGTTCACGATGCCAACAATCGCCACCGCATTCGCTGAGACTACTAAGCGGTCCAAGACATTTGCAGACCTCTCAAAGCGTACCTTGAGACTTTACAGAAACTACCTTCGTCATGCCCCAACATTTGTGGAGTTGTACGAGTTGGACATGCCTACTGCCACTATCAGAACCAAGATCAGACAAGAGTTTGAACGCCATCGTTTTGAAAAGAACCTGGATGTCAGTAATGTTCTCTATGCTAAGGGCCAGATGGAGTTTCAGGAGTTGGTCAACTTTTGGAAGCAGAATGCTCATGTTATGAGATACTTTGCAAACCATGGCGACACCAACACATTCGAGTTGAAGGCTGCAACAAAGAGCGAGTTCTTGGACAAGTTTTTGAAGGGAAACTGAATTCGATCTCGTATTTATCCTATTTATTATCTATTTATTCAGACTTATTTATTAACGAAAGATAGCCAAAACCATGGCTATTAGATCCCCACTCATGAATACACAAATTTCTATAAGAACCTCTATAGTATATATTAAAACAAACCCTCAATCTCACCATCCTCACTCACTTCCACGTTCATGTAACCAGCATGAGTTGGCAAACCTGGAATGGTTTGGATCTCATCCGCCAATGCATACAGGTATCCGGCACCAATAGAGGCTCTAACGTCTCTGATTGGGAATTCGAAGTCGGATGGAACACCTTTCAAGTTGGCATCATGAGACAACGAGTATTGGGTCTTAGCGACACAGATTGGCAAGTTACCAAAACCTTGCTTCTTGTAATTTTCAATCTTTGCGGCAGCCTGCTCAGAAATCCTGATAGACTTACCATTGTACAACTTAGTGACAATGGCCTCCAACTTCTCCTCAACAGTGTCATTGACATCATATAAGAATTTGAACTCCTCTGGCTTAGAGTGCTTCACAGACTCAACAACAGCCTTGGCCAAGTCAACGGCACCTGCACCACCCTTACCCCAGTGGTTTGACTCAACAGCATCCAAAGCTCCAGCCTCTTTGGCCAATTCCTTAACCAAGTCCAGCTCAGCTTGGGTGTCGTCCTTAAACTGATTGACAGCAACAACAACATTGATACCAAACTGCTTAACGTTGGCAATCTGTTTGGCCAAGTTGGCAGCACCCTTACGAACCAAATCCAAGTTCTCTTCGGTGTACTCTTTTGGCAAGGATTGCCCAGGCTTCACATTTGGAGCACCTCCATGCAGTTTCAAGGCTCTAATAGTGGCCACCAGAACAACAGTGTCTGGAGAGAACCCTGAAGAACGGCACTTAATGTCCAAGAAACGCTCACCACCCATAGTGAAGTCGAAACCGGCCTCAGTGACAACAAAACCCTTCTGCTGGCTAGAACCTGCTTCTGTACCAATCAATTTCAGGGACAATTTATCAGCGATAACAGACGATGCACCAATAGAAATGTTGGCAAATGGACCAGCGTGGATCATAACTGGAGAACCTTCCAATGTTTGCATTAAAGTTGGCTTCACAGCATCCTTCAATAGAGCAGAGATGGCACCAGCAGCACCCACATCATCAACAGTAATTGGTTCATTATCAAAGTTGGAACCAACGACAATCTTTCCAACACGAACTTGCAAATCGTGTAGATCGGTAGACAGAGCCAAAATAGCCATTAATTCAGAGGCAACGGTGATGTCAAATCCAGTGGAACGGGTAATTCCCTTTTCAGTTGGAGCTTGGCCAATGGTAATTTGTCTCAAGAATCTGTCATTGACATCAACGACACGCTTGATAGTAATAGTTTCTGGGTCAATGTTCAAACGGGCAAACTTGTTAATCTCCTCAGGGGTCAAGTCGTCAGGGTTAGTCTTGCTGATTCCCAACTTTGCCAATCTCTTCTTCATAGACTTGGTGAAGGTTCTAGTACCATTTTTAACTGGAACTAATCTCTTGTAGAAAGTCTCATCTTTCTTCTGAGTCACTTCATGGAAGATTCTAGTATCAATCGCAGCAGCCAGCAAGTTGTTGGCTGCGCCAATGGCATGGATATCTCCAGTCAAATGCATGTTGAATTCATCCATTGGAATGACTTGGGCATAGCCACCACCAGCAGCACCACCCTTAACACCGAATGTTGGACCCATCGAAGGCTGTCTGACATTAGCGATGGCAGGGATGTTCAAGTGAGCAGAAAGGGCCTGGACCAGACCCATAGTTGTAGTGGACTTACCTTCACCAAGAGGGGTTGGAGTGATACCAGCAACTAAAATGTAATGACCATTCTCACGGTCTTTCAAACGTTCATAGGAGTTCAGGTTGACCTTGGCCTTGTAATGACCAAAAAGCTCTAGCTCAGATTCTTTTAGTTTCAACTCAGCGGCTAAGTCTTTTATTAACTTTGGAGTTTGTTCACGGGAAATATCAATGTCTGATGGAACTGTCTCTTGAAGTTTCAAAGGCAGAGGCGTAAAAGAGGGCATCTCATGCTTCTTCTCTAACTGTCTTTGAGCCGAAAGTAGCACATTCTGAACAAGCATGGCAACAGTCATTGGCCCAACACCGCCTGGGACCGGTGTGATGAATGACGTTTGGTGCTTACAGGACTCAAAATCAGCATCACCAACGAGTTTCAAACCGGACTTCTTGGTGTTGTCTGGAATGTAGTTGATACCAACATCAATCAAAACAGCATCTTTCTTTAACCAGTCACCTTTTACAAAATTTGGTTTACCGATAGCGGCGATGACAATGTCAGCATCCTTGACAACTTCTGGCAGGTTCTCTGTTCTTGAATGGCAAATAGTGACGGTGGCGTTCTTCTTCTGAAGTAAAGTAGCGACAGGAACACCAACAATATCTGAACGGCCAATCACAACGGCCTTTTTACCGGCAATCTCAATGCCTGTCTCCTCCAACAGTCTCATGCACCCGTTAGGAGTACACGGGATAAACATTGGTACACCACCTTTCTTTGATAATTCACCGACATTGTAACGACCAAACCCATCAACATCCTTTTCAACAGCAACAGCATTAGTGATTTTGGTCTCATCCAAGTGTTTTGGCAGCGGTAACTGGATCAAGAGGCCATGGATGGAATCATCTTGGTTAATCTTTTCAATTCTGTTCAATAGTTCAAATTCAGTAATGTCTTCAGAAAGCTTGTCCACAGAGCACAAAACACCGGATTCCTGAGACGCTTTTAACTTAGCATTAACATACGTAGATGAATCTGGGCGAGTACCAACTTGGATAATCTTACAGTTTGGCGCAAACTTTGGATACTGGGCTTTAATGCTCTGGATCTTAGCGAATGCATCCTCTCTCACCTTTTTGGAGACGGTCTTACCAGACAAAGTGGCGAAAAGACGAGCGTGCCTGCTATGAGCAGAGTATCTATGTAGAGCAGCTGGGCTGAGCATCTTTCAATAGAGATATGTTATGAAGAATGGATAAACTACGGACTGAAAGTTTTTTGAACCGAGTCAGTATGACTTCAAAAATTTCAGCTCATCGCTTAGGTAATCTTGAAAAGAGTCATCCAGTCCGAGTCAAAAAAGAACACCATCATGAGCTTGTGACAGCCTTCAGGTTTTAACTACATGGTTGTGCCATATCAACAGCGACCTACACCTGCTTGTAGATTATCACCCCTGAACAAGAACATAAAAAGGACAAAGGTGAAACGGAAGATTAGTCGAAGAGCTGGCGTTGGTACTTATTCCTTGCCTTGGTTATACACTTGATTCCAGTCTTTTATGTAACGGAACAAACGATCTTTCTCACCACTGTCCAGTTGACTTCGTTCCACTCTCTCTCTGATTTGATGAATCTTCGCCAGTGTATCATCTTTGGCCAATCGCGTTTCTGTTGATTCATCATCAACTGCACTCTGTTCAACCTGGAGTAGATAATCATGAAGAATGTGGTAGTGCTGTTGTAATGTGGGGTTTTTGAACTCAGATGGCGAGTAACCAAGTTTCAACTTGAGGTTCATAAGCACCAGCTTCGTGATCAAAAGGAGTTGTTCGCTTGGATCCTCGAAGATCTCGAACCCTACCGGGGCTTGGCGAATATCATCTAGAAATGGCAGTCTATAGAGGAAGAACCCTTGCGGGTATGGATGAGAGGATGGCTGAAGGGAGAAAATCGATGGTTGTGTGCCTTTCCTTAACTTTCCAAAGAGGATTGCACATTTTTTTGACTTTTGCAAGGATTGGTAAAGAGCCGCAAGAGTCCTTGTTGATCCATCAAATGAGTCCTCATCAGGAGTCAAGAAGGAGTTTGATTTGGTGGTTTGATAGTGAGGTTTGAGACTCAATTTCTCATCCTTGAAGCCTAGTAATCTCAAAAACGTATCGTGCTTCTCATCATAAGATTGCAATTCATGAAGCTGTTCATCCGTGACGGCAAAAAAATCTTCATCACTCATACCAAACTTGAAGACTTTGGCAGTCTTCTCGAATTCATAACCAGTAGCCTCATCAACCAACCGACGTTTGGAATAGACATTTTTTCTGAAATCGACACTTTCATAAAGGAACTTAGACCTGCTTGGTTTCTCATGTGTGTAGAATGCGTAGCCTTTAACACCCACAGTTAAATCGTCGCCAAAGACCAAAACAGTTTCAAACTGTTTACGTTTGATCTCCTTACGACGAAGGATCCGGTGCTTGATGAACGCATCAACCGGCTTCGATTCAGACCCTTCAAACAAGAGACTATCGTCATTGATGTTGAAGAGATCCGCAGTATCGTCGGCTGTAGACGTTAGATTCATCAGCTCTTTGTAGACTGTTTCGTCAAACGACTTGGCTGAAGTGGAGATAAAGAAAGGGATGACGTTGATCATTGAATCTTCTAAATTGTTTCTAGTGTTTCTCAAAATGTTCTTCTGCTGAGTGTTGGAATCATCTATCGGAGTGTCGTTGTCTGTGAATAGGAAGATCTTCTTGTTGGTGTATAAGTTTTGAAGCTCCTTCTTGACCAAGAGATCATCCTGGGCAACTCTCAACACATCATCAAGTGGATTCACACTCCCTTCACCCTCAATTGGTTTAAATCTGTCCTCTAGGGAGACATGCGGACGGCCATCTGCTCGCGTGCCGTTGCTATTCTCTTCTAGGATATCCTGAACAATCTTCATATTGGCGTAGTTCAAATCCTTAAGCTCAAACAAGCGTTCGACACCAATCGGCAGGCCCTCTGTGGTGTTCTGACCATTGAAAAGGTAGACCCCATAACCTGTACCTGGAAGGGTGATCACGGAATGGTCCATTGCTTCAGAGAGGGCCTCAAGCATTACCTGGAGGTGTGACTTGCCTGAGATCGGATCAGGAAATGTCAGTGTTGAAGTCAACTCAATGAGGAAGACAATACCTTCATGAATATTGTATATTTGCGGCTGTTCAGGTTCTTGGGTTGACATTTCGCCAATTTGTTAGCTGTGATTGAATGATTTTGCGTTGTCACTGGAGCAGTTCAGTTCGAAGTGGCCTTGAATCGCCTGTGAAGGCACCTGAAAACCTCGTTAAAACCAAAAAAGGTAAACAGAGAAACGATTACATAACCACTTACTAATTTTCAATGAATTTTTCATCTTTGAAACACCAAAGCATCATCAAAACTCGGCTGGCCCTAACAACATCACCAGAACACTTGCCACGATAATGTCATTCTTCCGTATCACACTCAAGCGTTCTACCATTGGTTTGCCACAGAAATTCAAAACCACTGTTGCTCGTCTTGGCCTAAAAAGAACTGGCTCAGTGACGTACCAGAAGGTTACACCGTTCAGTGCTGGTCAGGTCTTGAGAATCAAGGAGTTAGTAGATGTCCAGGTTGTTGATAGCGCCCTCAGCAAAGCAGAAGAGAGAGAAAATAGAAAGAGTGATGCAGGCTTCACCGTGATAAGACAGTAGCGGATTTGCCATGGAGGGATAAGGATGGTGATGATCAGGAGGAGGGGAGAGAGAGAGGAGACGCAAGGCGAGGGGAACCATTATCGGAGCACAGGGGAAGAGAGAAAGAGAGAGAGGGGGACTGTGCGACTTGTACATAAGACTTCAATGAATTACATTAGAAGAAATTTCGAACGTTAGTGTGTATTAAAACTCCCATACCCGCACTTCTTTTGCTTGCAAGAGGCGGTTTGGCCGTGCGTGGACTGTAATTAACTTTGAATGTCTTCAAGTTATTGCTTTGCGAACAGATTCCAGTGGAGGGCGGAGTAGGAGTGGTTGTTATCATATATCATATCATGATAATAATCCGCGTGGTCACCTGTGATAGCCTTCAAGCAGATTCTCCGTATTAACCAACCCTCGTTTCCCTTGTTGTTGTTGTTGCAAGATGCTCTCATCAGCGGTGTCATCAACCAATCTCACGTAATCCATCTTCCCCATAGCCTTCCCTTCAAAACTGAGTTCCATGGTGGAGTTGCTGGTGCTGTCCATGGCACTTAACTCAAGCATACGTCTGTTCTTCTTTAATGAGGAGGATGCATCGATGACCTCCTCACGGATACGCTTTGCTGGAGTGAGGAAGGTCTCTCTCTCTAGTGCTTTCTTGTCAAGTAATTTGTTAACCAGCGGCTTTGCTGGAAGTGACATATTTGTTGTACATGGGGTAGTAGTTGAAGTGTTTAAAGGGATGACTGGGTTCAGAGCCTTCACACGTTCCGTGCTGAAGATATCCACCTGGTGATCTCCTAGCTTCAAAACTTTTCTATTTTTTCTCTTCTGTAGTACGATTTTCACCAGTGGATTGCTGCCATCATCAGGTAGTTCCTGACCATTGGCGTCACTGCAGGCGAGTGATTGCCCCTTGTCTTCCTTTGTTAATGAGAACGTTGACCCAAGCAACGTCGCTGAACGGGCCAAAAGTGCGGGAGGTCTAGGCGAGTACTTTGGAAGATCAAAATTTGGTTCAGTAGGGAAAGTTATAGCTGATAGGGTCTTGTATGCTGTTGTTGTGATCGGTGTTGGAGGGAACAATAATAGGGAGGTGATTGGTGTGGGCGTGGTTTTCTTCGAATGATTCGAAGGATTTGAAGACTTTCGAGGATTGCTGTGGTGAGGTTTCGACCTTGGTTTGTGACTTGTGTTTGGTTGGTGCATTGCTGGCTTGCTTAACCTGGTTTAGTGTGGTTGAGAGGGTTTTTTTTCGATGATGCCTTTCGTTTGTTTTGGTTTAGCCCAATTTGGTTGTCCTCTATTGTACTACAAATAAATAACGGCTCATTCAATTCATTCAAACTTTGTCTCTACTCGACGGCCAGTTGAAGCCTCGTAAAGTCACATCCACCAGTGGAAGGCACCTGTAGCCAGTTCAAACCATCGTACTCCGCTGTTCCATCAATCACATGGAAGGTGTAGGCGAATCTGGACCTGTCAGATGTATTCTTGTTAGACTTGTGGAGAACGGAATTGTGGATAAGAACGAGGGATCCAGCCGGACATTCCACGGTTATGTACTCTTCTTCCAAGTCAGATTTGGTGGTTGCTGCGACATCAACATCTATAAAGCCAGTACCTCCGCCTTCTTTTCTCACAAATCTCTTATCTACTGGTGTAACCTTATGAGATCCCGGTAGGAAACTCAGGCACCCGTTGCTAGTCTTGCAATCTTCTAACGCAATCCAGAATCCAATGGCAGTTTGAGGTTTTGTGTATAGAAACACGGCATCTTGGTGAGGTGGGACTTCTCCGCCAATCTGTGGCTGCTTGCAAATCAACATGCTTTGTAGAACTCGGGGGTCAGTGAAGCCCAGGCTTTCAGCAATGGCAACCGTGTCATTGTTGATGGTGTATTTGCTGAAAACATCATCCACCATATGCAAACCATGGCCAATTTTGTTGATGGATTGCTCTTTGGGTTTCGTGAGCGTAGCACCTGCGCTGTCAAACGCATCTGGCTCAAGGAAAAAAGAGATTTTATCAGAAGAGCCCAGGAAATACGCGTCTCCAACGTGCTCTTCGCCCATTGTACCTGTTGTGAACTTGGTTAATGGGTGACTGGTGATGTCAAAATCGTCAATGAGCTTGCGAGAGTGCGCAAGGAGCTCGGAGACTTGATGGGAAGAAAGGAAGTTAGGGATAGCAAGGAGCCCTTCTTTCTGGAACTGTGCGACCTGATCTTGTGTGAGAAGTGCCATTTTCTTTAACCCAGCTGTTGCGTTGTTGCTGGGAAGAAGAAGAAGTTCTCCATTGGGGGCGATTTTTCGGTAATAGCAAAACTGTTTTGTTATCAACTCATTCGTTGACAACAAAAAAACATTAAGAGGTTAAAGCATTTTCTACACAATGAGTTGCCTTAGGGTTCTGAACAAATAAGCACAGTGAGAGCTTCTAACTTTCGAAGCGGCCATGTGCTACTTGGTTGATAGACCATGCTGCATTTTGTTCAAGGTGTGGACGTACCACTTCAAACTCCGGGTAACTGAGATTAGTCTCTGATGAAAAGCATTGAAGAGAAAGGAAGGTAGAGAAAGAACCGGTAGTTCACATTCACACAGCTCTCCATTTCAATGGACGACACCACCTGCCAGCTGCTCCGCTTTGTTGCACGCTCTTTCTACGGGAAGCCACATGTGCTGGTGATGGATGCAATTCTTTTGCACTCTGTTTTGTCAGAGGATGATTTGTCATATCTCCTGGGCATCCAGAAGAAGGAGTTGCGCTCCTTGTGCAACAAGCTGGTGGAGGATAGACTGCTAACTAGTCACACGCAGAGAGAAGACCAGTTGAATCAATTCCGTGCGATACAGCGTGTCTATTACTTCATCCATTACACTGAGGCGATTGACTCTATAAAGTGGAAAGTCCACTCACTGGCTGAGTTTATTAAGAAGGACCTGAGTGCAGATGCCAACCCACAAGGGTTTATATGTCCAGTATGTAAGACCAAGTATTCACAGCTTGATGCAATGAGTCTGATGTCCTTCGAAAAGGATGCGTTCTTGTGTAGCTTGTGTGGGGTTGAATTGATTGAAGACGATTCTGGTGCAGTGGCGAGGGAGAACCAGATCAAATATTCCAAGCTAATGAGACAGCTAGAGCCAGTGATTGGATATTTGAAGATAATAGACGAGACATCCATACCTGAGAACAACTTTGAGACAAGTCTTGCGAAGATCATCCCTGTTCAAGCCACTTCAACAGCAAGCTACACTGTCAGCAACATTGGCAAGGGTAAAAAGATGTTTGACAGAAACTCCTACCTCAACAACCAGAACTCAATCAATGCCGGATCAAAGAGTCAAGCCACACTGCATGTTAGTATCACCACTAACGACGAGAATTCCGCAAGGGAGAAGAGAGCCGTTGAACTGGAGGAGAAGAGAAAACAAAATGCATTGCCTGAGTGGCACGAGGAGAGTACAATTGGTAAGGCTCTTGGTAGACTCGATGAAGATGAGATGGATGATCAAGGCGTGATCAAGACTGAAGATGAAACGACGCAGAGCACTGATGTCAAGACCGAGGACATCAAGACTGACACTAGTATCAATGTCAAGGATGAAACGATTGACACTGTTGCAACTGCCCAACCATCACTTAATGAGGATAAGGAGGCGCAGGATGCACTAGCTGCGTATTATAAACAGGTACAACAGAGAGCCCAGAAAGAGGCTGAAGAAGAGGCTGAAGAGGACGAGGAACAAGATGATCAAGAAGAGGATGAGTTTGAAGATGTGGAGCTCGAAGATGTCGATTTCGGGGAATTTGCCTAGAATTTGTTTGTCTCATAGAATCTGAATATTACGAGGTGCTATGGGTCTGTTCAGGAACATTTTTATTCCTTATATGTATACTGTCTTGGAAAAAATGATCAGTGGTTGCCTTCTTCAGAAGTGTAGTCCTACTGCAAATCGCGATTATATTAAGCATGTACTCCAATGGAAACAGATTACCTTCCTCTTAAGGAAGAAGAATAGAACTTGCGCTCAGCTTCCTTGATTCGTGCCGATTAAGTCTACACTCACTTTCATCTCCAGTAAATACTCAATTATCATATATTGAAAGAGATAGCATAATTATGGCCGAATGAGTAAGGTATAAAATCGGGCGAAGGTTCGGAGTAGTGCTTGAAACATCCCAACTCTCTCTGGCACATTGACGGAACCTCTTTATGAGGGAATCCCCAAGTGTCTGTCTCAAAGCTTATAGAAATGTGATAACTGCACAATCGATTGGAAGCAGCACCCACTGATATGGTTATTAATAATTAGTACGTACATTTTGAGATATTTTGTTCCTAGCTGAGTAAAAACGTTCATCTTTGTTTACCCATCTGCGATAGAGTATCCATCAAACTTTGAATACTTGTAGTTTGAGATCCCTGGTTACCTTGTGGTGATGCACCATAGTACTGCTGCTGTTGCGCTGAAGGCGGTATAGGTTGTTGTTGTTGGTATGCAGCACCACCATACCCACTCTGCTGAGGAAGTACACTTTGGGCCTGGCCTTGAACCTTGTTTAGAATGGAAGCCAAGGCATTTTGCTGGAATGGTTGTGGTGCTGGTTGTTGATTATACACTGGTTGTTGGTATTGCTGAGGTTGTTGCTGAGGTTGTTGCTGAGTCTGCGTAAGCGCCAAAAGTGCCTGTAATTGATCTGGTGGAAGTTTGGATAGCTCAGCCGCCAAGTTAGTTGCTTGTGGCACAGGTGGTGACGGCTGATAAGGGTTGAACGATGGTTGATTGTAGGATGGCTGATTGTATGAAGGCTGGCTAATTGGTGGCTGGCTTGAATTTGGAGAGCGAAAATTGGTCTTTTCCCTGACAATCAACTGGGCAGCTTCATTGAAACTGATGGAGTTGTATTCATCAAATCTGATGCCTCCATCCGGTGTCTTTTGATAGATCGAACAATCAACGGTTCTGTTTTTGTTCACAAGAACTACGCCAATGACACCAGAGTATGCTGCATCTTTCACCATAGTATCGAGATGCTGGCCAGGTCTTAAATAGTCCATCTGGGTTTTGATACCTTGGGCTTCAAAACCTCTGGCAGTGTCCCTGGCATAACCCGGGTCTGCAGTCTGCTTGACAAAGATCTGGCACTCAGTTGCCTGTCTTCTCTTGTGACCTCCGCTACTGGAGCTATTGTTCCCGCTACCACCATATCTTGAAGAGCTTGGCTGTGAGGAATAACCATCATCTCGACCTCTCTTTCTGCTCTCAAAGAATTCATTGGCACGGTGAGTAGAAGCACCCCTGGTAGATCCCTTAGCAACTTCCAACACCAAGTCCTTACCGTACAATGGAACACTATACTCGCGATCAATAGCTTTCTGAACTGATTCAGGATTCTCGTATTGCAAGAAGGCATATGAGTTCTTTAGTGAAATCTGCTGGAGTTTGCCATACGCATTGAAAATTCTAAAGACTTTATCCTTGGTGAAGTTCTGTGGTAAGTTACCAACAAATAATCTAGAGAGTGGTTTGAAAGGGTATCTTGAGTGGTAAATCGATTCACTCTCGAGGTATTCGTTATAAGCCTTGGTCTCTTCAGGAGTCATAGGCAATTCAATGTTTGGTCTATGGGCGCCGAGCTCACTAGGTAAACCTAGTCCACCCTGGCGTCCTTGGTTGAAGTTAAAAGTTTCACGTTGAGAACGAGTTAACGACTGCGAAATTTCGGTTTGAGATTGGCTGACTGGAGACGATGAGGCAGAAGCTTGTTGAAGCTTGGAGAATTCCTCAATCACTTTTTTCTGTTGTTCAGCAGGTGAAAGCGCGAGAAAGGTTGGGTCAGAGAAGAGCTTCTGTGTAAGTTCTGCAGTAATATTCTGATCAATGCTTGGGGGAGGAGAGGTAGAAGAGGAAGAAGGAGCTGTAGAAACTGTTGTAGGAGGATCTGTAGAGACATGAGCAGGAATAGAGACGTTAGCACTTACAGGCTTTGCCTCCTCTTCATCCTTAACTGGTTCTTCGAAAGCAGAGGTTGGGTCGTATTCATCTTCATCATCATCGTTAGCATCCGCATTTGCATCTGCATCTGCATCTGTGAGAGGGGCCGATGATGCTGTTGCTGTTGCTGTTGCTGGTGCCAGGGTTGGCAGACCAGAAGGCATTACAGCCCTGCGCGGGTCAACAGGGACGATAGGTTCAAATGGAGGACCAGCTGGGTCGTACTCTTCCTCATCATCATTGTTATCCTGTACTGGAGGTGGTGGTGGAAGAGGAGGCGTTGAAGTGGATGCTGCCGATATAGAAGTTTCGTCTGGGTGTCCAGTGTCAGATTCCAGAGGGATATCAAACACTTCAGGGGTGTTTTCTGACAAACTTTCTGCGGTCTGTTCGTTAGTAGCCATAGTTCGCTTTTTGATAGCAGTGAAGGTGGTCGATTGAGAAGAATTGTGAAGGAGTTTTCGTTTTTGCTGGCCACAGAAAAAAAAACCAATAAGTTCCGACTTTTCAACAACAATACTTTCCCGTAATTGCAACTTTAATAGGATGCGATAAATCCTAGTTTTCCAAACAAATATCTACTCATGCATCGATATAAACTCGTGGCTATTTGTTTATACCGAGCTGACTATATATAGAGCTCAGTATGATACATAAGGCCGTCAAGCTGGTATTTATCAGTTAGCATTGCGTCCTTGATGCTCCCTTTAGAGCTTTTGATTTTGTGTCACGGACTCAACTGGATGAATCCAACGAATTGGACAACCTGTTCCAATCCCTAGAGATGCTTTGCAACACAAACAAAACGGAAATAGAACAGCGATTTTCTGCAATTTTGAACACCAATCCTAACAAAATTACAGTTTTACATATTTTGATTCACGAATCACAATGAATTGACAGTTTCATTGGGTATGCTTGCAATATTTCTATATCGCCATGGCCCTGATTCCTGATGTCCGGCTAGGCTGCAGTTTTCCTTTCTCAACGTCCTCAAAATGAAGTTCTTCTTCGCTCCATTGGTACAACACAGCATAAGACAACAGCACAAACAGTAAAGTGACAAAAGTAACTAAGCTCAAAGAAAATCCAGCCCATCCCATCCGAAAGACACCAGAACTGTGCTTCAGAGCTGTGACACCCCAGTCATCAAAATTTCCAGTCACAGTTTTGTAGACTGATCCATATGCATTTCTGATACTTGTAAGACCAATAGACAAGGCAACCCACTGAGCCAATGAAGTCATCAAAGCGGAAACACCCACCAAGTAGGAGGCAAGCGAACAAGGTATCCAACTTTCAGTGATGAGAAGGGCCATCATCAAACCTGTTTCAATCACCGCGAGAATAAATCCACCCAAGAGTCCATTAAACCCACGCTTGACCAAACCTGCACTGAGTCTGAAAGAAGTGACCCTGATCACTGAATCATCTGTGTCAGTTCCAGCCGAAGAGTTGCTCTGGATCAAGGCATTCAGATTAGGAGCGAACGCAGTTGTAGGCAACGAGCATTCGTACTCAACCCATTGGTCTTTCTCATCGTACCACCCACTGCATTGCCCCCATAGCCCAAATCTGTAAACTGGGAGAACACTTGGATCCTCACCCGCCACAATTCTACCAGCAGCTGTAATCACATGTATGGAGGACCAGTTCGCCTCGCTGAAGTTAAGTTCTAGAAGGGAGTTATTGCTTGTTTTGGATGGAGAGTCGAAGAGTACAGTTGCATTTAGAGCCAAGGTGATGACACTCAAAGCAAACGCAAACATTAAGGCAACAAGGGCATATATGTTCGGCATTTTGGACTCCTGATCAGCTAGCACCTAGTGCATTATGGAAGATGTAGAGGCGGGAAGGATCTGTGAATATTTTTGTCTTAGATGCGTTGTCCCAAGACTTGTATGTGTAAGGGTGCTGTACTCTAGAAGTGAGACACAATGGGGATCTGCAAAATACATCACGACTCGATACTGCGAGGAAACCGTGAAACTTAAACACTTCTCAGCCAGTTAGAGACAAATTGTGCTTTCCTAAAACTACAGAGGGCTGACAGAACCTATCTTTTGTACAAGTCGTGGTTCTAGATCGGCAATCCAGTGTTTATTTTTTCAGGAATCTCATGTCTCACTAGTTTTTTTTTACCCGGCATGAACTCCAAGCGCAACACAAACAGAATGAAAAATGCCAATCTTTCAAACAGAAATTAGGGAGGCCGTCAAATCATGCAAATGATGAGTAGGTGTACTTAAACTGTAAGTGAACTATATTCTGATGGTTCGTCAATTTCCTCAGCCTGCTGGGGATGAATGTAGTCAAAGTAAACGCTCATCAGTAGCAATAGTCCTTGGCAGGTGGCTGCAGTGAAGTATGGTAACCAACTGCTCCAATGTGCCCCAGGCTTCAGCATCAAAGTCGCAGTCCAGATGTACCCACCAGGAGTTTGAATACACATCATTAATATTGACAACACCCCGGATCTTTTAAGTCTGTATGTGGTGTACAACTGTGGAAGATACTGTATCACCGTGAGAGTCGTGGAAAATACACCTAGGAACTTGGCATACATGAGGATCCAAGTAGTTGAGAAGGAAAAGTAAGCCAATGTCAATGTCAGACAGATGAAGGCTGCCACTCCGAGGATGTCATTCCATGTTCGCTTGATGGCATTGTACTCTGCTAGTGGCTCATCCGCGCCAGGAGAGGTAAACTTCACACAGAACCACGCAATCATTAAAGTGCAGAACGACTGAAGACCAACCTGGAGTAGGGACACCTGAGAGTTCACGCATTCAAATGCAGACAATTCAGAGCAGCACGGGAGTGATAAAAAGGACAAGAGTACCAAGTTAGAAGTTGCACATAGACCAGAAGTGGATATCAGGAGGAGAAACATGGGTGCAAGACCAATTGATGTGTGTGTTTTGGCAATGTTGGAGTACTGAGGGATGTATGACAGCACGATTCCAGCAGCAATGGTGAGGGATAGGACAAAAGTTGAGGTGGACGGATCTCTGTAGACATCACACTGACTACTTTCAATAGAAAGCATGATGCCAGATACAATTTTTGATCGTCTTGAATGGGGAGGCGTCTTCTTCTCTTCAAGTGTGAAGGGGCTTATCTATCACAAAACCATCTGTCGTTATTTTAAAACCGAGGGCTGTCGGAAATAGAGGGAAGAGAAAGATGGATTACATAAGGAATTACTTTTTTTTTTTCAATGCCCGAAAATCTTCCAATTTTTATATTTGCGGCAAGCTGATTGGCTAGAATCTCTCAAAAGACCATCAAACCAGCATGACAAAATCATATAAAACAGTGAATATGTGCAGAGTCGTCTATCCAATATGTGTGGGGTGGTGTTCATAACGTCGTTAAAAAGTGCATTACGCGCAATGCGTTGCTGTTAGAGCTGTTGTTTCTTCTTTTGTTGGTAGGCCTTTTCATCCTCATTGTTGATACTGTGGGCAGGACATGGCATCACCGCAACAGAGATGAAGCACACGGCAAAGGTAGTGTAGAAAAGTTGATTGGTGAACTTGGCTCTAAGACTCGCTCTCATCATTTCCGGAGTATTTGGGTTTATGTGAATGTGAACGGGGATGAACAACTGCTTTGTTGACGATTTTAAATAAAAGTAAGTAGAGCGAGAAGCTGATTGATTTTCTTTGGACACATGGGGATGAGTTTCGACGTGGCCAAACCAAAAACAGGGTTTTTTCACGTGTAAGATCACGTGGACAATATGTCTGTGTCACTTTAGGACCCTGCCTGTATTGAGCCTATATGGACTTAGTAACATTGGTTCATAACACTATAGCTGCAACAAAGAGGATTATTTGAAAGTTGAATCTCGGCACCAAATATTTATTCTATAGTTCATCTGATAACATTTAGAAAAACAGCTGGTATTGTTCTGGTATCTTGGTTTTCTCAATAGCACTTACTTGTTCGGAGCAGAGCAAGCTCCTGTCTGGAATGAAGCATAGATGGTGCTTATATATCCAATTATATATCCTAATAAAACCCTTCAAATTTGCTGCTAATAGCCGTCACTTAACAGAGAAACGATTTTTAAACCTGGTCCTGTATTCGAACTACACATTGCAATCCACCCACCCTCTTTTGTCTCTTTCTTAGTAGCAGAATAGGTAGCGCAGTAGAATTGAATATTCACGAGATATAACTTAGATTCCTCGGGGATTCTCATTCAGTAGCTAAACATTCCTCAGTTTAGCTTTCCGACAGGCCTAAAATGTTGCAAATCCTCGCGACTGTTGGTAAGTGAGAACATATTCTGAATTTTATACCACCTCGTTCTCAAATCACCAAACAACTCAATTTGAAAGGGTCTGCAATATAGGATCCCAAAATGGGATGAGAACCTATTCTGTTTAAAAAATAGAGGTAAGATATATGTATTGTTTTCTTTCGAAAGATCATATCTTTTGCTTCAACAGCTACACCTGAATTGACCTCGCCTTTATCAGTAGTTGTACAATGACCAGGAACCTCACCCATCCAAACAAAGAAGAAGAAGGAGAAGAAGTGTACTCTTCACCCTCTTCATTAGAGCAGAGTGGCGCCTCGAATTTATCGCCAAATGATTCCTCTTCGCCTAAATCCAAGACTGATAGCAGCTCAAACTCTGATGGCTCAAAGAGGTCATTGTTCTCTAAGGCGATGGTGCGTTACATGCCAAAGAATTCCACCACTAAAGCCAATAGCACATATAGCTTTTGTGAAGAATCATCAAAAAGTAAGTCGCTAAGTGAACAGAGAGCTGACAGAAACACAATTCTGGAGCTTTATGACGGACAATCCAAAGTGTATGACCATGAACAATATGGGCGTCAACTCAGTGATGATGATATCTCTCTGCTTCAACCTGACCATGACATGAAGTTTTATCGCAAAAATATCGATATCACTGAGGAGAGGACTGCAAAACTAGATTTGGTGATTAAGAATCAACACCGAAGTGGAAGCGATTCACCTTCTCCTGAGGCCTCTGATCTTGTTCCCATAAATAATGGAGACCACGACATTGAAAAGAATTTCGATTCCCAACATGAGCCTACTTCTGAACTCTTTGTTGGAACCTCCCAGGTATACTCCAAGGGATTTTTTGACAGAACCAAGATCCCACTCAAGCTGCGTATACAGCAACGTAAAGACCAAATGAAAGAGTTGTGGAAGGACCACAGATGGAAGAATTGGATGCTGCTTATGCTTATGATACTTGCAATAGTCAGTATCTGTTTTTTTATTCCATTATCAATTAAGTATATTCATTCTAAGGAGCCAGTTGTTGAGTTTGTTTATGAACGACTGAGCGACTATGTTTATCCACAACTAAGCGCCATTAGAACATCATTAATTGATCCTGACACTCCACCCCATGCACACTCGAGGGTGTCCAAAGATGGAGAACTATGGCCATTAGTGTTTTCAGATGAATTCAATGCCATTGGTCGTAGTTTCTATCCCAACATGGATCAATTCTGGGAAGGTGTCGATCTCAACTACGCAGCAACCAATGACTTGGAATGGTACGACCCTGATGCGCTATCAACGAATAATGGAACGCTTAACATTCGAATGGATGCCATTAAGCAGCATGATCTTTTTTACCGCTCAGGAATGCTACAAAGTTGGAACAAGTTATGCCTGACTGGAGGAATGCTCGAGATTAGTGCAAAGCTTCCCGGTTCAGCATACAC
Organism: Barnettozyma sucrosica; assembly: GCA_030558145.1. Lineage (NCBI taxonomy): Eukaryota > Fungi > Ascomycota > Saccharomycetes > Phaffomycetales > Phaffomycetaceae > Barnettozyma > Barnettozyma sucrosica. Next base: position 481,879 of record JAJMRY010000002.1, read on the forward strand.
TGGTGGCCTTTGGCCTGGTTTGTGGATTCTTGGTAATTTAGCCAGACCTGGCTACACAGCCAGTACTGAAGGTGTATGGCCTTACACCTACAATGAGTGTGACGCTGGTATTACTGCGAACCAGTCATCAGCAGATGGAATGTCGTATTTACCTGGGCAGAAATTGAACAAGTGTACTTGTCAAGACGAAGACCATCCAAATCCAGGAACTGGTCGCGGTGCTCCTGAGATTGATATCTTGGAAGGTGCTCACTCTTCAGAATTGCTCTCTGGTGTGGCATCTCAAACTCTTCAGATTGCTCCCTTTGACGTATGGTACACTCCAGATTATAACTTTGTTGAAGTTCACAACTTTAGTAAAACCTCAATTTCACAGTTCTTGGGGACTCCATTTCAACAGATGCTTTCAACTGAAACTACCATAAATGATCATTGGTTCCAGAATGTGGTAGATCCTCAAATGCCAAATACCACACTTCCAGGAAAGAAGACTTTCTTTCAGAGCTATGGGATAGAGTACCAGTCATTGAAGAAGAACCGAGAGGAAGATTACTGTCGTTTCTTTATTGGTCAGGAGCCTGTCTCCACCATTTATGGAAATTCGCTCCATCCAAACGGCAATGTTGGTTGGAGGGATATGCCGCGGGAGCCAATGTCTATAATTCTCAATCTGGGTATTTCTACTTCATGGTCCATGATTCAATGGCTCAATATTGTGTTTCCTGTTGAGTTCCAGATTGACTATGTTCGTCTATATCAGCCAAACGGTGCTCAGGATGCCTTAACTTGCGATCCAAAGGATTATCCAACGACAGACTACATTGAACAGCACTTGAACGCCTTCACGAACCCAAATCTCACCAACTGGAAGATGGCTGGATACGAGTTTCCAAGAAACAAGTTGACTGGTTGCTAGAAATTTAAGCAACTCATAGGCTTAGGGCCTGTCAATTTATGTGTTTCAATTATTACTGACGATTTTGGTGTACACATGATATGATAGAGAACCAGACAAAACAACGATTGTCAAAGTGTAAATACATGTTTTTGTGATTTACTTAGGAGTGATTGTGTATAAATAGAATAAATAAGTTTTGAATAGTATATAGGTCAAAATAAATAAATAAATAGGGAATAAATAATCAATAAATAGAGAAGCCTTCAAGCAATGGCATATGTTGGATGTTCATCATGAATCTTGTCCCCCTTCTCACCAAAACTGGCAATGCATCTAGACATAGTAACAGATGATCTAGAAATGACATCAGTCATCCAGAAGTTCTCAATAGGGTTCTTTAAGGCCTTGTTCTGGACCTTGGAAGTGTCCAATAGGCTCAACGAGCCAATGCCCAACTTGGCGACTTCGACGGATACTGGTTCAATGACATCTTGGACCAATAGAGCCGGTGAGATCTCTGCTAGTCTCTGTCTCAAAGAGTAGATGTCACCATACTTCAATCCTACTTGCAAGTACTCGCTCAATGCCTTCAAAATCTGCCAGTCTTCTCTAGCAGAACCCGGTGGATTGGTAGCAGCTCTAGTTTGCTGAACACGTCCTTCAGTGTTCACATATGTGGCAGACTTTTCAGTGTAGGCTGAACCAGGCAAAATGACATCTGCAAATGACGCACCAAGGTCTCCATGATGGCCCTGGTAAACAACAAATGCATCACGTGGGATGTCTTGGTTCTTTACTTCATCAGCACCGAGCAAATATATGAACTTTGGCTTCGTTTGCGCAGCAGTCTTGGAGTTGTTGTGGAATCCAACTTCTAAAGCACCAGCACGGGAAGCCTCACGGTGCAGCAAGTTGAATCCATTCCAGGACTCTGTGATGAAGTTGGCACTTGATTTAACAAAAGAGCCAAGCTTTGCATATATGGCAGCAGCATCTGGGGAGTTCACCACACCAGAACCAACAATGATCAGTGGCTTTGAAGCCTTGGATAGCTTCTCACCAACCTCACCGTTGAGAGCAGAAACGAGTGAGTCATAAGTCTCACCGAGATGGTTCAGATCGAAAGTGGACTCGAACTCTTGACCAACGTGGTGAACATCCAAGTCAGAGTCCATCCATCTCCCTCTGATTCTGGCATTCAAGACTGAAGCCTCATGACGCGGGTTTGTACCAACAAGAAGGATTTGATCAGCCTCCTCAATCCCGACAATGGTTGAGTTGAAGATGTAGTTAGACTTGACGTTTGCATTGTATGGGGTTGGTTCATTTTCCCTTAGAACATCATCTGTAGTCAAGTTCTCGGAGCCTAGTGAGTTTACAAGGTCCTTCAAAACGACCAGAGACTCAACATCCGCCAAGGCGCCAGCCACTGCCTTTAATTCACTGCCTTGAGGTTTGATCTTGCTATAAGCAGCGGTAATAGTAGACAGAGCTTCATCCCAAGTAGCGGGTTCAAAGCTGTTACCCACTCTGATCAGAGGTGTGGTCAATCTCTGAGTTTTCAAACCGTCATAGGCAAATCTGGTTTTATCAGAAATCCATTCTTCATTCACATCGTCATTCAGTCTTGGAAGAACACGCATCACCTCGATACCCCTACAGTCAACTCTAATGTTAGAGCCAACTGCATCCAGAACATCAATAGTATCTGTTCTCTTCAACTCCCATGGTCTAGCCTTGAAGGCATATGGCTTGGAAGTAAGAGCACCAACAGGGCACAAGTCGATGATATTACCAGACAACTCAGAGTTGACATTGCGTTCAACATAAGTACCGATTTGCATGTCATTTCCACGGCCAGTGGTGCCAAACTCTGGGGCACCGGCGACATCGTTCAGGAATCTGATACAACGAGTGCAATGAATGCAACGGTTCATTGAGGTTTTGATAAGAGGACCAATTGCCTTGTTCTCTACTGCACGTTTTCCAGAAACGTCGTCGAATCTGCCACGGTCAGAGCCATATCTCAACGATTGCTCTTGCAAATCACACTCACCACCTTGATCGCAAACAGGACAGTCCAGTGGGTGATTCTCAAGTAAGAACTCAGTGATACCTTCTCTTGAGTTTTTAACTTTTTCAGTATTGGTGAACACAACCAAACCTTCTCTAACTGGGAAATGGCAACTGGCAACCAACTTTGGAGCCTTCTCAACTTCGACAAGACACATACGGCAGTTACCAGCAATCGCTAGCTTGTCATGGTAGCAGTAACGAGGAACTGTAACGCCAGCCTTATCACACGCCTGGATTAGGGAAGCGCCATTCTCGATCTTGACTTTAACATTGTCAATGGTGAGTTCGACTTCAGCTCTGAGCGAGGGAAATGTGGTGAAACGACGGGAACACTTCGCAAGATGCGAGGTGGCAGCCCTTCTAACGCTAGAGAGCATTGTAAAGGCAACTTAGGCGGTATTGAAAACGACTTTAAGGCTGTTGAAACCCCTGAACTCCTGGACTTGGGAGAGCGAAGAAAACAAAACGATTTTTGGCCAAACCCCCCCGATTTCGCGAATTTCTGTGGAGAGATTTCTCAAAGGGGAATATATCTATTTTGAGCGATTTCGTTGTTTTTTCCTGAATGAAACCAACAGCAAAAAACCAAAACAAAAAGTTGATACTTTAAGATGAAACTTTGAAGGGTGGCTGGCACACTGTACAGATATGTCTTTTTTCAACTCGATAAGGTCAGTTTTGGTGATTTAGAGCTGTATAAGTTTAATTTACTGACATTTTTCAGATTCGGAAGATCATCCAAGAAGACCAAACAGGCGAAAGAGCAGGCCTCTGTCTACTCATCAAATAACGGATCACAACTTTCATTAAGAAGGTCACATTCACCAGTCAAGCAATCAGGAACATCAAACGCCCTAAAGTTCCAGCAGCAGCATAGACAACAACAGCAACAGCAGCAGCAACAACAACATCCACAACAACAATCACAGCCTCAAGGACAACAACCAATACCATTATTTCTGTCAGAGCCTTTCGTGAAGACAGCTCTAGTTAAGGGATCTTTCAAAACCATTGTTCAGCTACCTAAGTATGTTGACCAGCACGAATGGATTGCCCAGAATATCTTCGAAATGTACAACAACTTGAATCAGTTCTATGGAATAATAGCAGAGTACGTCAAACCAGAACTGTTCCCTACGATGAATGCAGGGCCAAAGACTGATTATCTGTGGGTCGATGCCAATGGAAAGAATATACAGCTGCCCGCCAACCAATACATTGAGTATGTCTTGAGTTGGATCAGCAACAAACTGAATGACCAAACTTTATTCCCTACCAAATCTGGTGTTCCCTTTCCTTTCAATTTCATCAAAGTTGTGAAGAATATTGTTAGACAGATGTTCAGAATCTTTGCTCACATGTACTACAACCACTTTGACAAAATCCTGAACTTGTCACTAGAGGCACATTGGAATTCGTTTTTTGCACACTTCATCTCATTCATCAAGGAGTTTGATCTGATTGAGGAACAGGAGCTGGAGCCTCTTTACTTGCTGATCGAGAATCTACAGGAACAGGGGAAGATAATGTGAATCTAAAGACAATGTCGGATGACAAAGAGAACAAATTAAATGTAATTTCAAATGCATTTATAAACTATATACAGGTAGTTTGTTCCCAATGTTGGCTTATCATTAAAACAAGGGATTCATCCTATCAACCTTTCTTTAAAAACTCATGAAAAAAAGTATTTACTTTCTCTTAAATCTTGAACATCAAACTCACCCTTTGGAGGAATATCAGGAAGCACCAAGGGTGCCAAGATTCTTATTTCACCCTTAGCACCCTTTGGAATCTCAGTACTAACTTGTTCGAGCTCATAGTCAAGTGCAATCGCTTCAGAATCTTTCTTCGCAGCTCTAGGGCCTCTCTTCTTTCCTGATAAAGAGTCCAGTTGCACACCTTCGACAATACTTACGGTAGTAACCAAGGCCTCACCTTTGGCGACCTGGGCAGGATCGTCGGAGCTCAGCAAACTTTGTCTCTCCCTTTCAAGATAGATTTCATCACCAAAGTTGACACGTCTACCAAACTCCTTTGAAAGCTCACTTCTCTTCAAGAGAATTTTCTTTGCGTATTCACTTGACTTTGGGATCTTTACGACACGCAGGAACCCCTTGTATCTTTGGTCAAATTCATTCTTCAAGCTCTCAATTAGATCAACTTCATGTAGCTTGATGAATGCTTCTCTCAACGACTTGTTCATAATGTCGACATCACCGGCATGAGTCCAGTAAGAGTCGTGAACAGATGCAAATTGGATATTGTGCTTGTGGCATGCAAGTGCACTCATCAACATGTGTGTGGCATCTAGGGAATGAATGTAATTTGGTGGGAAGGCAGCCATCTGTTTTCTGGAATCTACTGGGGACATGGCAAATGGATCACTGATGTAAACCGTCTGTAGGTTTGTAGAAATCTGCTTCTTCTTGTCGGCACGGTAGGGTTGAACAATTGGCATGTTCAATGGAGTAGTCCAAATGACAGAAGCCATGTTTGGAGGAGCGTCTGAACTCTTCATCAATTGTTTGGAGTCAAGGTCGATTCTCACAGAAGATGATATCAACTTTGCACAAATAGCCAACCAATCCTGAATCAAATGGGCACCTTCAAACAGCTCCCTGATACATGCAAAAACGTGCTTTGTGAGATAGACACTGTACCTGTATGTGTCCTCACCTGGGAAAATGTCAGCCAGCTGCTTGTCAATCTGGGCAGTGGCACCAACGTAGGTCACACCGTAAACATTCGTCATCACAGTTTGCTTAACAACTTTTCTCTTTATCTTGTCCTTCAAAATATTTGCAGTTTCATCACCTTCTTCCGCAGCTTTTTCAAGTCTCTTGATCACCAGGTTGGCGACATAGGTGTAGACATCTTGAGGCCTCTCGGAAGGAACCAAGTTAACTTGACGAGCACCCTCTACGTCACCACCTAAAGCAGCGTAGTGCTGCAGGCCGTTACAAGTACCGTCTTGGTGGATTGGTTGGTGAGAGATGAATTCTTCTGGGTTTGCGAGTTTCAAGGCTTCACTCAGTTCAAAGATTGTAGCAAGAGCCTGCCATGGCTTGTCTGCACTGGTCCACCACTCCTGATAGGCTAATGGGTCTTCAGCGGTCTTGAAGACTTTGTCAACATTGTCATTGGCGTACTGGATTCTCTCGCTTAAGGGAGCCTTGTCAATACCAAACAGATTAGACAAATGGACCTTCAGCCAATCGAGACCGTCTGGACCCAACTTCTTACCCTTCCAGAAAATCAACAAACCACGAGACAGATCATTACCTAAATGGTTCAGATTCGGAGACAATGGATAAGCACGACCTCTGAAGTCCAGGTTGTGAGGGAAATACATCTTCTCCCCCAAAAATGCTCTCGCAATTTCCAACTTGTAGTTGGAATCACAGCGGATCGATCTGTAATTGTTGAAGTCATTTGTTAGCTTCTCCACTTGCTTCTTCCAGGCAAAGATTGCACTTGGATCAGCATTTCTCGGTGGTTGTTCAGGAAGGACCAATTCGGTAACAACTGGTGGAATGTCCAAGAACTCTTCGCCCTTGTTCCAGAAAACTGACATCACATCAAACACACGTTCGTTCACAGTCCACGCAGTCTCACCAAGAACATTCAAACCATCATACACGTCTTGAAGAGAGTCACTTGAAGCTTTCAGATAAGCCATTTGTTCTGGGGAATCCTTCGTTCTAATTAGAACACCTTGAGAATATAGATAACCACCAGCATTGTATGAAGTCCAAGGTCTTGGCTTAACTAGCATAGGAAGAAGCTGCGGTTGAACTGTACCAACCAGACTTTCGACAGATAGTTGAGATCCGATCGATCTGTGAATCTTCAATACACCAACCTTCACAGAACTCTGGTATTGATAACTGTGGTAAAAAGCTGGTGCCTCACCAGTGACCGCTTCTTTGGTAACTGGGTCAATACCTTCAACTTGAACTTTTGCAACGTGCATTAACATAGAAATTAGCAAAGAGCCAATTTTCACCTTCACATCATGAGGCCAGATAAACTTCCAGTCGGCAAGCTTCTCTGACTTGAAGGTGGACAAGGACTGCGCGTATTTCTTCAAATTGTTGGACTTCTTCAAGTCTCTGAAGATGGAGTTTTCTGACTTCAAAAGCTGTTCAGATCTAAACTCTAATTCAAGAGCGTTTGCGACTGCAACAACTGCTCTAGCGGTTCTCATACCTTCAGTAACACCACCGGTTGAGTTCAATTTCAGTAGCTCAAGAATGGTGATGACAGACATCTTCTTTTCTGACAAAAGACCGAAGAATTGGGCATAGTATAGCCTCTCTTTGTGTTGGGATAGAGCTGTCTTCGATAGTTTTGATGTATCAACTTCTCCAATGTTCTTACACAGTTCTATCTCCTCCTTAATGAGTGGCTTGATATCCTCAGACCACCTCCAAAGGGTAGCGTTTAGCTTCTTCGAGACAGATAAACTCCCCTGGTTCTTCAACTCTTCATAATCATGTTTCCACCTCTCTTGAGCTGCAAGAATGGCTCTGTTTTCAAGTTGCTTCTGTCTATCCTGGTTGAATGCATCCAGCGCTTGTTCAAATGGTTCTTGAAGCTCCTCCGGAAGGGATTTGTAAATCTTGAAGAAGTTGATCTGTCCTTGAGAATCATCAACTGTGCCTTCTTCGGTTAGGAAATTTAGTCTATCGCCAAGCTCAGCGTCCAAATTCTCAATCAGCTTTCTGTTCAAGTGGGGCTTTAGCCCAAGCAAAGTGTGCCTGATAACTTTCATCCCAAATGTATCAACTGCTTTCAAGTCAATAGAGTCCTTTGGGAGCGGTGGAGGTAGTTCATCAATACTCCCGCTGAACTCAAGTTCGTCCTCAACAGTCTCAACGACTTCTGTCACCTCGCTGTCTTTCTCTTCTAGGTGCTCAGTTTTCAGGTAAGCATTGATCAATTCCCTATATGCTCTAGGAACAAGTTGGATGTCGTAGTGATATTTATCGATGAGTGTTCCCAAGTTTTTGACACCCAAAACTTCGAGCTGTCCAAAGATCGATTTCAAATCTCCGTGAAAGCCGTAATCATTTATAAACTTTGTTGGGTCCTTTGATTCATTAAGATATGAGTTGGCTAAGATCGCAATAGTTTTACCATTTGGGGTGATTTTGTACTTGGAATCCCAGGTGGATACAAACTGTTGCAGCTCTGCAGATGTTGCAGACTGTGACCATTTTTGTAGGTATCTGTTCAAATCATCGACAAATTGCAGGTTATCTTCCTTTGACAGCGGTTCTAGAGTGTCTAGAATAGAAAGCGCTCTCTCATATTGCTCTGACTCGAGACAGACTTCTAACAAGGACCAAAGGCGCAGAATCTCAGATGTGTTAGTCTCTCTGAACACTTTATCATAACTGGAGGAGTATGACCCTCTCAAAAGTCTGTCAGTGTTAATTTCTTTGGATCCACGTTTCTGAAGCTCAAGCGCAGCTTCATCAGAGAGCGTATTCAATTCCTTGATGGCATAAGATGGAGTCTTGGAGGTCTTGATGCTATTCAAAGTGGCATTTTGTCTCGTGAGTGAAGTTCTGAACTTTCCTGAAAGGGCGAAGAAAGGTGCTCCTCGCTTTTGGGTAACGTTCCTCAGCATTATCAGTGCTATCAACTTGGACTACCGTACTGAGCACTTCTAACTGATAAGAGACACAGTTCTTTATTTGTTTCCCTTCAAAATACTGAAAAATTTCTGGGAAAAAAAGAAAAAAAAATAAAAAAATATAAGTTTTCCGAAAAGGGGCAGTTGCCTAATGTAGTCTTTTACAGGAATTAGTAGTTCGGATATCTACATCCAGACACCAACAGATCCTCGTTTTGGATTCTCTAAATTTTGATAACAGAGAACCTCCCGCAAAACAGCCACAGCAACAACATTAGTCTATTTATTCAGTGAACGATGTGGTCCTATTTGTTTGGAGGCTCCGCTTCCAAGGACAAGGATGCTCCCAAGAAGGCTATTATAAACCTGAGGGAGCAAATAAACATGCTCACCAAGAAACAGAACCATTTGTACACTCAGATTGACGAACAAGACGCCATTGCACGCAAATTCATTTCCACAGACAAGACTAAAGCAAAGAACGCTCTCAAGCGCAAGAAGATCTATGACAATGAAGCCACTAAGATTTTTTCCCAGATTGATGCCCTAGAGAACCAACTACGCTCAATTGAAAATGCCAATTTGAACCTAGAAACTATGAAGGCTATGAAGCAAGGTGCTAAGGCCATGAAACATATCCATGGTGGAATCACCGTAGACAAGGTTGATGAGACTATGGATGAGATCAGGGAACAAGCTGAACTGGGTGAGGAGATCAGCGAAGCTATATCTAGAGCATACCCAGTAGATGGCATTGATGAGGATGAGTTGGAGGAGGAGCTTGAGGCTATGCAACAGGAAGAAGTTGAAGAGAAACTGTTACATAGCGGCGCTAAGACTAGTCAGGTTGAACTACCTGACGCTCCAAATACCAGCATCAGAGAGGACCGGAAGGCTGTAGCAACAGAGGAGGAGGATGAAGATGAGCGCGCATTGAAGGAGCTCCAAGCTGAAATGGGCCTATGATGACACGAGCACGTAATGGGCGGAGCTCTGGGATGAATAATAGCTGCAATGTTTACGAATTTGATTATTAGTCATTAACTATTGCTTTGTGTGCATATGTATTTACATCTAATTCACCATGATCCATAATAGGAAAAATACAAGCAAAACACCAAAAACCTTCAGGAAGAGCCATCTGTTGTTACTGATGTTATTGAAGTATTTCAGCAATTCTCTTTGAGCCCCCTGAATGTTCAAGTCAATGTCTTCCACATTTTGGTCAATTCTTTGAACCACTTCACTCTGCTCATTCACCATTACAGCCAATTGCTGGAAAAGGTTACCTACTTCATTGATAGTAGACTCAATAGTTTCCACAGCCATGTTACGCTCCTGAAGATATTGAGATGATTGTTCCTCCAGTAATTGCAGTTGTTGGTCTTGTGGTAGAGCCAACAGGGCCGATCCTTCGGCTGTTGACTCATCAAACATAAACGGGTTATCAGAAATAGTTTGGCCAGGTCTATGTTGTGCTATGTTATTCTGCTGCTGCGAAAGCTGTATTGATGACACAAATCTCTCCTTTCTTGACTTGTTCTCCAGTTCTATCTTTTGTCTAGTTTCCAACACCTGCTTGAAGTTACCACTGACGTTCTTCATTTTGGTATTCAATAGCTGAACCACATTCTTTGAGTTGCTTTTGAGTTCCTCATTCTTCGCCTCATTACCGGTCTTCATATAATCTTGCAAATTCTTCAAGTTCTTCTCAACTTTGACAATGTCCTGCTTAATGAGAACAGTCAACTGTTGAATCTCACCACTAGTATTATCAAAGACAGAAGTCTTCTTTGCTAAGAGCGCAAGTTTCCCCAGCATTTCTGATGTATGAGATATATCTTTCGCAATCTTAGACGCTCTCAACTGAAACTCAGACTTTTTGATTGATGCTGCCTGTGTCTGTACTTGTGTCGGTTGGTATCTGTTCCCATGGGGTGTGTGTTTGTTAGCAGATGTCACACAACTTCGAAACTGCTGCGTGCGGTCTCTGATGTCCTTCTGCGTTGCATTCATCGCTAACAAACTGTGTACTGTAAGACCGGTCTCCTGTAAAACAATAATCAATAGGTGTTGTTGGGCTTCAAAACAAGTGTCCTGTTTATCGAAATCGAATTCCGGTTTCAGATGTTTTAGATGGTCACATGATCATTGCAAGAAGTTCCTGAAAAGAGTGATCTCGTAATATCTTTAACCCTGTATCATGTTGGAGAGTGGCGATTCCGCAGTTCATATTACTACGAAAGTGATCCTTCTCTATTGTCTGAAAGTTGTTTAGCCAGCCTTCAGAATTAAGAAAGTATCCTGCCAAGTTGTTCTTGCCCTTGTCCTTTCCAATTCAGCTTGTCTCTCCTCTACATACAATACCGGTACCAAGACCGACCAGCATAATCACCTCATCGTACCCTCGGAAGTTCAATCTCTAAAAATTTTTCTGAGAAGGACAACAAGTTTTGAGACTCTCTTACCAACAAGTCGCAAGAGGTCAGTAAAGATGTCCAAGAGATCTGCTACTGACTCAGAAGAGGTCAGAAACACTGCAGCAAAAGCAAATGCAGGTGATGTACCTGGATCTAACAACTCAATGGAGATTGATACCCCAATGGGGCAACATGAAATGGGTGAGTTTGAAGACCAGTACAGTGATGAGTATGAGAGTGAGGATGACATTGTTGAAGTCGACTCCAGTGGTGAAGGAAATGAGGATGATGAGGAAATGGAAACTGAAGATGTTGAAGAGATTATCAAAAAGGATGAGGCTCAGGAAGCTGGTGAGTCCAACATTTACCTGCCACATAAGTCCAAGCCATTGGGGCCAGATGAAGTGTTGGAAGCGGATCCTTCTGTCTACGAAATGCTGCATAATGTGAACCTGCCATGGCCTTGCTTGACACTTGATGTTCTGCCGGACCACTTGGGTGATGAGAGAAGAACGTATCCTGGGTCTCTGTATGTTGCTACTGCAACCCAAGCAGAAAAGAAGAAAGACAATGAGCTTTTGGTACTCAAGCTCAGTCAACTGGCCAAGACACTCGTGAAGGATGATGAAGAGGACGATGACGAAGAAAACGAAGATGATGATGAGTTTGAAGGTGATCCAGTCATGGAATCTGAATCGATTTCTCTTCGTGACACCACAAACAGACTTAGAATCTCCCCACATGCAGCCAATACTGGCGAGTATTTCACAGCCACTTCCAGTGAAAACGGTGAAGTGCTCATTTACGACCTGAGCTCACAATACAAATCATTTGACTCTCCTGGCTACACCATCCCAAAGACTGCGAACAGACCAATCCACACTATTAGAAACCACGGTAACGTTGAAGGTTACGGTCTAGACTGGTCTCCGTTGATCAACACTGGGTCATTGCTTTCTGGTGATTGCTCAGGTAGAGTTTTCCTCACGCATAGAACCTCTTCAAAGTGGGTTACTGACAAGACTCCATTCACTGTGGACAACAACCAATCGATCGAAGATATCCAGTGGTCCAAGGCTGAGCAAACTGTTTTTGCCACAGCTGGTACCGATGGATACATTAGAATCTGGGATACGAGATCTAAGAAGCATAAACCAGCCATCTCCGTTCTTGGTTCAAACACAGACGTCAATGTCATTTCATGGTCAGAGAAGATCAACTATTTGCTTGCAAGCGGTGATGATGATGGTAAATGGGGTATCTGGGATTTGCGTAACTTCAAGCCAAATGCTGAACCTTCTCCAGTTGCTCAATATGATTTCCACAAGAGTGCTATCACTTCGATCAGCTTCAACCCTCTGGACGAGTCCATTATTGCTGTGTCTTCCGAGGATAATACAGTTACTTTGTGGGATTTGTCTGTGGAGGCTGATGACGAAGAGATCAAGCAACAGACTTCAGGTAATAAGGATCTACAAGAGATTCCACCACAATTGCTGTTTGTTCACTGGCAAAAGGATGTGAAAGATGTAAAATGGCACAAGCAGATTCCTGGTGCTCTGGTGAGTACTGGTACTGATGGGTTGAATATCTGGAAGACAATTTCCGTTTAATGAATGGCTAATAGAGGATATGTACATTACATCAATTCTCTGTAGTGAGACCAACGAGAGGATAGGGAAGCGACAAGGTTAATCTGTCGAAACATCCTTGTAATGGCATGAACCAGATTGTAATTTGCATCTTAATCCTTGGGTACTGGGGGATCCAAAGGAGTCTAAACACCATCTTTGGAGGTTTGTGTGCCTGGCAGCGGAATACATACACGCTTATGAGAACAAGGTGAAGTGCTCACAGGGAAAAATGAAGCATACAACCACCTACTATTTGAATCACTTAGAGTTTCTTGTGGGGCTCTAACTCTCTCCTCCAGATGCACTATATCTAATGAAACTTTCAGTTAGTCTGAAGAAGGTTGTAGGGATCAATCCAGTCGTTATTTACTCTCTCAACTTGATACATCCAACACATTCAGAAACCTAATTCTAACTTCTGATACTGCACCAGATCCAAGAAAAGGCCTCAATATTTGACAGTTGATGTGCCAGACTTCAGTTCGCTTATTCCAAAGAGAACCACCAATCTGCGCCAGCCATACTAGTTGAGAATGTCGATAGGAGCTGAGGCGTGTGATTTGTCACCAGAATGCGGAAATCGGGGCTAGTTGAGTGTGATTTTAACGGATCTCAAAGTTCGGCCGTAAGCCACTATCAAGTCAATGATAAACAAAAGGAGAGTTAAAACCTCTCCTTTGGAGCCAATCATGCGTTCTATCTCTGTACAGATTGAATACTCTGTTAGGATCCCACGATCAATATTTTCGGCGGAACAGTTAAGTTAAACCTGGTATTTGTCTGATGTGGAGCATTCATTCAGAGCATTCATTCAGAGATGATCCTGAATCTCTAGGAGGACAGAAGCCAATCAAGAGGCTCCTGACACCCTTCCTCTCAAAGACCGTTCCACCACTTCCATCAGAGACTGAGAGGCAGCCTTTGCCGATCCACTCCAAAAATCCGTTGAATTTATTGTTTTATGTATGGCTCATTCCGATGCTCAACACAGGTTATAAACGTACTCTAGCCCAACAGGACCTATGGATACTTCCCGAAAGAGATACAGTCGATTACAACCACAAAATTCTGAGGAATAACTTGGACTCGCTGTTGGATTCGTCTCCAAAGAGAACATGGGGCAAGTATACGTTAATCAGGGCCATTTTCAAGACCTATAGAATAGAGTTGAGTCTAGCTGTTGTGGTTCTAGTTATCGGAAAGGCTTCCATGGCGCTGACACCGTACCTGTCCCGTTATTTGCTTCAGGCTATCCAGACAAGAGCTGCTTTACCAGAAACCCCAGTGAAGGCAGGGGTGGGTTATGCTATTGGTCTTTCGTTGATGATGATTCTCAATGGTATCCTCAGGAACTACTCTTTCTTTGTAGCAAGACTCGTTGGTGCCAAAGTTAAGTCTTCTTTAAACAAGATGATCTTGTCAAAGGCTTTGATTGCGTCGAGTGAGACAAAGCATAGATTTTCCAATGGCCAAGTCGTCTCCATGATGAATGCGGATTTGGAGAGAATGGGAATGGCAATAGCATACCTTCCGCAGTTGCTGGCTTTCCCAGTCCCGCTAATCATAGGAATTGCCATATTGATTCATAATATTGGGGTTTCCGCCCTGACTGGGGTTGCTGTCATTTTTCTGATGATCTTGGGAATGGGTGCACCTGCTCCTCTCATGATGATCTACAGACAAAGATCAAACTTTCAAGGAGATGAACGGATCAGCCTGACAAGGGAGGTGCTGCTTCACATGAAGATGGTGAAATTTTACACATGGGAGGGCGCTTACCAGAGGATTATTGCCGGTATGAGGTCTAAGGAAGTCACCTTTGTTTTGAAGATTCAGATTGTCATGGCTGGAATCTTCACCTTGGCCATCGCATCACCTAGTCTCGTCTCAATGGTCAGTTTCATTGTCCTGGATAAAATTGGGGATGGTACTCCAGCGACCATTTTTTCCTCATTGGCACTGTTCAATATGTTGTCAAATGCAGTGAATACGTTCCCGATCTGTATTATGCATTTGGTTAGTTGTTTAACTGCTCTAAAGAGATTGACTCAATATTTTGAGGCAAGTGAGATTGATGTTGATTCTAGGGAGAAATACTATGATAGTGAGTTGATCAAGGAGGAGAATAGTATTGCAATCAAGATTATCAATGGAGCCTTTGGATGGGATGTCTTTAGAGAGATTGACGAAGAACCACTTAGATCTGAGCTTGAGGAATACAGTGAAAAAGAGCCATCCGATTCTAAAGAAGAATCCTTTCCAAAGAAAAGGGAACAGGACCCGAGCAGGCCTCTCATTCATGCAATGCTGATAGTTCTTGACTCTGTAAACCTCAAGATACAAAAGGGTGAATTTGTTGTCGTTACTGGATCAATTGGTTCTGGTAAATCTACGCTCCTCCAATCCATCTTTGGAAACACACGAAAAACGTCTGGTGCTATTGCTGTCGATGGATCTATATCACTTACTGCAGAGCCGTGGGTTCAAAACGCCACGGTTAGAGAGAACATTACCTTTGGAGAGCGATATGACCCTGTTAAGTATCAGAATGTGATTTCTGCTTGCTGTCTCCTTGAGGACTTCAACAGCTTCACAGCAGGTGACATGACTGAGATTGGGGAACGTGGTGTGACTTTATCTGGTGGCCAGAAGGCTAGATTGAACCTTGCGAGAGCAGTTTATGCCGACAGGGACATCTTACTTCTTGACGACATATTGAGTGCAGTGGATGCCAAAGTCGGTAAGAAGATTGTCGATGAATGTTTTTTGACACTTCTACATGCTAAGACTAGAGTGCTAGCAACTCATCAGCTCAGTTTAATCCACAAGGCTGACAAGATTGTACTAATTAAGGCCAATGGAGAAGTGCTGTTTGGCACAGAAGAGGAGCTTACTTCGTCCAAGGATGAAGCATTTGTTGATCTAATGAGACATATGCACTCCTCAGAAGAAGAATTAGAGGAGGATATGAAGTCTAGTGATGATACATCAGAGGTCACACAGCCGAGCAAATATCAGACATATTTTGCAGAAAAAGATGGACAGATCATTAAAGAGGAAGAACGGGCCATCGATGCAATTCCACTACATGTTTACAAGAAGTATGTCAATGCTGGAAGTGGTATCTTTGGGACTTTGACAATACCGATTTTGATCACCCTCATTGTTTTTAGTGTCTTCATGTCTCTTTTTACAAATGTGTGGCTGTCATTCTGGGTTGAGATGAAGTGGAAATCTCTCCCACAGGCTGCATACGTTGGCCTGTTTATCCTCTGGACTTTCCTTGCTGTAATATTTGTATGTCTCGAGTTTTCCCTCTTTGGGTACACAATAGTCAATGCGTCCAAGGTGTTGAATATCAAAGCTATGCAGGAGTTAATTCACACTCCCATGTCCTTCATTGAAACTACACCTCTGGGGAGGGTACTGAACAGACTGTCCCGTGATACCACTGTTCTTGACAACGAAATTTCCTTTCCTATGCAGTTGTCAGTTCATTACACAGCCACTGCTATCGGCATCCTTATCCTAGCGGTGATATATGTCCCTTACTTTGCGCTTGCCATTCCTTTTATTCTTGTGGTTTTTGTTTGTCTTACAAGTTACTATCAAGCATCAGCACGTGAAGTGAAACGACTGGAAGCTATCAACAGATCCTTTATGCTGAACAACTCTAATGAAACACTCAATGGTCTTGATACAATCAAAGCTTTTAGCCAAGAGCACCACTTTCTTTTAAAGAATTCGAAGTTTACCGATCTGATGAATGAAGTTTTCTTTGTCGTTATCACGAATCAGAGATGGGTTTCTGTTAACCTGGACACCTTAGCTGCGTTAATTGTGTTAATAGTCACAATGTTTACTGTCTGTGGTGTTTTTAAACTGTCACCCTCCTCATCTGGTCTTTTAGTCTCGTATATGATTGACTTTTCAATGCTTTTGAGTACCATCATGGTGTCATATGCAGAGTTAGAGAATTGTATGAACTCAGTGGAGAGACTGTGCCACTATGCATATGAGCTTCCTAAAGAAGCACCCTATTGCAACCCCGAGACAAAGCCTTCTCATGAATGGCCTACTGAAGGTTCTGTTGAGTTCAAGGAGGTATGTCTGAGATATAGAGAAGGCCTTCCGCTAGTGTTCAACAGATTGTCCTTTAAAGTACCTGGTGGGAGCAAAGTTGGTATCTGTGGAAGAACAGGGGCTGGTAAATCTTCGCTGATGACTGCTCTGTACAGGATAGTGGAGTTGGAAAGTGGTTTAATAGAAATTGATGGAGAGGACATATCCAAGCTGGGTCTGTTTGACTTAAGATCTAACCTCTCCATCATTCCCCAGGACCCTGTGTTGTTCAAGGGTACGGTTAGAAGAAACCTGGATCCATTTGATGAAAGTGATGATGAGGTATTGTGGGACGCTCTGAGAAGGAGTGGAGTGTTTAGTCGTACCGACTATATTTCAGTAAAGCTGCAGGATCGCAGTTGTCAAGAAGAGCTGAACAAGTTCCACTTGGACGCCAAAGTGGCTGAGGGTGGGTCCAACTTCTCCCTGGGCGAGAAGCAGTTGATTGGGCTGGCTAGAGCACTTGTTCGTGATACAAGGGTTCTTATCATGGACGAAGCTACATCTTCGGTGGACTATGAAACTGATGCTTTGATTCAAAGTACGATTCAAAGTGAGTTCAGTCCTTGTACTGTTTTGTGCATTGCACATAGATTGAGAACAATTATTCAGAATGACCAGATTATAGTCTTGGAACATGGTGAAGTGAAGGAAAGTGGTACTCCATTAGAGTTGTTTGATCAATATGGTATCTTTCAGGAGATGTGCAAGGCTTCAGGGATCACTAGAGATAATATCTTGATACAAGAATAGCCTGAAAGCTCAATGACAGGAAACAAACTCACCTGTTGTGAGTTCTCATTTTAGATATTTCTTCATTCATGCCTATTCATATGTACTTATTCGGTACAACTTTGAGCTGTAGAATTTCAGAAAAGAGGGAAGGAAGTCTGAACAATAATGATATTGCAATATGATTAGGGACTGTCTACCGAAGATTGCATATATACTAAATCGTTGGGGCGTGCAAGGCAAGAAGGAACTCATTTCATCGTGAGCAGCTACACATACTAGCACCGATTCTGCGCACCTTAGCTGTTGATAGTAGTTTGTAACTTTTCATTAAAACTGCAAGCTTATCTCATGAATTGATTTGAACTTCTTTTGACAGAAATACTCGTACCTGAATCTGTTTGTTTGGACTGCTCAAACTTGGTTTTCTTGAACGACCCCACCCAACAGAAGCAGTTTTTTTTATATTTTTTTTTTTTATTTTTTTTTCTTGCCTTCACGCAGGTAGAGAGAAAGCGGTGAAGGCAAAGAATTTGAACGAGTTTGTACCTTCCCCTAGCGCTGATCCTCTAAGTGCTCCAAGATGTCCAAAAGACCACTCACAGAAGATGACGATGCAACTGGTTCTGTATCCGATGTATTAAAAAAGCTCAAAACTACTGCCGATTCCTCAAGGCCATCTACTTCAGAGAACAACGCTACTACAGCCAGCACGCCGGACACTCTAAGCACCTCCGAGACTAGCGCAGAGCAGTTACTACATGCCAATGTACCACCTAGTACTACAGAGGATTCAGCAAACTTGCCATTATCTGAAGTGTTAACTCTTGAACATGCAATTACTAACCTCCAATCCGCTATCAAGGTCATCACAACGTCCAACTTTGATCAGGGGAGAATGAAGAAAGTTCTAACCAACGCGGAAGAGAACAACTTACCTCCTCAGGTACTACTGGCTCTGAATAGAAACAAACTGCCGCTTTTTTCTAAGCTCAAGACGTTGCATCAAGAGGGCAAGTTGTCTCTGTTTGATCAAATTGAGAACTATGATGAAGCTAAAGACATTGAATTCCATGACAAGGACATTGTTGCCGGGTTCGGACAAAGGGATTTGAAAGATTCCAGCAAGCAAAGGCTATACGATGATCTAACTATATCTAAAGAGCTTCCACCACCACCAGAGATCAAGAACCCAAGACTTAGAGCTCAGGTGTTCGTTCATAAATCTTTAACGAACATCAAGGGCTGTGACACTTCTAAAGAATCTTTGAATTCTAATAATGAAAGACTGGAGTTCGTTGGAGATTCCATCATCAACAACATCATGACTATGATTGTCGTGAATCAATACCCTCACGCCAATGAAGGTGATTTGTCACAACTGAGAACGAGACTGATCAATAACAATACATTGTTGAAGTGGTCACAGGCATATGGGTTTGATAAAAAATTACAATACCTGGACGATGAATACCTGCTACGTGGTAACCAGAAGATCTTTGCTGATGTCTTTGAGGCCTATGTTGGGGCTTTGATCATGGACGACTCCAACAACTATGTTGTGGTGTATGACTGGCTTAAGAAATTGGCCATACCAGTATTGCTCGATGTCAATGATCATGTCTCCAAAAGAATCAATACTCGAGAAACAGATCAACTCAATCATAATGCTAAGGTAGAGCTGTATTCCCTCATAGGATTCGCCAGGCTGGGTCTGAAGTACCATACCGTGGATCAGAAATTCGAGAAGGATTTTACTCAGTTTTCAGTTGAGGCACGCGTTGCATCTGGCGAGGTTCTGGGTACTGGTATTGGAAAGAATGTGAAGGAAGCTGGTTTGCGGGCGGCGATGAACGTCTTGGAGAAGAAGGATATTATCGAGAAATATAGTCGCATGAGAGCTTCAATTCCTAGAGAAGACTCAACAAAGCCTAGTGAAGTTGATAGTAGAGATAAAGAGGAACACTTGCAACTCAAGAAGGAGAAAAAGATCGAAAACAAGGCAAGAATGGCACATGATTATGACAATAGAGGGAACAGAAACAGTCATGGTCATGATCGTTTCCACAAGGGATATAATTTTGACTCAAGGCTTGGAAACAACGGAAACTTCTCTAAAGCGAATGGCGATAATAAAGGAAGTTGGAGCAGAGATTCCACCGAGCATACTGGCGAGAGAGACAGTGACAAATCCTCTCTGAGTGGTAGAGCCCAGTCGACTGAGTTTAAGGGGCTACCAACACGTCCTAGTGGCTCCAATAGAGGAAGAGGGAGCTCGTCCTTCCGTGGTGCACCAAGAAGGTACAATGACCGCTTCTAATGAATACATGAACTATTTACATTGTTTGAGTTTGCATCTTAAGTAGTAAGCACCCACTAATAGTAAAGGTGGTGTAATCAACCGATTTTGATTGAAGCAAAAACTCTGTCGGGAACAACATCCCTCACGCGCGCAATCGATGGTGCTAAGAGAGAGCACTATGTGCTTGAAGCTCCCAGGTAATCAATTCTCTCGATGGTGGTATCTCAAGTTGTCTGTGAGAAGCACTCCAATGACTGGCAGAATGGATCTTGGAAACCCATAGTTTGAAGTTCAATCAACGAACGACAATGTCACAAGAGCCACGTCCATAAAATGCTGGCGGTGGCGTGTAACTGCGCTCTAAGTATTAACAACTGTTGAGATAAAGAGATAAAGCTCCATAGAAATATATATCGCAGGTTAAAGTCAAAAAGTAAGATAGCAAAAGGCAGCTTCGCTTAATTGAATCCGTCAATATACGATTTCATTACGCAGGACCAAATTACATCCTGCGCGTTCAGTACAGTCTCCGCTGAATAAGCTCACTGGGAAGCTGTTCCTCTCTTTCTCACTTACTTTGTTATCAGAAGCTGTACGGTTTGAAATGACTCACGATTCCGCTCATCCCGGACTTCCAACTCCGTCTTTTTTTCACTGAGATCCAGTCCATATATCCAGATACATCTTCAGAATCACTGTCCACTTGTGCTACACTTCACCAGGGCATACCAAACCAGAGACACCACTTCCTGTTTGATGTCCAACTTGATCAGTGGCAACCCTCTTGCCAAAATTAATCTTCAAACCCCTTCGACAGCTGCCTCCTCTCTCTTCAAGAGAAAGGACTCCTCCACTCAAAGGGCAATCGAACTTGAGGCATTGGAACTCCCACAAGGCTCAACTACTACACTTGACGTTGATGCACATCAGTCACGGCCCCAGATAACACACCTTGCGTCAGAACAAGACCTCCTGTTTAACCCAGACCATGGTGTGGAGTTCCCAGAGGGTGGACTCAAGGCGTACTCAGTCGTTTTTGGGTCATTCATGGGGTTGATCCCATCATTTGGCCTTGTGAACTCCGTGGGTGCGATCGAATCCTACATCTCAGAGAACCAGCTGGCTCAAGTCTCCACGTCAACCATCTCGTGGATTTTCACCATCAATACCTTCGTCACATTTTCTTCAATGATTTTCAGTGGGGCTTTGTTTGACAGAAATGGAAGTTTTGCTCCCTTATTGACTGGTTCAGTGCTCTTCTGCGGTGGTCTTGTCGCAACTGCTAATGCTAACACTACGTGGCAATTTCTGTTGACCCTGGGAATTGTTGGCCTGGGGAACGGGATTTGCATCTCGCCGCTGTGTGGTGTTGTTAGTCATTATTTCAATAAGAAAAGAGCCACTGCGATCTCCTTGGCGACTGCTGGGGGGTCAATTGGTGGTATTGTTTTCCCATTGATGTTGAGAGGGCTATACCCTTCGGTTGGGTTTGTCTGGGCCTTGAGAATTGTGGCTGCTTTCAGTGCGTTTTGTATGGGTTGTGCTCTACTGACCGCCAAAGAACGCTTCAAAGGTGACAAGAAGAAGATTTCAACTACAAAAGAATTCTTTGAGGTCTATTTGTTTGATCTGTTTGACTACAGGGCTCTACTGGAACCACGATTCCTCTTCTGCTCAATAGGAGTAGCATTCTCAGAGTGTGCTCTTATTGTTGCATCCATTTATTATCCATCCTATATCATCAAGAAAGGGTTTGGGCAACACGCAGCATATCTTATGATCACCGTCATAAACACCACTGGTATCCCGGGCCGCTATATTCCCGGACTGCTAGCTGACAAGTACATTGGCCGCTTCAACATTGCAATCTCCACCGTGTTCTTATGCACCGTGTTCATCTTTGCACTGTGGCTGCCGTTTGGCTCTCACTTGAATGTACTATATGCCTTCTCTGCTATTTATGGATTCTTCTCAGGATCTATTTTGACCTTGCCACCGGTGCTATGTGGGCAGATTTCAAGAACAGAGCAGTTTGGTAAGAGATATAGTACGATGTATATGTTTGTTTCAGTCTTGTCGCTTGCAGTTGTTCCAGTTGGTGGAGCCATTATCGGAGATGCTAGCGCTGTGAACTACAACCATTTCATTGTGTACGTTGGTATGTTGATGATTACTGGTGCTGTTCTCTATGTTGCTTGCAGATACTGCAGTGTGGGAATGAAGTTATGCAAATATTAATTTTGGAAGAAGGAAGGTAAGGCAACGATGAGCTGATTGAGAAGGTGTGAGTGTACTACTTGAAGTAATTGGGAGGGAACTGCGGTTGATTAGAACCTATCGCACTCACTGTGACCGATTATACGGTAAACCGCAACGTGTCCGCCGCTGGTCATCAATCATCTCAAGAGAAAGAGCTCTTTACCAATCAAACTCTTCCAAGCAGTTAAAATATGGATACTGTCTCTTAAAAAATTACATTTATAAGAATTTGCGTAGTTGAATCATGGGCTGAGGCAAAAGAACATAACGAAGAGAGGAAAGACTCATTTTAGTACTGCTAAGCTGTAAAAATCTTGAATACATCCTGACAGTTGATGCCGAAGGATTGAAATCATTTTGATTTCAACACACCTTCTCGGAAGGGCCATCACTTCCCTTTAAAAACATAATCCAGCTTCTCATGTAAACAACAACCGTAGTCATATCTAAGAAATATCTCTCCATTCAACAAGCTTTGCATACAACAGCATGCATCTAAGAATTCACCTCCACCTCATGCTCCACTCGTTCAACAACCCCACTTCCTTCCAGTAAATTCACCAACTTTTCATTAGCAACAAACCCCAAAACTTTTCCACCTTGATAATTTTCGACATTATAAACGTCTCCATTCTTAATTCTTGTCAGTCTCTCGATCTGAAGATACCCAATCGGAATATTAGAGGAATGGATCTGCTGAACACCATTCTTCGTCAATACATTCGGTGCACAGAACAGCATGATGCTATCCATTGAGTTCGTATGCGTGAACTCAGCATGGAATATCCCTGGTAGTTCCCTGATCTCCTTCGCTGTGATTTTCGTAGAGTAATTCTTACACTGTACCAAAACATTCAAATTGCGATCTCCAGAGGAGCGTAGGTCCCAAGTACCAGAAAGGTCTATCCCGTTATCATTTGTCCCTCCAACATGTGAGAGTTTGATTCCTTGTAGAAGTGCTGTGAGTGAAGCGAGTGATGTCAGCTCATATGATGTGCCGTTGAAGACTGTGCTGTTGGTTTTGAGCTGCTTAAGGCGTGCATATTGGAAGTATTGTGTAGTGGAGAGGAAGGGATGAGTCCTTAAACCACGTGTGAAGGTCCTCACTATGGGCAGAAGCATTGTGTGTTGATGTGTCTGTGTGTCGCAAAGAAAGAAAGACGCGTTTGATAGAATGACGCGTTGAATCTGACCAGAAAAAAAACATCCATAGAAAAAACATCAACAAAGAACTCTTCAATATTTATGAACCCATGGTAGTACGTGACAACACTAAGAGCATGGCCGAACCACTTCAAACCCCGAGCAAGAAATCTGGGACAGAGGAAGTATCTCCAGAAAATACCAGCGACAGCAACAGTAACAGCAACAACAACAACAACAACAACAACAACAACAACAACAACGGTAACATCGTCACCATTTTTGACGTGGCGACAGAGATCGAGGGTCTTCTTGGTCAGTTAGCAGAGAAGGTGGATGAGAACGATCAGCTAATGGCTAGCAAAGTCGATCGGATCAACAAGAAGCTGGATAAGCTGGAGAAGAAGGTGAAGGACGAGAAATGATGACCTCTTTTCAATAACTCCTAGCACTTAGATTAAGATTAGTGGTTGAAGTCTTATCGAGCATACAGATGAGAGCGGATCGATCTGGTAACGTGGCGGAAGTCTATGTCAATTCCGCGCTATGCTCTAGATGCTCTTGTTCGTGTTTATTCCCATGGCAGCAGTTTCCTGAATCCTCTGGTGGAAGATGGTCCAGCTGGCTGAACATAATCTACAGCGAAAACTATTCGGTTTGAATGATCTAGACATTCATTGCGAGAATAGCTGTGTCTCTGTTATTTTATTCTAGTCGTACACTGTGTAACTCTGCTCTTCGGGCGAAATAAATGGCTCAAGGCGATACTAGAAGGCGGTATTTTTTTGGGACTCAGTATTTGAGTATCCCACGATTGTTCGATACTTCACTTAATGATCACGATCTCGACTAGCCATTCACATGCGTATGGGGTTGGCTTTGTACAATATCTTGTTCCTCTGTGTGTTACCCGGCTTAATATTTTTTCATTTTTATCTCTCTCAGCAGGTCAGGACATTATCATAGTTGTTAGTATCACGGAATATATGGCCAGAAACGTCATTTTCAGCAACACCCAAGAGCGCACGATCCAATGGCACCGAAGAAGTCCAAAAATCAACTGCGAAGAGAGAAGTTGAAGGCCCAGAAGCTTGAGCACCAGGCACATCCCGTGGACCAAATCAAGAAGACAGTCTCCCTATCAAGGTTTCAAGTAGCAAAGAGTGAACTGGCAATAGACCCCAAAGATCCTATACTAGAGCAATTCCAACATGTATTTCAACGATTCCAAGCTCCAACAGACACTACTGAATCCTTGTCCCTAACAGCAGCAGCGGCAGTAGCCGAGATTGTCGTTGAAGACGAACAGGCTGCTGAACGAGCTCCAACTACAACTGCGATGACAAGTCCCAAGAAACACCACCCAACGATCCCACTAACGACTCTCAAATCTATCTCATCGCGCCCAGAGCTTGTAACATGGCAAGATGCAAACGCCCGCGATCCTATCCTCCTAATCACACTCAAATCAACAAAGAATGCTATCCCTATTCCTGCAAACTGGTCCTCAAAGTCAGCGTACCTTGCAAGTGCGTCACATCGTAAAACGACATTCACATTACCTGAAGCAATTGCAGCCACCGGGATAGCTGAGATGCGTGACCCTATGGCGGAGGAGGATAAGTCTCTGAAGGAGAACCAACGTGCCAAAGTGAGGCCCAAGATGGGTGGTTTGGACCTCGATTATCAAAGACTTTATGATGCATTCTTCAAGAATCAGAAGAGACCTAAGTTACTGGCATTGGGAGAAATTTACAGCGAGGACAAGGCCCGTGAAGATGGTGTGCTATCAGATACAGTTAGGTCATTCAGGCCGGGGGTTTTGTCCAAGGAATTGAAGGAAGCGTTAGGGGTTGTTGAAGGAAGTTTTTGGCCCTGGGTGCAGAAGATGAAGGAGATTGGATTACCACCTGCTTATCCTGACTTACTAGTTCCTGGGCTGAATGCTTCATTGGAGGGAGTGAAGGATGTTCTATTAGGAAGAGACGAGGAGTTGGGAGTACAGAGAGAGATGTTTGGAAAACTTGTTGATGGAGAGGACAGTGACATGGATGAGGAGGAAGAGACAGAGCAGTTACATGAAGCAGAAGAAGAGGAAGATGCAGAGGAGGAGCCTATAGTTGTCACAGAGGCAGAACTGTTAGAGTCTATTGCTTCTGGTTTAAAACCACAGCCGGCGTCACGCACTGAAGTTGAGGAGAATTCCGATGAAGAAATTCCACTTCCATCTGAACTTCCCACGACGACCACATCCGATATACCAATGGAGGCTAAACAGTTGTACCAAATCATCAAGGAAAAGCTCGTCAATGATGATGGGTCTCTGTTGGGGGCTACAGGTAAGAGCTATGACCTCGGGAGCAAGAGGTCTGCTCCTGATGTTGATTTTGAGGCTGAAGGTGATGCGAATAAAAGAACAAAAGTTGATGAAGACGATGAAGGCGATGTTTATGAGGAAGATGAGAAGTTCAAGTTTTAGCCAATCCTGTTTCTAACTTGGTGCTCTAGAATTGAAGTTTTGTGTAGAAGTGGATATGAGTTCCTGGCATCGACACTAGCACTGAAACAATGCCCTGTGCTTCTTAAGGAATTGATTTTTGAACCTATCAGCCCTTTAGCAGGAACAGGGTCGCCCTTGACAGCATATGAAATTGACCCTTACAGAGAAGTAAGCCAGAAGATTGAAATAGCCCGAGGAAAATAAGTGCTAGTAAATGCTCACTATTCTCTATTCTTTTCTATAGCTTACATAACAATGATTATTCTCAAATATCTCGTATTTCCGGAACATAGCGCCTCTTCCTCCACAGGCATTGCCAACATTACCATGTTGCCACCTCATGATAGCTTGCCGAATACCAGTCAGCTGCAACTCAAGGAAGTCACATTGTGCTCTACCACAAGCGCACTACCCACAAGGACTTACATCATTCCAGACACACAGGTGCTGAATAAGCTCATCCACATTGACAGTACCCATTGCCGTCCTTACGAAATAATCCCTATTCGTGGCTTTGAGATCTATATCGTTGAACAATGGGCCACTGAGAGACGTTACAGTACTGTTATCACGTCGTACACTGGTGACCCTGAACATGAGATCATGGCGGCGAAGATTGCCCTGCCCAAGGACAAGGGGCGGTGGAGCGATGTTCTCTGCAGTTTCTTTGCTGAGATTGAGAGTTATGGTGGGAAGCCCAAGGAGACAGAACAAGGGACACTTTATATTACTAACCTGGCGAAATTTCCTTCGAACTACAACCTCCTTCCAGTCATTGGAGGGTGTGTTGCTGATATATGGGACTCTTTCAAGGTCAACCTCAACCTAAGGAAGCTTAACTGCGGCGGCCGTTCTGCACTGTTGATGTGCTCTCCTTCAGATGTTGCTGAGGATAAATTTCGTTTGATTTACAAGACCCATCCTAATGTCGATATTGTGTATTCAGTTGTCGAATTAGTGATGCTTGTGCAGATGTGTCTTGTTGACTTCAACCTCCTTGATCCAATCTTAGTCGATGGACTGTTTTGCAAAGAGACCGAGAGAAGTATATCTGAATGGTGGAGCATCTACGGAACAAAGTACCTGGGTACAAACTCACCAAAGGACGGACCAATGAGTGCCACCACCGTGGCTGCCATTTTGGGATTTCTGTTAAGTTGTACTTTCAGACTAGATAACGTTGGTTCTGACCTCCCCAAAGAGCCCTTCAGCTTTTACGCATTCAGTTCTGCTGTGGGTAAATTCCAGAAACAGTACAATTTGAATAAAACACGGCACCTGGACCCACAAACAGTGGATAAACTCTTTAAAGCCACTAGTAAATCTGGAAAGCCTGATTCTGCCCTTAAGAAAGTTGTCAAGTATACAGTTCATGATCTTTCAAGAAGAACAAATTCTTTACAAATGGCTCAAGAGGTGCTCAGTATTGATTTGGACAAGGTGATGAAGTATTTTTGCTGCAGTGCCAGACTACAATACCTATGGTTTGCCAAAGGAAAAATCAAGAATATCGAGAGGTTCAATTACAACCCGGCTTATGCTCAAGAACGTTTCTCCATGTCTACATTCCGCTCAGGAGTTGGTAAGATTAAGAATTTACCAAAAAGACTCCAGGATGACAACTCACTGAGAAAAAAGGACAGAGCAAATGCCAACTCAACCACACTGACTGACACGGACACAGACCACTCAGAGGCAGATGATGAACAACATATGTGCACAGAATTTAATCAAGTCCCCTCTTCGTGCGAAGATGGCCCAGAACATGCCGTTGACTTCCTACAATGTCATTTCGGCTATGATGAGGTCTTCCAACAGTTAGGTAGACGTTTATCTTTCCCATATATTAACTCAGAAGTGGGACACAATCAACTCAACTACAAAAACCATGCCATCACACTCAAATCCTCAATACAGCAGTCCATTGTTTGTAAACGCAGCAAAAGCTTCTCCTTCATCGAGCAGACAATTTTGAAATGGGATCTTACAACTCCCTCACCTGTATACCTTGCTCAGCAGATAAAGGACATGGAAAAGAATGTCCAGGAATCTGAGAACTTGAAACATGTCACTGAGTTCAAACCCTACAGAACAAAGGTACATCAAAAATGCCAACAAACTCAGCGCCTGGCTCGTCAAGCAACACCATTCCTTCATCGCTTTGAACTGCAAAAGCAGGAGGATGAAAGACTCAGAGCCAAAATACAGGACATTAAATCCATTGGGGCCAGACTCGAGTATGAGATTCATGTGTTGCAAAACAAAGTACGTGATGCCGAAGAGGCAGTCGATATGTTTGTGAGGAAAGTTGGAGCCCTGGAAACTTCAGTCAATGAACAACTCTTGCATAAATGTGAAGACGGTTCTGGTGGTGCTAGTCCTTGGGGTAATAGACTATGGAATAATAAGAGGTTCCAGAAGTATTTTGGAGCGTTGGACGGGTTGTCTGTTGTGAATATTTTCAGATCGTATCAGGTTAATGGTGATAAGAAGAGACTATAATGATATTTAAAGGAAGAGCTGTGTGTGTAGTTGCAACTGAATATAAAAACAACTGCTATTTCGATTATGGACAATTTTCAAATGAATGACATATAAAGCTCCATTGGTAGTCGACACTATCTTTAAGAGATATGTCTGAGACTTTGGGATTTTTGGTTAGAGTGAAGCAATCACGACTTTGATATGCGACGTCATTTTTTGGAGTCATTGAATAAGTTGTGTGGTTTCTCAATGGAAGATCGAGGCACTGTTTAAGGCCGAAAGTGTTGTGAGTACGTTAAAGTATCACCGACACTCCGAGACTGTTTTGCAAGCTTTGCTCAGCGAGGTCCTCACCAATGGCCTCATGTAGGTCCTCAACTATTGTCTTCATTGCCTCTATCCTCTGTTCACTGAATTTAACATCCTTTCTAAGTTGCGCCTTGCTCTGCTTCAGAACCTGAAGATGCCTTGTAGCGCTAATTTCCAAATCATCGATGCTCGAACAGTTGAAGTTGAGCTTTACCCAATCAGCCAATGAATTGAGAACCTGTTGGTTGTCACTCAAAACACGCTCCCATTTCCGCCCAATGTACTCCTCCCTCTGAATGTCCATTAGCAGCTGGAGATTCTCATTTTTGATCTTTTCAATACTGGAATCCTCACTTGGCTCCTTGTAATGGTGCATTTTGTCTTCATTTGAGGTGCTACCGCTACCCATTTTGGACTTAGCCTTGTCTTCCAGGTCAATGCCTGCCAAAAAACCAATCTTCTTCAGAAGTTCAGTGATCTTTTGAACTTTGTGATTAGATTGTTCAAGTTCATTGTAGAGATCATTGCTAAGGCTTGATACTGGCTGGAGATGCTCGCTCTTAAAGGACATGTTGGCAATAGCTCCAGGGTCAAAAGAGAGGACACTGTTCTTTGACTACAGGATTCCTTTGTTGTGGTTTCAGGACATCCACACACCATATCCTTATCCGAAAGCTGCGTACCCAACTGTCACATTTTTGTTTAAACCGTTGATATTATGAACAGTTGCCTCGCTTCAAGTTTTTGGGTAAGAATTGAGAAATTCCCAATTCTGACAGCGTAAGATCTTGATATTAGAGAGAGAACTAATTAACTGCTTTAACCCATTCTGGTTCAGGAACCAGACCATACACATTGGTTGGTGGTTCGTATTTTACACTAGGGATCACTTAGAACCCTGAATTTCGAGTAAGTTTAGGAGTTGAATGCTTGGGATGTGTATACTTTTGATAGGCATTGGGCTCTATTTTGTAGAGTTTGGCTGTGAATGTCATCATCAAGGGGTGGAAGAAAGCCTAATTAAAAAAAAAAAAGACTTGGGAAAAGATAGTGGCCTCAGTTCGATTCCCAGGCCGATTCTTCAAATCAAAAGCTATCGCGAATCCTCTACACAAACCGAAGTGATTTCAAATCTAGCACAGTAGACACAAATAAATCTTCACAAGGCACGCAAGATGAGAGTCAACTGGTTATTCTCATTGGTATTTGCGCTACTTCATACACTGGTAGCTGCGACGCCTCAACATACCAATAACTGGGCGGTGTTGGTCTCCACTTCGAGGTTTTGGTTCAATTATAGACACATGGCGAATGTTCTATCCATGTACAGAACGGTAAAGAGGTTGGGGATCCCGGACTCACAGATCATATTAATGCTAAGTGATGATGTCGCATGTAATCCACGAAACTTGTTCCCTGGCTCAGTCTTTAACAATGCGAAGAGGGCCATTGACTTGTACGGCGACAGTATTGAGGTGGACTATAGAGGATATGAAGTGACGGTGGAGAACTTTATCAGATTATTAACAGATCGCTGGGGCCCAGATCATCCGCGTTCCAAGAGGCTTTTAACTGACGAGAACTCGAACATTTTCATTTACATGACTGGCCATGGTGGTAACGAATTTTTGAAGTTTCAAGATGCCGAAGAGATCAGCTCTTGGGATATCGCTGATGCCTTCGAGCAAATGCACGAAAAGAAGCGTTATAAGGAGATTTTCTTCATGGTGGACACTTGCCAGGCCAACACCATGTACTCCCGATTCTACTCCCCAAACATTTTGGCCGTTGGATCCTCCAGATTGGACGAGTCATCTTATTCACACCATAGTGACGTAGAGATTGGCGTTGCTGTCATTGATAGATTCACATATTACAACTTGGAATTCTTGGAGTCAAACATATACAAGAACTCCACCAAGACCCTTCAGGATCTCTTTGACTCTTACAACTTTGACGACATCCATTCACATGCTGGTATTAGAACGGATTTGTATCAGAGAGACCCTAGCGAAGTCTTGATTACTGAGTTCTTTGGGAACGTCCAGAGTGTTGTTTCTGATGGCATAGAGGATGACTTGCTCTACCTTTTGAATCATAAAGAGGAGAAGGATGAAATCTCAGAGATCAAACACATTTCAACTGTGAACAACTCCATTTTAAATGCGTTCGGGTCAAACATTATCGAAATGAAGGATGCTGAACAGAAAGGATCGTATTGGAGACAGTATGGTCCAATTGCTCTTGTTCTAGCTGTTAGTGGTGCCTTTTTGTGGAAATGATACCCTTGTATGTATAATAGAATGTGAATTTCATTTACTTGCTCTCTGCACTACGGGGTTCGATACATAGAACTATATCATGGGTATTGGAGAACAATTCTAGCCCTATGGGTCATTTGTACTAAGCAAAAGATCCATGGAATATCAAAAATCAAAAGGTCAAAAAAAAAAGAGGAGCAACTCATTGTTGTGATGAATGAACCGTATAGAAAACAAAAAGGATAAAAAAACATGAGAAACCAAAACCAAAATGGCTAGAGAGATAAAAGCATAAAAATCCAAAAGCACAAAACT
Organism: Barnettozyma sucrosica; assembly: GCA_030558145.1. Lineage (NCBI taxonomy): Eukaryota > Fungi > Ascomycota > Saccharomycetes > Phaffomycetales > Phaffomycetaceae > Barnettozyma > Barnettozyma sucrosica. The sequence goes on from JAJMRY010000002.1 coordinate 512,978, forward strand.
CAAGACGTCCTTGAATTTCAAGAACCAACTTGACTGGTATCAGGGACCTTCTGCATATTTATCCCTCCTGATCTTGAGACACTATCAGCTGCTTGTCTCAAATCAGTGAACGTGCCCACACGAGACGCAAACTTCTCATACATACCAGTACCTTGAAGATCTTCATCATCCAAATACTCTTCATCACCAACAACCTCAAAATCCTCTTCTGCATACTCATCCAGAAGATTGGATTTGTTGTTAGAATACTGTAGCCAGTTGCCATTCTGAGTAGGGACAGAGTTGGACATAAAGTCTGTCCTAGATGCTGGAACACTGTAGCGTCTACCAAGCTTCTGCTGGTGGTTAAATCCACGGAAATGTCTCTGGTCGTGTACCTTGTTATAGTTGTTGTTGAAGGTGCTCCATGCAGATTTGTTCCATTGGGACTGGAAGTTCTCTCTATGGTGAGGTGGAACGTATGCCTTCTTCCCAGCGGTACTAGATTCATTTGAGTTATCGGAACCACGACGATCACTAATCCCCGAGGCCTGTAACTTATCATTGACTACAAGACCTTCATCGATTTGGATAGGAGCCATCAACGAAGTAACAGACGAAGAAACATCACTAAAATCTTCTAAGTTGAGATGATTCATTAAGTGAGCTGTGTTGTTTAATTGAGTAGAGTCGTCATTGTTAGAGACACCAGACTCTTCCAAAAGAAACATATCATCCTCACCAGTGCTCGAGGAGCTTTCATCCTTATCATCTTCAAACACAGGCATATGTGATAACTGGGACAGTCTTGAGCCCGTAGACACTCCAGTTTGAGCAGCAGGTGATCTCAGGTTTGGAGGAACATACTTCCCAGAACTGGTCGTATGGTGTGAGAACGAATTGAATGATCTTCTTGGACGGTTGAGCTTACCAACCGGAGGCACCAAATGGCCAGCAGATTTTGGAGTAGTTGGTCTTTGGTGAGGTGGGTGGTAGATACCAGATTTTTCAGAGCTCAAATAATTATCTAAGTACTGGGAAGCCGCAGAAGGAGGAGTAAAGTAATCTTTTCGATTGAAAAGCTCCTTTCTAAATTGCTGAAAGTGATCCGTAATGTGTGTGTTTGGAGTTTGAGTCGCGAATATTTTCTCATTATTGACCTTAGAAGAAGGCCCAATATCCATAGGTTTAGCGGCAGGGATAATTTCGTCCTGTATCAACTCCAAGTCATCGTCGATAGTGAAGCTTTGGACATTCAAAAGTTCCTCCTTCATCTTTGATAGATCTCTGTTATCAGGGTCAATGGTCAATGAATATCGCAAGACAGTAAACAGATCCATAGACATGGTGGAGAAGATATCAAATAAGGCCTCTCTGTTACAGGCGAAATAGGAAAACGATTTATCCTTTTCGTTGGCCTTGGTAAAAGGGGATTTCTTGAACACCAAGTTCAACAAACAGATTCCAATTGACCATACATCGCACTTGGCCGCATCATAAACTCTCAAATTGATTTCATCGAACAATTCAGGTGCCATATATCTTTCACTACCTACACCAAAATCATTGCAGTATCTCGATTGGGAGGCTAAGCCCCAGTCTGACAACCTGATAGTGTAGTCATTGGCGATCAATATATTCTCTGGTTTGATGTCCCTATGGTAGATGCTCTTCGAGTGAGCAAACTCAACAGCATCAATCAACTGTAACATAACATTGACAATATCTCTTGTTGAGGAAGGCCCAGCATCAGCATGGATAGCCTCGTACAAGTCACCTCTTGAACAGTACTCCAAAATTATAAAGCTGTTAAAACAGTCAACAAACTCAATGATGTACTTGTGGTGGCCCAAGTTCTCATGAATGGCAATCTCGTGTAATGCCTCTTCGCAAACATCAGAGTCCATTTTTTTGACAGATTTGGAAAAATTTGCGTAATCTTTCTTCTTTGGAGCACCTTCGTCATCCAATTTGAAAATGTACTTCACTGCCACCAACTTTTGCTTGTGGATATCTTTGGCAAGAGACACAATACCATATGCACCTTTGGAAATATCTTCCAACTTCTGGTATCTATAATTCAACAATCCACCTTCCTTATAAATTTCGTATTCTGTAGCCATAGTGGATATTTTTGCGTATCTTGAATGTTTTTGGGTTTGGGAAGGATAGTATAGATTGAACAGAATGCAAGTAACGGGTCAAAAATGATGAACAAAACAATATTAAAGTCAATGAAGAAACAAGCTGTAAAAAACGGGTAAGTATCGATAATACTCAGTTGTAGATGGGGAATTGATGATGTCTTCTGTTAAAAAAATTCCAACTAAACCCTTTGATCATTAACAGGGACAGAGAAACAACAGACAAAATGATGCAATCGATGATGTAATATGAGTCAGTTAGGGGCGAAAGGCAAGTTCAGAAGTCAGGGAGCGACGAAAGCACAGTCAATTCGATCAGAGGGAGCCACAGAAGTGATGAATGGGTCAGGTTTAAAAGTAAGCTTCCACAATAACAACTAAAGATCGAGAGGACAGCTATGTGTTCAGAATGTTCCAACCGAACACAGTCAAGGAAAACCAAGGGGAAAGAGCACTGAAACAAATACCAGTGAATAGTCTCTTAGAGACAGCTGTAGTTAAATACTGGTTGTTTGTAGCACGCAGGGGCCAACGAGCAGGTATGACAACACTTCAAAGAATTTGTTGAATAGCCGCCACTCAATATGGGCACCTTATATAGGGGTATAGCTCTCCCTCACTAAAGACAAGTTCGGTAAGTGGTTTATGGATTGGATTGTTTTCAAAGCCAGGTGAAGGGATGAGTGATAGCCCAGCTTTAAAGTGTGTGATGATGTTTGTTGATGGTTTTGTCTTGATGGAGGTTGCTGGGTTGAAAAAACTGTGGAGTTTTGTACGTTTCAGATTTCTTTCTAGAGCTTTCTGGATACGCGATTATTTCTTGATTCGGACAAGGTTCTTGGCTCAATATTGACTCATGTAAATTACTGGAATGGGAAAAGGTAAACAATTCGAACGTCTATTTAAAGTGGAGTATCCTAGAAACAAGAATCCATTCCAGCAGTAGCCCATGAAAGTAAGGAAATGCAGTTCCTAGCATCAAGCAAAGACAAACCTATTATTCGAAAAGTGTAAATCAACCACACTCCCTTACTGGCATGTCTTCTTCTCGCCGTTACTATCCGCGAATGCAGTGGACTCAGGGGTAGGCAATGAAGCATAAGTATCCTCGTGATTGGTAGTATCCTCGGAGAGAATTGATTGATCTGCTGTTGACTTCACAGCCATCTCTTCGTCTTCTGTGTCATTGTTATCGCTAAACCTACCCTTCGGTTCAACAATCCTCACCGCTCCCTTTCCAACAACCCCCAGCTTCGTTGCAGAGATAGAACTATTCTTCTGATTTGTTGCTTTTTTCATCACTTTAGAAGTTGCAGCACCAGAGGAGCGCAAATTTGGTTTCATTACAAAAGTTGCCCTACTGGTGGACTTTGGCGGATTCATTGCTTCAAAAGAAGGAAAGAAATTACCAAATGGTGATGCAGTTCTTCTCCCATTTCCGCTCGCACTTCCAGGAGCACGCAAGTATTGCATTCCATGAGGCAGGTAAGGGGATTTTTCAAAGGCGTCATAAAGTTGATCATCTCCATCGTCGGGGTCATACTGTGCGTACAGGTACTGGCCATCTGTGATTTGAGCAGCGTACGGGTCGTCGAAATAAGGGTTGAGGAGTTGGGTTTGTTGATGATGGAGGATATTCCCATAGAATGCTGGTGGAGGAACTTGTTGGTGATGAAGCGACTGTTGAAAGAAGTCCTCTGGGTAGGTCGTAAGGTCGAGAGGCTCTCCAGAGATTTGACTATCATAGAATTGGGCATTTGTGATCTGAGGAAGCTGCTGCTGTTGTTGCTGTTGTTGCTGCTGCTGCTGGCCTGCGAATGGATGTTGAAACATAGTGTTCCTCGCAGATGGCGGTTGCTGCTGGAGATACGTGGGTACTTGGTTGCTTATTGAAAGAGCTTCACCATTAATGGCGTACTCTTGTGGTAGGGCAGTTGGGTATCCATTTTCGCCAAACGTATCTCGAAATGGAGTCTTGGTGTAAGTCTGATCAATCAGGAAGGAGTCATCAAAGTTTTCTGATGGAGGGTTGAAGAAGACTTCTGGATCAATCATTAGATTGTCGTCATTGGCAGGAAAGTAGTCCAATGGGAAGTCATTGTCAAAGTTAGACTTTTCAACCACGGGTGTGTTATTTTGTTCCTTGATTACGAAGGTGCTGGGCTTCTTTGTGATGGCAGAAGTCTGAGGTTCAGCAGATACCTCTTGCTCCGGGCCCAATATGGAATGGAATTCATCATTTTTAGATCTCTGCTCTTCCACGTATTCACTCAATTGGTCATGAAGATTCAGCTTATCATTATACTCAAAAGACAATGCTGGTTCAAAGCGAGGTTTTGTGGTACCTTCTCCAGCATTTTTTTCCTTCCTCAAGTCTCTCTCAAGAGCATCAGCAAACAAGCGATCGTGAGGAACACTGTACCAGAAGAAAACTTTCTGTTTCTTCTGTGTCCGCAGGCACGAGTTCTTGTATAAGAAATTCAAGAAGGGTGACTTGGAGTCCTCCAGCACAGCATCCGTACCACACTTCAGGGATCTAAGGTCTGAGAAGATCCCTTCTTCAAACTTTTTTCTATCAATGATTTCTCGTCCAAAGAGCTCGAACTTGTAAACTATGCAACGTACAATGTCGGTTCCTGTCACAAAGTACAAGTTGTTCCAAAACACACAGGACACAAATCCTTCATCATGGTTGAGGTAGTACCTGCGGATTATCTGGTTGCGTTGCCAATTGGCTGGTGCTGTAGCAAGGAAGAACTTGAGATCCTCAATAAGTCTGATGTTCTCAGAAACCGTTTCAGGCGAAAGCTCTCTGCCTGTGCTGGTCAAGGTGTGGTCCTTGGGCATTGTATAGAATACTGGTCAGGGAAATAGTAGGTATGGTATCTTATAACTCGATCAGAAGGAAGGGAGACACACGTCTGCTGTAACAGAAAGAGACCTGTTTCACGATAAATACTGAGCTATAAGTGAAACAGGGGATGAGATATTCAAATATTCTGAACTTTTGGGACTGTTCAAGCAAGTAGTTTCGCCGTGTTTCATGTTGAATTTCTGAAACAGCCCGCGAAAGTTGATTTGAGGCAATGGCTTGTCTTTCAGTCTGGATTCAAGATTCAGTTTTTTTTTTGATTATATAATAGTGAAACTTGAAACTTGACTCAGACCTCAGCTTCCTTTAATTTCCGAATCTGGAACTCAAGCATCCCATACAAAACTATTAGAGTTTAGTGAATCAGTCCTCTGTTCCAGTGTATATAGGAACTACTACATCATGGCTGAACTCATTGATACATTTCTCGCCGTTACTGGCTCTTCGGATGCGTCTACAGCACGCCAATTCCTTGAAATGTCAGGTGATAACCTTGACGTTGCGGTCTCTCTGTTCTTTGAGCATGGAGGTGCTGCTAACGCCACCACCAGTACAAATGCGATTGCAACCGAACCAGTAATTGAGGATGATTTTGAAACTGATGAGCAAATGGCCGAGAGGCTACAACAAGAAGCTTACAAGACACAATCAACTAACGAGCCAAGAGCACCGATTGAGGCTCGTCATGAACAACTAATTGGAGATGGAGGGTATGGTGAGAACCTCTTTGAAAGAATGGGATTCGGAGCGAATGAACGCGATCAGTTCTTTGGAGGAAGCAGAAGAGGCATTTTCAACCAGTTTGATGAGGACGATAACATTGTGTCTCTGGATGGTGACAGTGATGGAGAAGATCATCAGCCTTCTACAGGAAATGCAACACAGAGACGACTTGCAGAGATGTTCCGGCCTCCTTTTGATCTCATTGAGAAGCTAGATCTTGATAGAGCAAAGCAGAAAGCTAGGTTTGAGAAAAAGTGGATCTTAATAAACATCCAAGATACAGATGACTTCCGCTGCCAGATGCTGAACAGAGACTTTTGGTCAAACAAATCTATTAAGGAACTTGTGAAACAAGAATTTGTGTTTTTGCAGTACCATGTTGATTCACGCTCTGGAGAGCAGTACAAGCAGTTTTATCACTTCGATGACTACCCACACATTGCAATTCTAGACCCTTTAACTGGTGAAAGACTCAAATTCTGGAGTGTGGTTCCTAACCCATCACATTGGATTGGCGAAGTATACGACTTCTTGGAACAACACTCACTGGATCCTAGCAGTGTTAATCCAATTTCAAAGAGTGAAACAAACGTAAATGCATTGAGTGAAGATAAACAGCTGGAGTATGTGATCAAGCAATCACTCAACTCCAAATCCAACCCAGAGAACTTGGATTCGGATTCGGATTCCGACGATGATATGTATTACTCAGGTGATGACTCCATTGAAGAAGTACATGGGACCGGCGCTGATGATCCAATTGAGTTGGACTCTGATCGTGAACAACTCTCGTTGCGTATGGAGAAAGAACTTACGGATCAAGAGAAGTTTGATTCGATTCTTGAATCATGTGACTCTGAGCCGAGTGAAGGTAATTTGACAAGAATACAGATCAGAACAGGAGATGGTAAGAGAGTTGTGAGGAAATTTTCAGTTGAAGACAATGTCAAGGTGGTATTTGCATTTGTCAAAAGGTATCTTGTTGAACAGGGCCAAGGAACCAAATTCTTCACTTTGACATCCCAGAGAGAAAATCTAATCGGAAAGCTGGGTGAGACTATAGATTTCGCCGGCTTGAAAAACGCCAGCATTCTTTGTGAGGTTCTAGAAGATGAGGAATGATCTTATCATAACCAGGTTCAAATCTCAAATCTCAAAAAGAAAACAACTCTGATTATATATATATTACGTAATACACGCGAAATTTCGCGTCAAGTCGCGACCAAATTTGATCTTGAACTTCGAATCAAAACCAAGGGAGTAAGATCCAGCTCCGCTATGTCTTTAGAGGAAGAGCTTGCTGATGAAATCGGTAGTGACACAGAATCCGTCTTTGCGGAGCAAGAACGTCAGCAAGCTGCCGAAGAAGCCAGCACCAAATCACAAGTTTTCACGTCTGAACAGATCAAGTCGTACATCGCGATTCTTTCATCTGCACTTGGGGGTATAGATCATAGCTCTCTGGTACGTCCTGCACCATACAAACTTGGTGATGAAGCACTGCTGTGTCTTCAGGATATTTGGAAGTGGCTGAGAGCTTATGATGGAGAATCGAAGTCTTGGGAGGTTGCCGTGGCGTGCGCTGAATGCGGTTTGATTTCAGATCTAGTAACAATCATTTGCATGTGGGATAGCTATTGTGAAAAGCTAGAGACATTTTCAGGAATATCTAAGGACTATGACCGTAAAGTTGCTGTTTCCTGTTTGAAAGTGATGGATTTCCTTCTCAAGCCAATTGACAGAACCAAAATGACGGGGAACCAATTGGGCAACTACTACATTTTGAAGAAACAAGAATTGAGCTACAAGTATCTTCTACTCTCTTTCCATCAGGGCCAGGTCTTCAGATCAGTGGTTAAACTTACTCTGCCCATACTCTCTACAATCAGTCAACACAGATCAACGGCTGATGTTGGGCTACTCCGTCTAGTCTTGCGATTCCTGAAAAACTTCCTATTGATTGAACAAATGGAGAATTTAAAGCAGTACAAAAGAATTAACAAAGCGAATGAAGTTGGTGATAATTTACCTAAAGGCCTGAAATTAGAAGATATTGATATCAGTGCCTGTGTTTCCTGTTTTGAACGTAACATGGTGTTCCCGTTTCTTTTGACACTATGCTCAACTATCACTGAAGAAGAAGATTCTGAGGTTCTTTCCGAGTGGCTACTGGAGATCCTATATCTTATCACCAAAAATGTGAGACCTGCTACCATTATGAATACTGCGCCACAAGTTGAAAATGTTAATTCAAACAGTGCGCTCTCTTTACAAGGAAAAGGACTTTCAGCACTCTTATCCAAGGAGAGCGAACTCAAGGCCAATTTCAAAAAGCAAACTTCAAGTCGCCATGGCCGTTTTGGGACTTTACTTTCACTGCAAACTGAGGATATGGGACGCCTGACTGTCACCAACGCAGGCAATATCATCTCTGCAAACAAAAATCCAATTACTGCATTTGACAAACACAAGGATTGGAAAATGTCACAGTTATTCAAGTACAGTATTGACGAGGAAGTCATTTTCCCTGAGGAGCCACTGACACGTAGTACCCGGATCCTATTAGGGGCATTTTTTGGTGATTTCATTGATGGCGCACTAAATCCGTTGTTTAAAACGTTGATTAGAAAGTTGTCATCTGAAGACATTGAACTTAAGAAGATGGATAACCCAAAATGGGTGAAACTGGCGGACTTGCAGTTTAAGCATGTCATGCTGCTTTCATGGCTCCTTGAGACCCACCTTCTCCGCACTGATGTTCCTGATGGTGACTATTCACTTGTGGGGAACCTCATTTCTGAGCACTCTTTCATACTCATCAACAGATACTGCCGTGATGCAATTGAAGCCAAGTTGTTTCGCTTACAGCATGCAGGGTTAATTGCATACGTGCAATTTTTTCGAGTCTTGAACGCAATGGATAAGAGCGAGGTGGAAGAGTATCGCGATAATTCAAGGCTTTTGAAGGAGAGACTGTTTCATAACGCCGAGAATCAAGGTTCTCTACAGCACATGATATCTGGTGCTCACAAACGCACACCTCAGTTTGTTGATACCTGTGTTGAGCTTCTAGATGTCATGATGAATACTTTCGAGGCATTCTCTAAAGAGGACATGGCTTCTGTGGTGTTGAATAAGAAGAAAAAACCTTCTAGGGCCATCAGAACAAAGGAGCAGGACCAAATCAACCGTTTTGAGCCTGCTGATGCCACTGATCTCACTTTAATTGAAAAGGATGAGCTCTCTGCGCTTGCTGTTCAACTGGCCACTAATAGGAAGAACTCTTTCATTTCAATTCAACGTCGTTTCACTACACCTGCAATTATCAACACATATATGGAGTATTTGAAAAGATTCAAAGACATGCCCGACACCCAGCTTAAAATGGCCCTAAAGTTCTTGCACCGTGTGTTTTTTAAACTGAAGCATCATGTTGTCCTCTACAGACTGGATTTCTTGCATATTCTGCAAACAATCCTCTCTCATGACGAAGGTCTTTCTCGTGGATCAAAAGCCAGAAAGCATTTCCAAGAATTTATGGTGCAGTTCATGCGCCAATTTAGAAAGAGTTTGAAGATGTCTGACTCATTGTTTCTGGAAGTCCTATTTCCAATGAACGCTCGTACTGCTATGAGCTATGGCCACTATATTGAGACAGGACAACGTTTAACCAAACAAGAGAAGGTAATCAGAGTGAACAAGAGGCTGGAGATAGTTGGGGACTTCTCATTAGAGAAAAAGGTGTCTATTGCCGTTGCTTCATTGATCGATGACGACAAGATGAACCTGGTGGATTGGATTTCTACGGAGCTAGAGAAGATTGTCCACATACGTATTATGATGGAGACACCACGAGATGATGGCTCTTTTGACAGGCACACTGAAATACAGCCTATTATTTTGAAGGATTCAGACAAGACCCATATGAGACAACTGGTGACAGAGCCAAAGCTACGGTTCATTCTCAGTCTTGCTGGGTTCGTACTGCCTAGTGATACTTCTGAAGATTGTATTCTTCCTATAGTCACCTCTCTTGCAACAGTAACTAGGGTTGCAGAATATGTTGTGATGTACAAGAACATACCAGTGGAATTTCCCGATGGGCGCAGTGCTAGTGATTTCCTACGTGTCTTTGAACTTGTATCTAGAGATGATGGTGAAAACGTAACTAGAGATCGCTATGTGGGCAATGATGATGAACTGGATGAGTTTGTTGCCCGCGACGAAGACAGTGATGTAGAGGGTTACATGGATGATATTCTGGATTCTCTTTCTGACATTGGTGGTGAGCTATCCTTTTCGGGATCTCGGGGTGTTGCAAAATCCAAGGGAGGTAAGGCCAAGAAGAAGAATACGGGAACTTCTAAGAAGAAAAGCGTATCATTGCCTATGCATGAGTTGTCTGGCGACGACAGTAGGGGAACAACAAAAAAGCCCCACACATATGTCTCTTCTGAATTCGTTGGTGGCTCCGATGATGAAAGTGACGAAGAAGGTGATGCTGAATTCTTCGCAAGAGAGCATAGATTGAGACTATTTTTAGAGAATAACGCTGGAAATGTGGACAACGCTAAATTGAATGAGTTTTTGAGAGAGGGTGTGAGGTTAATGGTAAGCGATAGAGAGAAAGATGGCGTCATGGCAAACACACTTCCTAAGACCCAGATGAGTACAGGGATTGATGTTGTGAGTGAAGCCGCGACTGACTTATCGGACAAGAGAGGTGGTGAAGGATTAGAATCTTCTGTGTTTAAACGTGCCAGAGTGATTGTTGAAGATGACGAGTACGATGAAGACGATGAGCCTTTTGACATTGCAAGCCACCATGAATCTGATAAGCAAGAGAATGATCCGGAGAATCTCAGCCTTGAAAATGACATAGTATCATCCAAAAGACGTCCTGCGAAGTTGGTATTTAGTGATGATGATGATGGCGAGTAAGGAATCCATGAGCTGGGCTTTTAAAAGATAGATGTGATGTAGGTATTTAAAGTCAATTATTCCACACAATTTCCGTCCTCTCCACCGCCCTTTACTGCACCAACTATTGTCTGACTGGAGCTTATAACCATCACAGCAATACCAAATACCACACATACAACATATGGCACTTTCTTCCACTTTCCTTTCCCACTTCCAGTCATCTTCAAGTTGCAAAGTGGAGGGAGTATGTAGGCCATTATACTTGCTGTTGTGGCACCAATTAGCTCAAACAAGGCACCTAAATTGCACGTGGTCAAGGAAATACCCATGGTGGTGAATACCAGTGCACATGTGAAGATCTTGTGAGTGCGTGAGGATAGCTCGAGGGATTCTTCCGCATTGATATAATACAAATCTCTGAGAACGTCACGTAGAACGAATATCTCCAAAGGAAATGTAGTGAGCATATTAAACCCGAAACAAAAGCGAGCGATGTTTACAACTGGGTCATCACCAGGAAAATTGTTCAGGACATTCCCCTTTGTCTTATCCTTAAAGATAACAAAGCCACCAAATCCCATGAGCCCAATAGCCACCATGGAAACTGCGCATGAAGCGTGGGTTAATTTAGTAAAGTTGTTCAGAGATGGTTTGGCCAGAGAGTGGAAGATAAAGCTTGTGTTATGATGACAAACAAGGGCAAATGATATCACAGAGAGGCCTTGGAAGATTCGTGGTGTTATCAGGAGAGACGCAAGAGAAAAAGTTCCTCGCATCTCTGACGGTAGTTGTGGACCTCTAATAAGAACAATGATGATGATAACCAGCATGCTCACAAGCGCAAGTGCACTAGCCTTAGCCAATGCAGATATGTCTCGACTTAATGACAATGGTAACGATATGGTGATAGTTACCAGTACAATAACAAAGTTTCTTGAGAGTATGAAGCGAGAAAACCAGTGATCATGCCAGTTGGGGAAAGGAGCTCTGAGAATATGAGGGATTGTGTCACCAATGATAATGCAGAACCCAATTGCACCACCAAAAGCAAACAACGCTTGGGCCCCAATAATAACGATCTTACCTCTCCGTCCAAAACAGTGCTCAACAGTGTCCTGATAGGTTTCTTTTCCCGAGAGTTTGAGGTTCACAACAATGAGTCGGATAGTGAAGTCCACCAAAATGGTTAACAACACCAGACCAATTGCACCGCCAATGAGACCACAGTTACTCATAGCAAAAGGTGTCCCGATAGCTCCTGCACCTAGAATCGAGTTGGCCATGTTCATGAATGCCATTTTGAGGTTGGACTTATTGGTTAGGTCTGGAAGGTCATCGTATGCAAACGGTTGTTGTTGAAGATCAATCTGCTCGAAATCAAGGGAGTCGACGTCACTGAGGTCAGCCAAATCAAAAGAGTCTATTCCATCAGACTGCTGTTGTTGACTTGACGGGAGCTGCGAGTAACTAGCCATGGCAGATTGTCCATTGGTTTTCATTTCTTGTTATCTTATGCCTTGCCGAGTCTGTTGTCTCTTGGTCCTTTCTTATCCAGGACAAATTCGCGGATGTAATGTCTTTGGACACGGGACACTCGAATCGAGGGAAAAAAGTGGACACAAAACAAACCAACAAACAAAACAAACAGCGGCAAAACCTATCACGGAACAAAGCATCGATCTCCACATCACAGCGGAAATGACAACCATCGACGGCCACTTGATGGGTAAGCCGCATGGTACCGTTAGTTCGATCGACGCTGTCACAATTGTCGTCAAGGAGTGCATTCTAATCTCGTCCTCGATGCGCAAGATCTCGAAGTACTCGCAGTCTGGTGTGGCTGCCATCCTAGGAGGTAGCACCAGTGATCTCTTCAATGATGGCACAGAATTACCCAAGTTTGGTCTCAACAGCAACGCCTCGAGTGCTTCCACCAACAATGACCCCCTGTTGTCTGGTTTCATTCAGCTAAGATTGATGTTGAATAGTCTTCAGAATTTGAGTGACGTTGATTCATTAACTTTGCTACAACCATTTCTACTAGTTATTAAGTCAAGTTCTACAACTGGTAATATCACAGCATTGGCATTGGACTCTGTTTCCAAATTTATCAACTTCAAGATTGTTTCCCAGGATTCAAAGAACTTCAACTACACTTTAACTCACATCATCCATTCTTTGACTCATTGTCGTTTTGAGGCTTCCGAACAATCATCGGATGATGCCGTTCTTCTAAAGGTCTTGAGGTTGCTTGAAGTTTTGATAGATTCTGAGTTGGGAGATGTTCTATCAGATGATGTTGTCTACGAAGTTGTCCAAACATCCCTTTCATTGGCATGTAACAAGAGGAGAAGTGAGGTTTTGAGAAAAGCAGCAGAAATCACACTGTATGGGATCACTAAAAAGCTTTTCACCAGGCTTGATGAAATTGAAGAAGAACATCACGATCACGTTATTGAGGACACTCAGAACTTTGCTAATGCGCAGTTGACTGATGATTTAGGTCCAAACGATGAGGACGAGTCACGTAAGAAGTCTATGGAGGTCCCAAAGATCCCAGAAAGACCATTTGGTCTCGTCGCTGTTAAGCAATTCTTGGGTCTCCTAATTTCAATGGTCTCTCCAGAGAACCAACTCAGACATACTGAATCCACAAAAGTTTTCGCCTTTTCCTTGATTCGTTCAGCCATTGAACTATCTGGTGACAAATTCCACAAATTTCCAACTCTAATGACATTATTCGCAGACCCAATTTTCAAGCACACTTTACAGATGATAAGGAACAGTAACTCATTGCCTTTGCTACAAGGTGCCCTTCAGCTTTTTACCACACTAGCTCTATCCTTGGGAAAATATCTGCAACCACAAATTGAGTTGACATTGAGAACAATCTTCAAGCTTGTACTACCAACGGAGCAATCAAAGGATAAAATCAACACTGCAAAGTCTGGGAAATCAACACCAGTGGATCTCACTCACAAATCCAATGCTGCTAAGGAAATAATTGTTGAGGAAATCTCGATTCTATGGACAAGATCACCACGTTTGTTTATCCAATTGTTTATTGATTTTGATTGTAACTTCCAGCGCGAAGACTTGGCCGTTCAATTCATTGATTTCTTGGCTGAGTTGTCATTACCCAAATCTGCTTTGTTTACCACTGACTTTGTTCCACCCACATGTCTTGAAGGCTTACTATCGTTTATCACTGTTCTAAGCGATGAGCTTGTGAGCATTGAGATTTTTCACGATGAACCCCAGCATGAGCTTTTATTGAACAAGAAAAAGAAAAAGGAGTTCATTGTTGCTACAAAGATATTCAACCAGAAACCAAAGGATGGCTTGAAGGCTTTGTGTGACAAAGGATTCATCAGATCGATTGATGACATAGAGGAGTTGTCTTTGTTCTTTTATGAGCAGTCTGCCAGATTAAACAAAAAGGTATTGGGCGAGTATTTAGCTAAGTCCAGCAACACCGATTTATTTAAAGAATTCTTGAACTTGTTTCATTTCAAGGGTCTAAGAGTGGATGAAGCTTTAAGAATCTTATTGAAAACTTTCAGATTACCAGGTGAATCGCAGCAGATTGAAAGAATCGTGGAATGCTTTTCAGCTCGTTATGTCCAAAGTCAGGAATACCCTGAAGAAGGTGATGACAAAAGTGTTGAGAAAGACGTACCGGAAGCTGTTAGACCAGACGCAGATGCGGTATTTGTTCTTTCATACTCTATTATTATGTTGAACACCGATCTTCATAATCCTGTTATTAAGGAACACATGACCATTGAGGGCTACAAGAAGAACCTAAGGGGTGTCTACAACAACAGGGATTTCCCAGCTTGGTACCTTGAGAAGATATTTGCTTCGATCAACGATAAGGAGATTGTTATGCCTGAGGAACACCATGATTCATCTTTGTACTTTGAAGATTTATGGAACAACTTGATCTCAACCAACTTGGCACTACCTAAGTCTTCCAGAGACCTTTCCACCTTCGAATCCAATCACTTTTTGCAATTCAACAAGTACATTCTGCAATCTACCTTTGACAAACTTTCGTCAACCATGTTCAAAATTTTTGAAAGTGCAGTAGATGATCAAGTGATCACTAAGATGATGACGGCTATCGATAACCTTGCGCACATTGCTTCTTTTTTCGAGTTGGATCCCTTTGTGGACTCGCTTGTCTCTAAAATGGCGGCACATACTAAGTTGGACGGAACGATTGAGCTCGATTTCAGTGTCCACAACAGAACCGCACCTTTGAGGTTAACAAGAATTAAGGTTGAATCAGGTGAGATTCTCAATATCAGCAGCACAGCTGATGTATTTGGTTCTGATTTCAAAGCGCAACTGTCCACGGTGGTGCTCTTCAGAGTTTTGAAGAGAAACATTTCTGTGTTGAAATCTAGCTGGTCTAACATTCTCACCATCATCTTTACATTGTTGCAGAACGGTCTACTTGATCCAAACATTACATTCAACTTTCAGGAAGCCTTTAAATTTGAACCATTGCCTGGAATTCTGCCTGATATTGTACTTAATAGATCAGCAGCAACCAAGGGGTTGTTGTCAACCTTTGCATCGTACTTGAAAGGCGAAGATGAACCAACAGATGATGAGGTTGAATCTACCTTGTCCGCTCTTGACTGCATCAAATCCTCTAACATATACAGTGTGTTTGAGGACTTGCAAGTGATTGATAGAAAGGCTCTGATTAAGGCAGTTTGGGAATTCTTACCATATGAACTGACTTTGGAAAACAAAGTGTTCTACCGCACACAACTATTGATGGCTCTTGAGTTATTGTTAGCCCTATCCTTGTTTGATGATGAGCCAAACGAATCAGAAAATCAATTGATTGAGGTAATCGATAAACACTTGTCCAATGACAAATTCCAAGATGAGATTGAGTTCAGATTATTGACTTATAAACTTCTGTTGGTTATTCACAGTAAGACCATTGAGACTGAAATCATCGCCAATACTTTGAAAAGGTTGGCTTCCCTTGATAAACCTTTGTTTGAATCAAAAGCAACCCCGTTAGTTCAGCCTTTGATCAAGTTGGTTGAGATGGAGAATCATAAAAGAGCTCTCCTGAATGATGAGAACTACTGGAGAGTATTGAGAATCGTTGGTTCTATTCCAGAGCACTCTCAAACTATCTTCAGATTTGCTGAATCACTTGCCAAGTCGTCAATCAACTCCGATTTCGACAAGACTGCCTTCATGTGGCTATTGGGTTTACTTGATGAAATCTCTGCTGTAGGCTCAATTGGTGGTCAATGGGAAAATGAATATGCGTCCTTGGTAAAATCAGGTAAAGAAGTCAAAGATAAAGAAAACCCATATCAGGATATTATCCAGTTGTCCTTGCAAAGCATCAAGTTCACTAGTGCATTGATTCAATTGAAGCAGATTGTGGCAAAAGATGAAATGTGCGCGTTGATCCAAGCTTTGGCGCATCAGTGCCTAAACCCATGCTTCCAGATCCGCTCATATGCTTTGAGCTCATTGGAGGATGTTCTCTTGAATGTCAAGACGACCACTAGCCCTGATCATGATCTTGTTGACATCAAGGAGATTTTTGAAATCGGGTTATTTCCATTGTTGGACGAGGATGTAGATGAGTTGGAGATCTTGAAACTTATCTCCAAAGTGTACTTGCACTTTTATGAGACAGAGGAATCCAGTGTTGACGACGAAGTGTTTGTTAAGATTTTGGATGTATTCAACCAAAGGTTGGAAGATGAAGAAATTGAGGGTGAGATGCAGAAGTTGATCGAGTCCAAGAAAGGTTTTGGAAAGTCTCAACAAAGTGACGAACTTGAAACCCAATCTTGCGCTACTAATCGTGTAACTGGTGAAGCTGAACCTGAAACAGCTTCAGCATCGAATGGTGATGTCATGAAGGGGCAAATTGAAACTGAAAGCGATATTAACGAAGAAGCACCAGTGGTTGAGGCAGGCTCAGAAGGAGCTTGTAATGACCTATCAACCTAAACCACCAGGGTAACATTAATAAATATCATTGTTTTACAATTTGCTGGAAGTAACCTACATACAATCAGACAATCTCTATAATACCAGTTTCTAGTGTCAAGATAAACAGAGAGGAACAAATCGTCGCTAAACTCAATATGCGCTGAACTCAATATGCGCTGAACTCAATATGCGCTGTCATCGCGTAGACTGCTGAAGTTGAATGGTTCAAATGCATGGCCTTCACCTTCAAAGAATTTAGACATGGCCTCAACCCAGTGCAATCTAAGAGAGTGCAGCATAGCAGAGGTACCTTCCATCAATACCAAAATACATACTGTAAGGACAAACCACATTCCAAACAAAATGACAACTTTAGCAACAGAAGCAGGAGATCCTGGGTTTGAGTCAGAAAATGCATTAGCAATGGTCATGGACCACAAAACAGAGGATAATTGAGCATGTGCTAATGAGAGAGCCCATAACCTCAAGTATGACGCAGTGTGGGAAACACAATTCAAGCAGAATTCAATAGTGTGAATCACTTGATGAATCATAATGTCACCAAAGTTGAATTCACCGTGCCCATGATGTTGATCAGATATGACAACGTTCTCTGCAGAATTCTCCTCTTCTTCAGCAACAGTGCCGGAATGGATCTGGTCGTGGAGATCCTGGTAACCCAATCCTATCGCATTTCTGTTTTGTTTGCGAAGCGTCATAGGCTTGTACAATAGTAATAATGGCACACAACACGCCGCAATCAAAACCAAAATTATCTGTACCCAAGCTTGCCCTTTGTACAGTTGATCATCAATCTTCCCTGGCGCCAGAAACATATTGATCAGCATATTTAACAAGCCCGGTGCGGGGGCTTCAATGGCAATCCAGTCCACAGACCATTTGTAAAGAATCATCAAAGACAAGTAACCAAAGATAGACTGCATGAAGAAAAACCCTGGTAAGAAGTTACCTTTGATATCAACTCCAGACTTTCTATTAATGTAATTCACCAGCGAAAAGAAGAAACTATAAGACATGTGCGTATAACCCATCAAAATAGACAACTTCATTTTGTAAGAGTTGGTAAAGATCAGATTGTTCTCTGTTCCATGCCATGCCCAATCCAAACCAAAAGGATAGACACCTGTTCGAGTAGCAACAATTGTCTCACCAGCTTGGAACTCAGTAGGCCACTCCCATCCAGACTTGAAAAACGTCATCGACTTGGAAAAGACATCATTGTACAACACACCAGTGTACATGGAAAAGATACCCATCAGCAGCAAAATATAACGACCGGAGAAGGCCATGTCAAATATCTCGTCCTTCTTCTTCAAAGCAAGCTTCTTTTCATTCAAGACAAGGACTAGGGCAATCAAAGTCAAAATGAAACCATGACCCAGATCACCAAACATAATGGCAAACATGAATGGGAAGGTAACTATTGTAGCTAGACCAGGATTAACTTCTTGATAAGTTGCAATACCATAAGCATCAACAATGGCCTGAAAGGCCTGCGTAAACTTGTTTGTCTTGTGGTAGGTTGGTGGAGTTCTGTTAGTAGTAACCACATGCATGATGGATGTTTCTGAGCCTTGAATGTCTCTCAAGACAGCGGTAATCATGTCCGTCTCTGAGCTTGGCGTCCACCCACTGGCAACATACCCTCTATCTGTGTAGGAAAAGAAATTCAATGTCGCTAGAACGAGTTTTTCTCTCTTGACAACTGCTTGCCATGTCTCTATCTGATCGGCAATAACAAACAGCTCAGTTTGCAATTGTCTGTGTGTGCTCTTGACAACTTCATCCAAATCACTTATTTGGAAATTGGCAGCCTCTAGTTCTTGGTCGTAAACCTCAGAGTTCGACTGAATGTCAAAGACTCTACCATCCAAAGAGTCAATGATCCTTCTCACCTTCTGGATCAGCAACTGCCCATGAGTGTACACAATGAAGACGTCTTTTTCAGTACCATCCCCTGTCAAAAGTTTTACAATCTCAGTGTCCAATTCCTTATGTTTGAAGAAAAGATTACCTCTCAGTGTTCTAAACAGAATTTTGTTTAGGATCTGGACTTTGGATCTTGGAATTGACCCCACAATGAAGTTCAAGGCCAATTCATTCAAGTTAGACAATTGAATACCAGCTTCAAGACTTTCTTGCTCCAACAACAAGGGTGCATTATCAACAGCATCTATGCTGATCCTTCTAGCCTCTTGTTGGACATCTTGTTCAAAAAACACCCTGGATGCAAGTAGCACAGCTCTCTGCTCTAAAGCGCTAGCTTGTCTCTCCTTCATTTCGTCATGCGAGGTGGCCAATTGCGACACTCTCTTTTCCAAAGTGTCAACATCGGCAGTCAGTTGCTCAATACTAGAAACAGATTGAGACTCAAGGTGAAGCAGCGGGTTATGCACCACAGTTAAGCCATGTTCCGTCTCAATCACAGATTTCAGGAATCGTAGCTGACGCTCGACATTATCCAGCTTACGAATCTCCTTCACAAAAGTACGTTGGAAAGTACTCACATCAGCATTTCTGTCAACAAATTGGATAATTCCCAGCTCGCCGAACCTTAGCACCACATCTCTTCCAACCTCAAGAGACATGTAAATATCCACAAAGGACATCGGTGCTGAGCCTGGTGGAGATCTGTTAGTACATATTAGGGTCAAATGCTGTTTTGGAGATCGCTCAACCGCTGACACCTCTATTTGTGAGGAGAGGCCACGATACACTTTTGGAAGGGCAGGAGCTTCTTTCAAACAGGTTGGAAGAACATAAAGTGCCAGTAGCTGATAGATTATGACTCAACATACGGAAAATAGCCTCCTCAGAACTCATGATGGCTAGATCTTCTGGATTGAGGATTTGAAACTCTTCTCGGCTATGTTCAGTGCTTCACAAAAATCGTTGTTTTTCGGTGAGAACGGTTAGTAGCCCTGAATTCATCCAAAATGCGAAATGACGCAATATTACGTAATGCATTTTTTTTGATCTTCGATCTCAAATTATGTAATCAGTTTGATCTTCTTTCTTCCTGGTTTCATTCAGGTTCTGGTCAATCTGATCAACCTGATCCCATCATATCAATATCCAAGGGTACCAGAAGATTAGGGGGATGTTTGTTACATCTTTGAGACTCTTATACCCTCGATCATCAATTACTGCCAACAAACTCAATTTTTTGCTGCGACACATCACCGTGACATCAAAACCACAACAGGGGATCACACTTAGACCATACCAAAAAGAGTGTATTGATTCCTGTCTACAGGAGCTAACCACAGCATCCCGAAGAATAGCAGTCAGTCTCCCCACCGGTGCAGGGAAAACTGTCATTTTCACGCACCTGATTGATCAACTAAAACCAAGAGCGGGCCAAGGGGACAAGACTCTGATCCTCGTTCATCGTAGGGAATTGGCATTCCAAGCTGCAGAAACATGTAAGAGAGCATACCCTGATAAGAAAGTGGACATAGAGATGGGTTCATTTAAGGCATCGCCTCTTGCTGACATCATTGTTGCATCAGTGCAAACCTTGATCACTGGTAGAGTTGAAAATTTCAACCCAGATGATTTCAAGATGGTTATTGTGGATGAGTGTCACCATGCACCTGCTGATTCGTACCTAAGAATCTTCCATTACTTTGGTATCAATGATGCAGAATCAGAAGTGGCTCTTGTTGGGTTTTCTGCAACGTTGATGAGGGAAGATGATAAGGTGCTCGCTCACACTTTTGACAAGATTGTGTTTCATCTTAGTTTGGAAAAGTTGATCTTCGATAATCATCTAGTTGATGCTAAATTCACTACAGTGACACTCCCTGAGGCTGACTTAGGCAATGTGAAGTCAGCGAGAGGAGATTTTGTTATCAAAGGTTTAGCTGCTGTAGTGAATAACCAAGAAAATAATGAGATCATATTGGATACATATCTCCACTTTGCCCAAACCCATCATGTCAAATCAGCGATCCTTTTTGGAATCAACATTGAGCATGTTGAGTCTCTTTGTGCCCTATTCAAGGAAGGAGGGGTTGCTGCTGACTTTGTCACATCAAAGACAAAAAAGGACCAGAGGTCTCAAACCATTCTAAATTTCAAAAAAGGGAGAATCTCAGTACTAATGAACTGTGGTATCTTCACGGAAGGAACTGATATGCCGAACATTGATTGTGTCCTTCTAGCAAGACCGACCAGATCCAAGACTTTGTTGATCCAGATGATAGGGCGTGGCTTGAGATTGCATGCGTCTAAAGAGTTCTGTCATGTTGTTGACTTTGTGGGTATTAACAACAGCAGTGTGATTACCACGCCAACCTTAAGAAACCTTCCAGCTGAGTATATTGCTAATGGGCAGTCTTTCAAGGAGATGGATGAAGTCAAGGTTAGGCTGGATATTGAGAAGGAAAACCTGAAAAAGGAGGAAGAGACGAAGGGCCAAGAAGCTGAGCTGCGTGAATCAATGCGACGCGATCTTAACCTTTTCGAATCTCAGAGGCGTCTAGATGCTTTGATCAGACCTGAATATGTTGAAAAAAGGCATCTAGAGGACGTTGAACTGACCACTTTTGATAGTCTGCAAGAGTTTGTGAATTCCAGACAAGGTCAAGAGACTGACTCATCATTGCTGTATGGATCCAAGTACCCGTGGGTCAGGGGTCCCACAAGATATATTTGGGTCTTGGATAACTCTAATAACTTCCAACACTCACATTATCGATTGGAGATACACCCCAATGGACTACGTGGTAGCTTTTTGAAAGATGTGAGTATCATTGACGTATATTATACACCGTCGAATCTCTTGGAGGTCAAGTCTCAGGTGTATACGCTCTCATTTTACACTGAGACTAGAAGAGATAAAGGAATTCATTCCTTCTGGACCCCAAGATGGACCGCTGGGTTGTGCTGCCCTATCTCCACCAACATTAATGATTTGTTGATGTTTGTTGAGAAGGGACTCAACCAAAATAGACGTGATAATACAAAATGGGCACCATGGAGAAGTGCCCAACCGACAGAGAAACAAATTAATTTGTTTCTTACGCATGCCCAACGGTCATTAAAGTCTGAAGAGTATCAAAATGTGAGTGCAAACATGGATCTGCTGACCAAGGGGGATCTCTCAAATGCATTATTTGCCTATAATGTTTTTAAAACAAAAGGGTTGAAACCTGCCCTTCCAACGCGAGCACTTCAACCTAAAGCACCTGAGCTAGATATAATGGGTAAACTTGAAGATCTCAAACTATAGTTTGGATATCTATTCATGCAAGTATAAACTTTTTACATACACCACTTTAATACAGATCCAGCATGTGTTTTGAGTATCTGTCCCTCTTTTTCAAGTATCACTCCCAAGTCAGTCCCACTTAAAAACTTTCCCATAAGCGCCATGTAGCTTGTGACTTTGACATCAAGGAGCCCAGGTCCTTCGCCATCAAAGAACTTACCGCCTCTTGACTCCAAGACATTACTCAGGTCATTCAAGGAGCGTTCAAATCCTTGTAACACTCTTGCTTTCTCTCTATCAACAATATCAACACTCACAAAGGACAGCATCTTCAAGCTCCTAACAACGTTTGGATTTCTCTCATCAAAGCCCATTCTGTGGCACAATCCTTGAACAAGTGATGGCAATGAAGCCATGTTAACCAACTGCATTCCTGGGCTCCCATCACTGAACTGGTAGACTGTAGACTGATCCTCTAGACTTAGGGACAACACGCCCACAATCCAGGCGTCATAAAACACAGCATCCACCAATGAGATCAACATTCGATCACTGGCACGGGATACTTTCTCCAGATACAATTCATTTATTGCTCTCAAGTCCTTTGCTGTGCGTTTAGCAGTATTCCTTGAGTCCTGGTCAATTAACAGAGGCAATTGCCCATTTCCTGAAGCTTGGTGAGATACAAGGAAGAGCGAATTGCTTGTCATCTTGTGCTCGTGATTCACCTTGGGCAACTTTATCTCGTGCTGGAGAGATAATGCGAGTTCGAGTGCGAGACAGATGGGATCGGTCGCGATGTACGTAGTGGCCTCTGTTGTTACATTGTAGACTGCGAGTTTAAAGCTGCTACTGTCACTGGAGGAAGTGGTAATTGTGCGTGGACTATAGGAAAATAAGCGCGACTCGAGAGCAGACTTCTCATCACTGGCAAGCTGTGGGACAGCTGGATGCGTTGTCAGTGGGAACGTCGTGAACAATGTGCGCAGCGGTCCAGGAATCTGCATTTTGATTGGTTGGCGTGATATGTTAAATGCCAGAGAATGACGGACAACAGAAGTAATTTTCACAATTTTCTAATTGAAAACAGATGTTTTCTCCACACAAACAAATACACAACGGCAATGAACAGAAGAGCAAGCTACGATGATGCGCCAGGCAGTCCATTGCACCCGGCTGCAGACGACGAGACAATTGGAAGGCTCCCCGAGGATTTGCCTGAGGAGGATCTGGACTTCCTGGAGCTGAACCCATCTCTGGGTACAACCCAGCCTAAACAACCACTGGATCCTCATCAACAGAGTCGTTTCAACACATATGTAGAACAACAGCAGCTGCAAATCCAAAGGCGTTTGGTTCAGTCTTCACTGAACACTGAGGCGTATGAATCATTGGGCGCCTGCTTGGTGGATATCCAAGCGCTTATGGATTTCATATGGCTCTCTGTTGGTGACTCGAAAGCGACCATCTTTAGCCAGACTCAACAGCTCCTGACCCTCGCTTCGTTACCGTTGGATGCTATGTTGCGGATTCCTGTGAGGCATGAAGATGCCGGTGAGTTGCTTGCTGTGCTGAATGCATTCGACTTAATGTTTACTAGATTGATTGAGATTGGTGGCGTCTCGGGCACTGAAAAGGTGAGGATGGCGAGCTTGGCGAGCGCTGCAAGGGTATTGTTGACAGAAGAGTTCGCAAGCAACAAGATTGAAGGGTTTGATGGGGAGATTTCGTTGGTGTTTGAAAGGCTGTTTGAAGAGACAGGAGTTCTGTGAATCACGGTGTTTACTCAAGGTTTGTTTCACCTGTTTATAAAATCTGCCGTCACTACTTCGTGAACAAGGGTTTGAGCTGTTTTGTTTGGTATATGAAATGGAGAGCCTACCTTTCCACCAGTATATTCTGCTGCTCTCTGAACAAATATGATATCATCTTATCATCTTGGGGAGGAATTATTCAGTTTAGATTTGTCTATCGATTAGCGCTGCATTGACTTTCGGAACTCGAAGAAGTGAATTCTGGGTTAAACAAGAATTTCGATTAAACCTTCATTGACCCATCCAGTAATGCGTGGTGTGGGGTGATATCCCACGTTCGAAATATTCTGCGCTCTTAATCTAAATAGAGTGGCGCAATGTTACTGACTTTACAAAAGATAGCACACTTCTGTTTTAACATTTGTACCAGATCCTTCCGAATCGTGTTGGGTTTTTGTTCCCTCCCCATACTCAAAGTGGATAGCAAAGCTACTCAGTCTGACTTTGGAAACGACCTAAACGATATTTTTCCCATCCTTTGGTTTGGTTTCTCTCACGACGAGGCTTTTTGTTGACCGTTTACAAATCTGATAGGGCCGCAAGGTCCATGGTTAGCCCCAGGATCCCCTTTCAGAACAAAAAGTTTAGCATGAGCCCGTTTAAAGGTGAGACTGTGTAGGATTCTCGTAAGAAAATGTGATTCAAGCACTTTGAAGTTGTTATCAGCCCGATCCCACGTGTGTTTCCCTCTTTTCGATCCGATCTTTGCAACTGGATTCTGGATGGTGCAAAAGGCACTTGGTGTATGTCAGTGATCACGACAGAATAACCAAAATTCGCTAGATTATAGGATAGGACTCTCGCTGGACACAAAAAACGACGGCTTATCAACCCAACAGATCTCCAAATTTGCTTGAAATTAGGAATTGATGGAACCCTGCGTCTCATCTCGGCAGCAATGCGTCTACCATCCCACGATGGAGATCGTTTTTTGTGAGAGAGCTTTCCTTCTCAATTTCTGCTTCCATAACTTTCCTTTAATCCAGATTCAATGGATACCTTTGCAACCACTGATGGTGGGCCTAAGGTGGTGAGAATCATGGAAGATGAAGCTTTTCTCTGATTGGAAATCAGTACACAGTCCCTAGGTAACCATGACAACGTAAAATGTGCCACAAAAACAATCTTCGGAAATATCGCACACTCCACTATCAATCAAAAATCACGCATCACAATCAATGGGTTCTATATGTGGGCAACCATAAGTTCTTCCAAATGATACAACTAAAAAAATGAGACAGCAGCTACTCAGTACTGGATATCTGAAAGAGACGGTCAAAACGGAAAATTAATTCTATCAGAATACCAGGAACCCGTCGCAGACTGCCTTCACAATGAAGCACAGAAGCTCTGTATGGTACAAATTTCAACTTGTCCCTTCCCAAAAGCTCTTGAAATATCTTCTTTCCAATTACTAATCTCGAAATCGAAAACCCTTCGAGATCAGTGCTTCTTAATAACTTCCGAAAACTTGTGAAGTGAACTCAAATGATCTCCACAATTCGGATCGCAGAGTTCCTAATTAGTTAATCGTTAACAAAATTGGTTTCACTGTGGTTGTTTCCCACTTAGGAAGAGAGGTTTGCGGTTGACTTGGTTCTTGAATCTCGATAAATTTAAAACCAAACCTCAAATAAGTATCCCCTGCGACTCAGAAACAGATACCAGACGTTTCTAGTAATTTCTACTAGTTTCTGAAGTAGAGGAAACTCAGCAGTTCCCAAGACTAACTCAGAAGCCCAAGCTCATCCATTGATCGATTTCTCTTAGACACAAATCAGCATCAGACAACTTGACGTATGTCCCAATGCTTCTTCTGGCCTCTGAACCTTTATCGTTCGATTAAAGTACAAGCTCATAGCCTCCTGTCAGTAATTACGATTGAAAGACCGCCGGCTCTATTAATTCTAAACGTCAGTGTGGCTCCTGCAGCTTTGGAGACTTCACTGTACCAATTCCATTCAATAGTATTCTCTCTGATTGTCATGTACTGCTGATCAGATTCATTCGATCCATTTCCATATCAGCTACTAGGACCTTCAGATTTGCTAACTTGGCACGCAGTGGCCTATGAAAGGATTTCGGTACGTTGTATTTTTCTACTTGATTGATGTTGTTCCACTAATTATACTGGTGGTGTGATACTTTTGATACATTGAAACGACCCATACGTCGATTCAAGAAAGTACTGCGCCATATCAACATTACCCAACTTAGATTCACAGTGTCGAAAAAGATGAACAAAGGACATCATCTAAACTTGAAAGGAGCTTCATCATCAACTTTCAGACTGGGAAGTTCTCTCGAGCGTGCACTAGCAACAGGCTGAAACCCATCACCACTACTACCGCCTGTGTTTCCCCATATCGTACTACTGGCTCTGATTCCATTCGAGGAGGGAAAGGCATTGCTTCTCTCCGCAGGTGGATGCAATGTGTTCTGGAACTGTGTTGGTGGATGTGGAGCTGGCGGTTGTGGAGCTGGCGGTTGTGGTGGGAAAAAGAATTGATGCGATAGCAGCTGCTGCTGCTGGTACGCCTGTTGCATGACTGGGGATCTTTGCGGATACCGCATTTGTGCTGGAGGTTGATGTGTAGGGAGCGGGTGCTGTTCCTGCTGGAACATCTGTTGATAGTAGTAAGGTTTGACTCCCAAGTCATTGTTGTTGTTATTGCCAGTGTTGCTGCTCAACTGCGGATGTGATATGCTCGCATTCTCCAATTGGGCATTGACCAAATCAGTCATTGTTGGTACAGCACCCTCAGGCAACGACGTTGGTTTCTTTAGTGGTTGCTCCATATACTTGTAATTGGCTTCTTCAATATGTATCTGAACAGATTCAGGGTCTGTACAATGCAACAGAGCAAGATCGTTGGAAATCTCAGTCTGAGTGGCTGTGGACACCAAAACGGTGTCCTCAACTATGCGAGGAATCTTAGCACGTTCCAATATTTTGGCCCTTGTAAGTTGAAACATTGTTTTGTCTTTTCGTTCAGCAACTTTTCTTACTGAGCGCCGGAATCTCTGCTCCCTGGAAGCGAGCTTGGCATACTTGTTCAAGTTCAGATAGTCCGCTTCAAGCTCAAATCTCTTTTTTGATAGCTCTCGTCTCTTCTCTTGTCTAAGGCGAATTGCTCCTTGCATATATCTCTGCCATATCAACTCAACTTCTCCATAGCTGGAGTCCTCGATCAGCTTGGCTTCATAATCAAATTTGGCTCTAAGAGTGTCAAGTTCTTTCTGATACTGGCCGACTAGTGATTTGAAAGTCTCAGGAAAAACCCCCAGTTCATTGAGTTCAGCAGACCGGGGGATCTGTGGTAAATCATCCCGTTTCGTGCCCTTCTTGTGGGAGCTTGTCGCACCATGGGTGGGGGTGTCATGTTCAGCAGAGGTTTCGTAGCTGTGATAGTCACGACGAAGCTGATTTTGAGCATCGCTGATCTTAGCAATAAGAACATCAACCCTCTGGATCCGGGCAGTGGACAGTTGTTTGGACAGCAGTTTGTAGTCAATCTGGAGTTTCTTCTGAAGGACCTCAATCTCTCCAACATCGTCAAGCGACTCCATCTGAGCTAGAAGAGCTCCAACTTCTGCAGTAGGAATAGGCAGGGGAGACTGGTCCACTGGAAACTCGATCTTAAACTGTTTCTTCGTGCCCATCTTTCGTTTCACTGCTGATTTCTGTTCAGTTGGGCCTTGAAGTGTTTCTCAAACTGCATCAAAAGATGGGTTTTTAGACAGCGATGCAACTGCACACCAGTCAAGAAAATTCGCGATATGGAGGAAACACTGAAAGCTCTTCGCGAACTCTTTGTTGAAAAACTTTTTTACCCTGACAGCTACAGCAACAGAATAAACAAGCTGTGCACACGCTTACACACATCACTCTTAAAGAACATTATGGACGACACCAATCTTGTGAAAGAGTATTTAAAGGCATTTGGTCAATCAGTGAATCAGCTGCAGGATCCACTACACACTGTGCTCACGACGCCCTTGACTGAGCAGCTCAACCACTCTGCTTCTCCACATGCCACCATTAAACTAGCCAATGGCTCAGCGTATCTGCTCGTGTCTTTGTGTTTTGCATACCTCAAATCTCAAGGCGTAGACACTTCAAAGCATCCAATAATGGCTGATTTGAACAGAGTGAGAAGTTACATGAAGAGACTGACGGATTTGGAAAAAAAGCAAGGTGAGAAGGAAGAGAAGGAGGATGAGGAGACGATCAGGGCCAGAGAGTTCATTAAGAATGCGCTGGGGAAATCCACAGCTATCACTGGAGAAGTGGGACCTGCCGTCTCGTTCAAGGGTACGCACACAAAGTTTGAACAGAAGAATGAGAAGCATGAAGGAAGTGATTCTGATAGAATTGATGTGGCGAAGGTTGTTGGGGACAAGATAAGGCAGGATAAGAAGAAGAAGACTTCGAAGGACAAGAAGAAGGACAAGAAGAGTAAGGTTACTAAATAGATTTGCATGGATTTTTCCCCCATATTTGTACACTTTTTCTTAAAAATCATCAAGAACCCTAACTGCGGAATGCATGGCTCGATATCAGTGCCTTAATTACCTCAGCTATATCCTTATCCTCTTCAGGCAGATATATATGATTCTGCGTCTTCTGCAGTTCTCCATAGAACAAAAATCCACTGAGTATAAATTAAGTGATCAGCTACAACAGCCATGAAAAAACAAGAAAAGCATCATAACAATAGAAATAGAGGTGAATACATAAACATGGAGCATGATCGAAAATTAATAGTAGCCTTTTTAACGGTCCTCGGCCCACTCGTTCTCTCTCTTGATGGCAGCCTCCTCTTCTGGAGAAAAGTCATTGACAATGTTGAAAGTGCGTCTAATCTCCTCCGGAGACTTACCTCTAATCATCTCAGCGACAACTTTACAGCCAGCGTCAAGCAATGGTCTAATGTTCAAGTAGTTAGCGGCCAGAATGATCTCGTAAAGCATTTCCTGGTCAACTTTTAAGAAGTCCTTGTCCCAGTCATCAACAGGGGCAGACTTACGAGAATCTTCATCCTCGTCGTCAGGAAAGTTGGTATCCTTGTGGTGTGTGGCCCATTCAAGCACCTTCTTGAGCACAGAAGCACGTACATTAGGAACTGGAATTGTGAAGCTTGAGGAGTCACCATCCTCGTCATCTGATTCAACCTGGTCAGCCAAGTCAGAGATCATGTTCTTGATAAGCACGGAGCGCTCAGCAATCTGCTGGTCGACCTTGAAGGATTCGTTGTCGGAGGAGACGATTGTGACCTGTGGCATTGCGGATTGTAGGTTTGGGTGCTGTGAATTGAAAGAGAAAAGGGGTTGAAAGTGGCAAAACAGAACAGTGAGTACACTTTTGATTGATGGTTGACCGACCACACACAGAAAATACACCCAAACACCAAAACTGCAGTAAGAATGTCCTCTGTCCCCACAACTTGCGAATACAGAGGAACTACTACAAAATCTAATCCAAAGGTAGAGGAGGTTTCTCATTCAAAGTTGGAGTAGACACTTGCGCTTAGTTCATCTAATTCACCAACACTGTCCATATTCTCAATGTACGTATTCTGGCCCACTTTGAACTCGCTACTGGCCTTGGTGGAGCCAGCCAACAAGACAGCCAACTTGAACTTCTTGTTTGCATCGACATTACCGTTGTCCAGATTGGAAAGGAAAGTTTCCAGACCATTGTTCACCAATGCACTCAGCACTATTAAGGAAGATGATGAATTGACATATTGCGAGGTCTCATCCAGAAGGAGACGCAGTTCTGTGTTTGGTGATGATTCAAGAGCTTGCAGAGTGGCATCATCCAGGATCTGTTGCATCACGAATTGCTCTAGATTGCGAGGTGGTAATAACAATGGACCAACAAACGATTCGCCTTCTTGGCTCACTCTCTCCACTAATCTCATAGACTGTTGCAAGAGTGAGCCAAATTCAGCAACGCTTAGCTCAGCTCTTGGGTTAATATCTGCAAACACCTCTGCCACAGACTTCTCAACGCGAGCACGGATTGCGACGTGGCCACGGTTCAGTAGCCACCAGCTGAATGACAGATATGCTTGCTCGTTAACGTAGGACGAATTGTCCACCATGCTAATCTGGCCTCTAACTCCATGTTTTTCGCTAGCGATGCGTAACGCATCTTCAAGATACTCCTTCCTGGCCAAAATGTTGAGCTGTAGACGTGTAAAGATGATAAGCAATGCGTGTGAATAGACCATGGTCAGGAATTTGGTGATTGACTGAATCTTGAGGTCGTTCCAGAGATCATTTTTAGACTTCTTGGTGTAATCAACAACTCCAGATTGGCTTGATTGCTCTTCATCCACAACCACAGACTCGCTGGGAGCAGTGCTTCCAGCGTCGCTGCGTCCACGTCTCGCCTTCAACGCTGCGGTGATCTGTTCCACGTCAAACACACCCGAGATTCCGCTTGCTAGCACAGAACCCAGTGCAAATATCGTGTATACTGCATCGCGCTGTGTCTGCTCAAACCTACGGCGGATCTGCTCTCTGTTGAAGCGCTCTTCAGCTAGACGACGTTGATGGGAGGTGAAGAGCGAGTGAAGGTGGCGGATGAAGAAGTAGAGCGTCGCTGCTGTGAGAGTAGTGGTCAGCAGCAGGGCTTTGCGATATGTGCGGAGAAATTTTCTCAAACGGGTGAACATTACAGCAAAGTTCAGTCTCCCGTTCAATTGGTGAGAGGTTTGAACAGTTGAGGTTGTTGTTGTTGTTCCTCGTGATTTGTCCGTTTTTGGAGAAGCAGATTTACCGAGGACAAATTCGATTGTTACCCGGTTCGGTTGATACCCTCTTATCACCAAAAATGGCCTTTATTCTATAGACATTTAATTTTCTAAACCCTCTGATATCGATCCATTAGCGGAATCAGGATCACCTCTTGAAGAAGCTGACTCCAGCTCCCTTTTGAAGTTCACCAAGTGAGTTTCAGCCAACTCAACCATGTACTTCAAATGCTGCTCATCATGATCTCTGGCAAATTGTGATTTAGGAAGTTTGGAGTTGCCTCTTCTCATCTCAATCCACTCCCAAATCTCATACTCTGCCGCCTTCTTAAGTTCTTCATCACTCAGCATGTTAGGAATCTTCGGGATAACAACGAACTCCTCTCCATTTATTATCACATTGTTCAATCCAGTGAAGCTGACAGTACCACGCTGGCCACTACTGAAAAATAGTGCTCTCCAAAACAACCATAGAAAGAAACCAATGACACAAAAACCACCTAGAGCACCATGCCATGGAACTTCAACACCGACTATGTCCTTGAATGGGGACCATAAGTTCTCAATAGCACCAATCCAGCCTTTTGCTTCTGGCTCAGGTTCTTTCTTCAACACGCTGGTACGTGTGGTTGATCTTCCACGCTTCAATTTCTTCTTCTTACCGCCTTTGAAGCTTGATATGATTTCCCTTAACTCAGAAGCAAGGATACCCATTGATTCCTTTTGACCATCAACAGCACCCTTCTCTATAGGACCTTTAATCCAACTTCTTCCAGTCCATTGAACCTCTGTCCACACTTGAATCTTGGTGCTGTTGTTTTCACCCCATGAAAGGTATATCGATGTTACTGTACTGAATGCATTACCAGACGGAACGTCTGGGGTGAGTGTGGATTGCTTGACAAAGACATACTTCTCCCAGTCCTGGAACTCAATGGTTTCTGTTACATTGCACTTGGTTTCCTTTGGACCAATAGGGGCGTTGATTGGCTTCACATAGTTGTACTCTCTCTTCTTGTCAGAAAATGCAGGGATTTCAGATATCTTGTAGTTTTTTTGTTTTGTCAGAATGTTGTTGAGAGTTTGGGGATCATCAAACAGTAATAGGTATACGGTGCCCAGTGGTGCAGGTAGTGTTTGGCTCAATACTTGAGTTTCATTCTTAGCCTTAAACGGAATTGACGTCGGACCATGAGTCTTTGGTCCCACTGTTGGAAGCGGAGTGCCACCATTAGTTTCTTCTTCTTCCGGACCGCTTGCACCGGAAGATAACACGTTCTCAATCTCATCCACCAAGCCATTTAAAGATTCCTTCTGACCACTTATTGCACCTTTCTCCACAGCACTCTTAAGCCAGCTCTTTGCACTCCATTCGACATTAGTGAAAACAGTAATGTTGGTTGAGTTCTTCTCTCCCCAGGAGAGATAAATCCACGTGTTGGTGACAAATGAATTACCAGATGGAACGTCAGGTGTTCTTGTCTTTTGTAGTACTTCCACAAAAGTTTCAAAGTCCGAACGTTGAATAATCTCCTCCACTTCACACTTAGTCTCCTTCGGCCCCACTGGTGCAGATAACGGCTTTACATACGTGTAAGTTCTGGCTTTTGGATCTCCCTTGAATGTAGAGAAATCAGACAAGTCATGATTCTTCTGTTTCTCCAGTGTACTTTTCATGAACGTACTATCCGATCCAAACATGAGCTGGTACACTTTACCAATAGGTGCAGCTACGGATCTGTCGCAAACCTTGGTTTCAGCCAAGGCTGGAATGTGTTCATACTCCGTCGGCTTGTGCTTCAAGGGACCAATATTTCCAGTGCTGGAACCTTCCCCTCCTAATTGATCATCATCAGGTTTGTTGACGTCAAAATCATCATCATCGTCATCATCATACCCTTCTTCAGAGAGTCCATCTTCCGTCATCCCTGTACGATCAGTGTCGCCCATGTCGCTAGTGATTTGACTTCCATTGTTACTCTCAACACTTGTCTCATCGTAGGACTCATACAGTTGCTCACGTCTCAGCTCATCTTCGTCCACCTCGATTTCACGGTCTCCCCTCACAACCTGTCTCCATACTCCCACGATAGCTGAGAACTTTGTATCACGCGCAATTAAACTCGCAAACATGTATCGCTGATGCAAGGACCTTATAGATATCGCATTGGGAAACAACCCAGCAACGCTCTTCTTCTCAATTTGAACAACCTCTTTTAATGGTATCGTAACATTCGTGGTCCAGCCCAGAATATTCGAATTAAAGGCAATATGATACTGTGACAGGTACATCTTTCCCTGAACCAAAATATCCTTTTGTAAGGCACAGGAGAAATCATCCAAAAGGGTCTCAGTGGCTGGTAATGAAGGGAAAAGGTTATGGAACTCTGCTTGGCGCTTGGAGGATGGAAGTGCTCCAGCAATTGTGGGTGGAGGGGTTTCATCGATGGATTGGAGAGTACTTGTGAGCGAGAGCGGTTGCTGGTCAATTCCAGTGCTATGCCTCTTAGGGAAGGATATGGGTGACATGGAACGTCTGTTAACAGCTGGTGATGTGGATCGAGATCTTGTTCTGGGAAACGGCTCTGTCAACTGGTGAGACATTGCTCTGTCGCCTGGAAACTTTGCGGGAGGAGTACTACTGTCATGAGACAATATGGGTGAAGAAGGTCCTATGGGGAAGACCACTCCGCTGCTTCCACCTTGAAGAGGCAATACAGGAACCGGTTGCTCAACCTCTATTGACATGGGTCTTTCATTTTTGGGCTCCTTGAACGACACCTGGCGTTCAAAAGTTGGTGTTTGGTCTGAGAAGCCAAGATCGAGTAACGTCAACTCACCTTTACCTAGTGTGGTGATAGGCCTCTTTCGTAAAGGTTGAAAGACCACATCCGCTGCAATACTGCGGTGTGACTTGACAGATTCCATGTCAGTGGACTGGCGAGGTTCTGGACTCGTTGCTGGGCGTTTTTTCTCAACCCTGTTTTCTGTGCTAAGAAGCGCCTCTAGATGGTCAACAAAAGATGGGCTCTGGCGAACGGCGGGTGGATGTGATTTGAGTTCCTTGTTTGCAACAAGGGACGATGCTGCATTGACGATGCTGGATAGTAGACCGCTCTCCTCTGGTGGATGTGTGGATTGCGGTGCCGCCATATGGTGCTCCAGCGACGCTCTACTTGCGGCAAACGAGTCCCTCCGCGACGGAGTCGTTTCTATCGGGAGTAGGGTCTCAGCCTGACGGTGTTTGAAGAGTGGCATTGTCATTGGCGAAGGGATACCAAAGGATCAAATTGTGTAAGTTGTATTGACGGCTGGATACTGTTTTTGATAATTAAATTGTCAGTTGCTTGAAATGTCTGAAAACTGAACTAGAGACAAAATTCTGTACAGATTCAGCTTGGGACTTTGTCCAACAGTACATATATTCTTTCAAGTACCAACTTTGAATGACTGTATATATTCAAAGACCATATTCCAGTATACCTGGTTACAACAGTTGTTGTACGTAACCAGTGGCATGTATCACAAGAATTTTCTTGTGTTTCAACGATGATGCAGCACTCACAATATCAACAATGACAGTACACGATAGTTCCAATAGTTTTCTATATCTTCAATAACCGAACTGTATGCTTTCTGCGTATCAGTACTTACGCAAGGCGAACCTGAACATCAAAAAAAAAACTCCTCTCCACTTGCTTAGGAGTAAATGAGCAAACCGGCAACAAGCGAACACCTTCAGAGCCGATTCACTTCTGTGCTCTTCGTTTAGCCTCCCTTTCTCTCCACTTCTCGCTAGTCCTTAGCACTTCTTCCAGGTTCTCCTGTAACTGTTCCACCTGGGCCTCTAAAGCTTTAATCCTATGATCAGACTCATCCTCAGTAGAATTGTCTACCAATTCTCCGTCTGAAACGGTCATTGAGTCATACAACTTGTTAAACCCAACTAACAGAGGGGACTCCATTTCCTCCGCGGAAACCAGTAATTCGGGGTGCACTAGAACTTGTGATTCATAGTGTTCCAAGTAGAACCCTGGTGTGGTCAAGGTGTTTTGTTTCAATCTAGCTAGTAGCTCACAATAACTAGCACTGAAGTTTAGAAGTACAGTTGTTCTCTTCAGACTATTGGTCAGTGATTCAATCTTGTTACTCATTATCAGATTTTGGGATTCCGTATGATCAAATCCTTGATTCTTGACTCTTGTGCTCGATGTGACCAGTCTGTTTGTTAGTGTGCTGATTTTGAGATCCTTTCTCTTAAGATCATGGGCAAACATCTTCTTCATGGATCTGTTCAAATTACGTTCTTGTGAGATTGTCCTAACCTCCATTGAATGCTGCTTTTCTAAAACTGAGTATCTCTTCTCGAGAACATCGAACTTGTTCGAAATCGTCTTATTTGTGTTGAGTATTATAGTCTTCTCCAGATCCAAACCCCTGATGGTATCATTGAGTGAACCGATCTGGTCATCTTTCTTTTGAAGGTCCTTCCCAAGCTGTAATCTCTCGCTGTGAGACTTATCAAGTTCCTGAAGTAGCTGGTATAGCGTGTTGATTACCAGCTTATCATTGGCATATGAATCAGTCACCTCATCAATTGAAGCGAATTTGAGGTTGTTCAATTCCTCATTGGTATCATGAAAATAACCTTTAGCAAAGAGTGTAGAGTTGACCAGTGCTGCTGCTGTCTTCAATGGTTGAGACTCTTCCATCTTAAATCGAGGATCTCCCAGCCGCTGAGTTTTTCTGACACAGCTGAATTAAACGCCCTTTTGACTGGAAACCAAAACAGAATACGCGTTGTTGACACAACAGGCCGGAATTCAAATATCAAAACGACAATCACGTTTAGTCATCACCCAGGTCGGATATGAGATACATACTCTTCACCTTAATATGACGATTGAGAAGAAGGGTCTTCAGGGTGCAGAGTATTTGTGCCAAATATTTGATACTTTAAGTCACTTAACAAATTGATTTTAAGACACATATCAATGGAGAATAGTGGCACGCACCGCAATAGTAAACCAACGACATCTTGATCTCACCACCAGCAGCGCGAATTCCGAAAAAATGAAAATAGCCGCTGACATTGTATACACAAGATCGCAAGACCCAATACCTGGGTACAAGCTCTGATACTCTCAGTTCGCAGCAGCAAACCACCCAATAAGCACGCACTGTAAAGATGTACTTTGTACTAGCGACACCTGCAATTTCCAATTCGACAATTGTGCGGAACTAACAAGAAAATGCAATTAGGACTTTGACACCAATGAGTTCCATAAGATTTGCTCATACTGCAACAGATCCAAACCAACAAGTGACTTCCGCATGAAGCTTAGCAAGAGAGC
This sequence comes from Barnettozyma sucrosica, assembly GCA_030558145.1. Taxonomy (NCBI): domain Eukaryota; kingdom Fungi; phylum Ascomycota; class Saccharomycetes; order Phaffomycetales; family Phaffomycetaceae; genus Barnettozyma; species Barnettozyma sucrosica. The sequence continues at coordinate 548,772 of JAJMRY010000002.1, forward strand.
AGATGGATTACAACTACAAGACACCAAAGGTACCGTTCATATTCCCGATCACTACAACTCGTTATGCAATGGCTGTCATCTTAAACAACTGTCGCGTCAGAATAATTTTAAGGGTATCATGAAGTACTCAGGTGGTGAAACTGAATTGTTGATGCATACCAAACAACAGTTCTTGGGGAAGATCTCTCACTCAAGCAACCAAAAGGGTGTTGTTTCTGTTCAATTCGAGGGCGATATGAAGGAGTGGTTTGGTCTAGGTTTTTCTTTAGATGACCACGATTACATTGATGCTGTTCTCAATGAGAAGATTGCATCAGATGACATCACGATCAGTGGAAAATTGATCAATAATATCTTTGAGAGGAAGATGGTCGAAAATTTGCAAAACTTTAATCGAAGTTGGAGCGGGGACATATCACAAACTTTGTTTGAGGTTGACGCAGGCATTGCGTCAATTCCTCACAAAAAGCACTTAAGTCACAATGATATCACAAACTTGAGCAAGTTAATCAACAAGAGAATCATCACGCAGATTCAATGTCATAGTGGCTACCGTTTTATCACCAGCAATGCCTCAAAATCGAAGAATCAGCCGACATACTATAAGAAGTTTGTTTGTCATGGTGATTCTAGTCGCTGTACACGGGCAGCGTCATCTGAATGTAGCGGCAGCCTTGTTAGGGTCACCTACTATGAGAATTCGCATTGCTTGAGGATCATCTACAAACACACACACCACAAAAAATACTTTTAAGATTTTGTCTGGAGGATTTGCGTTAAGATCAAGCAGTGTGGCATTAGGATAGAACACAACGAGGTTGCTATACGAAAGGCAAGGCATTTGATTGGAGGTCACTGCTACCCCATACTCTGAACAAAAAATAAGCAATATATATAAATGGTTGTGCTGTACTGTTTCAACCAATCAAAGTATTCAGGTTTTTTGGGAAGTATGTACCCACAGCGCTCTCTTGGATATCTCGGCGACTCGATCTAGAAAGGTTTCGATACGCGTAAGTACCCTCATGTCGCGAAGCGCGAGTTTCCAATTTGGTGCATACCTGCATGTGAGACTTTTAAGTTTTGTCTACGAAAACCATTGGCTAACAACTGAAAGTTGGTCGCAGCCAACGTGCGTTGTGAAGATTTACGATGGAATATGAGGGTACAAAGTGAGCAATTGCAGATTCCTTCCCATGAGTTATACGAGTTATGGGGGACCATGAAGTGTGAAATATACGTGAAATGCGCAGTAGGGAAAATTTGAACATTCCTTTGAAGTTGAAAATGGTTCAGCAAGCGGTGGAACGAGTAGGGTGTCTAATCACAAGCGTCCTTACTATGCTCTCTCTTGGCACTACAACAAGCTGGCGTTGTGTGAGACCAATTATGAAATTTCCATGGTCTCCACAGCTTTCGGATCGAAACTGAATTGGTACTTGATTCATGTACTCGTGAGCCGGTGCCTGTCTGACTTTCAATTATTTGGCATCCTATGTCGAATCAAGGCTAGTTAGCTTAAGCGAAAAATACCACTGTTCGGTACTCAGGATTGCTATAAGGACTCTAAAGGGGGGATTCTCCTATACACGTGACTCCTGCGGCCGGCCTCCAAAATTGCTACGGGCTCACAGATCTCAATGCTCTTGCAGAATCCTGTTGGTCAAAACCTCTTCAGTCATGCACACTTCTGTATAAGAGTCTGAACCTTCTTCGCGTTTGGAGTATCCTTCAGTAGCTTGATGTATTCATCTGCAAGATAGCTACTGAAATCTGCAGCACCATGTATGAATTCTGTAGGTGGATATAAGCCCACTTCCTCTTTGGGACACTTTCTGTAAACCTTTAAACTCTATTTAGATATGAACATGCCAATCACTAGTAATGTGAGACCCTCTTTACTCATCTTCGAGAAACACGCATACTGATTTCGCAATTGGCACCACCATATTGCCAAATTTGTTCATGATGTTCAGTCTCCAAAGGGAATGTTGGTATTCTACCTGCTAGACCTATTTTATAAATAGCAACAAGCACCCCTTTGTAGCTGAATAAAAAACTTGTCATTATTCACCAAACAAACAACAACAATTGATCAACATGGTGTCAGTCACTCGACTACTATCCGCTGTCGGTGTATCTTTGTTGAGTGCACAAGTGAGTTCTGCTGCACTTGGTTTCCAAAATGAACTTCAACTAGTGAGAAGAGATGAGTTAACTGAGGTGGTCGTACTCCAAGCACGTGAGCCGGAAGAGTCCTCTGTGGAGCCATCAGAGTCTGAGGAGCCATCTGAATCTTCTGAAGAGCCGGAAGAGTCTGAAGAGCCATCTGAATCTTCTGAAGAGCCGGAAGAGTCTGAGGAGCCATCTGAATCTTCTGAATTACCATCCGAGTCTTCTGAGGAGCCATCTGAATCTTCTGAGGAGCCATCTGAATCTTCTGAGGAACCATCCGAATCTTCTGAGGAGCCATCTGAATCTTCTGAGGAACCATCTGAATCTTCTGAATTACCATCCGAGTCTTCTGAGGAACCATCTGAATCTTCTGAAGAGCCATCTGAATCTTCTGAATTACCATCTGAATCTTCTGAGGAGCCATCCGAATCTTCTGAGGAACCATCTGAATCTTCTGAATTACCATCCGAGTCTTCTGAGGAGCCATCTGAATCTTCTGAGGAGCCATCTGAATCTTCTGAGGAGCCATCTGAATCTTCTGAGGAGCCATCTGAATCTTCTGAGGAACCATCTGAATCTTCTGAGGAACCATCTGAATCTTCTGAATTGCCATCTGAATCTTCTGAGGAGCCATCCGAATCTTCTGAGGAGCCATCCGAATCTTCTGAGGAGCCATCTGAATCTTCTGAATTACCATCCGAGTCTTCTGAGGAGCCATCTGAATCTTCTGAGGAGCCATCTGAATCTTCTGAGGAGCCATCTGAATCTTCTGAGGAACCATCCGAATCTTCTGAGGAACCATCTGAATCTTCTGAGGAACCATCTGAATCTTCTGAATTACCATCCGAGTCTTCTGAGGAACCATCTGAATCTTCTGAGGAGCCATCTGAATCTTCTGAGGAACCATCTGAATCTTCTGAATTACCATCCGAGTCTTCTGAGGAACCATCTGAATCTTCTGAATTACCATCCGAGTCTTCTGAGGAACCATCTGAATCTTCTGAGGAACCATCTGAATCTTCTGAGGAACCATCTGAATCTTCTGAAGAGCCATCCGAGTCTTCTGAGGAACCATCTGAATCTTCTGAAGAGCCATCCGAGTCTTCTGAGGAACCATCTGAATCTTCTGAATTGCCATCTGAATCTTCTGAGGAGCCATCTGAATCTTCTGAATTACCATCTGAATCTTCTGAAGAGCCATCCGAGTCTTCTGAGGAACCATCCGAGTCTTCTGAAGAGCCATCCGAGTCCTCTGAGCAGCCATCTGAATCTTCTGAAGAGCCATCCGAGTCCTCTGAACTACCATCCGAGTCTTCTCAGCAGCCATCAGAGTCCTCTGAGCAGCCATCTGAATCTTCTGAAGAGCCATCCGAGTCCTCTGAACTACCATCCGAGTCTTCTCAGCAGCCATCAGAGTCCTCTGAGCAGCCATCCGAGTCTTCTGAGCAGCCATCTGAATCTTCTGAAGAGCCATCCGAGTCCTCTGAACTACCATCCGAGTCTTCTCAGCAGCCATCCGAGTCCTCTGAACTACCATCCGAGTCTTCTCAGCAGCCATCCGAGTCCTCTGAGCAGCCATCCGAATCTTCTGAAGAGCCATCCGAGTCCTCTGAACTACCATCCGAGTCTTCTCAGCAGCCATCCGAGTCCTCTGAGCAGCCATCCGAGTCCTCTGATCAGCCATCTCAATCTTCCCAGCAGCCATCCGAGTCCTCTGATCAGCCATCTCAATCTTCCCAGCAGCCATCCGAGTCCTCTGAACTACCATCTCAATCTTCCCAGCAGCCATCCGAGTCCTCTGAACTACCATCCGAGTCCTCTGAACAGCCATCTCAATCTTCTGAGCAGTCATCTTCATCTTCCGGGGCTCCACTACCAACTGCTCCAATCTTCGACAGTGGCGTCACTAACGGTCAACCTCAATTCGCCGTGAACGTCCCAGGTTCTTTGGGTCCATGGCTGCAGATTTCTATTGCCATTGAAAAGGAGGGTCCATTTGAATACAATTCTGCCATCGTTGCTCTTGATGGTCAACGGATTGAGGTCACTGACTTGTCGGTCACCCCAGACGCTATTACCTTCACTTACTCTGAGTCAATTCCAACCACTTCTGTCCTGACCTTGATCTATGGTGGTGTTTTCACTAGTCCAGGTAGAGCTACCTCTAGAGGATTGTTGGTTATCACCACCCCGAACAAAAAGTTGATTAAGAGAGACGTTTTGCAGTTCCCATTCTCTATGAGTGTTGACTCAAACGGAGAGTCTTTCCCAGGCTCCTCTTCTGCCTCTGCCTCTGTTTCTACTTCCGCCTCTGCTTCTGCTTCTGCTTCTGGCTCTGCTTCTGGCTCTGCTTCTGGCTCTGCTTCTGCTTCTGGCTCTGCTTCTGCTTCTGGCTCTGCTTCTGCTTCTGGCTCCGCTATCACCTCAACTGTCACTAAGACCGAACCATCCACCACTGTCATCACTGTGACATCCTGTGATGAGAACAAATGTACTGTTCTCCCAGTGACCACCGGTGTGACAGTGGTCACTGCTACTGTTGCTGGTACTGAGACCATTTACACTACCTGGTGCCCAACTGAAGTCCCAGACAACAAGACCAAGACCAAGACCAAGACCAATGAAGAGATTACTATTACTAAGACCAAGGGTGAAGAAGTTATCACCATCACCAAGACCAAGGGGAAGGAAGATATCACTATCACCAAGACCAAGGGTGAAGAAGTTATCACCATCACCAAGACCAAGGGTCAAGAAGACCACACTATCACCAAGACCAAGGGTCAAGAAGACCACACTGTCACCAAGACCAAGGGTCAAGAAGACCACACTGTCACCAAGACCAAGGGTCAAGAAGATCACACTGTTACCATCTTCACCAAGATTCCAAAGACTGAGGAGGTTGTCATCACAAAGACTTACACTAAGGAGGAGCATGGTACGACTGTCACTTGGGCTGAAACAAAGACTACCATGACCGTCACCCAAGTCTTCCCTCCAGTTCCAACTTACATTGTTCCAACTGGTGGCGCTCCTGCTCCAACTGGTGGCGCTCCTGCTCCAACTGGTGGCGCTCCTGCTCCAACTGGTGGTGCTCCTGCTCCAACTGGTGGCGCTCCTGCTCCAACTGGTGGCGCTCCTGCTCCAACTGGTGGTGCTCCTGCTCCAACTGGTGGCGCTCCTGCTCCAACTGGTGGCGCTCCTGCTCCAACTGGTGGTGCTCCTGCTCCAACTGGTGGCGCTCCTGCTCCAACTGGTGGCGCTCCTGCTCCAACTGGTGGTGCTCCTGCTCCAACTGGTGGCGCTCCTGCTCCAACTGGTGGCGCTCCTGCCCCAACTGGTGGTGCTCCTGGCCAAACCGGTGCTCCTGCTCCAACTGGTGGTGCTCCTGGCCAAACCGGTGTTCCAGTCCCAACATACACTGGTTCTGGTAACAGATTGACTCTAGGCTCCTCTGTTCTTGCTTTGGTTGCTGGTTTGATGTTCGTTTAAGCAGGATGCTTTTAGCCTCTATTTCAATTCACCATATCAGCCACTATGTGGCGCCTAGTCATTGCTTGTTTCCAATGGCAGTGTTATGATTATCCCTTTACCTTAATTAATTGTTTGTGCCTGTTGTTTTCGAGGGGCTCAAAAGCATTGTGTATAGAGACCGCTTTTCCGCTTTTAGTTACACCGTTTAACGAATATGAACATGTAGTTTACTTTATCCTATTACCCGGCCTGTGAGAGTTCCTTCGTAACAGACATTGGGATCAATTAGACAATTTCATTAGTGATCTATGCTCCTTGGCTTCCAAGTTCGACCATCAGGATTAGTCGTCTGAGTCGTTGTGAGTTCTGGGAAGTCTCCTGATGGATTTGAACTCATGATACAAGATAACTCTATCATTCAGTAACTAATTGTTGGGTAGACTTGTTCAGTAGAGATACTAAAACCTAGATGTTGAATGTTCATTCTGTAAACACATTATTGTCATTGCATTTTTTCAAAGAAACCGGGGCTAGCGCCGGATACTTTACATCCTCTTCCATTCTCAAAAGACCATATTTGTTGATATTCATCGTCACATTGTTCTCTTTGCATCGCAAATTTTTCAATGCATGGCAATCTCGGTATTGCTTGAATTAGATCCTTGAAGAATAGACTATCTTCTCTCATCACTCCTGAGATAGCTAAAGTCTTCAGTCTTGGAAGAATCGCATCATTGATGTTGACGCCACTGAAATTCTTAAACACCAATTCAGTCAGTGATGGAAGCTTCTGAGATATTGTAACATTCCCCGCTACTTCATGTTTTGAGTGCTCAATATGAAGAACCTCTAAACTATTAGCACCATCAATTAGGCCAAAGACATCATTCTCATCTAGATAGAAGTACATATCCGTCACTATTCTAAGATATTTGAGTTCCTCGGGGATCTTAAACGTTTCTGTAAACTTGTCGCTAATGATGACGGAGTCAACAAGTGTTAAGTTCCGTAGCTTCTTCAGCTTGGATACACCCTTGACCCATACAGCACAGATTCGATCCAGATAGCCCTGTTCATCAGCATTGAAAATCACCTCCAGAGTAGTAATGTTTGGTGAAATCAGCTCAAGTCCCTGAATAGCTAATGGATGACCACTTTTAATGGAAAGTACTTCAATGGAGTTGCATGGAAATAGAGGAATAGAAAAGGGAAACCCGTTGTAGCTTAAAGTCTTCAGTTTGTGAAGATTCGCGCCCGCCAGTGTTCTATATAGAATGCTATTATGTATTTCACCAATCGTTTCTTGGTGAAATGACTGGAGATAGTGATCAAAGTCACTGATGTCAGGCTGAACCTCGGAGTATGTGAACGACAATGTCTCGATTTGAGCGAATTCCAGGACGAGTGCACTATTTAAAAGAGAGTGAACATCAGCCTCCAAATGACTGAGACTCCTCAAGAAGGTAAAGTCAATATCTTTGTTCCTCAGGTTGGTATTGAAAAGAGAGAGTTTCTTCAAGGATTCTGATGTTTCGAAACCTCGTATGGATACAGAAGTATTATGGTCAAATTCGTTCAAGTCTAAATGGTTCAGCTTTGGTGCGCTCACACCAGAAATCACAAGGAACGAGGAGTCTGAATTGCTTCCCAGAGAAAGGGATTCCAGTAATGGGAATTTTAAATCACAAAGGGTCGAGTTTGGTGCTCTGAGATCCAAAGACCGGAGATTGGAAAGATTGAACTTCTCAAAATTCTCGACAGGTTGAGCAGTACAGAAGAGGGTCAAATCTTTCAGTGCATACTGGCCAAAAACATGCTGCAACAAATTACAATCGCAAGAATGAGCATCCAAAGAGATCAACTGTGGAAATAAGTCTCTTCCTTCCCCGTTTAAAGACTTAAAGATGGTTGAAAGGCCAAGTGATTCATCCTCTAGAGTTGTTAAGGTGACATTAGGAATATCAACAAGAGTTCCAACCTGTTCAAGTTTATATTGGGAATTGAAGTACTTCACAGTACGGTCCAGTAACCGAATGTTCCCTTGGTGTACTAAACGATTCCAAAGCCAACTTCTTGGTGACATGATAGAGTAGACCACACCCCCATCAAGAAGCACTTGATTTTCAGGGAACCCAAATCCCCCATAAACAACTCTATCCCAGATCTGTAAATCAGCTGGAGTCGGTGGCTCCATAATTGTTGCATTTTGGACATTCACAATGTTGTCTACACCCGATCCTTCACATAGCACAAGATGGATCCTTTCTTTGAATCTGTATGGCGACTCGCGGCAGAGTACTCTGTTCATTGGAATCACCACAAGCTGCGATTCCGTGGTGATGAGGTCAGGGGCAGTCTGGATCTGAGAGTAGCTGACGCCGCAAAGTTGAAGAATGTCACCATACAGTGCAGAATTGGTGTCTCTTGTCGGAATGATCAGGGTTATTAAGTGGTGAAACTGCTGAATATGGAGTAGATGCTGAATGCTTCTGGGATCAACATTCTTCAATATCTCAAGTTGAAGCTCAATCGGCAGCTGTAGCATAATCTAGCATCTTATGAGGCTTGTAGAAGCAGTGATTTTACCTTGATGATGCTTCTTTTGTGCGATTAGAAATAAAACTCCGGGTAACCTCAGTGTCTTTTCAAGGTGATCGATCAAGACTCCAAGTTCCCGTCCTCTAGTTTTTGTCAGTTACATCAGTCTCGAGGACGAACTTCACTCACCTAAGTGGACTGCTTTCATCTGTTATAGGCAGCTCGCCAGAGAAGAGCAAACACGCTTTTAAGAAACGGGGTAATGGCTAGCCTTTGCTCTGTATTCATATGACGGCACAATCTTGAGGGTACTGGGGACCTATTCTCACCCTATTTCACTGCAGCTTCTACCGATGTGGTTCCTCCCCCTGATTGTGCATTCTATGTAAAAGTCTTGAGTAAAAGGATGATTCTCATCTATGTCATCATGATTACTTTAGACGTTTCTGCAACCACATGTACCGTGAAAGATCTTCTCAAATCCTTCCGACTCATTCCACAACTATTGCTTCTCAGACAGGTGGAGAATATTTTCTGTAACTAGTTTGATCTGTGTAGTGAACCCATCAAAGTGTGATTCTCAAAACTGAGGAGCTTTAAGTGAAGGTGTTGCGACAGTCAAATATCTACATATCTACTTATCCTCCTACAAAAATGGCCAGCAGTTTATTTTATATGTATCGGTATTCCTGTTGGAGCTTACGAGGGCTGGCGCAATAGTATTGCCTGAAAACGAAGAATTCAATGGCTACTGAAGAAATTAGGACAAAAGAAAGAATGGGATTAATGTTCAGTCACATACAGAGTGAGAAAAAAAAAGATCTATTACGTTCACCACAAAGTCTCATTCCATTTCACCAACTCATTAGACTGCTGTGAAACATCTTTCTGTGCCTTCTTTCTCATATAGAAAATAGGACAATCCTTGTTGGAACACAGCACATCCTGGTGCAAAGAGCCCTGGCATCTCTGACATTGGGTCCACAACCTGGCAAATTTCACCTCGAGCGCACTCATTGCCGCCAACGCTTCGCTATATAGTTGACCAGCCTTTGGTTTACAGTTGTCACACAGCGCACCCTTGTTGTTTTTGCTTAATGGATTCTTACAGCCCTTGCATGTCTCAACCTTCTTCACGAATCTCATTAGCCCACCACTGGCACTTGAAGCGGATCCAATGGTAACAGTTCTCGTGTGTGCACCAGTCAGCAATTCCTTGGCTCTCTTTTCGCCCAAAATAGGCTCAAAGATTCTTGTCAATGGGTTTGACAGTTGATTCTCCAAGTAGTACTTGAAATCAATGGGCAATGAATGTTCCAAAACATAGAGTGGATCCTCCGACTTCTCATAGGATTTGTTACCCGCAGTCTTGATTATGACATAGGCAACACGATCGCCAATGGAAGGCGCTGAACCTGCATCTCTCTTTCTCATTCTCTCAGCGAGTTCCACATGCGGCTGTTTGTTGGCATAATCAGATCTGGAAAGGGCCTTGGTGATCACCAACTGTTGCATATCAACTCTATTCTGCAACAAATCAGCGATGGTTTGTTTCACATACTTCTCTGCGCCTTCGACATCGCGATCTTCCAGTATCAGTTCAAGGACTTTGGTGATGACATTCTGTACAAGTCTGCAATTATCTCTTCTGACTGTTTCGATACCCTTTGTATCCATCTTGTCGTACTTCTCTGGGTTTGTCCAGTATAGACCAGCATATCTCTTTTTGTTAATCAGTAGGTAGGGAAAGTAGACCTTCTCAAACTCCAACTTGATTGGATTCAAAAACTTAGTGGAAACATAACCTGCAGCCTCTTCTCCCATCTTCATACAAGTTTCTAAATCCTGGGGGCCAAACTTCACCATGACGGAATCAGTATCTCCATAAATAACCTGGGCATCGTACTGGTACCCATTCTTGATTGAGTAGTGGTCTTGCACCTCTTGCTTAGTCTTCTCAATCATTTCTCTACCAAAAGCAGTGACAGAAGAGGAAATTGCCAGACACGGCAGCTTCCCAATGGTGGCACCAGTAAAACCATAGACAGAATTAGCGGAGATCTTCAAAGCCAGTTGTCTACCATTCAACACACCTTTTCTAAAAGGATCTGTCTCTTTCTTCAAATCAGCCTTAGCCTTCTTTCTCGCTGTCAGTAGCTCGTCCAAAATTATTGGCAGTAGGCCTCTTCTTTTAGTTGCCTTGACAAAGCAATCGCCTGTTGGTGATTGCGTGTAGTCCTCATCTTTCTTCAGATCAAGTCTAGTGATCGCTTGCTTCGTGAGTAATGTGGTGTAACATAGGTTATGGGCCATCATAATGCTGGGGTATAGGGAGCTGAAATCCAGCGTGGCAATCGGAACATCATAGTATCCTCTCTCTGGTTCAATGACAGTAGCACCTTCATATTGTACATCAGATGAACCATTCTGTGGTAGGTTAGGCACCACTATGTCCTCTTCTAAGCACTTACGGTACAACTGAGAAACAACTTTAATCTGTTGGCCTCTCGTCAGCAGAAATGAGAATGGAACACCCGTGACTCTTGCCATCTCAGTGTAATTGACCAGACACATCAACTTCTCCAGCAGACGAAGTGGTAAGTAAGCATCCTTCAAACAGTATACAGCCAGCCTTCTTCTGGTTTCACTGGTGCCATTCTGCAACTCAGTAATAATGGAGTGTTGCACCTCCTCCTTCTGCTCATTCAGGAAATGAGCAGAAACAGAGTTCAGTGTGTATGTTCTTAGTTTGTACTCTCTTTGAATGAACTGCAATAAATCCAACTGCATTCTACCATCAATATTAATGGCCTTAGACTCTCTTGTTCCATAAGCCTTCGAACTGAACGTAGTATCCTTAGCCTCCTGCTTGACATGCTTCAGTCTGCCAAAGAATGGAAAGTCCTCCACGCGAAGGGCCTTTGCACGATCCAGCAGATACGGAAAGTCAAAATTGGTGGTGTTGTAACCGATCATAACATCGGGATCAACCTTGACGATGAAATCTCTCCATGCTCGCAACATATCCCTCTCATCTTCATGCTGAAAAATTTCAGAACCCGTGATGGGTGAGCAAGTATTGACGGTGAAAACGTTGCGGACAAACGGTCTGCTCTCACCTGATCTCGAGACAACATTGGCAATCTGGATTACTTGGTCGTGCTCTGCCTCTGGGAAGATGCCTTTTCTACCAGCACACTCAATGTCAAATGAAAGAATACGCAGGGGAGCATTCTTGAGCCATTCCCCTTCCGATGCATGGGAAATCAAATGTCTGTAGTCAATGTTCACCTCTAGCTGACAAGTGGAAATTTTTTTAGAATCAGGAACCATCGTGTAGGTCTTTTTGGGTAGTGTGATCCAACTCATACCTGTGACTTTACAATCAATCATCATTCTGAGCAGGTACGAGATATTGTCAAATGTCATTGTTCCCTGTCCTGCAGAGTTAAACATGCCTTGGAAAGAAACTTGACCCCTCTCAAACCCTGTTCTGATCTTGGGTATGTCTTTGGCATTAGTTCCAATAATTTTAATGAAGGTGACTTTCTGGCCACCATTGTAACACCAAATGGACTCCTTCTGAACCAGTTCAATGTCATGCACACCAGCAAACATACTCCTCAAGTACACTAGAAGCTCTTGTACATTCTCTCTTCTGAAGTTCGATGGCGCTGGAACGTAAAGATAATGCAAAAATCCAGTCACGTTGCAATGCACCGAATAACCCTCCTCAGTGACACCAAAGAACCTGATAGCAGACGTGCCATCAGCTAAGGACTCTTCTGCATCCAGTTGTTGGAAAGAGATGTCATTGGTTTCAGGGCTAAAATCCTTTGGAAGTGGTGGTCTGTCCCAAACTTGGTCTTCGGCAGCCTTGTTTCTGGTAGAGATTTCTTCATTCATCGACAGCAGTTCTAGCTCGAACTTAGAGGGTTCCACCACTGCCTTAGATGCCTTGGTCTGGTAAGGCTCTTGGTGATGGCTATGGAGTTCATTAGAAACTTTCTGGAGAGGCACTGGTTGTGTATGAGCATCACGGTGAAGAGACTCTATAGTGCCTTCCGGGACATCCTCATACGAGATTTCGACAAGTTTAGGCTTCTTGGTCGAATCATCTTCGATCTCAATCGGGTTTCTATCTCTCTTATTGGAGCTCATGATGACTGATCAATGAAGCTATCAGAACTCAGAAGCAATGCGCGTGACGCGTTAACGAATGGATTCTTTTTCCTTTTTTTGTACGCGTGCTGAATAAATATTTCGCGAAATGAGAGGAATCATATGTCAAAGCACGTGACTCTAGGTTCTCTGTGCTTATGTAAACAGTTTGGGATGGGGAATGGGGGCTTCATTTCTGTTATCTTCAAAATTAATATCCTCCACATCTTCATCTTCATCTTCTTTCTCTTCTTCTTCTTTCCAAAACTTCCAAAGAGAATAGGTTCGATATTTCTCTTCCGAATGGCCCAATTCAACGTTGCAGTGCTCACAGTATCGGACACTGCTGCCAAAGATCCATCTGGTGACAAGACTACATCCGCAATCGAGCAGTTCTTTGGACTATCTGAACAGGTCAAGAGATTCACCGTTGCAAAAACTGCAATTGTCCCCGATGATCTGACACAAATCCAGCTCAAGGTGATTGAATGGTCCCAACTATCCAGTAATATTCATCTAATTTTAACTTCTGGTGGAACTGGATTCTCAAAAAGAGATGTCACGCCAGAGGCTGTGAAGCCCTTGATTGAGAAGGAGTCACCAGGTGTTGTCCACGCCATGTTGGCTCATTCGTTCAATATCACACCGTTTGCGATGATGTCAAGACCAGTAGCTGGTATCCGCGGTGAAAGTATCGTCATCACTTTGCCAGGGTCACCAAAGGCCGCGGTGGAGAACCTTGAAGGACTCCTTCCGGTATTGGGACATGCCCTTGAGCAGACTACCAGGGATAGTTCGAGAGAACTGCACAATAAGGAAGTTCACCACCATTCTCTTTCGCATAATCACGCCGATGATGGACGGGGTCATTCACAGTCGCATTCTCATTCTCATACGCATGCACATGGTCATCACCACCACAGCCATAGCCATGGGGGACACCATGGGGGACACCACGGAATCAAACGTCACATTTTGTCCAACGATCTCTCAAATCCAATCACATTGCGGGCCCGCGAGTCTCCATACCCGATGATCCCTGTCTTGGAAGCTCTCAATCTCATTAATTTGCACACACCCAAGTCCGAAATTATCACTTTGAAGCTTCAGGACTCTAACATTACAGGACACGTCGTTGCTGAGGATATCTACGCCTTTTCAAACGTCCCTGCCTTCAGGGCAAGTATTGTGGATGGTTATGCTGTAATTCCAGGTGATGGTCCTGGTGTATTTAACGTGACCCAAGTTTCGCATGCCTCTTCCAATAAGCACAGGATTCTTGAAAGCGGTACAATTGCCCGCATAACAACAGGTGCAGTGGTGCCTGAAGGTGCCACTGCTGTTGTGCCTGTTGAAGAAACTGAACTTGTTTCTGTAAATGATGATGGTACGGAAGAAAAGGAGGTGCGAATCTTGGCTGTTGATGTCGCTGCAGGGGATAACATCAGAGCCATAGGGTCCGACATCAAAGAGGGTGAGCTAGCTTTAAAGAAAGGAACTGTGATTTCACAGGTTGGTGGTGAGATTGGTTTGCTGGCGAGTATTGGTGTTACAGAGGTGAAGGTGTGGAGAAAGCCAAAGATTGGGGTGCTGTCTACTGGAGATGAGCTTGTCGATTTGCAACAGGGTCAACAAGATGAACTAGCACTTGGACAGATTTTTGATTCAAATAGACCTTTGTTGCTCAACTTTTTGAAGAATTGGGGCTATGAGGCTGTTGATATGGGTATTGCAAGAGACACAGCTACCACTACCGAGATGAGCCTTAAGAAAGCTCTCTATCACTCCGAAATTGACTTTGTCATCACTACAGGTGGAGTCTCAATGGGTGAACTTGATCTCTTAAAGCCAACCATTGAGCAGAAACTTGAGGGGACCATTCACTTTGGACGAGTTGCAATGAAACCTGGAAAGCCATCGACGTTTGCAACTGTCGATGTAGGTAATGGGAAGAAGAAGGTAATTTTTGCTCTTCCTGGAAACCCAGCTTCAGCAAGTGTCACTGCGCATTTGTTTGTTCTGCCATCATTGAGAAAGTTTAGCGGGTTTCTCAATCCACTAGACAATCAGGCCCTCCCTACTCTATCTGAGGTCCAAGTCACTCTAAAGAACGATGTGAGGCTTGACCCAAGACCAGAGTACCAGAGGGTGTTTATCCACCAAGAGGGTCATAAGTTGGTTGCGGAGACCACTGGGTTCCAAAGAAGCAGTCGTGTGGGAAGTATGAGTGGCTGTAACGGCCTGTTGGTGCTTCCTCCAAGCAATGAAATTGCTGGTGGTGTGGTGACTGCTGGTGGAAGTGTGAGCGCCCTTGTTATTGGCGTATTATGATAGAATGTACACTTTTCTGTTTAGTTTTGTTCAATCTTGTTGTTTTTGCTTTCTTATCGCCTAAGATGAGCGAAAAGAGTACCTCAACCACAATTTCACAAGCCCTATTCCGATAGCCTGGTAGAAGTCAAGTTTTTGCAACTCGATCTGTTTCACCAATTGAAAGTTCTCTCCAGATCGGAGGTTTGTTACACGAAAAGCTGTCAGCTGCAGGATCCTGCGCAATGGAGTAAAAAAAAAAGTTCAGTTTACAGGACAGCAAATTTCCAAAATTAGATTCCTGTGATCAATTGGACAGAGAGTCTAAACTCCATTCCAAAAGAGTAACTAACTCACTGTCCACTCTGCAGTCTGCCCTCATCCCTCTTCCAAAACCTTCACTGCGCATATGCCCCTGCCCAACAAGGTCCTGCGCGCCATAAAGCGACTGTGTGTGCCATTCGCTGCTTTGGTGTACATTTGTTGGGCTTTCCTCAACCTCCACACACGAAACGTTCTGCGCAATTCAATTGCTCAGACTCCACCTTACTCTGGCGGCCCTATTGACGATATCAAGCTGATACGGTGCTATATCTGGCATGGATCATGCAATCAGATCATTGAGAAAAACTTGGTCGAGAAAGAAGACGGGACTCAGCGGTGGATAGAGCAAACGTGGTTTAAGGTAGATAAGGAGGTTGACCTCCTCCATGGTGAGCCTGCGCGCGGCTGGACTTTGTACCACAAGTATCTGTATGTACACCAAACTTCAGAGCGCAAGAAATTTAACGTGGCGAGGAAAGTTATTGTCGATCTTGCCCTTGGTGAGCCTGGATCTTCAAGGCCGCCGTACTACGTTGTCAAGGATCAATCTACTCCCAGATTGGGGAATAGACTGCCGAAATCGAGAGTTGATGTTGAAGAAACAGATCAGGGCGGATGGGAACTGAGGAACGGGGTGTTCTGGGTTAAGTACGACAAGTCGACCTCGAAGCAAACTGTCCGAGACGTTGCTGTGCTGTTTGGTGAAGATGTTGTTGAACCAAGAACAGAGTGGACTCTGTGTCCAGGAACACTTACTCTAAACGTCAGGCACGTCTCCAGGATCTCACTACTTCACTCAATCTCACAACCCCAGCCTGTGCAACCGCCCAAGTTGTATGAGCATGAAAATGGACAGTTCAAGATCCTGCAACTTTCGGATTTCCACTTCAATGAGAATTTAGGAAAGTGCCGTGACCAGGTTAGTAAAGAATCCGGATGTGAGGCATCTTCAAAGAGTCTAAATTTCATTCATGAAGTACTGGATAGCGAGAGGCCTAATCTTGTTGTTATCACTGGAGACTTACTTGATGGTTTTAATACATTCGACTACCAAACTGCTATTCTCAAGGCCCTATCCCCAGTGATATCTCGATCGCTGCCGTTTGCGGTGGCTCTTGGTGAGAGTGATAAGAGCACATATGCCTCTCGGTTGGACATTGTGAGGTTCCTCGCAAGCCTTCCAGGATCGCTCATGACCTTTGATAAAAAAGTCCTCTCTGAGATTACAAACTTTGTCATTCCAGTTTACAACGCGAAGGAAGAAGTGGCTGACATGATTTACATAAGGGATTTATACACTTCTTCAGCTGGCAACTCGGAAGATGAACCAACCTCCGTTTTCAGACAGAAGCATGATTCCCTTCAAGCGCCACCGACGTTGTCCATTCAATTTCAACATTTTCCAATTGCTGAATACAGACCAACGACTGTATTTTCCATAGTGGGAGCCTTTAACGAGAAAGAAAGGCTCAAACATAGAATGGATCCGAGAACAAGGCAGTTCCTCAGTGATGTCCATGTCCAGGCCATCTCGGTTGGTGCAGAACACACCAACGATTGCTGCATTCACGATGATGGACATTCAACTACCAAGGGAGGAAGCGAACTCAATCCATTATGGATGTGCTACTCTGGAAGCATTGGAGAAGGAGCATATGGGGATGGAAAGATGGAGAGAAGGGTACGTGTGTTCAGACTTGACTCCCAAACAGAGGAGATCACGACGTGGAAGAGACGCCAGGGGCAGGCTAACTCGGTGTTTGATTATCAGTTTATCCAGGAGAAGAAAACGGAGGCCGAATGATTCTTTCAGAAGCCTGTGTTCTTCAAATCCTTTGTGTATGGTGAATTTCATTAGTACCAAAATCCTTTTTCTGTGTACCTATTTCCTAACTACGCGTGCATTCATCATCGGTACGGACCACATCCAATGTGATGTTTCTTCTTATTTTTTCTTGTTTTGGTACCGTTTAGTTTTAATCAGCGGCTAATATCGAGTCAATCATTCAGGAAAAAAACGAGATACACAGCGCTCCAATCAAAGACCATCGGCTGGAGCGGTATAAAGAGCACTTTTAGTATACAAAATGAACCAGAACACGTCCCTGGCTCCGATTTCGGAGCAAGACTATCAGAACATTTTGTACCGCATGATGGCGCTCAAGCTGCCAGGGCTCAAGGCTGTGGCAAAGTCCCTCTCGATTGCTCAAAGCGGGCGCAAGGCAGACGTCCAAGACAGAATTAGGCGATACATCCAAATTGGGAAGGACAACGGGGATCGCGTGAGGCTAGATGCTATCTCGCAGATTCTTGATGAGGCGGCATATGGGAGCCAGGTATCCCAGTACGACGTGTTGTACCTGGAGATGTCCAACACTAGAGGAATATCACGGCAGGCTTCTTCATTAGGCACGGGATCTTCTCAGGGACCTCTGCGACCTCAGGTTCAGTCTGTGCCACAAGTGAAGAAACCATGGCTTTTTTTCTACGAGAATCCATTCTTTGTACTGAAGAAGTTGGTGACGCCCAATGCTGGGTACTGTGTCAAAGCTCCCGCTGGAAGGGGTACATGCAGCTTATCATTCCAGATCAATGAAGCAGACGCGAGCTTGATTTCCGAAGGCAACACGTACAAGCTCTTCCTGCTATGCGGTTCCTATGATAAGAACAAGTCAACAAACGATGCCTTTATTGAATTCCCACAGCCCTTGGAGATACATTTCAACGGAACATTGGTCAAGGATAATGTTAAGGGACTGAAGAACAAACCTGGATCTGCCAAGCCAGCCAACTTGACCCCATATATACGGCCAGCAGGGAAAATCAATGAATTGAAGGTTGTCTATGCCTTCAGCAAGACTGACTACTTGTTGTTTTGTTACCTCGTTGAAGAAATCGCTCCAGAGAAACTACTACTCAAAGTCTTGGGAAACCCGCATCTTACCAAGGAAGCCACACTTCGTGAATTCAATGGCGATGATCAAGATGAAGATGATTTACAAGAAACATGCACCCGGCTCAGTTTGAAGTGTCCCCTCTCCTTCACGAGGATGAAGTACCCTGTTAAGAGCATATATTGCAAGCATCTCCAGTGTTTTGATGCCCTATCATTTTTGCATCTCCAAATCCAAGGTGCGACTTGGACCTGTCCCATTTGTAACCATCCAGTCAAGGTGCCGATGTTGTGCATCAGCGACTATGTTATGGAAATCATTAATAAGACACCTTCAACAGTGGAATCTGCTGAGATTGGTACCGACGGTTCGTGGGTTCCGATTCATGAAGAGGAGGACAACGATTCTGATTCTGATGATGATGGACCTGTCAAGACTGAACGTGGAACTTCAAAGCCACTGTCGAAGACACCAAACCCTGAGGTGGTCATCTTGCTTGATAGTGATGAAGAAAATGAGGAATCAGCCCAGTCAACACAGCCTACCCAATCTGAATCCCAACAACTTCAGGCTCAGCAGGATGCCCCAGCTTCAGAGGTTCATGAGCAACTCGCACAACCACAGCATTTGGATCAGCAGTGGTTTTCCCTTCCACAGCAACAAGAGATACAGGTGGACCCCCCACTCCCTGAACAGCATATCCCCCAACACCCTTTTCCACCTCTTCCTAATGAGCCTGTTTTCGCTCCCCATCAACCTCTCGCGCTACAGTACCCCCATCCTCTTCTACAGTCTCATACTATGACCCATCCACAATATCCCCAATTCTACGCCACTCCTCCCCATTGTCCATCAATCTCCTCCCCTCAAAATCAGGAGAGACCTCAACCGTATCCTTCTCCATCTGTGAATAATGGTTCTGAGACATTATCAGCCTCATCGCCAACTCTTTCTGAACAACCATCGACACTGTTCAACAACCATCATCAGAACTCCCCTCCTCATTTACAGAAAGAGCTGGAGAATCATCAAGGTCCTCGCCCACTACCGTACCAATATGTCAGCTTGAACAGAACTAGTCTAAACCACCCATCAATGCAGCAGAGACAGCACAATGTGGCGCACGGGCATCCTTCAGAGATAACTCTGAATGCCCAGAACAACAATGACAGCGACATAGATCTTTCCAATGGTGCTATTGCTCCGAAACCGCTGGTTTCACCTGCCCCACAGCCACGGTCTCAACCACAAACTAAGCCGCTACTCCAAGAGCATCCTACTCTGGCTCCGAGATCTACGCCACTTCCTCCTCCTCCTCCTCCCCCACATTCTGTGAATCAATCACCAAGATCTTCTCTCTTTGATGCGCCAGCAAATCCGAGGGAGAAAGATGTAGCACCTATATCTAGAACATTGTCCAACCCAATCACATCCGCCCAATCTGACCTCAAAAAGAGATTGGATAGCATTCATACCTTAACTTTAAACAGATCCAGCACAATGGGGTCCACTCCGCGTGGGAGCGAGAAGGCCTTGAGCAGGATCAAGGAGCTCTCCAATGCATTGTCGCAAAAGACTTCCCCGAGCAGTGGGTTGAGTTCAGGAGGACCTTCGAATGGTTCAACTAGAACGGCAGTTAGTGATCCAACTGTTGCCGATGAATCGATGGTTGGGTCCACCGCTACATCTTTGGTAAATGGTGCGCATGCGAATGAAAGTACTGAGCAGTGCAGACCTTCTCTATCAGCGTCCTTATTTGTGCCAGACTGGTCCCAAAACAGCTTGCTGAGACCTCAGAATGATGTGCCAAAGCCCGCACCATATGCAACCAAGCCAAATATGGAGAACAGCGATTCAAGGGAACCGACAGCTGTCGTTGAAGGTCATGATCGAGCAAACTCTGTTTCTTCTGTTACTCCGCAGACACACATGCAGCAGTCGATGGGATTGTTAGGTATTTCTCCTAAAGTACTTGAATCTTTCACTGGTGCAACCACTCAAGGAAGTACTGACCCAGCTACAAGTACTAGTGACGTTGAGAACGGGGAATCGAGAAAGAGGCCATTGAACCCAGTACTGGATGTGGTTTGCAACAAAAAGCCTACACCTGATATGGAAGTGATCGACTTGACCAGTGATGGATGAATTTATATAATAAGCCGGCATTGCGGACAATTTATGGGCGTCAACTAAAAGTGTAGAGGGCTCTATCTTAACGGAAGCAAGCTCTGTTCACTTAGATGTTGTCGGCACAATGGACATTCGGGATGCTCCCTGCTCCAGTCAGAGATACACCCCCAGCAAAAGACATGACCACATGGTGAACATGCCGGGTTTGTCATGTATGAAAGACAAAGCATGCACTTTCGGCTATGCCCTGGTATATACCGCAACACCTTGGAGTTAGACAGATCAATTTCTTGATTATAACAAGTATCATCTAGAGATGGGATACCAGTAATCTTGAAAGAGCCTTCAGCAGGGTCCGTTGATTTCTCTCCTGGTTTGGTCGAAAGTAGCTTGTTGGTCTTGCGAACGACTTTAAAAAGGAATTGAAGCAAGATTAACCCCCCAAGGAATTCATAACCACCATTGCTGACACCTTCGCCCGGCTTCACCTTATGGCCAAATGCGTAGCGTAAGCCAAATACTCTTTTGGAAAGATTGTAATAAGAGCCAGTAATGTAAAACACAGCCAAGTGTAGGTTCATCAAAGAGTCTAGAATCTTGGAATATGAAAGTCCCCTCAATCTCCCCAGCCATGAATCGTCAGTGTGTTCCTCCTCTTCCCCCAATTTCTTCTTGAATAGCCTCGATACCAAGTATGGCAACAATGCATACGACAGAATGAATCCAATCTTTGAAAGAAGGTTTGGTAGTCGCTTACCGCTCCTGCTTACATAGATCAAGTCAGTGTACTCCTCTCCCAAAGTTCTCGAGCCAACTAGGGTCGTTAAACCCAGATACAGGGCTTTGGCAAAAACAGTCAGTTCTTCTGGGTGCGTGTGAATGAATCTCTGACCAGTAAAGAGCTGTAAAGTTTCCTGCACTTTGCCTCTTAGAATGCTCTCAAAGTATGAGTCCTTCTGGTGCGCTCTCACTATGTAGGTTGTTAGTATCCTGGGCAGTCACCCCGCGATGGAATGGTGGTGTACATACCAATGTTTGGAGCGTCCGCAAAAGATAGAATCTGGGTCGCTTTGATCCTCCGGGGCATCCTCCCTGTTTCTACTATCCTTGCTGTGGATCCTACAGTCTCTGTAGCCATCTATCAGTATGTTTGTTCAACTCACTGTTGTCTTGAAGTGGATTTGACCCCAACAAATTCAATTCGATTAACCGAGGGAGGAAATAATATTGGTCACGTGACAACGGTGAGTGAAACCACCCAAAATTCGAGTATATACAGAAAGAGAGAGAGAGGCTTTGCTTTGGGCAGGTGATATCTTCGGCAAAGCCACATACTACAAGGGGAATGTAGCACTTGCTTTTTGAGCAAAATTCCACTCAATTATAAAATTTCATTTAGCCCTAAAATCATAGGATTATGCTGTTAGAAGAATACGGTCCCTAAGAGCCATATCTTGACAGTTTTGCTGGAAGGTACAGGATGTATGGAATGTGATTTGCAAGCAATCATAGTGTAGAGAAGTGAAGTGGAATTTTTCTTCTTGTTCTTGTTCTAAAAATATTGATATTTGTTCTTATTGAAATATGATATTGATCATTGATATTGATCATTGATGTGATAGGCTTTCGGGCATCCTGTTTTGATTGTTGATTTCCATTTCAATCAAAGCCACTCTGTTCTTTCTTGAAAGCAACATGCTGCATGTCTGATCAATTTGGACAATCTTTGTAATCTATGTGAACACAACTCTCAAAGCAAAGGCGCATACAAGAAATTGAATAGTATAGTTTAGTATCATTTAAAAGAAGATTCTAGGTCTCGGGTTTGAACTCTCTAAATATCCTCTTCGAAGGGCGCCACTGCTCCAACGCCAACCAAATGGTTGAGTACTCTGCGAAAGGGGAGAGTATCACCGCTGTGGCTTGGCGTGACTCGAGCATTCTGGCGTATGGAGAAAATTCTTTATGCCTCTGATTCTGGGTGCCCAATTTTTGGGAGCCGACTCGTTAATGTAATTAGTTGGGGATGCTCGTAGAAATGAAAATAAAGATTCTTCGAACCACCAGAGATGCCAACATTTGAGCACGTGAAAATTGAGAATTGCGCGAGGTAACACTCAAGAGCTGAGTTTAATGCTTTTAAAAGTGTCTCTGTTTAAAGCTGTGGAAGGCTTTGAATGGAGAAACAGCAACTGGTGTCAGTGTCTAAAACGCTCTGTCAAAAAAGCTGTCTGTCTACTCGTCAGGCTAGATCAAGTGGGTTTTATTCTAAACCAAGAAATGCACCTCTTATTTACAAGCTCCCTTTTGATCAAGCCAACGCATCCTTCAAGTTGAACTCTCCGGAACCTCTATTCATTGCCATCGGTTGACCTTCACTTTCTTTCCATCCAATCATGAACAAGACTCTGAACGTCAATGGTAAAGTTCCATCCCTATTCCCATGGAACGACTTGTAGATTGCTTCAGTGGACAATAGCAAGTCTTTAGTCAGTGGGCTTGGAGGAGAGTTGATTGCATTCTGTTCGCCCATCAGCTGGAGGTCTTCCATGATGGATAGTAAATCAGGATAGTCAACCACAATTTCATCAACGTCAATCGTCACGAGGTTGAACTTGTTCTGTCTTAAAAGTGATGAAATATCACTCTGCTGCACCAGTGGAGACACGCGAGGCGAGATCCCACCTCTCCGTTCAGATTCAGCCAGTTGGAGTGCAGTCCTGAGCTCGTAAAGAGAGTCTGAAGAAATCATGCTGGCCAGCAGCAGCCCATCGGGCTTTAGTACTCTATTGAGTCCTTTTAATGCAGCAGGAAGGTCATTGACCCAGTGCAATGCCATGTTGGACACCACAGCATCAAATGATTCAGCCTTGAACTCAGTTCCTCCATTCTCCTCGTCAACAACAACCCTCTTGATTTCACAAGAATCATTGAACGCCTCAAGTGCCCATAAGTTCAGCATCTCTGGACAGCTGTCGGCCATAGTGATCTCGCCAATTCTCTCTTTGACAAGTTCTCGATCTTCATGTTGACTCTCACATAGCTCACGTGCAAAGTTCCCAGGCCCTGATCCAAAATCGAGAACTCTGCTGAACTTGCGCTTGATGAAGGCAAGACGATCGATAGTGCGACAGGCAATCTCGTTGCGCAAGTACTGCACAGCGTCTGAGTGTGGATTACGGGCTGCTCGCTGACGTTGCTTCAGTTTGACCGTGCGGTCAAAGACGTGGTAGGGTTTGGTAGAGAGCAGCCGATTTCTGGTAGAAGTGGCCACTCGTATGGTGGAAATGTAGGTCTTCAGCATTTTCCTTTCCGTTGCTTCCAATTTCCTTTTCTTGCTTTGGCTAGTGTGTAGAGTTGTTGTTGTTGTTGTTAGTTTCTACCCCAGTTTGTTTCTTTAATTTTTCGTCGTTTACCCTCAATTGTTTCAACGCCTTCATTGTAGCCTGATCAGTTCAATGTTAAGGCGTAATGCAACCATTGCGGGCAGGTTTCATTCTGTGGGAAGTAGTGGGCATGTCTTCACGATGTTGATTTCCTCTTCAAGACTCCGCTTTACTCAGCCTATAACTTTAGCTCAAGAACAGGTGATGATCACCAAAGAGTTCTCCACATCGACGACAAGTCGCTTCAATCATACAGATACCCTTTCCATGGCCACCACACAGACACATGCTATCAATACTCAGTTGAAATCGTTGATACAGAGGATTGATGAAAGCAACTTGCCCATTGTTGAGGAATTGCTGAACATTTCCGAGACACTGACACGAGATCACGGAGTTGACTTTCGCACATTGATAAATTACAGACTTGTTCTAGATAAACTGACTGCGGTTGATTACTTCAGAGAGAGAAGGTTCAACCTATGGCATTCCTTCTCGATAAGATATGCACCTTTTCTCAAGGGGAACAAACTGGAGAGTTACAACGAGAGATCCTCTTTGGTCATTGATCTGATGAAGTATGTGGATTCCAAGAACAAATCATTTGAATCATCTCAAGAAGAAATGGAAGTGTTCAAAAAGCTGGCGTATCCAATCATAGTGGATTTGATCAGAGATTCGATTTTGTTGGGTGATACAGAGTACTCTGTCGAGCTTCTTGGTGTTTATCAGGCACACTACCTTCTTGGTGATATGTTCGAGACAGTCCCAGCTGAGGATTACCACACTTTTCTTAGCGCTGCTATCAAAAATCCCAATAAGAAGGTACTAGCGATTTTGTCAAGTGTGATGTTTCTCAAGAAACAGGGTTTTTCCGAAAGGATGAGATCTGACTTGATGGATGAATTGTGCAAGAAGGGACTCATTGAAGAGTATAGACGTGTGAACAGCTCCACAATACCTCAGAAACACAGAATGGTTCAATTACTGCAGTTATTCTCCCACCACTTGAGTACCATCGATACATTCAGGCTTCTTGATGAGATGTTGGTAGGTTCTCCTAGAGATTTGAGCTTCAAGGATATTCTGTTCATTTCAAATTCAATTAGAAAGGAAATAATTGACTGCTCTTTGCAAAGAAAAGACTATACTCCAAATGAAGCTTCAATGAGCAGACCTAGGCGAGTATCAGTTCAAAGAGTCGATATCAGCAACATGCTGCAAAATTACTCAACACTTCTTGAAACTCCCAATGACATCTTGCCTTGTACAAAGCAACTACTTATCAACTGTCTTCTCTGTGCTGTTTCGGACACTACCAACGCGACCGGCTTGATTCACCTTTATCTGAAATTACCCCTCGGACTGTTAAACAGGGACAGTTTTGAAATCATGACTCATGCATTATCTAGAGGTGACTTTGACTCACATTTACTCAGGGTTGAGACCTTATGGAGTCATTTGAAGGCGACTGATTTGGTGTCTCTCAAGAGCTTGGAATTTCTAACAGAATTTGCTTTAAAAGCTCACATTCCTGAAACACATCTTAGAACTGGAAAACGTTCTAAAAAATACAGTGTGGTTTTGTTGAATGACCGCAGAAAGTACGCAGATGCACTGATTAGTGATCTTCTGGCGTTCAGCTACTCAAGATTTGGCAAAATCAGCGACAAGACGATACACATGCTACACCAGTCGCGTAAAGTTCCTGGAGGTTCTTATATCAGTACTAAGGATGATGTATTTGAGTCACTGTTTGCCTCTATGAATCCTAGCTGGCAATTTGAGCGAGTCAATGAGCATTTTAAGAAGATTAAACCACAAGAACTGGACGTACCATTGAAGGCCAGTGAATTCGACATTAAAGAGTCTAGAGCATTGAAGAAGTTTCATGGCAATTTATAAATTATCTATAACGTTTATTAATCAAGCATACACAAAGATCACCTCCTGAAACTGTTTTAACATCTTCCTGTCTTTCCCATTCCAGTCAGTTTCCTCCAGTACCTTCAACGCGTCCTGGTACTTATCTGTTTCAAGTTCCTTGTAGATACAGAAAACCTCGCCTGCAGCACACTCCCTCACTTTCGCCAGTTGATGATTGCAACACAACCAACAGAGCCTCTTTAATGAATCCAAATGTTTCTCTCTGGTATACAACTGACCGAATACTTTGATAACATTAGAGACCCTCGTCAAGTTAGTTGTGTTTAGATGTAGATTGTAGACTCTGACGTACAAACCATGAGTGTTGAACTCATTTGGTATTGGACAGTTGAGCTGTAGGATACGAGCCAGAAACTGTAGTCCAACCAATATTGTCTTACTGGCCCTCTTCTGACGTGTATGGCCTAAACTAGATGAAAGCTCCTGTGGTTTAATAATAGATGCTATATGAAGAAGTGTTTCAGACTGTATCGCTTGTGGTTGTCTAGAGTAGAACCGTAAGAATGCACGAAGTGATGATGTGATGAGATCATTGGTAGATCTTATGGCACCAGCAGTAAAGATGTAACCCGTCCAGAAGGAAACACTTGAAGCTTTGTCCTGGATGAAATGTTTTTGGAAGAAAGCCAAGAGGTTATTGAAGTACTCTTCAAAGGAACGAGTGAGAAATAATTCAAGCTGTTGCTGCCTCTCAGATGTGAGCTGGAGTAGTAGCTCAACTGAACTGACACGAATAGAGTCAATTGGCTCTGCTGACAAATGCAGTAGCTTCGATAACACCTGTTCTTTGAGCAGAGTACCGCGTTGAAAAATGGTAATGTTATCAGCAATTAGAGAGATCATCGATGTTCTGATCTTGCTCCCAACATCACCTTGTTCTGAGATTGTGTAGTCATCCAGTTTATCGATCAGCTGAAGTAACACCGGCTCATCAAAAGCATGTCCTCTTTTCATATAGCTTGAGATAGACTGGACAATCTCTGTCTTCACAAAGGCATTGATGCCATTGTCCTCCTTCAACAACTCCACCACGTCATTTACTATTAGTGAGAAGTTGGAGAGATATGTGACACAGGAGGAGGTATTGATGTTGTTGTTTCTGGTGTAGTATAGCCATTTCTCAAGGTGTGATCTAGGTAGGCTCATGAGAGGACATATCTGTCTCAATGACTGAGATATCGATGGTGAATCAACTCTGATTAAATCGAAGAGATTAGAATAAAAGATATCCCAGTTGAGATCCGTGGCTTCTGGATCCTGTTTGAGAAGCGCGAATGTGATTTGGAGGTACGCTTCAATAGCGAAAGGTGAATTCTTGTGATGGTCAATCTTTTGAGAGTTGAATATGGCATAAATGGGTAACAGGAATGCGGAGGGGTTTTGGCACAGTGGGAGTGTTTCCGAGAGTCCAATGAAGGCGTTATGGGGTTTTTTTGATAAATTGTTGGTAAATTTATCCACCTGTGTGTCCACTACTAACGGGTCGATATCCTTCTCAAGGATAATTCTCAATGCCTGGCCACTAATCTTCACGATCTCATGATCCAAGCTGTTCAAGATATTATTGGATAAGAATGTAATAAACGCGGGAGCCATCTCAGGGAAAATCTTCAAGATCCTGGATGGAACTTTAATAAAAGAGTTCTGAGTAGACCCCAACTCAATGAAGTCCAAAGCCTGAAGCAAATCAACATTCTTACTTGAGTTGAGTATTTCTGAGTCTTGGGGGTATATTAGATCCCAATTCCTTGAGCCATGTCTACCAATTAACTCCTGCAATGCGGCGGTCGAAGACCGTCTGATCATCAGCTCCTTATCAAAGCAACAACTGAAGAGCAGATTTGTGACAATTTGAAGGAATACATCAGGTTCGATTTTCAAGGAGGGAGCTCTAGCCAAAGCCCAGATGATATAATTTGAAGCATCACGAATATTGGCTCCAGAAACATAGGTAATTTGTAACTGCTGGAAAAACAATGAGTGTGTTAAGATGTTCTTGATGTCGTTAACACTCCCTTGATCAACCAGATCCCTGTAGACCAGCTCGGCAATAAACAGAAGATAAGTATGCAGAAGGTTCGCATCGATTGTCTCCATAGGTTTCTCCTCAAGCATTTTCCTTGTGGTATACACTGCATCAATCATGATGTCAATACCAGTACAGTTGTCCACTTTTGTGGTAAGTTTAGTGAAGTTTCGGGAGACAACCGACCTTATGAGTGTTGATTTATGTCCAAAGTTCTGGTCAAAGAACCCAATTATATCATCAATTGCATCAAACTCATCCAATTGGTCAAAGTACTTGATCATCTTACAATAAATTTTGAGGAGGTATTCTAATTTTAAGTCTCCATCTTCCTCTTGAATTGTTTTTAAGAACTCATAGAGCCTTCCCACATTGTCAATGAGTTTCAACTCAGTCTGGTCTTTCTGTAAGGCAATGTTAAGACTTTGCAAGTATCCACACTTCACCACCTCAGGAAACGCTTTGAACTGAGAAATGAACTCATCAATAAATCGCACCATTAGCTCACTACAATCCGATCTCATGGTTACAGATCCTATGAGTCTTGATCCGAGGGGTTGCAAGGGACCAGAATTCAGAAGCTTGATCTTGGAAATACCAATCTCATAGATGGCAGTTTTGGTGTCAGAGCCAAATGAATCCAAATCAAAGGGAGTGAGAACAAGAACGATAAGACAGCATATCAAAAGATACTCTTCTTGCCAATGAAGGCCCTGATCATGCTGAAGTTTTTGCATAATGATTGGAATCAGTGAAATCTCTGTCCTCATGTAGCTTAGAAGCCTCTTGATACCAACAATCTTGCCAAAAGTATAGAACGTTTCGGAGACTAAACTCATATTCTCAGTAGCTTGGAAGTAAGACTGTAGGAGTAAGTCGATGTAGCGGTCCAAATGGCTGTCTAGAAGCTGTGGGCAAGGCTGAAATTGATGAAGGTCTCTCAACAAAGAAGCTATATCGACATCATCAGAGGACCCACTGGCGGCAATGTGAGAGAGCTGTGTGTTGATGTTTAAGTGGAGCTCTTTCTGCGCTTGAGCCACTCTGAGCTCATCGCTGTCCATTGTGAAAGGATATCGGGGTATATAGCGAAAATGATAGAGAATATCGCTCTCTTTTACTTTGTTTCTTCCTTTCGCTGTCCTTGTATTTTTTTTGTTTGTTTGTTTGTTTGTTTGTTTTGGTTTCAAGAGCACAAGAGAGCATCACGACGATCTTTCCAGATCGGGACACAAAATTCAGCACGGATGCAATCAGTCACATTGAGTAAGACAAGGATACAACTACACAAGACATCTTAAAGAAGTTCTCGCTCCATAATTCTGAAACCACTGTTCAGCCAGGAGACAAACTCCCACCAGAAATATGTGATCTCACATCGACAAAACCATTTCCTAAAATGGACAAATAGTGCCCCTACCAGATACCTAAATGCCCCAATCAGTCTTTAGCCACAGAGCTTTCTTTCTCTCATGGAAAATTGGGGCAAGAAGAGAGAGAAATGAGTGTCAGAGTATCCTATTTCCTAGATTTCAAGACTCTCGCTTGCTGTTTTCGTACATGTGATTAGAATGGGTTTATTAAGCATGTATATTCTGTCCAGTTTTTCACTATCGCTAATTGCCTACTGAAGAAAAAAAACGATCAAAAAAGGTCCACCTACCTCTCTACTCCCATACTCGACGAGATACACCTCTCAGTGATGAGCTCCCGATCAGGAAGAAAGTCTAGCAGTAAGAGGACTATACCGGGGACCTCGACTGTCAGTTGGAAGCCGGTATTTGCAGGGAAGAACACTGGTAAAAATGGCTCATCTCTTACTACAAGTGGAGGTGACGATGATGGCGAAGATCTCTTCAACGAGAACAAATACTGTGTTGTCTGTGCCAATAAGCTTGTTCTCGCGGCAAAGACGCCCTGTCAGCATACAACTTGTCATGTGTGCTCCTTTAGACAACGCGCTCTCTATGAGAAAAAGGCTTGTTTGGTTTGTAGAACAGAGAATGACGACATGATCTTTACTGAGCAACTGGGGAGTGACTACGCACAACTGAAGAGAGAAGTGGTGTCAAATAACAATAAGCATGCTGTCAGTTTTACCTCATCTCTAGCAGAGCAGGACACCTTGGCCCTGTTGGAATTTAGATGCCCCGAGTGCACTTTTATCGGAAAGAATTACACATCCCTTGGCGACCATTTGAAAGAGCATGAGAAGTACCTGTGCACTTTCTGTGCTTCCCATAAGAAAGCATTCCCATATGAGCTCAGAGTATACACCTCGAAGCAATTACAAACACATCAGCTGAGAGGTGATCAGTTTGATGAGAACTTTCAAGGACATCCAATCTGTAAGTTCTGCAAGGGCAAGAGATTCTACTCAATGGATGAGCTAAATTTGCACTACAGAAAGGGCCATGAAGAGTGTCATGTTTGCAAAGGCATTGACTCCAGCAACTTGCAGTACTTCAAGAACTATGAGTCCTTGGAAGAGCACTTTAGGACCGATCACTACATTTGTACAGTCCAAAGCTGTCTTGATCAGAAATTTGTTGTGTTCCCTGATGAGCTGGATCTCAAGGCACATCTAATCTCAGAGCATCCAACGATGTATGGGAGCAACTTCACCTATGGATCCCAACAACAGAGCAGCAATAACAGGTTACATTCCCAACTGTCCACGTTCCAACCAGTCAAGAAAAAGGCTCCGAAGGAAGAGACCCCTGACTCGATCCAGACAAAAAGACTAAGACTGGAGGAGAGAGCGAGACATTACCTCAACTACAACAATGCCAAATTCACTGAGTTTAGAGAACTGAACCACTCATATCAAAATGGTTTCATAAATGCGGAAGAGCTGAAGGCTGCCTATACCGATCTCTTTACTCCACACACATTAGAGGAAATCAACCTCTTGCTGTTTGATCTCACTGAGATTTTGAATAAGAACTCCCCACAACACGCTGAGTTGGATGCACTTGTCACCAAACAGACACACATCATCAACCACAGAAGTGATGAAATGTTCCCTGCATTGTCAAGTGCTGCCTCCTCTTCGACCTCTCTTAATACCTCATGGGTCAATGGTACAATCAAAACTAAGAAGCAACAAAAGAAGTCGCCTTCTCCGATGATTCTCTTTCCACCGCTTGAAACTCAACCAAAGCGGCGGGCTACTCCAGTATCTTCAAATGCCTCAACTTGGGCCAAGGCATCGTCGTCAAGCGGCCAATATGCATCGTCTGGTGCTGGCAAGGTACCTGACAAGAATGCGTTCCCACCATTGATTGCACCAAAAAAGACGGCGAAGGTTCTCAAGAAGCCAGTCACGGTTGCTGGCGGTGCTCTTCCAAATTACCTGGAGACCAAATCAAAGACAACCACTACAACCGCATCTTCTGCGCCAAAAGTGGATACATCTTTATTCCCGGCCCTCCCTGCTTCTACTAAGCGGGTCATCCCTCGTGTGAATCCAGTTCCTCAAGGAAACGGCCAATGGGATGGTGGACTGAACTCCAATAACTCCAACTCCAGTTCAAGTTTGAGTCTTGATGGCTTGAATATTGCTGATAACGGCGGCAGGAAGAAGGGGAGAAAGGGGAAGCAGGTTTTATTCCAGATGGGAGGGAGATGAACATTTACTAGAATACACGCACTCCTCTGTACACATGTTTCTATGCTTGTAGTTTATGTCACCTTATTGCACATCGCTCCTCAATATGGATTACGTAACCACATATTTGTGAATTGGGGGTTGAGTTTTGGTGTTTTTTTTTTGGTTTTCCCTCTTCGTAGGTAAAAAAAAATATTCTGACACCTAAGTCTCTGTTTTCGACTGGTTTTTAGAACTTCAGAAGCCACAAGGAGCAGATATGGACAAATTTGTGACAGCGGATGAAAGTGATGATGAGCAGACCTTCCATTCACTGGGGAGCGACGAAGAGTTCTTTGGAGGACCGCAGACACTGAACTCCGATGACGAAGAGAGCGATGCTGAGGAAGCACCAGTTAAGAAGAGCGGAAAGAAATTCAATGATGCCTTTGCCAAAGATGTCAGTGATAGTGAGGATGACAATGGAGAAGGATTCAATAAAGATGATGGAACACAAAGTAAATCACAGAGACCTACAACAGAGGAGGAGAAGAATGTTAGCGAGCTGTACAGAAAGTCCAAACTGGCTCAACATAAATCCAAACACCCAAAGGGTAAAACCGGTGTTGTTTACCTCTCCAAGATCCCGCCATACATGAAACCAACCAAGATGAGACAAGTCCTCTCTCGTTTTGGGGAGATTGATAGATTGTTTTTAAAGAAGGAGGACCAGATCAAGCATAGACAACGTGTGAAAAACGGTGGTAACAAAAAGACCTCTTACGAGGAAGGATGGGCCGAGTTCGTAAGAAAAAAGGATGCCAAACTCTGTGCAGAGACTATGAATGGTGAAATCCTAGGTGGTAAGAAGGGGAGCTTCTACTATGATGACATTATGAATGTGAAGTACTTGTCTGGCTTCAAATGGGCTGATCTAACGGCTCAGATCTCGAGAGAGAACGAGACAAGACAGTCTAAGCTACAGATGGAGATCACGCAGGCGACAAAGGTGAACAAGACCTTCATCTCCAATATCGAGAAGTCTAAGATGTTGGCCAACATGCGTAAGAGCCATCCAGAGCGTGAGGAGAACAAGCAGATTAGAAGATCCTTTGAACAAAGACCGGTGAAAACAACGAGGGCTGAAGGTCAGGAGAAGCACAAGGAGAAGAACTCCAAGGATTTGGACAATGTGTTGTCAAAGGTGTTTTGAACTGAATAGACGGACTTGAGCATAACGAAACTAGTGTAATGAGACTAATAAAAAGGCAAGTATACCAAAGGCTCCACTCTCGAGGGCTCATCGGCCCCTCGGAAATCTCAAAACGGAAAATTTTCATTTTGCACCAAGAAAAAAGTTTTCTGAAAATTTTTCTTTTAGCTAGAGATTCGCTCAAGGTCTGTGTTGAACAACAACTTTGTTAACCAATCCAATTCAATCTTAGACGATAATGGGTACAGGAAAGAAAGAGAAGCAACGTCGTGTGCGTGAGGGTGATTCCAGAGACGGGAATTTGCGTGTCAAGGGTGAGAACTTTTACAGAGATGCAAAGAAAGTTCAGAAACTGAACATGTATAAGCAAGGCCGTGCTATCAGAAACAAGGCAGGTGATATCATCAAGGCCGCTGCCTTGCAAGACACAGATGCCCCTGTTGCGCGTGTTGATCCTAACCGTCGTTGGTTTGGAAACACGAGGGTGATTTCACAGGATGCTTTGTCCCAATTCAGAGAGGCGCTAGGGGAGAAGAAGACTGATTCATACCAAGTACTACTGAGAAGAAACAAGCTTCCGATGTCCCTGCTAAACGAGACTGACACTACCGAATCTCCAACCAGTAAGATCCTAGAGACGGAGACGTTTGAGCATACATTTGGTCCAAAATCACAGAGAAAGAGACCCAGAGTGGCTGTGTCGAGTTTAGAAGATTTGGCTGGTCAGACAGCAAATGATGAAATTGCTTTTGAAGAAAAGAAGCAGCTGGATTCAACTTTGGGCTTGATGGGCAACGTGGACACTGATGGCTGGAGTGCGGAGGCCAAGGAAGCCATTTTCCACAAGGGTCAGTCCAAACGTATTTGGAACGAGCTTTACAAAGTCATTGACTCTTCTGATGTCGTTATCCACGTTCTTGATGCCAGAGATCCTTTAGGTACCCGTTGTGAATCCGTGGAGCAATATATCAAGACTGAAGCTGCACACAAGCATCTCATTTTTGTTTTGAACAAGTGTGACTTAGTGCCTACTTGGGTTGCCGTAAGTATCCCTACTACTACTACTAACTTTTATGAATAGCTGGTCCTGTTAAATATTGTCTGAGCCTGTCCCAAAGATTTAAGTCAAGGCGAAGCCCACGATATGCTCTTTTGGGCTATCATTTCTCCCACGGGCATGGTCTGTTACAACTTTGGAAGATAAACTTTTCTCCGCATCTGGTTTCCCGTTCTGGGTTAATCGGGTTACAACTGCTGCGTTCTCGCTGTGGTTTACAGGATTACTGAAAGTCTTATGAGTTGAACTCTTCGCTGCTCTGATGCAGAAATCCCCATAGGAGATGTTCTTAGTAAAGACTCTAACATATATAGTAATCAGCCCCCTCCCCCTTTATGGCCCATGACCTTATTCAACAGACCATTTCTATAAAAGATCTTTTTGGAGATTGTTTATACTAACATGTTATTCAGGCTGCCTGGGTTAAGCACTTATCCAAGTTTCATCCTACGATTGCATTCCATGCCTCTATTACAAACTCTTTCGGTAAGGGTTCTTTGATTCAATTGCTTCGTCAGTTTTCTTCATTGCACTCTGATCGTAAACAGATATCCGTTGGTTTTATTGGCTATCCAAACGCTGGTAAGTCCAGTATCATTAACACTTTGAGAAAGAAGAAGGTGTGCACTGTGGCTCCTATCCCTGGTGAGACCAAGGTTTGGCAGTACATTACTCTGATGAAGAGAATTTTTCTAATTGACTGTCCAGGTATTGTACCACCATCTTCCAAGGACTCGGAGGAGGACATCTTGTTTAGAGGTGTTGTAAGAGTTGAGCATGTCAACCACGCTGAACAGTATATCCCTGGTATCTTGAAAAGATGTCAGACCACGCATTTGGAGAGAACATATGAGATCAAGGGCTGGAGCAATGCCACCGAATTTATTGAGCTTCTAGCTAGAAAGCACGGTAGACTGCTTAAAGGTGGTGAGCCAGATGAGCAAGGTATTGCCAAGCTGGTTATCAATGACTTCAACAGAGGTAAGATCCCGTGGTTTGTGCCTCCACCTGAAGACGAAGAGAGACCAAGAAAGAAGATAAGGACTGAAGTTGAGGAGAAGAAAGAGGAAGTAGAAGAGGAAGAGGAGCAGCCAGAGGAAGGTGAAGAGAAGACTGAGGGTGAGTGGGAAGGTTTCAAGGAATAGGCTTTTGTTTTTAATTATTTGCACGCTAACGACTAATAGATTTTTACACCTTGTTATGACTTTTTATAAAGTAGCGCTTTTATTTGCCCGTAAGCTGGCCGTATAGCCATCTTTCGATTCTACAGATCGGACTCTGGCTAAGCTCTACGCCTTCACTGACCCATACACTCCAGCTGCCCATTGTGTTGGCCATCATCACATCGGTGAAAAGTCTGTCACCAACAATCGCCACATGGTGGGGGCCCTCGACGTCCGAATGCTTGCAGAAATAATCCAGAATCTCCCCATGACATCCTGGCTTCTTTGTTGAGTGACTCAACACTTTCACGCCCATTCTTTCTTCCAATATGGCAGCCTGTTTGTGGCCCACATCATCGTTGGTACCGGCAGAATTGGATACCACTAGTAGTTGGGCACCGGGGTACTGTTTTTTCAGTTCTAACCATTTGGACTCATAGGCTGGCCATACTTTGTCATCATGGGCCTTGGCAAAACAGTTGTCTTTATCTAGAACAATTCCTCTAATGTCCGCCTTTGAAGGGAGAGATGAGCTTGATGGAAGTTGTGGAAAAGTCAAAGGGACAGGAAGTTTGTCAAAAGTTGGCACTACCAGTTGTGGAAGACACAGTTGTGGATTCACAAGCAGGCGGAACACATTCAGAGTAGCACTGACGTTCATTCTTATTGGTTCAGATTTGCTGTATTATGGTGAAGAAGTTGATCAAACATGGAAATTCAGTGAAGAAGAGATGTGGCCCTACCGGTTCGCATAGAAAAACTAGAAAAAAATTAGAGATGAGATAGAGAAACCGCAAAACTTCAAATAGTCAACAGCAAAACTAGCCAACATGGGTAAAGCAAAGAAGACCAGGAAGTTCTCGGTTGCTAAGCGTATAGTTACCAACAAGGACATGTGAGTATCCCATATATCTCTCGTCAAAATCATTCGCTAACACTGTATCAGAAAGAAGAAGCAGGATGAGAAGAAGAAGACACAAAAGGACGATCCAGAACTAGCAAGAAGTGTCCCACAAGTCTCGAGTGCCCTTTTTTTCCAGTACAACGAGGCGATTAAACCACCCTACCAAGTGTTAATCGATACCAACTTCATAAACTTTTCCATCCAGAAGAAGATTGACATTGTAAGGGGAATGATGGACTCCCTCTATGCTAAATGCATCCCTCTAATCACAGACTGTGTTGTGGCAGAACTTGAGAAGCTGGGACCAAAGTACAGAATTGCCCTAAAATTGGCTAAGGACCCAAGAATAAAGAGACTGAGCTGTTCACATAAAGGAACTTATGCAGATGATTGTTTAGTGCACAGAGTGATGCAACACAAATGTTACATCGTGGCCACAAATGATGCAGATCTGAAGCGTCGTATCAGGAAAGTGCCTGGTATTCCCATCATGAGTGTCGGTGCACATTCGTATGTGATTGAGAGACTTCCTGACGTGTTCTAGAGGCCTTTTGTTTGGGGTATGTAGACTTTGTACAATAAATGGTTTTTGAAATTATACACTGTAATCATCAAGTTCGTTAACCAATGAAGTCTCAACCTTCGGTTTGATCAATATGGACCAAGCTCTGGTCCTCCCCTGAGTCCTTGCCCGAGTGATCAAAATCCATTGTGTCCGATTCACTGCCATCAGAATCACTGCTTAAAATTAACTCCAAACACTTCTCCAATTCTTCATTATCTCTTCTGATAAACTCTTGGACTGATTTTGGAACTGGCACACTTATTTCTTCCATAAAAGTACTAGACTTAACATACATCAATACAATGGGGTTATTCAAAGCTTGCGATGTCACACTGTGAACAAACTCTTTCAGCTCCGGGAAATCAACAGTTCCTGTAGTGAAGTTATCAGAATTTTCTGAAGACGAAAAAGTGATCCACTCACAAGTGAAGTGATCATCAACTAAGGACTTAGTTTTTTTCAGATAGGCATATTGTGAAGGACCGAATACAACACCAGCTAGCAAATACGGCTCCAGTTCAATTGGAGATTGGCGAAGAATCTCCTTGTAATTGTTTGGGCTTAACTTCCTCTTCAGTTCAGCAATCTCAGACTGTCTTTCCATCAACGAATTTCGCCTCTGCTCGACATCAGCTTCAATAGTTTGTAAATCTTGTAAGGCTTCCTTCAAACTGGCATCAGTCTCATCAACTTCACATTGACCCTCCAAAAAGTCAATAGAATGTTTCAAGATACCAGAAACACTCTTGCCACCATGAGCTCGGAGTTTTAATAAATCAGCGGCAATGGTTCGTTTTTCCTTCTCTAGCTCGCTGTGTTTATTGGACATTGCTTCAAGAACGGGTTTAAACTCCTTGCCATAAATCTGAGGATAAAATTTCTCGTCAATCTCAAGAGGAGATGGCACATAATAGGACTGAGGTGCTTCGAAAGTCACTGTCAGGATATCCGCAACATCTAAAGAATAGTGGTCAGAATTCTCCGTGTCATCAGGGTATAGCAATGATCGCATGGTACGATACAAATCTCGCTGAATATCATCCGCTTCAATGTTGAA
Organism: Barnettozyma sucrosica; assembly: GCA_030558145.1. Taxonomy (NCBI): domain Eukaryota; kingdom Fungi; phylum Ascomycota; class Saccharomycetes; order Phaffomycetales; family Phaffomycetaceae; genus Barnettozyma; species Barnettozyma sucrosica. Next base: position 585,685 of record JAJMRY010000002.1, read on the forward strand.
GGATGGGACTTCCCTGATGCTGTCCGTTTGCAAGTCAAAAGCAGTGCTGAAGAAGAGACTTTTTGGTGATACAACGCCAACTTGCCTGAACTGCTCGACCAATGAATCAACAAGTACAGTGTACGCCTCTGACAACGTTTCAATATCTTGGAACTTCTGGAGAGCATTCTTTGGAAAAGATTTTAGAAAACTCTTGACGGACGTGAATGCCCTCTGTGCATCATCGTCCAAAAGTGCAAACAATCTCTGAACTTCCATCAAAAAGGACAAGTCGTGAATCTCATTATTCTGCTTCACGTCTGCTGTGCCTGGAGGGATAGTAACAGCCTCGCCTTTGAACCAACGCGGATGGAAACCCAAAGTATCGAACTCATACTGATAGACCTTCTGGCGTAGCGAAGGAATCTGGTGGAAAATGGTCAAGACTGGACTCAGATAGCTCTCAAGAATGCCACTTCTCAATGGCATAAGGACGGACGGCTCATCATCCCCTCTCTTGTAACGATGGATGTTGTCATACATCGAAGTGAGCTGAACATTGGGCAAATCATCATCTAGTAAGTCATGGACCTCCTCTTGAGTCACAGGTTCATAATGTCGAGTATACTCTGCTGGAAGTGGAGGGACATTCTCGATGTGCTGAGGGATGTAATTTCCGTTATTATAGTATCCCGGGGGGACATCAAGTGGCCTAGGCTGCTGTTGGTCTTCAAACTGTGCAATCATCTGCTGTGCCTCGTAGTCAGGCATTTCAATGCTCTCAGTAAAGTGAAGAGGTTCTCCTGCAGGACTTCCACTGGCAATATGAATATTTTCATCGACCTTCGCAGCTGTTTCATCGCTTTGAAAGATCTTGTTAAGAGCCTGTTCGATATTTCCATCCGTGGCCTGTTATTTGTTAGCTATCTACTAACACTATCTCCAGCGGCGAATACATACTTTCAGGGCATCTCTGGCCTGATATTCATCAAATCCCATGTCAACAATTTGCCTGACTGCATCTTCATTCACAGTCATCTTCGAAACAATCACAATTGGTCAGGTAGTGTTGCTTTGGAGGCGAAAACAGCTTTCGTTTATGTATCTGGGGATGTAATCAATCTGGGTCCGGAATTGATATATCACGTGATGTCACCTGGTTGGAGCTACTGGGGCAAGCATAAAGTACCTCCATAGCAGATTCTTTGAGTGATATCTGTCTGAAATGAAAACTGTAAGCACATACATATTAGATGGCATCTTAAATGTTACCACTTTTCATTATAATCCTTGTTTTTTCCTGTATTAGCCGATTCTGTTGGTAGTTTCGTTGTGGGTTACTGTGACTGATCGATAGGGCTGATATGCACTTCTGTACACACCACATGTTTTAAGGAAATCTACCTACATGACTTTGAGGGACCGGATGATCACGATAAAAGGTCATCTGGGAGTCAACTCGGAACTACGCTCTCATCGATTGATTTCAAAACTAAAAATTAAGTTGCAAAGGGATCAAAAATAATGCAGAACTTCTCACTGGAACTGAACATTCTGGTTACTGCTTCCAAACCTATCAAATGAATGGTGCTGAACTAATGTGTGCCCAGTGTCTCCATTCCTATCCCCATTTACCATATCTCCACCACCAGTGGGGGTACCAACAGCAGGTAGCTTGGTCAACTTTGAGGGCTTGTTGGAAGATGTTCCTGAAGCCAGATCCACCTGAGGAGATGGGTTGTGCATTAGAATGGTGGCATTGGCAGGAGCGTCGCCATTGACGTCCAAAACGTTAAAGTATAAATCATCAAGGAACTTTGGAGCACTTTGAGGATCAAAGTGAGCCGAAGCAAAATCACGAGTAAAATCCCCCTGTGGTGTCAGTGGCTGTTGCTGGGGCTGAGGCTGCTTCACTGGAAACATCCATTCTTTGAACTTTAGTATGTTTTGGTAGTTTTCCTGATTGTTAACAGGTTGGTCTGTGGCTGATGATACCACACCGCCCATTGCATTTACTCTCTGGCCCGTAGAAAGCTGAGCGCCATAATCTACCGCAGGTTCGGTCTGCTCATTTTCTTTGGTGACCTCTAATATCTTCCGAAGGACACCAAAACATCTCTTTGCCGCATTGTCAATCGCACCATATTCTCCAAGAATTTTTATGGCTGATCTCAATGTATCATGCATCATTAATCCTATGTCCTTATAAACCTTCTTCTCGTCGTCAGTAGAGAGAACGTCATCTTCAATTCCTTGTAGCTTCATCAAAAGAACCAAACCAATAACCAGGCCAGCGTGAAACGTGCAAGAAATCAAACTCAGTGGTTTGAACGGGTGAATATTTTGGTGGTAAACGTACTCCACAATCTTAATAATCAAAATCGAAGACTTGGCACAGGATTGGTAAAAGTTTCTCAAATGTACATAATTCTTGGACTCAGTGTCATAATCAACAAATCCGAGCTTCTGCAAGACAATGAAATGAAAAAATGGTCGACCAAGCAAAATTATACCATGCAAATGACATATATCAGGGAGGAAATGTCTATGATCGACAGGTCTGGCATAATTCTCTGGAGTGATTGGGTTTTCGAACGAATGTTTCTGGAACTTCACAGCTAAACCAAGCGCCACCTTCAAATTCAAGTCAGGATTGTAATAAATTTTTGACATTACCTCACCATTCATTCTGCAAATCTCCAACAATCGACTTTGAAAGTCCAGAATCTGTGTACAGGCATCAAGATCATCCCAATCCTCTTCTGGAATGGTCATTGAGCGCCCCAAGTACATTGCACTCATTCGATCCATAATGTACAAGCTCCTGAAGATCTTTCTTCTGTGCAAGACATGGGATGATTCCTTGAAGCTCTCGTTCACATACTTTCTGTTTAAGCCAAGTGATTGAGCGTAACGTATCGCAATCCCCAATTTGATCCACGCTGTGTTTCTCAGTCCAATAAATTGAAGATAGAAGAACTCCAGAAGATAGGCTTCAACCAACCAAATGCTGATCTCCTCAGCTGCGATAGAGGTCAGAATTGCTATAGCACTTGTGTAGAAAACACTAGGATCTATGAATCTGGCCTTATCAAATGGGAAGATGTGTGAACTCAGTTCAACTTTGGCGTATATCGATGAGATGGCAAAGATGAAGTTCAAAATGCAAAGATCTCGAGATGAGACTGTTGAAGGAGAGCGATATGCTTTCGCAACCATTGACTGCAAATCTGTATCATTGAGGATATAGACAATATTATTAGAGTTGTTGAGGTAAGTTCTGATCAGATAATCTGCATATGTCTTTTCTGGGAGCATATTGTTTGGCTTGAGGGGTTTAGGAGATTTGTACGGCTTGTCACTCTCGTTCCCGCCTTCAAAGTTTTTGTTCTCGACAATCGTCGACTGTGACGGATTCAGTGAAAAGGAAGGTCCAATAACCTTCTGGAATACCTTTGCCGTCTGTAAAAGGTATGAAGTTGGTGAGCACTCCCCAAAGTAACACAAGTTCCCTGTGTCATCAAACAAGATTCTTGAAGTATCTCTGATCGATGCTATCGTTTCATTATGAAGTTCATCACTATCGTCTAGTGGGTGAATGTTGACAGAGAATGTCAAGAGGTTTCGCAACGACTCTGCTTGTTTGATGGGTGACGGATCAATGGGTTCTCTGGGTGAGGGCGTCAGATACTCGTTCTTGGATAAGGTGTAAGGGACTTGTGGGGGCGCCGGTGGGGGCGCTGGTTGGGGCGCTGGTAGGGGATGTGCAAGCGCATGAGTGTGGTGGTGTTGATAGCTGTTCAAGTGGAAGTGTGATGGTCGCGTAGAGTCGTAGTTAAGCTGATATGGAACTTGAGGCTCGTTATGTTGATTGGCCATCGCCTCCTGCTGATGAAGCTGGATCCCTCCAATAGCGTCATTACAACGGTCCTCCGACTGAATTCTCGTGGACTTCATCACACGGCGGTCGATGCTCGTGTACAGGCATTGGAATCTCTTTAACTGGCATAGATGGCAGGGAAGAAGACCATCACACTTCTGTTTCCGGCGCTTGCACGAATCGCAGGCCTTCGCCACCTTCTTGCGGCGCTCTGGTGGGATAGTCCGCTGTTTCTTCTTGGGGAAAGCAGCTTCTGACTGAAGAAGCTGATCAGTGTGATCCATCTGATCTGGCTTGATGGTTTTTAGAGTAGCGGACTTTAACCCTACTACTTCCGTAGGAGAATAATATTGTTGGGACCCGATCAAACAATTATCAAAAATTTAGGTATCATTTATTAACTAACTGCCCGCATCCAATGTGCCTGCACTTATTCGGGCAGGCGGGCGTTTCCTTTCAAGGTGACAGATAACTCTTGCCAGAGAGCAAGCAAATCGGAGCTTACGTAGACCAAGAGTATGGGTAATACGGGGAATTATGACTACACTAACCCTCTTCCTGTCACTCGTTCTGTGGAATCACCATATCGAAGCAATATTAGCTTTAATGACGCAACATTAATCTTAAACCAATACTTAGTGTCCGTGTTGTCGTATGAACTGATGTGTATTGATTGATGTTCTTGGCTTCTGAAGCACAGTACGCTGCATGTGTCCAGAAATGGCAGAATACTCAAGTGCTTTCGGGTTTGGAAGTGGGGAGGGGGGCAGATGTTCTTAAACACAAGGTGATATCAAAGTTCGCTGCCGTATACGAGCAAAACAATAATCTAGCTACTCCCTTAGCACCTATCGACTATACGCCTGAATCGTTTTTGAGACACATCTCTTCGACCTCCCAAATATACAGAGATTATTATATCACAGAACTCAAGAAGAGAAGACTAGATAATAATAGCTGATGTTAGAGTGCTACAAACTTAGGTCAATTAATCCTTCCATTAGTAACTGGTTTCAACGAATGTCTGGTGGTTTTATTTTAATTGCTACTGCATAGGCGGGAAAGAATTGGACACCTCAAATTGCCATAGAATAATACTGTCTCGGATAAATAGACACAAATTTTACGAACATTAAACTTGAACAAAAACAAAATGCAAAAAAATGGCGTCACAGACAGGATTCGAACCTGCGCAAGTAAAACTCAATGCCTAACAGCTACTAGAATAGCAGGGCATCGCCTTAACCACTCGGCCACTGTAACCGGGTGTTTGCTTATAGAAAACTACAAATTACTATGACTTGATGTTGATATAACATTTGTCCCTTGAACTAACTTAGTGTATCCAATGCGACCATAGGTAGTTCTTACTCTTCCAATGAGGACTCGAGGTTTCGAAGAACGTCTAGCAGTTATCTCCCTTGAAAGGTAGATGTGCGCTAGCAATTAGCTCTTCTTTATAATTTCAACTAAGCAAATCCATTCTAAGATTTAAGCTGGCCAACAAGCTACGACTACATTTCGGACTGTAGAGCAATGACGGGGAAAGTTACTTGTTGCAATCTCTCCTGCCAAGTTGTTGAGATCTCTGAGAGTCAAGGAAAATGAAAGCCTGAACCCATCGACGACATCTACAGCTGGGGTATATACGTGCATAAAACATTATTATACAAAAATTCAGAAGAGACACAAGCAATTGTATCAAGTTCATCCGTGCTATATTATATAAACTTCTAAGACTCTTTTACATTCTGTCAACAGGCGTCAACCCCAACAAGGTCATACCGTTAAACAGAACCTGTCTGGCAGAAGAGTATAGAGCCAGTCTGGCAGCAGCCAACTCCTCAGTCTGACCAGCAACCCACAAGACATCATAACAGGAGGAAACTTGATGGGTGAGCTTGAACAAGTATGTGACAACAGTGGCTGGCTCGTGGGTCTTGGAAGCATTTCTCAATACATCTGGGTATTGAGCCAACAAACGAATCAATAGCTCAGCTTGTGGTTCCACCAATAGAGAGAGATCAGCCGACGCCAACTTGGAGAGGTCGATTTGAGCGTTTCTTTCAACCGATCTCAAACGAGAGTGTGCATATTGTAGGTATGGACCAGTGTCACCTTCGAAGGACAGCATACGCTCCCACTTGAACTCGTAGTTGTTGATACGCTTAGACTGCATATCCTGGATCATGACAGCAGAGATACCCACCAAGTCAGCAACCTCCTCTGGATTCTCGATTTGGGCATACTTCGCCTCGTTCTTCTTCATGACTTCGTGCATCTTATCCTTAGTCTCCTCCAAAATGTTGTCCAAGAAGACAACAGTACCCTTTCTCGTCGACATACCTTGGACCATACCGAAGTTAACGTGCTCCAATTTGGAAGCCCATTCAAAGCCCATCTGTTTCAGAATCTCGAAAAATTGAGCAGTGTGTAGATCTTGCTGGGAAGCAATGACGTAGATCATCTTGTCAAATTTGTACTTCTCATAACGCTGGATTGCTTCACCAACATCTCTGGTTAGGTACAGAGTGGTACCGTCAGACTTCTGGACAATGCACTTACCAAGCTTCTTGTTGAACTTCTTCAAGTCAATCAAGACCGCACCTTTGTCCTCATGGGTCAAGTCCTTCTCCTTGAAGATCTCTAGCGCATTGTTCATGAGTTCTTGAGAAACTTGGGACTCACCAGAGTAAGTGTCATACTTGATGTTCAATCTCTCATATGTCTTGATGTACTTGTCGATGGAAAGATCTCTGAATCTCTTCCAGATCTTCAAGGCATTTTCGTCACCCTCTTCCATTCTCTTGAAGTAGGCACGAGCCTTACCGTTGGTGGAATCTTCGTCCAAAGTCTCACCCTCAGCTTCAATATCCTTGTTGACTCTGACGTAGACTTCAAATAAGTGGTTGATTGGATCCTTGGCCAAAGCTTCTTCAGAGCCATATCTTTCAAAGCCAACGGCTAAAACACCGAATTGTTTTCCCCAGTCACCCAAGTAGTTGATTCTGGTAACATCATATCCCAGCTTCTCATACAAGTTTGACAAGAAACCACCGATGATAGTGGAACGCAAGTGACCAGCATGGAAAGGCTTGGCAATGTTTGGAGATGAGAACTCCACAATGACCTTCTTACCCATGCCAATTGGAGATGAACCATATTCCTCCTTTCTGGACAAGACATCCTGGGTAACAACGTTGAATAAGAACTTTGGAGAGAAAAAGAACTGGATGAATGGACCGTTGCCTTCAACCTTGGACAAATATTCGCCCAGTGGGAACTTACCAGCCCACTCTTGAGCAAGCTCTTGTGGCTTAGCACCCTTGATTCTCAATCTTGGGATTGGGATAAGTAAGTCACCACGGTCCAAGGTGTTAGTCCACTCCAAAGCTGGAAAGATAAGACCAGGCTCAACACCAGAGATTTTGGACAACTCCTGTGTGATGTAGTTACGTAAAACATCAATGGCGTTATGGTTAGGGAAGGAATCCTCAAAGACAGTTGGTTCCTGCACAGAAAGTTTCTCTAGGGCAGAGGCAATGACGGAGGTGGACATACTGATTCTTGGTGTTAGTCTCAACGGGTTGGAAAATGAGCTGCTAGCGGTTCTGAGGTGTGAAAGTGGACAAAGAGATCTTGATAATGTTGATAATGACCTCTTAAACATTCACAGGCGTACGACTGGCTAGTTTAACTGACTTCTATGGTAACTCTTCCAGAGCAGATTGGATCCTTTTCATGATGGTGTCCTTGAAAAAAAAAAGTTTAGTTCTGTTGCCCCGACCAGAAGCTTTCATAATGAGTCAGGACACAAGGCATCAGTTCGATTCCCTCCATGTCAAAAACAAATAAGTGACACAATCTTCTTGTTCTTCTTGTAACCATTTAACACAAAACCACAAACAATTGAATTGTGCTCACAAATTTACCACACCTTTAAAACCTGAATTGGGTTAAGTGTTTTGGTACTTGATGTCTTAAATTCCTTTCTTCTTTCTGGATCCTGAAACATGGCCAGAAACATCATCGAAAATGGGAACACCAGCCTGAGAGGTGGTATCTCCTCAGCAAACTGCAAGAATGGGCTGAAGCATGACCCACGTTTGCCCAACTACGCACAAGCGACAATTTCCTCCACCAAGCACACATCAAGGGGGAACCCCTTGGACTCTTCTCCCCGCCCTGGAAGGCTCAAAGCTGGCGCCAGTAAGAACAACACAATTACTGCAAGACCAACTTCTGCCAGATCGTTTCTGACTCACCAAAGCCACAAAGGGAGAGAGCAAGACCTCAGCAAGTTAAATGCTGGGGACACCCCTTCCAGAAGACCGGATTTTGCGGATTTGTTCTACTCGCCAATTAAGAAGGACACAGTGACCGGCTCTGGAATGTCTGGTTCGTTGAGGGGGAAAAACTCCAAACTATTGTCCCCCTCGTTGTCAACTAGGATTGCAAACAACCATGTTGAAGTCGAGTTGAAAGATGTTGAACTTCAGGGTATTATTCATGAGACTGATACCCTCATTGACCAGATTAAAGAGGGTTCTGATGAACAAGAGTTTTTTAAAAGCTTGGATTTCTACAAGGCCAAACTGGAGGGCCAACAACATATCAGTTTGAAGGACTGGGCCAGCTTTATAGAACACCATTCTAATACAGTGCAGAGGCTTCAAGGGAAGATTCACTTAGACTACAAGTTGATTCACAATGTGCTCGAACTTAACAACTCTATATCGAAAAAGTGTACGCTGTACAAAAGAGAGTTGGAGAAGGCCAAAAAGGACCTTACAGAGATGAGGACACAAGTCAGAAAGTTTATGGCTACAGAGAAGTACTTTAATGGCTATGAGGATGTGTTCCGGGTTCCTAACGAGTCACAGGGAGCTGTGGTGTTCACTTCTGATGAGAATTTTCAAAGGACCCCCCAGTCTCAGGTGATCTACAACAACGAAAGTCATGTTATCACATCATTCCATAACTTGAAGAAACGGAAGTCATTGGGCTCAGATGGTTTTCGAACCAGTTCAGAAGTCACACAACTGAATTTGGGCGATGTGAGTTCCTTCTTTGGAGACTTGCAGATCACCCAAATCGAAGGTGCTCTCGAAGACATAGATCCCAACATTTCCAGAGACTTTATTAATCAAACTTTCTACGACCATGTTTACCATTGAGAGTGTTTTCTAGACCTTGGCATCTTGTTCCTTAATGATATATCTTTCTTGAATAGGAGCTTCGAGCTATTTACGGTAGAACTAGCAGTTATCTCCAATGTACTTAACGACGGCTCTCTAATTTTGTGGCAAAACCTTAATAATCAGAAGCCCGGATCATTGGCCAGCCCCGAGCATCGATCGGCAGATTCCAGCATCTACACCTTCTGTTCCACCTATTGGGTCAAAACTCAACAGTGTCGGGGAATAAGCTCGACAGTACAACGACTAGGAAGAGTAACAATGTCTCTAGCTAGAAATTCAACAACGAATTTTGCTCTCTGCCCCATGGAAAAGATTTTAAAAGAACATGCCCCTGTTTGTTTGTTTCTTTTGTAAGCGCAGGTACAGGCATGAGCGTTTTGCCAAAAAAGCCAACCTCCAAAGGTATTAGAGGAACACCACGCAACGGCAGAGCTAGGGTTGAATGGTACTAAGCTATGAATATCATACATCGATGCAGAAGATATCCTTGCCCAGGCCTAGGAATCAGTTGGCCATCTGATGACGAGCGCGATTCAGCTATTAGAAAATGATAAGACCACAAATTAACATGCAAGCGGCAACAGGCTACGGAAAAACTTATGGGGTGAACGGCGCATGCCGCCTGAGTTGTACGAGTTTTGGTTGGTCCTGAAGATTTTGCGGTGAAAAATTTTTCCGTGTGACGTGAGACTCACATGGTTGTGCATGAGGTGGTGGAAAATTGTTCCGGAGCCGGAGAATTTAGGACTCTCATTCGCATAGGTTTGAGGTCTAAGAGGTTGCTTTGAATGGGGGAAAGGGACAGCTCATTGGGAAGGAGTACAGAAAGTAGCAATCTGAGCATAGAAAATTATTTGGACCCCAAAATTTCTTTTTTCTCCCGAAAAGCAGGACCAATCAAACTTCTTTGAGACAAAACAATTTGGTGTCCCATGGGGAAACTCACGGACCACTTTAAAATGGATAGCCGCACCGGGGAGGCCTGGGGAATATATAAATGAAGTGCTTCCCCACTTCGAGCCCTCACTTTTTGTCTTTTCCCCAGCACATTTTGTTTAACACAGACATGTCTGAACAACAAGAACTACAAGAACAGCATGTTGCGCAACAGCAACAACAAGAGGCATTACTATCTAGTGGTGTTCTCACTCCAGAAACAATGATCGATAAGGAGTCTATGACTAGTGACCAGGTTGATATTCCACAAAAGCCTGCTTCTGCATACATCATGGTCTCTCTTCTATGTCTGATGGTTGCCTTCGGTGGTTTCGTCTTTGGTTGGGATACTGGTACCATTTCTGGTTTCGTCAACATGCCTCAATTTATCAAGCACTTTGGTCAGCTCAACTCTGAGGGTGAACATTACCTCTCTACTGTCAGAACAGGTTTGATTGTTTCCATCTTCAACATTGGTTGTGCCTTTGGTGCCGTCTTTCTTTCCAAGACTGCAGATGTCTATGGTCGTCGTATCGGTTTGATGATCATGATGGTGATTTATATTGTTGGTATTCTCATTCAGATTACAGCAATTGACAAATGGTATCAATACTTTATCGGAAGAATCATTTCTGGTTTGGGTGTTGGTGGTATTGGTGTCATCTCTCCTTTGTTTATTTCTGAGTCGTCCCCAAAACACATCAGAGGTGCTTTGGTCTCTTCCTATCAACTGATGATTACTTTGGGTATCTTCTTGGGTTACTGCACCAACTACGGTACCAAGTCATATAACAACACTGCTCAATGGAGAATTGCCCTTGGTTTGTGTTTCTTCTGGGCACTATTGATGATTGTCGCAATGATTTTCATGCCAGAATCCCCACGTTTCTTGATCAAGCAAAATAGATTGGACGATGCTAGAAAGTCTCTTGCATACTCTAACAAGGTTTCCCAAGATGATCCAGCCGTCTTTGCTGAGGTTGAGGAGATCAACGCTGCCATTTTAAAGGAAGATGCTGCTGGTAAGGCTTCTTGGGCTGAACTATTCCACGGTAAGCCAAAGATTTTCTACAGAGTCATGTGTGGTATCTTCATCATGTCATTGCAACAACTTACTGGTAACAACTACTTCTTCTACTATGGTACCACCATTTTCAACGCAGTTGGTTTGAGTGATTCCTTCCAAACTGCCATCGTGTTGGGTATTGTCAACTTTGCCTCCACTATTATTGCAATTTTCTCTGTCAACAAGCTTGGTGGTAGAAAATCCCTTTTGATTGGTTGTGTTGGTATGATTGTCTGCTTCGTCATTTTTGCTTCCCTTGGTGTCACCAGATTGTATCCAGACGGTAAGGACCAGCCATCTTCCAAGAGTGCTGGTAACGCAATGATTTTCTTTGCCTGTATGTACATCTTCTTCTTTGCTACCACTTGGGGCCCATGTTGTTTCGTTGTGGTTTCTGAGATCTACCCAATCAGAATTAAGTCCAAGGCCATGGGTCTTGCCACTGCCTCTAACTGGCTGTGGGGTTTCTTGATTTCTTTCTTTACTCCATTCATTACCAAGGCAATTAACTTTTACTACGGGTTTGTCTTTACTGGTTGTTTGATTTTTGCATTGTTCTTTGTCTACTTCTGCATTCCACACACCATGGGTTTGACTTTGGAGGAAGTTGATGAAATGTACCTTGAGGCTGTTCCAGCCTGGAAGTCTTCATCATATGTCCCACAGAGACATTTCACTCAGGCAGAGGCTTTCAACAAGGCCAAGACAGCTCAGGTCGAGCATGCCTCTGGTGCTGAATCTGAAGCTTAGTAGCCTCTCTTTTATGATTGATGATAACCAGTTTTCCTTATATAACATAGATCCTTTTAATTATAATCTAATGAATCATTACTTGTTGTAGCAAATTGATGTCTAAAGCATCTGAACCGGCTGATGATTGCATGCAACATGATCATTATAAGAAAGGAACTTCCTATAAAAGTATTAATGTATAAATTTGTCAGGTTTAAAACATGGCGCTGTTAAATCCTATCAGAGATGAAGGGACATGATATAGTAAACAATTGAACAACTGCAAAATCATTGATGATAGAGACGTCCAAGAATCAAATCCGTCGGAAGTGGGATGCACAGTACAGGAGTAGGAATGTTGATTTTATCACTAAACTATTAAATAATGCAATACTGTTTTGAGGAAGAAACATTCGAAAAAAAGTTTGAAATATATTATGAAGAACGGAATAACCGACGGGTCCAGATTCGGAAAAAATGAAATGAGCGGAAAAAATAAATGAGCGGTACGGGAATCGAACCCATGCCTACAGCTTGGAAGGCTGTTATTCTACCATTGAACTAACCGCCCTTACTTACTTCCGACGGTGCTTTTTCCCTATACAATCAATAGAATATGTCTGAAATCAAATACGAAAAAGAAAAAATAAAATGAGCGGTACGGGAATCGAACCCATGCCTACAGCTTGGAAGGCTGTTATTCTACCATTGAACTAACCGCCCTAACTTGGTGATAAGATAGAGTGAATGAGTTTGTAACCAACTATGTGAATCAAATAAGCTTCAATCACAATCAGCTACATCAAACGGAGCTAAACCCAATAATAAGACGAGTTCTTAGGAAAGAGAACATTTAGAATTCCTACCCAGCCGTCAGTTGTATTTCCAGTGTTAGTGGTTTCCAGCTGGTAGCCTTGGGCATCAAACCTTGGATACATATGTCCTGATGCTGGTATTATCAGAGAGTGCAACTATGTCGAACATTCCAACACCCCAAACATCAGGTAGCGCAGCACAGCGGTAATGTAATCAATACTCGAAGTGAACTAAAAGATCATAGTGCAGGACCTGTCGTATTCCAGGGGATGTCGCATGTCTCTGTACAGTCCAGGAAAGATTGCATGTCCACCGAAGGACATGAAAATGCCAATACTCAAAAACAGACTCAATGTATCCTTAGGCCATAGATTTAGTGGAGAGATGTCCAGCAAAGACCTGAAGCTTCAACTTTGGTCAACCCTCAAAATACAACAGTGACAACAATCAGCGAGGTGCAAATGATCCCAATAAAACTAAAGATTTGAAGAAAATGAAACAATACCCATTGATCTACAGGATTTCAAAACTCTAAATTTCCAACACTTTATATAAACTATAAATATAAATACTTCCTTCCTTGAAGAAAAATTGAACTGCACATGATATTTACTTTTTTAACTATTCACAAAATCAAAACTCTTCTTCAATCAACACCACCATTTCTTTTTGTATGCTTCTAATACTCTATCAGAGGACGACTTTAGTGCTTACCACCAGTTCTCTTGTGTCTCAACTCCTTCTCTTGCTTCTCAACATGGGAATCGTAGGCAATGAACTCATCCAGACCCTTACCAGCAGGCACCATTGGCAAGACAGGAACCTTCTTCTCGACCATGACTTCAAGCAAAACTGGTTGCTTAGCATCCAAAAACTCCTGGAGACCGCTCTGCAGTTCAGATTGCTCAGAAATTCTGATACCCTTCCAGCCCATAGCTTCGGCAACCTTGACAAAGTCTGGATTCACCTGATGCGTGTGGGAGTATCTGTGCTCGTAGAAGAGGGATTGCCACTGAGTAACCATACCTTGCTCCTCGTTATTCAGAATGAGAACCTTAACTGGGGCACCTGCTTGAGTGGCAGAGGACATCTCCATCAAGGTCATGTTAAAGGAAGCATCACCATCAATGTCAATGACAATGGCGTCTGGCTTAGCCACTTGGGCACCAATGGCAGCAGGAAGACCGTAGCCCATAGTACCTAGACCACCAGAGGTGATGAAGGTTCTTGGGCGCTTCCAAGTCCAGTGCTGGGCAGCCCACATTTGATGCTGACCGACACCAGTGGTGACAATGGTCTCCTTACCACTAGCGTTACAAAGCTTTGAAAGCTCAGAAATGACAGTTTGCGGCTTGATTCTGGAGTCTGGACTCTCCTTTGAGTAGTCGTAAGGGTACTTGTGCTTCCACTTCTTGATCTGGTCAAACCATGATGGTCTGCTCTTCACAGCCTCAACCATTGGAAGGAAGCGTTTAAGGTTCTCAGTGACCTCACCCTCAATGGCCTCAGTAGCCTGCACAACCTTATTAATATTCTTTGGGGAAATTTCAAAGTGAATGATACCACCGCGGCCCTCCTCAGCAGCCTTCTTGGCCTCTGGGGCAAACTTGGCCAAGTTACCAGTGACACGATCATCGAATCTCGCACCTAATGCTAGAATCAAGTCGGCGTTCTGAATAGCCAAGTTAGCGAATGCGGAACCATGCATACCCAACATGTCCAGAGACTTTGGATCCTCTTGGTCAAAGGCACCAAGGCCTTGAAGGGTGGTAGTGACAGGGATCTGAGCCTTGTCGGCAAGTTCCTTAAGAACAGCTGGTCCATCCTCGTGATTTAGGATACCGTTACCGGCATAGATGATTGGCTTCTTGGCCTTCTTCAACAACTCAGCGGAGCGTTTTAGAGAGGCAATGGTGAACTCGTGGGAGGCAGCCTTGGTGATCTGAGCCAAGGTGTTGGATGGCAGGGTGGAGTTGACTGGGATAGCAGATCTTAGAATGGACGCAGTGACGTCCTTTGGCAAGTCAACCAAGACTGGACCTGGACGACCAGAGGTGGCAATCTCAAACGCCTCGTTAATGCGGCGTGGCAGTTCAGCGACATCCTTCACCATCACATTCCACTTAGTACAAGAACGGGAGATACCGACAACGTCAGCCTCCTGGAAGGCGTCAGTACCAATGGCAGAAGTGGCGACTTGACCAGTAAAGACAACCAATGGGATACCGTCAGCAAGGGCATCAGCCATTGGAGTGACAACGTTGGTAGCACCTGGACCCGAAGTGACCAACACCACACCTGGCTTACCACTGGCACGGGCGTAACCCTCAGCCATGTGACCTGCACCTTGTTCGTGCTTTGGAAGGATAAAGTTGAAGCGGTCAGAGTTGTAAATGGCGTCGTAGACAGGCAAGATGGCACCACCTGGGTATCCGAAGATGGTGTCCACTTCGTGGCGTTCCATCATCTCATGGAAGATTTGGCCACCAGTGAGCCCCACAAACGAGTCATCTAGTGCAACGCCCTTCTTGTTCAATGGAGAAACGGTTTCTTTACCGCTTGGGTTTGATTGAGCGAACTGTGGAGCTGGTCTCTCCCTTTGCACAGGCTGAGCGGCGGTGGACTTGGCTCTAGAGAAGTTTCTAGGACCAGTTCTAGCAGCAGCGGTTCTGGCTGCCATAGCACGCGCGGCACTGCGAGCAGGGGCTGTTGATCTGGTGGACAGCATTTGGCGGCGATGTTTTGATTAGATTCGTCGATGTGGAGAAGTTTTGTTTTTGAAAGATAACTTTTTTGTTTGAGCCTTCGAACACTTTTTTTTTTCCTTTCCTTCATGGCGTTTCTTTTTCCGGCGATGATTCATTTTGTCAGTTTTTTTTGTTGTTTGTTTGGCAAATTTGCTCCGGTGCCGGCGAGAGACGTTTTTTTCATCATCTCTCTTTAAAAACATCAATAGCCGATTCGCCAGTGGGCGGTGGGAGCTGAGCGTGCATGCCTTCACAGATCTGCTGGTTCTCTGGATGATTGTACCACTGGATGATTGTGCCACTGGATGATTTGATGAGACTGAATGAATCTGCACCCCATTCTAGATTTTTTTTTTGTTGTTGTGGTGGTGGTGCTTGTCATTATTGAGTGAGTCATCACACCGCTTGTGCCTGGGGTCCAGAACCTACAGAGTACTCTCCTATCTCTTCAAAACTGGACGTCCATTCAGATAAATAATGACTCCATTCACGCGTATCTTCTGTTGTATCATTCAAGTTACACCCCCGAGCAAGTTACTCTTCTTTCTTCGTTTTCTTGTCCCGTTCTACTTGATATGCTTGCTGTTTTGTTTATAGCTTATTGTTGATTGTTGTTTTACCCCGGATTTTACATCTAAGCCGGTACCGGTGAGAGGGGTTTTGGCACCAATTTTATTATGATATTTTTTTTCTCTTTTTTTCACTCTTTCTTTCTTTGAAGAAGATCGACGATTGTGATCTTTCAGCTTTGTGAGTGCTGATCCCCTTGAGCAATCCGGTCTATGTATTTTTGTACCACAGTATAGCATAGTTCAAAGTACGACTTGTATCATGATACCGTCCACATAAATATTCAGCCACTGTGCATGCCACTTTTTTCTCTGCAGGGTCCAAGGATAGGGTGACAGCATAGAGTAGAATTGCTACAGATTTGCCTGCGCTCGTTTCCAATTAATCCCATATTCGTATTTCTTGGGTTACAACCATTCTCTCTCAAAAAAGCTCGACAACAACACATGCCAAAGTGTTCATGCCTGCGCTGGATTGTTGAATATATTAAGGACTCTCCAGCTATGGTTGTTTATGAAATCAGAATGCTTTCCCTACACAAACAAGGTAGGAACGTTTATAGCACCTCTCCCTCTGGATTAGCCTTAAAGTGGCCCACTTGTTCGAAAAAGCCATGTATAAGAAAGTAATCCGTTTCGTTTCTTTCAAGATGATTTTACCACCTTGCGCTTTAAATAAGTCAGTGACGCATCTGCAGATCTTTTGGTTCCAGATCCACTCGACCAGGTAAGCGCTTGTTTTTCTGCGCATCGGTAGGGATTTCCCCATCCTCTTCACTCTTCGATTTTTCTTCGATCTCTTTTCGATCCAGCCTCTAGCCAGTGCCTCTAATCATAACAGTGAAGCTTTTGAACTCAGTCACTGAAATATGTGATCTCAGTCAGTGAATTGTCCAATGAAATCTTCTCCCCCTGCTCACAACCAAATCATTTGACTCATAGGGAGACCCCTGCATTGATGATGTACTCTAATACGATTTTGGCGCCGAAAGAGTGTCCAGTCAAGTGGCCTTCTTAAATCTATTTTCTCAATGGAGCATGCCACGTCTTGTGCTACCCCATTGTAAAACATGATGTCGATTAATTGTGCGGTTTGAGAAAGATTTTCAACTCTCATTCAATACTGCGTTAAATCAGAGCTTTTACTGACCTGGTTTTCCGAGTGGTGAGAAGTTGCTGTGAGAACCAAGCCAGTCATGGATGAAGCTATTGGTTTTTGGGGAACGAGTGACTGGCCCAATTTTCCGGGGGGAAAGTTCTTGGAATGAAGGTTTCTGGCAGCCTCTGAAGTCCCCTTAGATGATGCTGAGTAGGTGTCTAGTCATCTTAAGAGATTTTAAGAATTCCCACCCCGAATCTCCGCTGGGTACTCAGTACACCTTGCAGTTTATTTTTGGGGTAGCTACCCTTATTCGCCTCACTCACCTGATAACTCACCTGATAGGGAAGCAGAACATGACTGGAAATTGTAATTTCCTGTAACCAAAGGTTTGGTTAATGCTGATCTTCGAAAATCCTCGAAGATGATCTAACATCATACAGATTGGAGACCTAGCTATGCTCAAAAAAAAACTGCGACAAAATAAAGAACTAAATTCAATTAAAGGGCATCATTGCCACATGCGAGCAGTGAAAAACAGTTTGATCAACAGCCCAGGTGAGCGAATGCCCACTTGATCTAAATTGAAGTAGAAGATAACGATATCTAAACCCTGGAGAGCAGTACACAACGCCTCTTGCCACAAATATATCATACCAAACTAATGTGAGCACACATAAAGTAGCATTCATATATTTTTAACTAAGACTTTATGATGCCGTTACATTCATTCCTAGAGCTCCAAAAATTAGCCCTCAACTCCGACCAACAATATCAACCATCTGGGAGCCCTCGTCTCTCACTCCACTAGCCATAGCATCTGGTTCAGGTGCAGATGGAGGCTCCGCCATGCTCCCATTCTCCTCCTTTTCATCATCATCATCTTTTTTTTCCTCAGAGCCCCGGTTATCCAGCTTGCGCTTTTTACGTTCCTCCATCTTGCGTTCCTCCCGTTCTCTCTGTCTTCTCTTTTTAGCTTCAAACTCATGCCATTCACCATCCAGAATACCACCATCAAGGCGCTGAACTGGCGGATCTTCAGTGAAATAGCTGTGCTTTAGCGCGTCATACGCAGATATTCTCCTTGAGGGGTCGTACTCCAACAATAACAGGGCAAGGTTGAAGCACTGTGGGGATAAGCTATCCCTGTACAACTTCTCGAACTTTGACTCATAGAACTGCTTCGGTTTAAGCATCTCAAACCAAGGAAGATTATTGAGATCCTTCCACTGAGAAAATGTAGGCGTTCCCATTACCTCAAAAATGGATACAACCTGCTGAATCTCATCCATTCCTTGAAAGATCGCTTTTTTAACAAATAATTCAACCAACAGACATCCAATACCCCACATGTCAACTTCACGCCCATAGTTGGTCGTACCCAGTAGCAACTCAGGAGGTCTGTACCACAAGGTAATGACTCTGTTGGTGTAGTCTGCCTCTCCAGTGATTGGGTTCACAAGACCAACAGGCTTCATCTTTCTGGCAAGACCAAAATCCGCAATCTTAAGAACTCCTCGGCGATCTATAAGTAGGTTAGAGCCCTTGATGTCCCGGTGAATCACACGTTTGGAGTGCAAATAGTCCATACCTTTCAACAGTTGCCTAAACAGATTTTTGCAATGACCTGGAGAAAGCTTGATGTCAGGATTTGAAAGAATACCTGTAAGATCATGATCTGCATAATTGAAAATCATGTGGATCTGCTTGTTCTCCACCATAATTTCTAGCAAGGACACGATGTTCTCATGGTCAAAGCTTTGAAGGAGGCGGATCTCACGCATGGCAGTGATAGGGAACCCTTCACGCTCAGACTCCATGCGAAGCTTTTTGAGAGCAACAAAGGATGAGGTAATTACATTCTGGGACTTGTAAACCTTTCCATATGTTCCTTCTCCAACTTGGACTACTTTCTCGTAGATAGTTGTTGGACGGGTTGTTCTCAGGAATGACACTTTCAGTTCATCCCCAGAGGATCTTTGGAAGCCACCATGAGGGCGATGGGTATTCTGTTGCTGATGTCCTTTTCTATCTCTGTCCCTTTGATCATCCATTCTGCCTCTTCTGCCTCTATCTCTTTGCTCATCCCTGTGGTCGTTTTTAGAACGATCTCTGTAATCTCCTCTTTGACGTTCTCTCTGGTCATTCCGCTGATCAGCTCGGTAGCGATCTCTGGTACTATCCCGTTGGCTGTCCCGTGGATCCCTCGTGCGGTCATAACTACCGGCTCCTTGGTTGCTTCTCTGATTATCGCGTTCGGCGGTGTTGCCATGTGTTGTTCTTTGATGGTCACGATGATCATCACTGTAATAGCTCCTGTCTCTTTGATCGTCACGTCTTTGGTTATCCCTCTGATTATCTCTATCATCTCTCTGTCTTCTATCTCCATCGTGTAACAGACCTGAAGACTGGTTTGGTCGATACAAACGACCTTGGTTAGCTCTTGAGCCCCCGGTAGAGGTTTGGGGAGAAGCTGCTTCAATCTTGGGCAGCTTGAAGCTCATCCTTTTTGGGCCACGAGGAACGTTCCCCAACTCGCCTCGCTCTTGGCCTCTGGAGTCTCTTGATGGTGAATGGTTCCTTACTCTATTCGTACTTTTCGGATCATTAGAAGGATTGTGGTAATAATTCGACCCATTGTTGTTTCTACGTCTGTCGTTTCTGCCGTCTCCTTCCCTGTATCTGTTTCTGTGGCCATTCTCGTTGTTGTCACCCCGATCATCTCTCGAATCAGGGTCACCCTGCTGTCTCGACTCACGTGAATCTCGGCTACCTCTGGATCTTGAGTTGATAGTCGCGGAGTTCGAAGTACGGTTGTTGATTCTGCCGCCTTTAGCTGACCCAGCGTTAGCTTTGGTCTCTTGTACGCTCAGGGAGTCGAATGACTGCTGTTGAGGGGCGGTTTCCTCGTTTTTGTGCTGGGCATCTTGTTTGCCATTCGAATTACCTCTTCCTGGAGGGAAAATCAGGTTAGTACACTTTCCAAAATACTTGTCTAATCCGGTACAAACCGCACTTACTATCCATTATCGTTGATAAAGATGGAGTCTTGGGCTTGTTTTTGTCTTTTGACACTGAAGAGTTTGTTTGTACAGTTTGGAAAAAAGGGCATCGATGATAATTTGTGTCCCTTACCAGAAACACATTATGAATCAAAGAAAGCGCTGTTGAACTTTCTCCCTTTATTTGGGTATAAAGGAGATTGAAAGTACCACAAGTCTGGGCATTAAATAGGACCATCTTAGTCAATAGCACTAATGAATTGTTCAAGGGGGACGCGGATGATCAGTGTTGATATTTCGACTTTAGCGCTCCGAAAGTACATCCTCGGAAATGGCTTACTTTTTAGTCGGAAGTTGAAACTCCTTTCTTCACAATAAAATAGGAATTAGGAGATCTCAAAACCCTGAAAATCGCGATGCTGATTTGCAGAACCAACAAATCCTGATCGTTATATACATAAATAGCCGCCATATCACGAAAGAGTCTCCCAATGAGCCACTTGCTGCCATCTGCGAGTTACACACCGCAGTATTCTGATGAGCTGCTATCAGTGGTATCATCAGTTTATAAGCAGGAGATTGCACCGAATCTCCCTACGCTTCAGTTGTCCAAGATGATTGATCTGTTGGATACTGCACAGGACTCTATTGAGCAGTACACTGAAGCTCTTGAGAAAGGCAAGTTCAACGAATGTCTTAGTTACTATGTCTATGGAGTGTTCTACATGTACTGGGTGATTCCTGGCAGCATTCAGTTTGCCCTCAAAAATAAGAACTACGAGGTCTTCATGCTCCTAAAGGGGCTGTACGAGAAGGAGTCGAACATGGGGAATGTTAGAAGGGGAGTGGTGGAATACATTGGATACCTAAATGAAATTAAAGATAAACAAAGACATATTACTCCTATCAAAAGAGCGCTGACAGTGCCATCCTCAGTTCTACATCATGATCTCACCAAGTTGCTTGAAAGCGATATGAGAGAATTAGATCTTTCAGATGAAGAGGTTGTCTCCAGCTCAAGCTCCAGTGAACATGACATTGAAGAGGTGTGGACACCACCGACACTACTTGCCAAAGATCAGCTTCAACTCGCTGTGGACAACACTTCATCCCCTGATCTTCATGAGAAGCCAGTCCCTGAAGAGGGCGCTGGACATGCCGCACATGCTCCTCCTTCTCCACCATCCCACGCTATTCCTTCAATTCCTGGAAATTCACTACCACCATTAATTCATCACAACACATTCACGCCGACAACAAGAACTGTAACACACAGATACTCAGATACAACACAACCAGAGCCTTACGTTGGAGACATTGGTGAGGACACTACTGATACATCGTTCCTTGCCAACAGCAGAAAAGACTCATACAGAGCAGTGTATGACAACTCTGAGTCAGACAGCATACCAACCATTTCACCTGCATTTCTGTTTAAGGCGCTTTCATCAGCTTCCGAATCATTCTTGATTTTTGATATTCGACCAAAGGAAACTTACGAGGTCAACACTATCCCGTATGCCAATGTTGTGCAAATAGACCCTAGCGTTGTTCTTGATAGTCAATCATACCAGGGGTTTAGTGATGCGTTGAAGGTCGTATTGATCCAAACGAGGTATATGTTGTTCCGCAACGCCCGTCGTTTTGACGTTGTGGTATCATTCTCTGACAACAAGACATACTTTGCGAACACAATGGATTACATTATCAAGTTCCATGAACTATTGGCAGAGGCAAATATCAGGGTAAAGACGCTGAGTGGTGGGTTTGACCAATGGCTCCGGTACATCAACAAGTCCTTGCCATACAGCCAATCGAAGGAGTTGCACTTTAGGGTGAAATCACCAATGTCTGTCATCACTGAGATGCCTAATGTGGCTCCACCTCCTATTCCATCGCTACCTGCTCCTCCATTGAACTCTACTGCCTTCAAATCAACCAGTTTTGACTACAGAAAGATGTTCCCAACTAGAGAGAGCACCGTGTCTCCTAACACCCAAATCGGCAGCATCGCAGCGAATGGGACGATAGTCACCGCAACTCCTTCACCCCAGGTTTCTCAACCTCTTGAAGACCAGAGAATACCCGTTCGAGATCTAGCCCCAGTACATCAGGGTGAGAATATGATGTTCCAGAAACGTGCACAACCTGCGGTAACCGCAGCTTATCCAACTACCAATGGTAACTTTATGCAAAGCAAGACAACGGTATACAATCAGCCACCTCAACCTCCTTATCCTTCTGTCAACTACTACGAACCAATTCCTCAGGCTCAACATGGTAGTTATTTTGAAGTACAACAAAGGTTCCAGGCATATCCTCAACCACCCCAACAATACTACAACCGTGCAGCTCAACCACGGCCTCAGAATCCTGTTCCAACTATCCAGACTGCAAGCCACCCGTTTGTGCGTATGTCCATTACAGGTTTGAGGAACATGAAGAACACATGTTACATCAACTCCATGCTACAGTGTCTATTTGAGTCACAGCCCTTCCGCTCTGTCTTTTTGAGTGGAAGATACAGAGATTACTGGAATACAAAGTTCTTGCACACTCAGCCAGACGGTGTACGCCTTGCTTTCTCTTTGGCTAAGTTGTTTGAGAAGATGTACCTCAATGGTAATTGCTCTGTGATTCCATCTTCTTTCCTAAAAACTTGTTCTGTGTTAAGACCAGACTTGGAAATTCCTTCAGAACAGCAAGACACACAAGAGTTTCTCATGTTTGTGTTGGATCGAGTGCATGATGAATTGGCATGCACTGATCGCGTTGTGAACGACTTCCCTGAGTTGCTGGCATATGATGAGAATATGGGGGAAGAGTATGAGAAGTGGTTTGAGAAGGTATTGTTGAAGCAGGGGTTCAGCCCTATCTCGAAATGTTTCCAGGGCCAGCTGCAGGACTCTTTGACTTGTCAGAGCTGTGGTTTCACCTCGTCCAACTATTCCAGCTTTTACATGCTGAGTTTGGGTATTCCACACCCAAAGAAGGCCATGAAGAAGAGTCGCGTAGTGACTCTGGAGGACTGTATTGATTTATTTACTAGAGACGAGCTACTTGCTGGTGATAATGCTTGGGACTGTCCAAAGTGCTCTCCAAAGTCAACCACTTCTAGCAATCCTCCTCCGGATTCCGAGAAGGCTAGTGAAGTTCCAGACAAGAGAAGGCACAGACTTTTCAACAGCTCGCTTTTCCGTGTACGTTCGGCCTCTCCATCTCGACCAAAAGATAAGAGCAAGAGAGACTCGTTGATTTTTGGATCATCAAGCGAGTCCCTGCCTCGGAAGAAACTAAAAAAGAACTCCACCATTAAGTCTTTGAAGTTTGTAAATCTTCCTCCAACATTGATCATTCAACTTTCCCGTTTCCTGTTTTACGACACTTCGCAGAAGGACACCACAGTCATTCAGTACCCTGTTCACCTCACCATCCAACACGGCGGAAAATGTGTCTTTTACAGGCTCTTTGGTGTCATCAACCACTCTGGTACTTTGAAATCAGGTCATTACACTTCAGTGGTGCACAAGGGTGCGGTTAATGGGACCATGGATGGATCATCTCCTGTAGAAGGCGGTTGGTTTTACTTTGATGACGAAGTTGTCAAGGGAACGTCGCATGATGGAAGAATGAGCAGTGCCAACGCATATGTTTTGTTCTATGAGAGGGTTAATTAGAGATTATAGATGTCATTAACGAATTGCTATGTCTACGAATTATCTATGAGTATCATCATCTTCCACCTACGGTGTTGATGGAATCTAAAGTCTCGGAAATCGAAACCCGTGATGTTCCCCACAGTTTAACACAGCTGGGTTTCCCAAACAGGTAATGCGCGCGTCTCCACCCGAAACTGACACATTTTGTTTAATCACTCATCCAGTAAAACAGAAAATATAAAAGAGAAAATATAAAAAAGAAAGGGATTCTTCTTTTCTCAATTCAAAAGAATCTATAAGTTTCTACAGTATCCCTATAATGGCTGAGATTACACTTCACACCACAACTACAGAATTCCCAAAAGCCCACTCAAAGCAAGGAGCAGAGCCATATCTGACACCTCTGTTCATTGACAATAAGTTTATTCAGTCTGAATCGAAAGAATGGTACGACATACACGACCCAGTTACCAATGAAGTGATCTCCAGAGTCCCACAGGCCAGCGATGGTGAGTTGGATGCGGCCATTGAGTCGGCTGACAAGGCGTTCAAATCATGGAAGAAGGTGTCCATAATGAAGCGTCAATCTATCCTTTTTAGATTTGTTGAGTTGATCAAGCTGAACCACGACAGACTGGCATCTGTAATCGTTGCTGAGCAAGGAAAGACCTTTGATGATGCCAAGGGTGATGTCCTTCGTGGGTTGCAAGTTGCGGAGTATGCCACTGCCATCACGACTGAGCTGCAAGGGACTCATGTCGAAGTCGCTACTGACATGGACACCTTGATGGTGAGAGAACCTCTCGGGGTTGTTGTGGCAATTTGTCCCTTTAACTTCCCAGCAATGATTCCATTGTGGACAATTCCGTTGGTGATTGCCACAGGTAACACCGCTGTAATCAAACCATCTGAACGTGATCCAGGTGCCTGCTCCATCTTTGCAGAGTTGTTGGTGGAAGCTGGAGTGCCTGCTGGAGTGATTAACTTGGTCCAAGGAAAAGTTCCAACTGTTAACAAGCTGATTACTCACCCATATGTCAAGGCAATCCAGTTTGTTGGTTCATCAAAGGCTGGTGACTACATTTATCAAACAGGTATTAAACACGGCAAGAGAGTTCAGGCTAATCTAGCTGCTAAGAACCACGTTGTTGCTCTTCCTGATGCCAACAAGAAGCAATTTATCAATGCAACTGTTGGAGCTTTCGCCGGAGCTGCTGGTCAGAGATGCATGGCGGCGTCTGTATTGGTGTTAGTGGGCGAGACCAAGGAGTGGTTACCAGAGTTGATTGAAGCCTCTAAGAAGCTCACTACAGGATCTGGTTACGATAAGTCATCAGATTTGGGTCCATTAATCTCTGCCGATGCGCTGAAGAGAGCCAAGGATATTATCTCACTAGCTGAGAAGCAAGGCGCCACTATTGCGCTTGATGGTCGAGATGTCAAAGTGGTAGGGTTCCCAGATGGCTACTTTCTGGGCCCAACCATTCTAAGTAATATCAGCACTGATAACATCGCATACAAGGAGGAGATATTTGCACCTGTGTTGTCAGTACTTACTGTTGATACTTTGGACGAGGCAATTGAGGTCATAAATGCGAACCCATATGGTAATGGTGCATGTCTGTTCACCACCTCGGGGATCCATGCAAAGAAGTTTACCAAAGAGGCTGAACCTGGCCAGTTGGGTATCAATGTTCCAATCCCTGTACCTTTGCCTTTCTTCTCCTTTACGGGTAACAAGGGCAGTTTTAACGGTGATTTGAATTTTTACGGAAAAGCTGGTTTAACGTTCTTGACCCAAGCAAAGACTGTGACCAGTCTGTGGAAGGCAGACCTTGAAGGCGAGAGTGAAAAGGCTAGTACCTCAATGCCGACACACAAGTGATTGTAATGTGAGTTGTCACAGGTGAAGAGTATTTATGCAGCTCAGTATTGTTCTAGTACCTGGTAGGTTCGAAATACAATTGTAGAAAGGACACTGTTGGTATGCATTATTATGCATCTCCTTGGAATATGTACTTGTGGTCTTACGTTTCGGAGAGCGAATTTTCAAGTCTTCCCAACCCCATCCGAAAACCTCAGTCTATATATCTGGCCTCTTATTCTATCTAGTTTTCTAATTGCTGAAAACACACTATTGAAGTAGTATCCGGGTTTAAGGGATCGAAACTTCAAGACGAAGACTCAAGGACTTTAGAGTGGCAGCTCCAAATCCTTTTTGCTCTGTGTGCAGCTTGAGAGGCTTACATGGCAGCTGCCGTATAACCACGGAAGACTTGTAATACCTAGAGTCAGTCTATAGTCGCTACAAAATTACTTCATTTCTAGTTTCAATCCGCTTCAAAAGAACCTGTACAATATTCATTTTCTCAACTCCCACTCAATGAGAGCTGGCTCCATTGGCAAGGTCACCATGCTCTGGTAATCCACATCTGGAATTCCTTGACCTTGCGGAAATTTCCACTTCAAAGTCTTCACAAAAGTGCTCAAGATAGTCCCCAGCTGAACGTAGGCAAATTGCTCACCTATACAACGATGTCTACCACCACCAAAGGGCAAATATGGAGAACTGACACCCTTTGACACCGCACCAAACCCATAATCCACAGTCTCGCCATCGTTAACAGATGATGGGCCATTGGAAGTACCATTGTGGTTGGTTGGAATAGCATCCCAACGGTGTGGATTGAACTGCTCTGGTTGTGGGAAGTATGCAGCGTTAGTCATGGCGAAACCAGGTGAAACAAGCACATGATGGCCCACAGGAACCACGTAGGAGGTACCAGGGACAGGAAGAGGATTCATGACCTTTCTGAAGATGGAGTGCAAAGGCATGTGCATTCTCAAAGTTTCCTTGATGACGTTGTTGACGAGAGGCATGTTCTGAAGATCATCGTAGGTGACATCATTGTCACCAACAACAGACTTGATCTCTGCAAGGATCTCGTCTTGGAGTTCTGGTTTCTCAGCAAGGTGAAGCAAGAACCAGGCAGAAGTTGCAGCAGATGTGTGTTGACCACCCATTAAGACACCAATTAGCAAGTTGGCAATCTCAGTGTCAGTCATGGCAACGCCATCCTTGTAAGTAGCGGTCTTCATCAAAACGTCAATCAGATCACGGTCCTGGATGTCATTTTCACGGCGTCTCTTACCAATGAGCTCAGCATATGTGTTCGAGATCTTTTGTTGGGCCTGGTCACGTTTCTTGTAGGATGGCAAAGGCAAATTTGGGAAGACAAAGTTGATTGGAGTGAATCCCTTGTCCAAATCAGAGTACAAACCTGCAAATGACGCGTCAAACTTGGAACGCATCTCATCACCAAGAAGAGATCTTGAAGCAGTGAAGATGGTAATCTCTGGCTGAGTCTCCATCACGTTAGCAAAACCGTGTGACTTGTCACCCAGGTGGAAAGCAGAGGCACTCTTAAAGTAGGAAAGAATCTCCTCTCTGATCTTTGGAACATACGATCTGAAGGCTTCTTTGGTTAGGGAACCTTTAACGAACTTCTTCTGCTCCATCAGACGAGCATTTGGACAATCGTAAATGACACCTTTACCGAAAACTGGAGTGGTCAGATGTTTGTACGCCTCCTCTGCAGACACATCAGCGAGTTTGGAGTTAAGGATGAACTCGTGGCCCTTTGGACCCAGATAGACAGTCATCACTTTCCCTAGCAGAACAAACGCAAAGACATCCCCATACTTTCTCTGACAGTCAGCAAAGAATTCATACGGCTGCATACCGTAAGGAACAGCTGAACCAACCCATGGGATCCAGTAGAAGACGAGAGGGACTCTGTCCTTTCTGAGGGAGTAAAGAAGTTGCCAGACAATGTTATAGACAAAAGGGAGACCCAGAAGGAGTGACACCTTTTGGTAGGCGGCTAGCAATGTGAACTGCAGGTAGATATAAGCGGCTACGTCCGATACAGACTCGACCAGCGTTAGCAATGCGGCCATTGTGATGGAGTTGTTGCAATGTGAAGACGGCAATGGAAGAAGCTTTATTGGCAGAGCCCTCTCAGTTTTAAATCGTTCGTTCGTTTAACTTTTTTTTCTATCGCCATTCGCGAACGTGTAAACGACGACGCGTCAGTTGAGAGTGAGCTGAGATATGAGCTGATAATAGTTAAGGTATGATCTAAAAGATGGCGTGTTTGCACAGAGAGAGCGAGAGAGAGAGAGAGAAAAGGGGCTAGTTTTTAGTGGCGTGGATTCCAAAACAAGTACGTGTTTTCCGCCTAGGTTATTGTTCAGTTTGAGATCGAGGGTGCTGGCAGTCCACAGCCAATAAGAGTGTTTCGTTTACTAAACACTACGTGGAATAGTTTCTTTGAATCATTAATCATGTACTTATCCCTAATAGTATGGTCTATGCCTATTTCCATTGTTAGATCGTCATCTCTGTAGAAAAGTTTGTGCCATCACCTCACTGCTTGCAGTATCAGAACTAATGAATGGTGTCTTCCTTAATGGTCAGGTAATGTAGATAAGATTTAGTTGAGCATCATTTGGGGCCTCAAGGTGATGGTACTCGCTGGGGTTTACTTACATACTAACAACAGGACCTTCCAGCAGGTTCGTCCTCGTCTCTGCTGCTGAAACCTTTCTTCATTGTTCTTTCTTTGTTCTCTTGAATTATTTTTTTTCTTTTTTGATTCCTATCCACAAGTCTATTTTACGGGACGAGTTCGCGGAAACACGTGATTTTTAAGGTTATATCACGTGTAAAGGCAATTAGGGCTACTCAACCAGCTGAGTGTGTAAGGACAAAAAGGGAAATCATGATAACAAAACAGGATATATGCCAATGAGTTGGAGCTCTAAAGGCTCAGAGCCCCTCATATTTTATGAGGATGTTGTCAGATCTGAGGTTCAGGCTTGCAAAATTGAAATCAAGTATCGCCTAACAACACGAACAGAATATAACTCAGTAGAGGTGCAACTGCGGCTGCGAATGTGAGAAAACCACTGTATCGCAGTTTCAAAGTTTCCAAATCAGCAAGACCCAGCTCTTTGGTTGGAAGATTGAGACTGATTGAACTTTCACAAATCGTAACTACGCGTTGTAAGCTTGATGGTGGAAGTACAAGAAGGTATTGTTCCTCCTCAGGAAGTCGAATGATGGTGGCCTCCAGTTCGTTCAAATCGCAGACTTCAAATAGGCGTTTCACCTCATGAGGTTTGACGCTTAAAACATAATCTGCAGTATTATCATTGTCTTCTTCTTCTTCTTCTTCTTCTTCTTCTTCTTCTTCTTCTTCGTCTTCTCCTTCTTCGTCCTCGTCTTCTTCGTCTTCTTCAAAGAAAGTGGGAATTGTTTCCATTGAATCAACCTCATTTTTAGCAATGCTCCTATCGTGCCCACTTTCCCTATCCAGTATAAGGAGAAAGAAGTTTCCCTGGACATATCTATCTCTCGAGGGCTTGTTAAAGTTATCAGATTTCCGAACCCTCTCACCAAGACGGAAAACAACATTTTCCTCTATATAGTCTACAACAAAAGCTCTCCTCGAGGAGGGCAATCTCACATCCAGGTCCCCAATAGTGTATAAAATTGGATTCTTGTTAGAGTTCCAGGTGGGTCCACCTCGCCCCCAATACAACGGCCACCCCAAAGAGATTGTCAAGTCTTTGAACTCAGGACCAAGGGATAACCCTGTAAAGGAAACAAGCTGTGTCAACGTTGTGGTGGATACCTCGTCAACTATCCCAGTAGTTATTGGGGATGTGTAAGAGTTGGCAAAAGAGATTCTGATACCATCGCAACTGTCATCAGGGATCAGAGAGATCCTCCTTGTGAACTTGACATTAACAAACGCCTCTTTAACGGACACTTGAAACACTCCAGGAATTATTGTGTGGGGAACTGGAGTTGGTGACTGTATCAATTGGTCAAAAATGAAGCTTATCTGATAATCAATCGAAGATCTACCCAGGGTTTCGTTAGTTGGTAGCCCCAATTTCCTATAAACAGGCTCAAACATGTAGAGGTTGTAATGACTCGAAATGATCAAGAGCACTCTGTCTCGAAGATGTTCCTCCGGATACAACTCTAGGTCACCGGCATCGCAAAAGAGCGTTCCAGAAGGGTCTTCAAAAGGGAGGAGCTGGCCAATTCCCATTTGGGAACCATCACCAGAGAAAAAAAACCTGCAGAGGTTCTCATCGGTATCAAAAGCGACAGTGATGTATTTGTTCAATCCTAGTTTCGGTTGTCTTACTATCTGGTTTAACAGATCCAAAGGGGTCATACCCAATAACCTCTCCTCTATATAGGCAAAATCATTGAGATAGTTTTCGAGAAGTGGATTGAACCAGCATATATTTGATTCTTTCAGTCTGATTAGTTCTGGAAGGGGAATACTTCGGATCAATTCAAAGAATATTTCTGGAATGAACCCATCTTGGGAGAATGGAGACTTTTGGTTTTCGAATAGAGGACAATAGATTTTCATTCTGTGATTAGGGATGTACATTATATTGAGTTTATAGAAGTGAAAAATATGTAGCAGAAATATTTATGTGTGCACCTGAACAGAAAATACACTGAACCAGTTAGTTTCAAAGCATCACAGATATAGGGTTCACTATTAAAACCGGTTGAAAGAGCATTGATGCCACCGATTTCTTGACCAATCGGAAATTGACTAGGGCCATTGATACCTTCTCTCTGTGATGCGTCTTTCCTGCGTTGTGGTTCCATAATGAGACTCAAATTGGACAACGCACTCATTGAGTTGGAAGCAAAAAAGGACAGGACCAGCAGATTCCAATTTAAAACCCACCCATCAAACCAGATATCTAAGCCATCAAACAAAAAAAAAGGAGGCCATCCAATGCAGTAACTCCAACCTTAGAAATCTCTCAGTATCTCAGCTTCCTGGAATAAAGTCAAAACTATCCTGAGCCCCCTCAACCTGGTTGCAATCTGTTCTCTTTCTTCATATTCAGGTTAATTTTTATGAAATTTAAGTTCACTTAATCCTACGCCTATATCGGACAAGAGGTAGCTCCCCCACTTTGAAGGACGGATACCATGCCAAGGGCCGTGGATCCTCGAAGTGCATCGTCCCACTTCACAGCCTGTGTTCCCTATTTAATCTAAAAAGTTTAAAGTGATGTAATTCTCAATCGATTAAAAATGGCTTGAACTCTAGAATCACGCGATATCCCATGACAGTAGTGAGTTGCGTCATAAGCTGTCATTCAAACTATTGTTGCTGAAACACGGCTGAAACAGGGATAAACAAAAAGTCAAAATGCGAAACTTACCCTGCCCATAGGAGTGCCGGGGATCTAACACTTTCTTTAGTAGACCGGTCCGGTAACTTCAAACTCTAACGAGGGAAAATGAGATAAGAGAGCTGCATGTGGTGCTTGCTTGGGGGTGCTACATTCGACTACAAGTTGTACAATGGCGGCACCTCGGCGTAAGCACTCTGATTAGAGAGTACTTCCCGATTAGCAACGATGCATGCAGGAGCTGGTCCTTCTACAACAGGTTAGCGAAATAAAGACTATACAGTGTCCTCAGGAAGTGTAGAATGAAGTATTAGGCCATTGTATCTAAGTTTCCACATTTGTACTGGTATCAATTGAGACCAGGCGGTCCGGATCACCTTTTTTGTTTTTCTGTTTCCTGATTCAGCCAGAGTCTATTTTGATTCACATCTAATCACATGCCAAAGCTTAAGCTTTCGGGCAGAAGGAGATAAAATTTATCATCAGATTTAAAAGCATTGATATACCACCCTTAGACACATAACTTGAATTCTACCATCCAACCCCATTTATTCATAACACACAACTCCTTCGGTGGTCTCTGAAATGGACGCCATCACCCTCCTCCATCGCCCTGTTGCGGTTACAGTTACCGCAATTTCATACACCTCCCTAACCCTTGCTGGCCTCCTTATTACACCTGTCTGCCTCGTGCTACTCTATGACCTCACACTGTACATCACACGTGTGGTTAACCTCCGTCTGCTCTCAAAGATGGCATTGCGTTCTCTCTTTAACCTCACTAGCATCCATTCTATTGCTCCTTCTTCCAAGAAGGAGGAAAGAGGTGAGAACGAGGCTGCGGTGCTAGAGAAGATAACCTCTGTTAGAAACGAGAGGGGTAGAATCTCCTTCAGAAGAACAGTACAACGCTGCGAGCAGGTCATCTACGAAAATGGTGTTGCACACTGAGCTGGGGGTTTAATTTTCAGATAGAAAATACTGGCTGGTCCAGGGGGAACGGGAAACAAGTACAAGATACACGGGGTATTACAAGATTTTTTGCTACGGATAAATAAGATTGGCTGTTGGCTCAGTCAATGGGAATTGCTATACAATGATACAGGTTATATAACAGGCTTTACTTGTAGTAGATCTCAATTGGTTGGCTACAAACAATCCCCACTCGGTGCCGTTATGCCCAGCTATTTTGCTTCTGGTGGGGGTTGGCCGTAGAACAGCTTGGTTAGACTGCAAATCTTACTCTGTTTCTGCTTTTGGGGTGCTCCGTTTTCCTGATTGGGAAAGATGATCATGTCATAGACTTTGCTATGGAGGGCCCAGCCAAAACTGGCCCCAATAGTCTGGATTGCAAAGTTTGCACAACCAAGGAGGAGTAAATATGACATCCAGACAGATTTTGAGAGGAAATGATAGATTCAGCCAGCACGGAGCAATCCATTATTGTGCTCACCTTCCCGAATTGTTGGCGCTTACCTTTGATTATCTCGCTCAAACGAGTAAAAGCGTACCTGGAGAAGATCTTGTATCGGTTAGGACAGGAAGGCATGGTATTGTCTTGTTCATTTTGGGAATGGCTTTTGGGCGGCCATGATTGCCATCGAAGTGTTCCGTGGGTAGTCAGCACTACGTTGTATGCAAAAGTTGCTTTGGTTGATAAGGACTAGTCTAAAGTTTCTATCTATTGAATAAAAGACTGGTCTTTGGCGCTGATGTCTGTTTGAGAAAGACTAGACCTTATTATTTTGTCCAACCTTAGCGACGGCTTCAGCGTTCCAGAAGCAATTTTTTCGCCAATTTGGTGCGATGACATGGGACTAGACTTGGGTTCAGGAACACAATAGACAGGACTAGACAAAACTGTAAAAGCCCCAGAGACAGGACTTTTGCTTGACTCGAAAGAGCTAGGGTTACAAGACTAACTCGAAAGTACCCAATAGCTTGGTCAAAGGCTTCTATGCAACCAGCTCTGCCAGTTTACAGTAGTGATTGAAGTTGGGCCTACATTGTCAAAAAGTGAAGTGAGGCACACTGTACTTCATAGATGGTTGAAAGAACTAGGAAACTCCCATTTGACCGGCTTCTACTCGCCAACCTCTCAAACATCAAACCAACCTACTTGTCCTTCTTTTCACTCCCAATAGGATAGATATTTCTGTAAAGGTTGCAATGTCCTTTTCTCTACAGAGTACACTTGTGTCTCTATTCAATAGGTAGCCACAAACCCACTCACTATCTTTTTCTCATATTGATTCAGTAAAAATTGTGGGGCGAATCAGTTCCACACGATTCAGTAAATAGATCCATACTCACGAGGACAAACCGCCATGTGCCTCTGTGACACCACCGCTGAGTCAAACGATCATTATCCAGTTGAGGAAAATCCACAGTTATTCCGCACATGTGTTTATTACCCTAACTGGACTGTGTACAGCACCAAACAGACTCCTTTAACTATACCTAGCTTGAATCACGTCACAAACCTTTTCTACTGCTTCTTTAAGATTGGCCCTGATGGAACTGTTTCCCTTAGTGATGATTACTGTGATTTGAAGCAGCAGCACTACCTCACTAGAAAGGGAGGCCGTGTTCGTGTTTGTGGGCTTTTCGCAGAGTGCTTTGAGTTGAAGCGAAAGTATCGCCAGATAAAGTTCTCAATGTCGATTGGAGGTTGGAGTTTCAGAGATGACTTTCGAGTGGGTGTAATGTCTGCTAGTGGTATTCAGAAGTTTGTCTCCAGTACATTGAATTTGATGATGGAGTATGGGTTTGATGGTATTGACCTCGATTGGGAATACCCAGAAAGTCCCGAAGAGATTCGTTCCTATTTGGAGTTGATCCGTGCTCTACGTGTTGACTTGAACAAGCAGGAAGTTATTTGTGGGTTGCTTCCTGGATCGTTTCTATTGACAATGGCCACTCCTGCTACTATGGACAAGTTGCCAAACTGGCCCATCAGAGAGATGGATTGCTACCTCTCTTTCTGGAACTTAATGACATACGATTTTGCTGGCTCTTGGTCAGATTTTCCCTCATATCATTGTAACTTGTATCCAGTTAAGGGGAGTGAATCTTCCATACAGACCACAGTGAACCACTTTTTGTCTCAGGGTGTTGATTCCAAGAAGTTGGTGATTGGTATGGCCGCCTACGGTCGTTCTTTTGTCAAAACCAAGGGGTATGGACACCCTTTCAAAGGGGTTGGTAAGGGTCCAGGTGAGGATGATGCTGAGGGCGTTTGGAACTACAAGTTTCTCCCCATTGAAGGTTGCCAGGAGAAATTTGATAAACAGGCTGTCATTGCGTGGTGTTACTCTGCCAAAGATGAGACCTTTGTCAGTTACGATAACATTGAAAGTTGTGAAACTAAAGGAAAGTACGTGCACGGAATGAACCTCGGTGGTGGTATGTGGTGGGATAGCACCGGACTTGTCAATACTCAACAAGGGGAGAGCTTGGTTGATGCATTTGTGAGAGGAGCTTCTGGTGCTTTGGTAAGTCAATCAAACTTGGTTGATTGCTACAATGGCAGTCAATATCTTCGAGAGAATGGCTCTCTTCTGGATTGACTCGTGATTCCAAAAATGGAGGTCCTCTTCTATAAATGAATATGTATATATACCTTCTATATATATATATGGTGGCTTATATAATCCATGTCAGTGTGGCCTGTGGATTATGAAGCCCGCGGGGCTTCTCTCTTCAGATCGTCCAAAATTAATCGTGAACAAAACCTAACGGTCTTAAAGAACAACACAACAACTGACAGAGACGTTTCTGGTGCTCTTTAGATCCAATCCATCTATTTCGGGTGGCTTCTTTGAGATCTTTTCCTTCCACAAGACTGTTTTTGTCTCGATTTTGTTTTTTCCAATACCAGCTTTTGTTTTCCTTGCCAGGTGTCCCCAAGACGCTATAAAGAGAACCACACATTCCTTCAATTTGCTGGCCAATTGACCTACTAAGAACTCTCAAATGTCCGGAATTCAGCGTCGTAGGGTGAGACAGGTTAGTGGTGAAGCTGATAGCAGCGCTGATGAGGCGGATGTGCAAGAATCCAACGTCAACAACCACAAGGTGGGCTACGACCCAGCTGAAGCCCAACTTAAGACACAAGAGAAGAAAGAGCCAGCTCTCACTTTAATGGAGGAGGTGGTTCTTCTTGGAATTAAAGACAAGGAGGGATATCTTTCCTTCTGGAATGACAACATTTCATATGCCCTGCGTGGTTGCATTCTCCTAGAGTTGGCACTTCGTGGTAAGATTGCGGTGATAAACGAACCAGCAAGACAAAGGTTTGACCTATCCGAAAGACTTATCCACGTCATTGATGACCGTAAGACCGGTGAGGCTCTTCTAGATGAGGCCTTAAACTTGATGAAGAACGACAAGGACAACCTCAGTATTTCCCAATGGATTGATCTGTTGAGTGGTGAGACATGGAACCTGATGAAGATCAATTATCAGTTGAAACAGGTTCGTGAAAGATTGGCCAAAGGTCTCGTTGACAAAGGTGTCCTCAGAACTGAACGCAAGAACTTTTTGATCTTTGACATGCCAACACATCCACTAAATGACTCACAGACTAAGGACGCAATTGTGAAAAGAACTCTCTCCCTTTTGACAACCAGAACCATCGTACTGCCAACCAACAGTAAGTTTCCTGAAGACACAAGATTTAAGTATTTGAGATCTGTCGCTTTGGTTGCTGGCTCATATGCTGCTAATGTGCTGGAGAATGTACTCGTGACCTTGGGTTATGATCAGAGAGATCGTGCCTTTTCAAGGGCTGATGAACTTCTGGCTCAATTTTCTGCTTTCCCGTTTGAGGCCAAGGCAGGCGCTTCAGGGTTGGGAATCAATCTTTCTAGTGAGATCAATGAAGAGTTGGAGAGAAATCCGGGCGTTGATTTGAATTTGGAAGTTGTGGCTGGCGTCTTTTCAGTGTTCGCTAAAATGGATTCGATTCTATAGATAAAGTCGATGTTATTGTGTTTTTATAGTATTGGAAAAGTATGAGTTTATCATAATCTTAGTACTCCTCTACAGGACCGATGTTCCATTGCCATTTTAGTTTATATCTTGGGTGTCTGCGCCTAGTCGATCTCAACCACCCCTGATGCATCCGTGATCCTTCTGCAAAGTGGCTCAATCTCATGTTCGTGGCCTTGCTTCACATATCCCAGGAAGTACGGAGTTGCTGTATTAGTTGGTTGAAAGTTGAAAACCTCCTCCTTGGAGACTTCCGAAACAATCTCGTCATTGTACTTTCTGTACACCTCATTAGCGGAATCTTTGATGTAGATCCAGTAATGGCCAAAATTTGCCTCACCTCGGTGAATGAAGATGGCAAAAATCGAGTATCCATGTTTGGTGAAGTTGTCAAATTGATGATCAATTCTGCTCTCCAGAGTTTCAATCTTTTGGAAAATACTAGATAATTCTCTGTCAATGGTAGCAATCTGTTTCTCCAATGTCTTCAAGGTTTCAGGTCTCCCCAGTCCATTGTTCTCAAGCCACTCTTTAGTAGCTTTCAATGAATCTCTGAAGGTAATGTTGTGTTTGTCGGTGGAGAGTAACTTTGCTCTTCTTTCCTTCAACTGAACAATCTCCTGTTTCCAGCTGTTAACCTCTTCCCTCTTCGTCAAGATGTTAGGGTCAGAGGTGTCGAAGTATCTATCCATGTACAGAGTCTCTGGGAATACCAAAGGTTCAGTAGCCTTGTAAACTCTCAATGTCTCCCTGTCAAAGTAGACTCTTTGGATCTGGACTTGTAGGATGATGGGTAATTTTGTGATTCTCTCGGATCTTCTGAAAACACCAGTATCCATAGACAGCTCCTCAGACTTGAAGACAAGATCGAAAGCATCATAGATATTTCTTGGCTTATCAGTGATGTTCACAAACAAATTAGAAAAGCTATCAACTTTCTCCCTCTTCACACTTGGATCATTGACATCATTCAAATGTTGAACTGTTTTTCCAAAGAACAGGCTCTTTACCAGGTCCTTTTGTTCGTGATCCTCCTCTTCAAACCCTTCTGGCTTTAATGCTGCTTCAATCTGAGACAGTACGTTACCAATGCACTCTGTAACATCCTGCTGTCTCCCAATCTCATAGGCTGTTTCCATTTCAGTTTCCTTGATCTTGGCAACTTTTGCCTCTTTCATCTTCAATGACAGCTTCTCTTCCTTTTCACTTGGAGTATCTACCAACATTGGGTCACTCGTATCAAAGTCTTCTGTGCCGTTGCTGTTTTGTCCACTACCATCCTCCTCAACCAAAATGAACTCATCGTCAGACTTGTCAATGTCAATAAGGTCAATCACGGCCTCCGGTTGTGGCAACTGGTCAATGATGTCAATGTCTTCATCCAGCTTAATCAAGTCAGATTTTTCATTGCTATTAGATGGTGTATTATGGTCGGCAAACGGATCAGCTGGGACAATAGCATCAGAATCCTCAAACTCCACAGCAGTGACTGAAGGCAGAAATGCCAAGTACGCTAGCTCTTTCTTTGGGGTAATACATCTCAGTTCTGAGTGAATTTGATCATGAAACAAGTCTCTTAAGTGATAAGTGAACTGAAAGGATCTCTCAACTTCTGAATCTCCGACTAATCTCCCACCAATTCTTCTATTCTGGTAAATCTCCTCCCCACTGTAGACATCTTTGAAGTTCAAAATAGCATTTCTCAAAGGTTTAATCGAAAAATAATATTGCAGCAAGGAGTTCAAATAACAAGTGTTACCGATATTATTCAGGCCAACCGGCCAACTTGAAGCTGGCAGCAAGCTATGATCAATGATACCTGTCTCCAAGAAAGAGTTAATAAGCTTACTCTTCTTGCGCTCACCAAAGGTTCTCAAAGCATTTCTAGTCTTTGTGACATCAGAACTAATCATTTGGAATATGCTAATGGCCTGTGAGTCATCAGCATTCGGATCCACACCAAGACATTTACAAGCCTCTTCAAAGCTCATAGGTTCATAATAGTCTGGGAAATCCCTTTCAACCTTATCCAACAACCTAAAACTTCTTCTATCAGTAGCAATTGTGATAAATGCTCGATTAAATAGCTGTGTTCTGGACACTTCATCTGTCGTTTTGATCATGAAGGCTGTCGATACAATGTCATCGTCCACATGGGGTTCAATCTCTAACAGACGGTACGCCTCTGAGACATTTAAAAGTTCATAGTTGAGGAATTTACGCAGAATAGGAGAGTCTCGGTGCTTTGCGAGCAGCTCTAAAGATGATCTCAGCTTGGTATCCAAAGGGCGAGCGCTCAACTCAGCATGGTACATTGAAAGAAGTAAGCTGTCATCGACAGCACTCTCATCACCTGGAACGGTTCCTAACAAAACTTTGAAAGCATAGTCAACTTCACGCTGACCAATGAAACCGAGTGTTACAAGCTGTGAGACAAAGTTTCTCAACTTGATGGTGGAAAGAGAGACCGCAACGTCCTTCAAAGAGTCAAAGTATCTACCCCTGTTGGCGGGATC
This sequence comes from Barnettozyma sucrosica, assembly GCA_030558145.1. Lineage (NCBI taxonomy): Eukaryota > Fungi > Ascomycota > Saccharomycetes > Phaffomycetales > Phaffomycetaceae > Barnettozyma > Barnettozyma sucrosica. Next base: position 624,124 of record JAJMRY010000002.1, read on the forward strand.
AACAGATGTCATGGTGTTGTAGCATGATTTGATCAGATCATCACTGTAAAACGGATAGACAGACAGGTTGATGAAAGAAGCAGACCTATTGTACTCATGATGTCTAATCGATCCATTATCACCAAGTTGATGGAAGATCGTACCGAGGTCCTTCACAAATGAAGTCATGCCTTGAAAGGGATTCTCACCGGTTCCTGAGTAGGACTTGCTACCCAATAGGCAAACTTCTAACGTCTTTCTAATGTAAGATTCCTTGATCACAGCTGTTCTGATGTTATGAGCTGAATCTGAAAAATTTGGTGGGATGAAAGAACTATCTGTAATCTCAAACTGTAACCTCTTTACCAGGAGAGCTGGATTGATTCTCGAATTCAAAGGCTTATTGTCAATATCGATAGTTTTTGTATCGTCGGTTTCGCTCAGGGAAAGAGGGCCCTTCAAGGCTTTGAACAATGTGTGGAGGCATTGGGCTGGTGATGGAATAGCTGGGTTCAAACTAGGGAACTTCATCAGTGCCTTGTTATAACGGACATTGATTGGTCCAATCTCAAAATCATGCAGGTCTTCAATGTCAAATTCAGGCTCAGAAATCTCAATTCTCAAGATCTTATTAGTAGCTGAACATATATAAGTCGCCTCATCGACGATTCGTGGTAATGCTGAAAGCGCTAGCCTTGAGTCTTCCACTCCCTCAAGACACTTAAACTCAATCAAGTCCAGAATATCCTCCTGTTTTAGCTCATGATCCCTGACCAGATGATATTCGTTCTTCGAAACCGTCTTATCTGCTGCAGTCTCTTTAACTTTGATGATAATTTTGAGGTGGTACACTTTGCACTTTGAAAGTGAGGCCTCCGAGTTGTTGTAGAGAAGAGCCCTGATGATAGTGATCCTATCTCTTGTATTCCCTTTGGAATGTCTGTGTTCGATGGTAGGCGCAAAAGAAAGTTCTTGGTCCATGATATAGATGTCAAATGGGTTGTACTTGGTTGATTCAATCTTCTCTGAGTACTTGATTGGAAGCAGCTTCAATATACCAGATCTGAGTTCACCTGAGTCACTCGTATCTGATACAAACAGCAGATCGGCCTTGATGTCATCCATAAGTCTATTGGAGGTCTTGAACACGTTCTCGCTGATGTCATGATACAAGTGGGATACAGGGGCCCCTTCTGTTACACCTTGCAATTGATTCTCTGGTTGTCCCACAGGGCTCTCAGTGGAGCTGCTGCTGCTGATATTGATAGTCTCTACCATATCTAAGCTGTCGTGGTCCCCGTTTTCGTCCTTCAACAACATTGTTTGTCAGTTTATCTAAATCAAACGGCAGGTCCCCACACTGAAGAGGTGTTCAATTTTGGAATGTCAGTCAGGGTTTAAGTGATTTAAAATGTTTTCAATCAATGGCTGCTCTTCACTTGAGCACTGCAAAAGAGTCAAAATTAGAGTTCTAGTTAATGTTTCGCTGAGAACACTGTTGTTTACTACAAAGCCTCTTCATCTAATCGCCACCTGTGGGCAAAATCCAGAAACTCACAGAAAAGAGAGCAGGGCTCAGAACTGTCAAACAAAAATGAAAAAAAAATGAACCACACAATAATGCGATGAGTCCCAACCGCATTTCTTGCATCGGCAATGGTTTTATCCTGGTTTTCTTCGTCAAAGGACTCTAAAGGAACGGAGCCAAGCTTGACCGCTATACCTGATGCAGATCTGATAGAAGAACCTACTCAAACTATGAGCACTACACCAAGGGCTGGTCCTGGAGCTCCTACTGGTCCACCACAGATCGACTTCAAGAAGATTTCAGAGTCCTCAGATGGCACAATTAGCTCAATGGCGCATAATATCTTTGAACAAGTGGTATTAAGCAATCCTTACTTTGCAGCTGGTGGTGGTTTGATGTTGCTAGGAACAGGGTTAGCTGTGGCTCGTCAAGGTGTTCTCAGAGCCTCTGGATTTCTCTATCGTCAACTTCTGGTTGATTTGGAGATCCCATCCAAGGACAAATCATATATGTGGTTCCTTGAGTGGATGTCTCAGTACAAACATAGATCTTCAAGACACCTCAGTGTCGAAACCAACTTTGTTCAACATGACAACGGCGCGGTCTCCACGAAATTCTCATTGGTTCCTGGTCCAGGTAACCACTTGATCAGATACAAAGGTGCTTTCATGTTCATCAAGAGAGAAAGATCTGGGAAGATGATTGACATGACTAGCGGCACTCCTTTTGAGACGGTGACGTTGACTACATTGTACAGAGACCGTTTCCTGTTCAGTGATTTATTGACAGAAGCGAAGACTTTGGCCTTGAAAGCTCAGGAAGGTAAGACTGTGATTTATACTTCATGGGGTCCAGAATGGAGACCCTTTGGCCAACCAAAGAAGAAACGTACCATCGGTTCTGTGATTTTGGGCGAAGGTATCAAAGAGAACATTGTAAATGATGTCAAAGATTTCTTAAAAAGTGGTAAGTGGTATTTCGATAGAGGAATCCCATACAGACGTGGGTATTTGCTTTACGGACCACCGGGCAGTGGTAAGACTAGTTTTATCCAGGCACTAGCTGGTGAATTAGACTATAACATTTGCATTTTGAACTTGAGTGAAGCCAACTTGACTGATGATAGATTGAACCATTTGATGAATCACATACCTGCAAGATCCTTATTGCTACTGGAAGATATTGATGCCGCATTCAACCATCGCACGCAGACTGATGAGGGTGGTTTCAAATCTGGTGTTACCTTTAGTGGGTTGTTGAATGCCCTAGACGGCGTTGCATCTTCCGAGGAAACCATCACCTTCATGACCACCAATCACCCGGAAAGATTGGATCCAGCAATCTTGAGACCAGGAAGAGTAGATTACAGAATCCTCGTTGATAACGCCAGTGAATATCAGATTGAGAAGATGTTCCTGAGATTTTATGAGAACCAGGAATCCAAGGCCAAGGAATTTGTGGCCAAAGCCCTCACAATGAATGTTCCAATCAGCACTGCACAACTCCAAGGTCTGTTTGTTTATAACAAAAACGATCCGGATGGCGCATTAGCAATGGTTGAAACCTTGAAAAGTCCAAATCATGTCTTTTAAAGACTTCAAACTGCATTACCGAATTAGTGTAACTTGTACAACCTAACCAGTATAAAGAGATGAGCCAAAGTGCTGAATTTTTTAACCTTTGAACTTTTTGAGTATAGTGATTCGAGCTAGACGAATATGGGTTGGTAAAATTTCAACTGATCCATCTTTCGTTGCTAATTCCTGAGCCTCTATGAGCAAGTCTCTCATGAATAAAGTGTAATCTAGCGAAAGCTGTCATTGTTAGTTTCAGAAAACGAATCATCACATCAAATCTTGAAGTACGCACCAAAATATCTGTAGAGTCTGATTCCACTCTTTTCCCTGTCTTCTCTTGGATCAACCGTTTGGCCACACCGCGGGTTATAACAGCCATATGCGCGAATCCAATGCCTTCTTCGGTTTATGATTGAGTGACGTTTCTGTTTTGTTTTGTTTACTTTTCTGGGCCATGGTTACCCTGACAGGAATCATCGCAAAATAACATCAAACTGGAGATAGGAATGTAATAAAGCCATCAGGAGCATCTTAACCTCCTATGATGGATTTAGACTCTTTTGAGTGTCTACTCGAGAAGCCATATATCCCCTTTCTAGACCTCTATTACGCTTTCCAATTGGGACAGACACATGTGCCATGATTTAGACTCATCTGTGACTAAAATAACTGTCTGCAGACTAGACTCCCCCTTCCAGTTCAAGGTCCCAGACTGCGGTCTGAGGAATGAGGAGTCCTTGTCATGTTCAAGACCGCAGGTCTAAGGTGTACTCAGTTTCCGGTTCCAACCGGTCTCCCCGCCCGCTAGAGTAAATCCAATTTGGAAGAGGTCCGCAGCCCACCGCACCTCCGGATAATCGGAGAAATGAGAGTTTTGTCTCCTATGTTTCTTTTATTTTGTTGGACAATTCTGTTCCTATGGAGCCATGTCTCAAAAGTTTTTCCGCCTGGTTGTATGGTCTTTCGGGACAAATGCAAGTTGCTAAAACTCGGAAAAATTCAAAATCGCTGAAATTGCCGCTCAAATGTTTCGTGGTTTACCCGAACGCCCAAAACAATGAATGGTCAAGATGGGCCCTATCCCGTAGCAAGAACGTCTTGTGTAGTGGCCCGCAACCTTAGTTCGACTGGTTAACAGGTTGGACTTTAAACCTTCTCCCACGGAAATGGATTGCGTGTTAAGTGGCCCTGCCCCAGAAAGAAGTAAAAAATGCATGCGCCGAATTCTTTAACCCCACCAAATGTCCAACGTACAGCGAAATTTCTCCGGGACACAATCAGAATGGGGCAGTTTTCTGTGGGAAAGTGGAAAAACACGGCTTTTTGAAAATCTGGAGCCTCATCCAGACTATCCAGAACAAATCAAATTTTTCTTTTTCATACTAAGTAAAGCAACCACCAACACCACTCACAACGAGCTTCATAGTGGGCCTCAGAAGACTTTTAAGCAGGCATCCACTGACAACAAGCAGAACTTATCTGATACCTGCACGCGTCAGGCATCACTTCCTCTTAAGGTGCCCCCATCATTAGGAAGCAAAACCAGCCAACACACATACAGACAATAAACCACAAGTGACGAGAGAACACCTCCTGAACAACCGAGATGTATGTCTCACCAGTTCTCCGCGATAACTGCAGTACTCCTAAGGAGTACACCAACCGAGCCAGGGATGAAATCACTAGAAAGTTCAACTTACCAACCTCCAACTTAAGACATGGCTCATCATCCTTGAAAATTGTGACGAATGCATCAGACACTTCACTCAATAAGGTGACATCAAACGATTCTGTTGACTCCCAAAATGAGGATCACAAGGAAAAGAAGACACTCTTTGGTAAGTTGAGAAGTATGGGATCAAACCAATCGTATAAGGAGCAATTCGGCAGCCTCACAAGAACCACATCCAACTCATCGTCACTAAGCACAGCTTCACACCAGGATATGGAAATGTCTGATAATAGCTCACTCATGGATCCCTTGGGCATCAATAATCTACAGCCACTTCAACCTATCCCATCCATTGCATCTTCTTACTCGAATATTTCCTATCAGTCTACAAACCCTTCGATTCAATCTAATTATTCATTGAATAACTCCTTATTCTCCAACCAAAGCACGGTGGTCACTCAATATACCAATGTATCTGACTATGCCCCATATCAACTACCACAGCAGACCATGCAGAAAAGACACGTTCTTTCCTTGCAAGAAGCACTTCCTACTACCTTCAGCGATATGTACGCGCCTGAACTCCTTGCGGACCCAAGACTTCTCATTGATGGCCGTCCAATGTTTACCAAGCGTGACTTGTTGGACTGGACTCTGAACGATGTGAGGTCACTACTGATAAGGGAATCTTTGAAGCCAGAGTGGGGCGATCAACTCCCCCTTATTTATCCATCATCCAACTACGACTTCAAGTTTGAATTATTGCCACTTGATTCTGATGACGCTACAATTGTGCACGTCTTGGTTGAAAGTGATATCTACAAGGAGGCAAAGTTTGACAAGAGCTTTAGGATACAGACAGCCAAATACACGCTCTGTGCTGCAAGAAAGAGACATCAACAGATTCTGAAGGCCAGCGGCCTTCCACACTTTTACAACAACAGGCTGTCAAAACCAGAGTGGAGAAATGTTATTGAGAACTTCATGTTAAACCTGGCTGTGGAGGCTCAGTGTCGTTTTGACTACAAAAAGGCGATGCATGAGTTGAAGAAACAAAGAAGAGGAGGACAAACAAGCGGGCCTTCCTCCCACTTCGGCAGTGCCGGAAAATACTCACTTTTGCGCAAGGCTATCCTTAATGATGTGTCACAAAACAAGCCACAACAGAACACTACCTCTCTGTCAAAGGAGGAGAAGGCAGAGCTATGGACCACTGTGCAAAGCAGTGTTTACAAGAGACTGGGTTTGGACTGGACTCCAGATCAAGTCTCGTCTTAATGCTATGAATTAACGAGACTATTATTACATTGAGAGATGTAGACTATAACGACACGACAGATGTGGTTTCTTGCATTCCCGACTTGATCATAAGAATGAGGAAGGGTGGATTCAAAGAAATTATGCTTATATAAGCTTTGGAACTACAATGTACAAAAAAAAACTTCGATATATTGATCTCTTTTTTAAAATAGATCCCAACACACATCATCATCATGCCTGATAAACGAGAGACAGCTGATGCTGCTAACTTGCTAAACTCCCTTTCTTTGAATGCGTCCAAAAAGGAGCAAGAAAAACCCGTTGCTACTGCCAGTGCAGCAGTCAATAAAGCTCCAAACACTGACGCTATCAAGGAAGAGTCGAAGGCTGAAACCACTAAGGAAGAATCAAAGGACGAGCCTAAGGAACCTGAGACGAATCTGCTTACTTCCACATACGAAGTTAAGGTCAAGCTTGCTGACTTGCAGGCTGACCCGAACTCTCCACTTTACTCGATCAAGTCCTTTGAGGACTTGGGTCTGTCACCAGAGCTGTTGAAGGGTTTGTATGGTATGAAGTACCAGAAGCCATCCAAGATCCAAGAAAAGGCGCTTCCTCTGTTGATATCTAACCCGCCAAGAAACATGATCGGACAGTCTCAATCCGGTACCGGTAAGACTGCCGCCTTCTCCTTGACCATGTTGAGCAGAGTGGACCCAAACCTCCAAGAAGTGCAAGCTATCTGTCTGTCCCCAGCTAGAGAGTTGGCTAGACAAACAATGGAAGTTGTTCAGACCATGGGAAAGTACACCAAAATCACCTCACAGCTAGTTGTACCAAATGCTTTTGAACGAGGTGCCTCGATTAGAGCCCAGGTTTTGGTTGGTACACCTGGTACTGTATTGGATCTAATTAGAAGAAAGCAGATCAACGTCTCCAAATTGAAGGTGTTCGTTCTAGACGAGGCCGATAATATGCTTGATGAACAAGGTTTGGGCGATCAGTGTTATAGAGTCAAGAAGTTTTTGCCAAAGTCGTGTCAATTGGTTATCTTCAGTGCCACGTTCCCGGAAGAGGTGAAGAAGTACGCTACAAGATTTGTTCCAGAGGCAAACGAGTTGTCTTTGAAGCAGGAAGAACTGAATGTTGATGCTATCAAGCAGCTATATATGGACTGTGATAGCGAACAGCACAAGTTTGAGGTTCTGAATGAGTTGTACAGTTTGTTGACCATTGGCTCTTCAATTATCTTTGTTGCTAAGAAGGAAACAGCAAACATTCTTTACAAGAAGTTGAAGGACGAGGGCCATGCCATCTCCATTCTGCATAGTGATCTAGAATCCTCCGAGAGAGATAGACTAATTGATGATTTCAGAGAGGGTCGTTCCAAGGTGTTGATCACCACAAATGTGCTGTCCAGAGGTATCGATATCCCATCTGTCTCCATGGTTGTGAATTACGACATGCCCGCTGACCGCCAGGGCAATGCTGATCCTTCAACCTACTTGCATAGAATCGGGAGAACTGGTAGATTCGGAAGAGTGGGTGTTGCAGTTTCCTTCATTCACGACAAAAAGTCATATGAGCAGTTGATGTACATCAGACGTTACTTTGGTGACATTGAGATGACCCGTGTGCCAACAGACGACTGGGATGCGGTTGAGAAGATTGTTAAGAAAGTGTTGAAGTAGATGAATAAAAGTTGTAATTTTTTTGCAGTTGTGACCAGCCAGCCAGCCATGTCTATGTCTACAACGTTTGTTTTGTACGTCTGTCCCCCTTTTTCTCTCTTTGAAGCTTTCCCGAAATATGAGAAGGAAAAAAACAAATGGCACGCCATTTTTAAACCACTTCAACAACCCCAACAAAAACAACAATAAAACTACGAACACAATGGCCGACGGTTCTAAGATCATCAACATTATTCTTGGTACGTACACGAGCACCAGTTGAGCAGCCAATTGCGCCTTTTTTACCGCTTCTTTTGATCCAAGATTGGGTGATTTCGCCTGCGCTTCTGGGGAGTTGAGACCCCGTGCACATATCATTTACTAACAATTGTCTCTACAGCCATCCTTTTGCCACCTTTGGCTGTCTTCTTGATGAGAGGTGCTGGTAAGGATTTGCTTATCAACATTGTCCTGTGTAGTAAGTACATCTTTTCTAGCAGTGTTTCCTGATTGCTTTCTCCTTTTGCCGTCTTGGTGTACCAGTTACTAACAACCGCCCAGTCTTCATTTGGTTCCCAGCTATTTTGCACGCCCTATGGGTCGCGTTCCAGGAATGAGATTAAATTTCCTAGAACCTAGAGGAACTCTGCGTTGATGCATGAGTATTACCTTGTGTTTTTTCTTGGATGTTCAACCTTGTTTGCTTAGCCTTATCTATGATGCTTGCTTGCTTCATGTGCCTATTATACTTAATATTCCCCATCCAGGGTGTGTACTTTTTATTCCCACAATACGTTCAACAACCCAAGGTGCTTGAGATCTATATTCAACTGTAGAAGGGTTTTCATACATAACAGAACGCGGGGCTCTAGGTTTGTACAGACACAGAGGGCGGGCGTAAAGCGTTACGTCTGATGCATAATCAGGTAATAATCCATACACATATACAGATCCAAATCATCGCCGCTATGTACACCATTCACACTAAAAGGACAAGGTCAACAAACACAACTGTCTTTCAAGTCTGAATCAACAAAACTTTCTTCTTCTCTTCAAAGTTCACGCACTTATCAACATCTCCAATTCCTTACAATTGAGGAGCAATAGACTCAATAACCTCAGTCTGGATCAAAGCGACACCAGCCTGTGAATGTTAGTATTAACGTTCCTTTGGTCACAGAGAAACCTGAAGGGTTCTGGATAGCCAACATACGACAAACAGAGCTATATTAACCAAGATTGGAAAACCAGGATTGGAGGTAATCTTAGTGATGAAAGATTCCTTAGAGGCAGCGTTAGTTGGGTCCATTGTTTTTCTGGTAATAAATGTTTCTAACTTAACGAAGACTTTTGTGAGGGAGGTCTTTGTTTAATCCATTTCGAAAAAAAGTTGACTGCGAAAACAGTAATTTTCGCGGTGACGCTCAGACACCCCCAATTTCATGTTTGGTGTGGATCTGCTGTTCACTGAGCGAGGAAATCAGAGCTGAGTGAGGTTGCAAGTACATTCCTATTCTGGAGGCTTTGAGCATATAAAATGGTGTCTCTGTGATGTTTTGCGGTCGTATTAGAACGTAATTGAATTCCGCTGTTGATTGGTAGACGTCTACATGTAGGAAATAGTGGCAGAGTCACTCAAGTTTCTTGGATGGCCCTATAGTGAAATGAAAAGTATCCATAAAAGCCTTCCGTATATGACTACTAGTACTAGTCACAGATATGTAAATATTGATTGTTTACTTGGTGGCAAAAGGTGGATCTCGGTTCTCACGCCCTGACACTCAAATCTATTGCTAGAGTTCACCGTCGGGTTTATTGATACCGACGGCCAAAGATCCATTCAGATACGTATATCCCAGTTGGATCCTCTGCACCTCTGTACGTATCACCCAAATACATCGCAAACATGTGCAGATTGCCTTGCCGAGATTTTGCGATTTACATGTGGACTCTGTGTGTTGTACCGGGCAATCTATAGGTCTAAATATTCGAAGTTCTTTAGCGAGAAGAAAGGAAGCACAACTACTGACTTAATTGCCGTGAGTGAGGAAAGCCCATTGGTTCATGTGTATCTATATTCATCTCATTTCTTACCCTTCTTCTTTTTGCTCTTCTTGCTTGCTCCAGTCGACGCTTGTTGCTGACTCTGTTGTTGGCTTTGTTTCTCAGCCTCTACAGGAGCGGTCTTTTCTTCTTCAAACTCTGGAACATCGGTATTAGCCAGTACACTACTGAAGCCCCTGATGCTCTTGTGTTCTTGTTCGCCGTGGGATATTTGCACCCCATGCGGGCCCAGTGCGGTCATTACCTTGGAGAGATCTTTGGATTTGGTGGTATTTAGTTTGTAGACGGAGCCTGATTTTGGTTCATAGACTTTGAATGTGACGAATGACTTGTTGGACTCTGGTTTCGTAACCATGGACGACAAGGTGGTGGCTTTGTGTTCCTTTTTGGACATGGATCCGTATGATATGGAGATGCGAGTCTGGTTTTTTTGTTGTTAGTTCTCGTGAGTTAATGATAAGGGAGAGAAGCGCATACCTCTGTAGGATTAGAGAGCAAGAGATTCAAGGATCTCTCGAGAAAGAGATCTATTGACTTGACGAGTGGCATTGCGTGCGAGGTATCTGGTTTTTTTTGATGATGATGGTAGCTTCTCGCTTTGTTGATTTTTCAGTTTTCAATACACCACAAGAGATTTTTCGCGAATTTTTTGAGTTGTCCCTCGAGATAGTGCACCCGTCGCAACTAGATTGGGGGAGGGGGCTGGTGACTGGGCTGCGCTGGGGAATGAAAGACGGATGACCAGAGAAGAGAGAGATATATCCCCTCTTGAGGAATTGGATTCTTTCCATTTGCTAGCTGTGCAGTAACAAGAAGGTGAGTTACAAGGTGTGGGTGGGTTCTGCAGGCAAGACCTCTGAAGATAGAACAAAGCGGGAGCGGATAGCGTATTCCTGTATTCTTCCTAGCTGTTGACAAGGTCTAAGAAGAGAAGAAGAAGAGGGAGGTTGCAATGCGATTCCTCTCAGCCTTCCTCTTATCCGCACAGATATTGCTGTTCTAGTTCTCGATATCCTGGAAGTAGAAACTGAAAACCACCATCACCGTATTTCTACACGATCTCTAGGAAAACAAAAAGAAGTCTATAAGCCCGTACTAAGTGTATCTGTATCGTACCTTCAGCTGTTGTTGTGGTCGTTGTTGTTCACCAGTTCAACAGTGGATACCTGCCACGCGTTACACACACCATCTAGCCCCTTCAGGTCTTCAACCATATTGGAGCTTGGATTTGAAATCTGCACAGACACACCTTGGAAGATACTTGAGTCATAATTAATGAGGATTTCGGCATTGTAGCCATTAGAGGAGAGGAGATCTTGAATAGAACTGCCGCTTTCTCTCTGCGCAAGTGCTGATGATTGGTCGAATTCAATCATGTAGCGGCCTTGGACTTGTGAAGAGGAGAAAGAAGCAGCAGCAGTTGCAGCAGCAGCTATGGAGGTGACGGCAACGGTCTTGGGTAGCATCTCTTATGTTCGAAGGCGGATGGCTTGTCTGGCACCTTGCGGGCAGCTTTTTGGTTTTGGCAGAAATCTGGAATGTGGGGAGTTCTTATTACATAAGAGAGGGGAACAGTTAATTAGAATGGACACAGAACTTAAACACCAAGGTACGCTGCAATTTGAGCGTACAATATTTCTTGGTCTTCAACCTGCTTCCGCTCAACTTCTGATGAATCCACCCGGAAAAGCAAAGATCTCAGAATAAAAGCATGAACGTCTTGACTTTGTAAGTATGCGTCCAACAACAAGCCGTAGGCAACTTCGTAGTTTCTAGTATTTGACTGGAAACACTGGTTAAAGGCTTTGATGCTGTTCTCGCTAGTGTTATCGAGACAGATACCAAATTTCCCGGCAAGCAAGTATCCAAAGTCCAAAGGTTTGGTATTCATGTACTTTCGACAAACAGTCACATAGTTCAATGGCTTCTCAGAAATCGAGCTATCCTTCTCTGAACACTCAGCGTCTTTTGAAAATAGTTTCCAGTAAACATCAACCAGACTGCTAACAAACTCATAGAAAGCACTGTTTAGTCTGGACTCGATTTCCTTGATTTGTGACTGTCCATGAAATGCACGGCTGTAGAACTCAAGGCCGAACTTCTTGAGTCGCTCTCCAATCTCACCTTGCACAATTTTGGTGCACTTCTTCTTGAAACTTGTTGAGGCATCATCATCAAACGCAATCCCATAGTTTGAATTTAGGAGCAACTCATGTACACTTCCAAACTCGGTAACCTTCTTCAACTTCACAAAATCGTTCTTCTTGATCTGGACATGGGCGTCATTGGTGTTCAACAAAGCACTAAATTTCCAGTATCCAACTTCATTGAGTCTATCCACCCGAGGTACAACAAGAACTGGTTTACACTGCTCGAAGTTCCAACAGCCTTCATAAATAAACCCATCAGAAAACACCTTGTTCGGGAATCCCACCTTCTCCCAGAATGTCCTTTTTCCAAGCTTACGTTTAGCTCTGAATCTAAGCCCAGCATCAGAAAGCCATGACTCTGGTGGCAGTATAAGATGACCTTTCCGATAGTCATTCACCAGATACTTAAAATCTATACCTTGTTCCAGATCCTTGTTTTGTAGGATTCCATCAGTGCTTAATAGGTGGAAATGCCTTCTACGCTTGTTAGAATCCAGTCTGCTGACTCTGTGGGTGTTCAAGCTCGAAATCAGCTCAAATTCACGGTACTTGTAGCTCTGACTGAAATGAGCCCCATGATCCATACTCTGTATATAGATCTTGGAGAAAGGAAAGATCTTTGATAGGTCCTCGAAGGTGTCCTTGAGCTGTCTCATAGTTGGTGGGTTTGGATGCCTTGAGAGTCTCTTAGTGACAACGACTTCCGCCAGCTTGGGGCCCCCGAGAGCTTGTAGGGGTATATGGCTGAGAGCTGGGGTGCCCTCAATAATAGAGGATCTCACAGAAACTAGGTTCTTCAAGCTAGTGCTGGATGTGGGTGCGCTTGTCTCTGTTGATGATATCTCTCTTTTTGGAACCCCGTCAGTCCCAGACCCAGTTCCACTATCGAAAGCAGAAGACTCTAAAGAAGAGTCTTCTGTGTCGTGATATGCTTGCCATGGCTTCGTTTTGTCTTCTCCATTCTCTTCTCCGCCGTCTCCATGCGCATCCTGTAGCTGACTGTTGGTGACAAAAAGAACTACATCTCCCAAATGTGATTCATCCATCTCAGGTTTGGCATAATGAGAAGTTGACTGTGGGTTCTTGCTGAGGCCTGGATCAACTGACTTACCCATCGCACCATAATCATGAATTAAGAAGTCGTCTCCATCACTTTGAAAATCAAGGTTTAACCTGCTGAGCTTGATAGAGCTAGCCCTTGATAGCTTTCTGGTGGTATATATACCCTGTTTAACGTCCAAGGAGTACTCAGTTGGAATAGTTTCGTTGTCAAAGTAGTATGAGACAATGGAACTGAAGGAATCATTATCGTTGAGTACTTCTTCTGAAGGAGTTTGAGGGTTTAGACCAAAGGCCAACGTTTTGAGTTTGTGCAAATCCTCATTTGAATGAAGAGTCAAGTTCGGATGGAATACGTTGAGGGACCTTTTACTGTGGCACATTACTTTGGGATAGGTGTCAGGTTATGTGTATAGAAAAGAGACAGATAAGGGTAAAAGGAGAATTTTAGCGAAATCAAAGTTTCTAAATAGCTTAATTTAAATCAAGAAGCGCCCTGGTTCTCATCTAGGAGGCGAACTTTCAGTTTAAAGGGGTGTCTTATTTTTTTTTTGTTTTTGCAAAAAGAGAAGTAAGTGTGTTCCTATCTCTTTTTTTTTTTTTTTTTGATGGTGGGCAAGTGGTAAAACATTCAATGGGGAGTTGTTAGAAGATTGAGGTGACAGAAAGGATTGATCGGCTAAAACCCATAGATAAGCCATTCGCCATGAGAGAATATTAAAAAAAAATAGTAAGGCGCACAGCGCTTTGGTTAAAGTTGCAGATCTGTGATGAATTGAGTCTAGATCAAATCACAATAAGTAAGGCATGTGTATTCCAGAATAAATAGAATAAATAATCAATAAATAGATAAATAAATAATAAATAATGGTCAGGAGCAATCAATCAAAGATGGATCTGCGCACTCTTCTTGGCTCCAAACTCTCCAAGTCAACCTTGGTGTCACCCGGCTCAGCATTGAATGGGGAACCTCTAGGAACGAGCCCAACGCCACCAATTCTCCCAAACTGTTTATTCTTTGGATCCTCATTGAGGAACATCACCTCAAAGATCTGCTTGCCGTGCTCGATACGCTCGTTGTAATCAACTTGCAACTGGTCGATATGTTCCCTTGGGGTAACATTGATGAATTTGGAAAACCACGAAACACCATTGTGAGAGCGGCGGTAATTGGAGTCGACATAAAGAATCGAGCCAGCACTGACAAGCCCAGTGAGGAACCAGAGATACTGTGGGTTGCTGCCGAAGTTCTCGTTGACAGCCTCCTCGTGGTGGTGGCCGTGATCCTCATGGTTGTTGTGGTGAGCATTGGACGCATGTTGGGTGGTTGACAGCAGACGGGTGGCTGCAAGGGAACGTGTCAGTGGTACTGACACTGCGAGTCTCTTTGCGATGAAAGTCATCGTTTGGTTGATGTTGTTTTCGAGTCGTGCTTGTGTGTGTGATACTTTGGATGCTCACAGAAAAAAACCAAGGAGGTGAGGGTCTAATTCCGAGGCCATTTTTTTGTGGAGACAACAACCCTCGGAAAGCACTTCTATAGCCAAAAGGGGGTAGAACACCAATCCGATCTACAAAGAGTAGTATGCAATTACACTGTTTTTATTGGGAATATTAAAAGGGTAGCTTGGATTGCTTGCCACCCAGTTTCCTCCTCTTGATGGCAGTTTGCTTTCTCTTTCCATTTGACAGTACAGTGTGATTCTCAAGTGGTCTCTGTGGTGCAGTTGGCAGCACCTCCTTTTGTTCATTGATCTCTTCACTCAATTCCAAAGCAAAGTGAAAGTCATTGTGCTCAATAATATCTTCTATTGTAGCTCCACAGCGAATACACGTGAAGATGCTGTTGGCATATCGATAGTTATCCACAATTTCGTGTTCCTTATTTGAGGAAGATGGCTCATGCGTCCTAGGGGGTTCTTGTTCTTGTTCTTGTTCTTGCTCTTGTTCTTGTTCTTGTTCTAGAAAGGAGACTGAATCCGCACCCGTCAGTTCCCCGGAATTAGTTCGATCTTCTTCAACTGGGGTGACAAGTTCATCCCATGCTCCAGTCTTGATTTCACCATTCTCGACATCCTGATCGACAAGTGAAGGCAAGGGATCCTTATGTTTAAACATCTGCATGATATTTACCTTCGACTGTGCCTTGCTTTCCTTGACCTTACCCACATTGACATACCTCATCTCACCAGTTCTGTCCAGAGTGCCAGCACCACCACCTTCACTGTTTTTGAACATGTGAACGATGTTGTTTTCTTCCTTCGAAATCTGTTCAAAATTCGAAATAGTCAGATTGATGTTCACCACAGGGTAAAGAAACGATTTCTCCAACTCAGAAAGAAGCTCAAGGCCCTTAATGAAAAAAGTTTCATTCATAGAGGAATCCATCACAAATTTCAACTGTACTGTTTTGGACACAGCAGGAAAGTTTCCTTTAGGAACGACTCTAAGTGTGAGGTTCTTTGGTTTGAGACTAAACTTATCCAGTTCATAGTTGTACTCCATAAGCCTTTGTTTCAGATCTATTGAAAAGATGCTGATCCACTGTTTGCAAGCGCTAAAACCATCACCATTCGTACCGTTGAGCAGGTTCTTGTTTGAATTCATGGACTTGACAAGATCTTTGTTTAAGCTGACTGGTTCCTTGTAGACTCCGTTGATGATCTTGTAAATCTTGGAGGCCAGCTTATCATCCTTCACCGCTTTTTGAATGGTATTGAATGAAAACTGCCTTTGAATGGCAGTGATTGATTGATCACCAAAAATATCATTAATGAGATGCGCACCAGTCTTACCACCGAAGGAGTTGACATCGCTTAGTTTGAAGTTCTCCAGGAACTCAGGGATCTTCTTGTTTAGCAGTATGGTTTGGGCATCTGGCTTTTTGAAGTTGGACAGGAGTTTAGCCATCTTTTTGTTGTTGGAGACACCACATGAAGTTTGATATCGCAGTTTGTCAAAGATCTGGTTCCGGATGGCTGTAGTGATTATCCCTCCAAGGATCACAAATAGGTCGTCGTAGTCCGTAACCCTGTCCACAGTTGGTTCACATCCATAGAGTAGACCATCCATCTCGAGTTCTACATCGGTGATGTCTGGAAGGGGATCATCTTTCCCAAGCCCATCAATGTTGAAACCGGGTACTAACTCAGACAGCTTCAGAAATATCAACTCATTCAAATTAATAAACCATTCATCAACACTGGCTTTCTCAACCTGCTTAGATATGCCCTTTAACAGTTTAAAAATCTTGAAGCTTGCACGCCTATAGGGATCCAATGAGACCTTGTGATCAGCTGCGTGCGGGAACGGCTGGTTGTCAAGGTATTCCCAATAATCATTCTCCTTCTTGAACACCGCAGTGTGCACGGGTATCAGTTGGGGGCATTTTAGTTTGGCATCCACGAGCTTATCCATTCTGCTGATTCCAAAATCACGAGCGGCATACGAAACCGCAATGAGTGAGTGCCATTGTACACACACGAGTGGATCTTCTATCTTCAAACCCAGTCTGTTGCGTTCCACTTGCGCAAAAAAGCAGTTGCAGTCTATGTGAGCTATCACTGATAGTTTGGAAGAATATGAGTCTGTGTGGGAGAGGAACTGCGAGAGGTCTCGCAGTGTGAATTGCGATCCTTCAATCCGCACGGACACTGTGTTCATAGAGGGGCCCACCACGGGCAACATATGGGGCTATCTTTCATTAGAAACTCGCAAAACACGAAACGCGAGATGCCCTAAAAACAAAAACATGCAGAAAGAATAACACCTGGACACCACACTTGAACCCTTTTGCTTTAAAAAGAAAATTGAAAACTTTTCCCAGTCTTGTTTTCTCTTTCATTCTCTTAACAACACACACCAAATCCGCCTTTAATAGGGATTAAAAGTTGATTTGACGAAACGACAGTGTCCTCAACACACATATTCCACACAACACATAGTAGACAGACACAACACAAATACGACTTTGCGCTGATGAATAATGTCGCCCCAATCAGATTATCGTTTTTTTACCATGATTGACTTCGACTTCGCCAAACACACTGAAAATTCTGAGCTTTGTCCTATCTAGTGTTGCTGCTGCTACGACTGCTGTTTCCAGCATATGTTTGTGTGTGTGAAATGTGTCACTGCTGCACTTTATTTTGCAGTGAGTTGACGAAACTGACGTTGCTAGGGCAGGAGCCCTGGTTTTACTGGTTTTAGTAGAAATTTTTAGATAAATAAATCAAAGATTCCCTTGTAAATAAATAACCTTTCACCTCAAACCACCACAATTGAGCGAATGGCACCACCTTCAAGGTCTCAGATTGAGGCTCGCATTGCTCGCAAAGAGGCTGAACTTGCAGAGATCAACAGGGAACTCGACGCTGTGGACTTTGACTATCAAGAGGTGCTCAATGATCACATTCAGCACTTGAAGCGTTACAACGAGCTCAAGGACACGGCGCTTGAACTGATTCAAACCATAGCAACTCAGCGAAACGTGAAGGTTGCTGTAATATTTGACGAGATTGGACTCGAAGCCAAAGATGAATGAATGAATGAATGACCCTTGAATCGATTTGACGCGTTTCTGGATCAACTATACTGTTTTTTTTTCCTTCTGTTTACGTGTACACTTTCATCCAACTTGGGCCTCCTTACTCTTTGAGCTACACAAAATGCCCTCAGAGGAGCTCTTTGATCGCGCACTGCCGTTGCCGTTCCGTGTGATACTTCTCCTGAACCTAGGAAGCTGGCTGTGGCTCGCAGTTCTAAAGCTCGTTGAGCGTGCGAACCTCAACCTCCCACTCTTGTTGAAGTTTCCTCCACAGCAACACCAGTTGCAATCATTCATCAAGAACCACACGGTCACTAGTGAGACCATTTCACTAGTGTCTGGAATCGCTTATATGCTCTATGGTGTCTTCAGAAGCAAGTCGGAAGAGGATTACGTGAACCTAATTGATTTTATTCCACTTTTAACAGTCATCTTCATCTTTTGGTCCTTTAGCCAACGGTTCCAGCATACATTAAGAAGAGTCCTCAAAGGTCAGATTGATCTCCAAATAAGAACAAATGACATTCTGTTAAGTGATTCTCTTCTATCGTACTCCAAAGTTGGTGTTGATTTCCTTATTTACATCCTCCATCTGTTCAACATGAAGACCACCTATCAAGTCGACAACAAGATTATGATCAACCGCTCGTTGGGCGAGGCTTGGAACCTGGGCCATATTGTGCTTTTGATCCCGGTGGTGATAAGAATGGTTCAATGTTTGTATGAGGTGAAGACCAATGGAAACATGATCCAGTTGTGGAATTTTGGCAAGTATGGTGTCAATGGTTTGATTATTTTGACCTCTTTGTTCACCGAGAGAGCGGGCGTGCTTGGACTCCTACAGCTGGTTGGAGCTTGCTACTCTTTCTTTTGGGATGTATCTATTGATTGGGAGTTCAATCTCCTTGGCTTTTACGACAGCGGTTTCCAGTTAGGCGTTCTGAGGAGCGATCTACGGATGTTTAATGGAAAGAAGAGCATCTACTACGCTATTATTGTTCTAGACTTACTGGTCAGGTTCAATTGGGTGTTGAGGTATATGAACTTCACGTTTCTTGAACTGGAGATTGGTGTCTTCACTTTACAAATAGTGGAAGTATTTAGAAGATTTCTTTGGATTCTGTTGAAACTGGATGTTGACTTTGGAAAGCTCAATGAGTTTGAACTGTCAACATTCCACGAGAGCTGAGTATGCACACATAAAATAAAACATATATCCCATTAGTAATAATACATGAAACCCCATATGATTAATCCTCTCGTCTAGTTTCTCTTTCTATTGTTGGCCCTGCGCTCACCTTTTGAAAGGTATCTGAACTTCTTCTTTTTAGTCTTTGGTGCTTTGACAATGCTTGCGTAATCCTTTGCTCTTTTTATGCTCTCTTCAAGAACCTTTTGTGATTTGGCAAGGTTGACATAGTTAGCTCTGGCAACCTCCTCAATGTTCTGATTCGATATGTCCTCAATGAGAACTTCAGTCTCGTCACCTTGTGAGCTGTACTTTCTTTTCAGGATTCCCCTTGGCTTGTCATCAGAGAAACCGTCCCAATCCGCCGTATCATTTCCTTCCTCCTCCTCATATTGCTGCTGCTCTTCTTCTTCATCGTCATTACCATTCTGCTCTCCATCATTCTCCTCACCATCACTCACTTCAACCACGCCACTCAACTCCTTTAGATTCTGATCATACTTCTTCATCTGCGCAAGAAGCTCCTCCTGTCTTTGGAGTTTCACCTGTTTACGCTCTTCAATCTTTGCCAGACGTGCCTGCTCTTCATGGAACTCCTTTGCCTTCTTCTGTCTCTCAACCTTACGCTTATGGAACCCTGAAAGGTACTCTTGTCTAGAGTCCTTGTCAAAAACCACCTCGGCCACAGCATGCTTTTTGGCCTTTTTTTGAGAGTATTTCTTGCCCCCTGTAAGAATTTCCCTATTTGTTCTTGGAGCCATAATTGGAATGTGATAACTCTTGCAAAACGTAGGATTGGGTTGGCTTTTTCTCGTTAAGGCTGAGGATAATTTTTTTTTCTCTCCTTGGAGATGAGCATTCTTCTACAAAAAAACCCTCGGATCTCGAACTGAAAGAAAAGAAGCTAGATACGAGGGTGATATTATGTAATATGTTACATAATGCATTATATAACATGAACCATGCTGTATGGCTTATTCTTTCCTTCATTTCAGTCTGAAAGAAGCTCTGCTTTGAAAGGCTCTTGTGGGGGAGGAAGTATGGGATCTATACTTTGAAGAAGGAAGAGACAAGCTGCTTTACATCCTGTCCCAGTTTTCCTTTAATCTGTTCCTGAAGTTCAGAAATGTCGAATCACTTTCCTCATACACACAGCTATATCGCAGAAGTTGTTCGAGGAAAAACCAGATGATACTGTTACAAGCTACCGGCCCCAGGGCCTCCAGCTCATGCATTGCTATCCTTATTAATCCGGAATAAGTGCTGTAGCTCTGTGTCTATTGTTTGTTACCCCACGAATTATTTCGACCCACGCATCTTATCACCGGGAAAGTGTCTGTGTGGGCCCTCGAATGGAAAAAAAGACATCCATCTCCACCAAACCAGTAACCGCAAAGGTTTTTGAATGCATCCATCCCGTGTCCTTTCTCAACAAGCTAAGAAAATGGTTGAGTGGTTAGCAATTGTGTACGACAAACCAGGTTCTGACAGGCTCGCTCACAGAGCTCAGCATTTGAGGGATATCCCTGTTTCTCTTGCAAATGGGTCAGTGGTCAGTGCAGGTGCCCTATTCAACCAAGTCCCACAAGAGGGCCAGAAGTTGGACTTCGCTGGTTCTGTGGTCAATGTGATTGCTGATTCCAAGGAGGAGGTGCTTGAGATCTTGGCTAAGGACGTGTATGCCAGAGAAGGTGTGTGGGACTTGAACAATGTGTTGATCTACCCTTGTGCCATTGCAGCCAGAGTTGGGAGAGAGCTGCCAAAAGCTTGAATAGATGCATACATAACTATACATATATACAAAACCATTTCCGCATAACTAAGGGTTCACAGCTCTGATAGGACAACCTCTTTCCAGTATGGAAGAACCATCGGCAAAGCATCCGGCAGCAGTTCAGGCCAGCTGGCCCCAATCACACGGATAAGTTCATCGTACAGCAGCTTATAAGACACGCTAGTGAAGTGAACACCATCGCTCAGAAGTTCATCCAAGGCATTGTGGGAGGAGGTGGCATACTTGTCACACAGCGCCATGGTGTCCAGGAACGCAACACCAGTTTCAGCAGCCACCTTTTTCAAAGCAAGGGCGTACTCTCTATTTCTCTCTGTGGATCGTGGAGCATCCAATGCGTCTTTCCCCTTAATTGATTCCCATTGCTTAGGACCATGAAAACCTGGAGCGACCACCACCACTTTGATCTGTTTTTCTTTAAACATCTCAATCATCGCACGGGTGTTAGTGACAAATTCAGCAAGCGGGACAGATTGTGGACCCTTGAAGGACGCATCGTTGGTTCCAAAGAAGAGCGTCGAAATCAGGATGTCCTTCTCATGATCCAGGATGCGTGGCAGGATCTTTAGAGCCCAGCGTGTGTTGTAACCAGCAAAACCCCTATTTACAACATCAAGCTTCCGCGCATAGTCAGCTGAAAGAGCAGACCCCAGTCCAAAAGAGAGCTCTTTGCCGTATGAGAATTCTGTGATGGAGTCACCAAAGAGCAGGAATTTACTGGTCTGGAGAGAATGCATTGTTGTTTCGAGATCAAAACAAAAAGGTTGAGATCTACAAAGCGAAGAGGTGAGGGGGAATAATTTTTCAACTTTGTCATAATGTGATGTATTTAAAAGCCAACGGAAATGAGGTAGTCTGCCAACTTCTCTACAATAGTGGTGGCCTCACCAGCCTGCACTCCAGCAGGGTAATGACCAATCAGAATGGTTTGTTTGGTTCTCACTGCTAGAATTCCCTCAGCATCCTGCTTACCATAGATAGAACGCTCATCTGCGCGGAGGAGGAAGTACTTCTGTCCCTGAACATGCAATCCACCAGCCTGTAGCCCCGATGGATTGTCGTAACCTCTGGCTAGCTCGCTGATCTCTGGCTGTGAGAGGGTTAGACCCTGTGATTGAGCCCACACTGCGTCGCCTGCACGAGAGTAGATGGCAGCCTTGTCAATCTTGCCTGTAGCGATAAGGTTATCGGTGTATGCTGAACGCAAGAGAATGTTAGTTCTTGAATAAAATTGATTGCCGGGGGTTGGATGCACTTACCTTGCCAGGACATCGTTTGTATGCTTTATGGTGTTGGATTGAACCCTTAGTTTCATTTGTCGGCATTTGCTGCTTTTTGCCTTTTGAATGGTTCAATTGGCCGGTTACCCGACCAATGACATAATCTATTACTAATATACATATCTCTTCATCATCAATCATCATCAATCATCATCCTACCTTTTATCCACTAGTTCTTTTTCTTTCTACTCATTCATCATCCTCATCGTCTGAGATAACGCGTCTTTTCTTTCGCATACTGCTTTCTTCATTGTAGTGTGTTGCGCCATCTTGTTTAATCTGTTTCAGTCTCTCACTATCACTTTCTTGAGCCTCCTCTTCCTCCTCTTCGTCCACCGCTTCCTCGTCTTCATCGTAATCAACAAAGTCCTCTTCGTCCTCATCTTCATACTGGTTGAGCTGAGAGTCTCTCATAAATCTGTTCACTCCGGAACCAGAGCTGCTGCTTGGAGGAGCACTTCCTGATCTCTCTTGTTCCTTCTCCAACCTCAACGCCTGTCTTCTCTTCTCTCTAATCTGCTCCTCCACCAGCTTCTCCAATCTGCGGGCCTCTTTCTCTGGATCAACATCTACAACGACACTCTGTGCACCGGACTTTTGCTGGGTACGCGATCTTTTTGCGCTTGCTAGCTTTTTATGCAGCGAGGAGGTGGTTGAAGTTGGCACAAACTTCACACTCTTGGACACTACACCGTCCACCAAATGAATGGTAGTCTTGCCATCGCCCTCAACAACGTTCTGGGTGGTGAGATAGGTGTCCTTGACATCACTGCTCAAGACGTCAAAGATCTCGTCACCGAGCTTCAAAGAGAGTGAGCCATCTTCCCATTCAATGACCTGAGCGTTGGACTCCGCCTTCAAGGATTGGGAATGCTCCTGCTTGGTGAACCTCCAACGGACAGTATTCTCATCGATAAGCTTCTGCAGAGCGTTGTCACTTTCAGATAATTTTCCTTCATCCTGTTGCCGTTTCAGAGCGCCGAGGTATGCTGTGCCATCAAATCTAACAGGGTTCACCTTGAAGAATTTTGGAACCTTAGCATCATACACCTCCGCTGGTCCCTTGGTAGCAAACTTGGGAGGATGGCGCACAATATCCTCGCTACCGACTTTGATCTGTCTAGGTTCAGGTGATTGCGGTACTGTGAACTGCGCGTAGCCTTCCTCTTCATCAGAGTTTGCTTCCTCAGGATTAACACCATTGTTGGATCCACCTTCTTCTTCTTCTCCCGCTGCATCTACCTCTTGATCATCATCATCATCGCCATCATCATCGCCGAATAGGTCATCAAGTTGGGCTGATGGAGCCTTTTCCTGCTTTGGTTCTTCTTCTTCTTCTTCGTCTGGCAGTTGTTGTTCTGGAATGTCAACATCTATGTGATCATCTTCATCGTCTTCAACGACGACCTTTCTTCTCTTAAATTCACCAATTTCTGAATCGGACATATCGTTTGTTATCAGATGAAGTGGGACAAATCAGTTAAGAGCCAGTTGATGCAGGCGTCGGATGGCTTCGGTGTACTTCGTTCCTTTCGCTGGCCTTGGTCGTTTGTTTTTCCTTGGAAGATCAAGTAGCCGCGAAAGTTACTTTATCGGGTGTAATATGCCGTTCACAAATGACAGCTACCTGTAAGATGTCCCAAGTTGTGTCTGGAAAGACGTGTTTGTAGTTCACTTGAGGAAGTAGCGACAACCTGATGAAATTGTTGTCAAGAGGTCGATTCCTCCTGATATTGAACCAAAGGAAGAGAAGAAAAAGCTCCACCACAAAAACACAACGAAGAACCCCAAGACACAGACCAAGCAGAAGAGAAACAAACAAGTCCTCACACAGGTGACTTTCAGAATCGGGCACAGGAAGAAGAATTCAGATGAAAAGAGATCATAGAACGTAGCTGCAGACACCCTCTAAGATTATTATAGCTTCATTTTCAATAGGTAATTGGGCTACACCGCTAAAGAATGTATCAATTGCACAGAAACAACAGCTACAGGTATGCATCTTCGACTAATTATCAAGGATGATTGTCCATTTAGGTTACGCCTTCTCATTTTCCAGATGAACATCACTACTACTGCGCAGTTCGTAAACATCATGTTTCTCATCCAACTCCACCTCTTCCACAAACCACATCAATAAAGCCATTGGTACAATTACCCCGAACGCAATCCACCCAAGTAGTTGTTGAGTCTCCCTATATGCCAAGGAAATAGCGGTTCTTGTAGGTGATCCAACCGGAAAGCTCATTGCAAACTTGATATTGCTGAAAATCTGCTCTGCATTGTTCTTCTGACCAGATGGGAGATACTTCTTCAGTCCCCTTATCGTGACTTCATTCCAAACACCACCCGCAATGGCTGTTCCCACTAGTGATCCAATGGCATTGAAAATAAGGAAGAATGAGGTGGCCATCGCAATACCACCAACTCCGGCGTATGCCTGAACCATCACCTGCGTGGAAACAAGATAGAGGGCCCTGCCTACTCCACTGAAGATTTCCATAACGTACAGAAGAACAGTTTGTTCCATCACGCCATCACGATTCATGAACCAAGTGATGAATCCTTGACCAATAATTAGTAGAGGAATTCCTAGAAGAACGTAGATTTTAGAGCGTTTGGTGTACTTCATCAAAGCACCTGTGACGACTGAGGCAATGTCAAGTGCCACCTTTTTAGAGTTGTTAATTCTGGCAGCTTGACCAGCAGTGTAGTACCCTCCAACTTGAAGGACGGTGGAGAAATAAACGTTGAAGATCGAGTTCTCTGTATAGTCTAAAAAGACCAATACGAAGGAAATCAGGATCGTCTTGTTGTTGAAGTATCTCATTGGAATGAATGAATTAATCTGGGTGAGTCGGGGAACCTTGATAGTGATGATCTCACACCATATGACAAAAAATATTAACAATAGACCACCAAGAACAATCATCACGATAGTGGAACAATCACTCCATTTGTGGGAGGCATACCTTCCAGTGATGGAGAATGGCAGAAAAAATAAGACCAAGCCAGCCAGAAGAATGCTGAACCCAATAAGATCAAGCTTGCAGTAAACCACATACCAGATCTTCCTCCAAGTAGTCCATTTCTCAGGGAGTCCGTGGAAAACCAGTGCCCTCTTTCTGATCTGTGACTGCTTAATGATTCTATCCACGGCAAACATGCATACAATCAAAGGAATACCTCCGATTGAAATGATGACGGCATATGATCCATACGCCCACCTCCATCCAGGTCCATCTAAGGACGCATCCTGGATATAAGAACCTGCATAAAGGGAGGGAATGCCAGTGATTGCACCTGGTAATTGAGACCAGAGACCTCTGTTCAATAAATTCGTGGTATCAGCAATGAAGATCAGCATGTAAACTTTGAACCCGATGCGGCCCACAGCAAAGAATATTTGACCCACTATATACGTCTCAATGTTCTGGCATGCTGCGAATAGGACGAAACTGAGGGTGTACAGAGTGACTGAGCCTGTGAAGCCCTCAGCCCGACCGAGTAGATCAGCGATTTTCCCTAAAATCGGGTATGAGCACACAGCGGTGATTTTGTATGCGATCTGAGCAGTTGAGATCATAGAGTGTTTGTTGAATGCAGATGTAGCATATGAGGCGAGTTCAGAGGTTGAGTCTGCTGAGAAACGCTCAATCAAAGATGTGAATGTGATCACAATGTAGGATACGTACATCAACTTCTTGCTCAGTTGATACTTATTGGATACATGACGGCGGCTTTCAGACGACGAGGATCGGGATCTGACTATACAATCTTCCTTTATTGGCATGGTTTCGCAGTCTTCCATCGGTGGTGAGTTTGAGCTTGTGGTGTTGGGTACAGGTGCTAGAATCATTCCTTCTTGTGAGTACTACCTGTCACAGTTCGGATAGGTGCATATTGCCGAGCACAGGCACCTTTACTGAGTAAGCAAAAGGGAGAGTTGTGCACACCAACGACCCGTACCGATCTGCCGAAGAAAGCCCTGATTCAGTTTGTACCTATTCACGAGAGGGAAAGGCTGAACAATTGTTTTTTTCAAGATCTCTCCACCATCTTTCTTTTTTTTTTTTTTTTTTTTTATCCTTACCCGACACATTCCATTGACACACACCGCTTTTGAAGGATATTCTATACAGTCGCCAATATCTCTGCGTACAATGTAAAATTTACATGGTCATGGATCGTACATCGGCTCCTCTTTACCGATGGCCCAATCTCTGTATCTTGAGCCAAAGGTTTCCCAAATTTCCGAATCTGGGTCCTTGCAATCTGCGTATACTGCAACAGGACCGTTTTCACTCATCTCACACTCTCTGGAGAAAAACCTGCCGGTAGCGCCATACTCGGTATAGGCCAATGAAAGGCTGAATACTGAGCTCCTCACTCGAATAGCTTCTAAGTATTCTGGGTACGACAAAATATTTGGTTCAGGCGGTGGTGTCTTGGTGAATGCTATCATCCCGCGCTTTCGATCAAAGGCAATGACAAGGTCAGAAGCGCGAGGTTCCAGCTTTTGAATCATTTCCCCCTTGACTCTGATGAACTCCTGTTGGAAGTATGAGAGACAGTATCTATCCTTTGCTGACATTGTATTGCGGATGCTCTGAGGTGCAATTGGAGGAGGGGATTAAGTTTCTGCGGTGAGACCATATACTCGCAGCCTTGCTAGAGCCGAAGGCCAGAAATCATGAGTCATGGTAGCAAAACCATGAAATTTTAACATTGGTATCCTCAAAGCGCTCAAAGCATTCATGGAGTGTGCCAGTATTGAAGCGCACAATTGGACAGACTACTCTCTAAGTCGATGGGGAAGCCCCCAACGGCCTTTGTTTTAAGCCAATCCGGTGATGAGTTTATTCATGGGGGATGGAGCTTTTTGAGAAGCCTATGTCTTTCCTGGATCCGAAGTAATGCTTGCAGCTGAGACGCAGGAGCTGCCGTTACTCACTTGGCTTGTCCATCTGCAGTGGCTCTGTGAATGATTTTCCGAATTGAGGTTCACGTGTGGTTGATGTACCATGTCTGGAGCGGCTGCCTTCTCTCGAGGAAGAGAGAAGGCAGCCGCAGCGACCTACTTGTTCACGTAAATTAATTCTATTGCACCAAAATCCTACTATACACTGCCATCTCCTTCCCAATCAGAGTTCTCTAGTTGATAAACGGTATCCACACTTTCGTTCTCTCCTTGTACCTCACATAATCATCGCCAAAGAACTTGATCAGATACTTCTCCTCATATCCAATCCTCCCAGAGAAGAATACCCAAAGAGTGATGGAGAACCCAAAAAGTCCCACTGGGTTAAGCAGCAGCAGCTGTGTACCGATAGCCCACCAATAGAACCCGAAATAGGCAGGGTGTCTAAACACAGAGTAGATACCACCTGTGATCAACTGGTGATTCGATGCCTTCTTGCTCTGGACATAGTGGTTGAAGGATTCTCCTGCAGTCTTCATTGCAAGGAAACGAATGTATTGGCCAACAACCATTAGAACACCTCCGACAACCTTGACACCTACACACGACAACTTCCAACCCCCAAAAAGGAACCGTTCAATGCACATCTCCAATAGCGCAGATGCATGAGCAATGGTATAAGCTGGTCCGTTGTTGATAATGAATGATTCCTTGTGCACCTTGGTGGGATTGTACCTGGCTGTAACATAGTATTCCAAGAAATGGAACAGGGAAAGAGCCATGAGGTAGAGGGATGGACCCTTGAGAGAAGTGAGGAAGAAGGTGGCTGTAGACACGCCAAAAAGCACACCTAGAACGGCTGCTGTGGTTGCTATCTCATACAGTGGATTAAGTCTTATGTCAGAATGGAGATGTTGCTCGATCTGCGCGTCGAATTGAGGAGAATCGTACCCTGAACAAGTGGAGGAGGAGGAAGAATGTTCAGACATTTGATGAAAAGAGAGTGAACCAGTCCTGGAGATGAGCACCCTAAATCGCCGTAATGTAATTATTTCTCCTGCTGTTTATACCTGGCGCATCCAAAAACTCTTACACAAGGATATGAGGTTTGATATTGCAGATTGTCTCATACTTGTTTGTTTCCCTTTTAGTCGAAGACAATGAATGTCCCACACAAAAGCCGTCTTCCGCTGGTACGGACACGTTTTATTATGTTGTTTTCGCTTACATAATCGAAGTCTGTCTGTGTCCGATCCAAAATCTAATGATTTAACCAAACGGGGAAATATTCGCGAATATAGAGGCTGAGCCTTTGTTCAATTCGCCAGACGAAAAACACAGGTTTCCCTTCCAATTTCCAAACAAGCAACCCCTTGCCTTGACGAACAGTAAATTCATTGTTTCTCGACCTACAGATAAGTACATGCTCTTCAAAGATGGGTAAAACTGCTTCCAAACTATCCAGAGACGAGCTCACAACACTGAAGAAGTCCACATATTTCGACAGACGTGAACTGCAACAATGGTACAAAGGTTTCCTGCGGGATTGTCCGTCTGGGCAACTCACTAAACCAGAGTTCATCAAGATTTACAAGCAATTCTTCCCCTTTGGAGACCCGACTGATTTTAGCAACTATGTCTTTGCCGTTTTCGATCAGGACAAGTCCGGGACGTTGGATTTCAAAGAGTTTATCTGTGCTTTGAGTATCACCAGCCGTGGATCACTTGAGGAGAAGCTGGTTTGGGCTTTCCAGCTCTACGACCTCAACAACGATGGGAAGATCACGTATGACGAGATGCTGAAGATTGTGAGTGCGATTTACAAGATGATTGGCTCAATGGTTGAGTTAGATGAAGATGAGAAGACACCAGAACTGCGTGTTCAAAAAATCTTTGACCTCATGGACAAGGACAAGGATGGTGAGATTACACTGGATGAGTTCAGGGAAGGGTCAAAGGTCGATCAAAGTATTGTGACTGCGTTGAACTTGTACGACGGACTGGTTTGAAATGGGCATCCGTTGCTCCTTCTTCAGAGACCAGCGGCAGCTGGCTACTTCGTACCTTGGTTTGAGTATTAGGACGACAATCAATGGGCTAACCTTAGCTCGAAAGAGTAAACTTACTTAGACTTTGGTGTGTTCTTGATACCCGTTCACTTGTCAACCGGGGTTCAGACCCCCTGCCTCCTTTCAGCAAATTCCAACTATCAGTTTATTATGACAATGGATGGTTCACACAATGCTCCTGAACCTTCTAATATATACGCCTCCTCATGGCCTGGTTGATTGATCAATACATTACCCCTGTTCAGCACCACATGGGTAGACACATCTGCTCTTTAATGTCATCCACCCAGCCATCTGTTCTATCCCAAACTTTCCTACTATCCTTTAAAATAGAGATGAGTCTTGACTTTTCCAGTTGCTACAGGCTGCAGGACCTGCGAGACACCGGCTGTCTGTTAGTTCTACACCTCAATGCGAATGGCCTGGTATATTCCGAGGGCACACGATATGCCGCATGTTTGTTCTTTTGACACCTTTTGATAAGACGAAACAGACTAGCCGAGTAACTCATGTAAAGAGCCTGCCAGTGGCCGTGGGAACTGTGAAGTGCCTCGAATGAGCTATAGGAATTCGACAGTGTAGCCACGCCATATCAGTTCAAGCCATCTCGTTTGAACTGTTCAACCAACCTGGCCAACTCTGGGTAGCACCATTTGCCTTCATGATCTTTCAAGAACTCATCGTCATTTTCGTACCGTGGTCTTTCCTCAGCGTACAGTTTCCCTGCAACCTGTCTCAAAGCTCCTGGACAGTGGTCTTTGGCCCACTGTGCGCACCCACTGGCCTGTGTCTCCAGAGCCGCTAGTGTCTCGTGATCATTTGCCAGGGGGTATCGAACCTGGAGTGCTGCTTCGAGGACACTGAGATCCCTCTTGAGACAATGGATCTGGTGAATCACTATCTGCGCCTGCTCCTCGATATCTGTGCTCATTTCTACTTTCGTTAATCCAATTGATACTGCGCTGTGCTTCTGTAGGCCAATTTTGAGAAAATGTTGGAGTCAATAGCTTATCTCTGGGTTTTTTCTATTTCAACTTTCAAAAAACGAAGCGCATGACATGGCGATCATCGCGTATATTGTGGGGTGTTGAGTAGTCAGCTTCGACAGCCTCATTGTAAAGCAGAGTACCTTTTTTTGTATGATATGGACAAGTTCCCGTTGGTATCGAATTTGGTTCTTTCTCGCTCAGCGGATTTGCAAGCCACACACTGGTATCCAGGACGCTGGTGCCGGTTGGGACTTCCAGAACCTCATGGATCTGGAGATCAGACAGGGAATATTTCGAAAAAGAGATCAGCTTGGCAATGAATCGTACACTGGCTGGCTATATACTGAATAGGCTTAGTCTGTTCTAGAGTTTTCTACTGGAAGCCACCAGCTTAAGTGCTGCCAATTCATTCATCGATCGTCTTTTCCACTCTACCCATGCTCTGCATAAGAAATTTACTAAACTGGCACGTTAACAAAGCACTTTACACGAGGTCAAACTGGTAATTGACACTACCAAATCTATGAGCTCTACAAATGGGGAGCAGTTAGCGATTTATGATCTCATTAACGGCGTTGAGAAGGTTTATGGAACTTCTCTTCGGTTTGAATTTTCCAGAAGACTTCTTCCAGTTCCCTCTATTGGATAATTTTGTAGAAACTATATCCACAGCTCCATCTATTCACAAGCAGAAGACAAAGAGGTACATAGTGGGAAGCCCGGATTCATTAAAATCTCTCAGCACCCCAGATAGCCATCCTACATACACCCTTGATCCCTTCAGTCAGAAGCCAGTAGGGCACAGCACTTTCGGCATCGTTCTCCACGGCAGTGTCCAGATGTTCCAATTCTTCATCCCTAAACTCACTAATCAACTTCTTGAAATCCTTCATCTCATCCGACTCGGCATCTGTTCCCTGTGGAAATTCCCTCTCGAGCACCCTCAACTGGTCATTATAATGACCACCAATCACTGTCTCAACGGCCACTGTGCACGCCATAGCAGCCTCTTTCCCCATCAATGCCGTTGTAGCACCCATTCCAAGTGCACCGAGTTTCCACAATGGGGTCAACAGAGATGGACGCACACGGTGAGCTGTCTGGAGGTTGTTAAAAGTGTTGTGATGGTGAATCTCTTGGTCCCACATATGCTGGAGGAGGTCCTTTAGTTCAGGTCTTGTCCGTGAGAGCACTGCGTGCTGTGCAGCATAAATGTAGTTGGCTCCCAGTTCGCCCGCCTGGTCGACACGTACGAGACGTTCAAGGAAGGCCTTCTGGCCTCTTGAAAGTGGTTTAACAGCTTTACGTAGAGTAGACATTTGGTGAGTTAGCCAATTGAATAAGATGAAAGATGAAAGTTGGAATGGAGGGTGTTGAAGCCTGCTTGGTTCTTTTTTTTTGGGTGAAGTTCCAACCATATCATCCGATTAAATATTGAGCATTTGGTACAATCTATTTGTCAATTGTTATGTAATCGAGTATATACTATTCCTCACAACTCATCAAGTTGAAGCTCCTAACACGAAGAAGTTGGAGTGGAGCAGTTCAGTTTGTACGTGTCCTTTCAACAAAATCAAAAAGGGGTGGGGTGGTATGATCTCACTATGCTAAAATTTAGTCTTGAACAGAACTCCACAAATAGAAACTATTTTATAAGCACACTCAGAATTGGGAAATCATGTAAACAGTTAACCAAATGGTGTTTGACCTGCCTAACTGGGAAACGATCCTTGTTAGATTATGCTAAGGATTGGAGCGGGCCACTAATACTGTAGCTTGGCGAAGAGAGAGAGAGAGAGAGAGAGAGAGACTAGTAGCATTATGAGCTGTTGGTACGTTTCTTCCATTAACTTGTTCTATTGTTTTCTATCAGTCTTCTTAGCTTCGCTGTTCTCAGTGCTTTCTTTCGTTCTTCCCATTCCCTCATCATTCACCGCTTCTTAAATACTCCTTCTCGATCACTTCTTTCTCTCTTCTCACGCTTTGTCCCCTCTCAGGCTGCCTCCCACGTTGCCTTTTTAATGTGCTGGGTTTGAGTATTTCCTTCGTGATCTAATATTCACCAGTTTTTCAAAGATCACAAGAAGCATCTTTGGCCGAGTGGTCTAAGGCGCCCGACTCAAGATCGGGTTCCGTAAGGAGCAAGAGTTCGAACCTCTTAGGATGCACCATTTTTTACTTTTTCTATTGGTTTATTAGATTTAAACCTTGGATGTTGTCTGTTGACACAGACAGCTTAGGACAATTCTCAGTCAAAGCATTGTACAGTTGCTGTCTTTCTAAAAGATTATTTAAACCTCTTGGCTAACTTGTTAAGGCCAAAACATCACTGCGGTCCAGAACAAATTATCAGAGTCCGCAAAATTGTTAAAGGCGGATCTATTTCCTTCTTCTCAGCCATTCACTCAAGCACTTGTGGAATCACTAATCAAATGTCCACCAAAAGCAATAGCCATCTATTGGGTGGCTTTCTGGGAGGGCTTGCATCCGCTGTGACTCTCCAGCCACTAGATCTTCTGAAAACTAGAGTCCAACAAGGCAATCGTTCACTGACACAAACCCTGCGTGAACTGGAATCCTTTAGCTCACTATGGCGAGGCACCACAGCCAGTGCCCTTCGAACAAGTGTCGGCAGTGCACTTTATCTCACTACGCTGAATATATTCCGTACCGCTCTGGCTGCTCCGTCAGCGACCGGTATTGCTTTAAAGACCTCAACCAAGAGCTCCTCTGTTCTCCCGAAACTTTCCACACCCTTGAACTTGGCTTCTGGGTTTGTTGCTAGAGCATTAGTTGGGCTTCTAACAATGCCTATCACCATTATAAAGGTGCGATTCGAGTCTACAGTCTACCACTACACCTCTCTGGCTTCTGCTGTGAGGGATATTTGGGCCACTGAGGGCATGAGAGGGTTCGTTCGTGGTTCAGGTGCCACAATTGCGAGAGATGCCCCCTATGCTGGTCTATATGTGGGGCTCTATGAGTGGTGGAAGGCCACATTGACAGTGTTGAACGTTGGTAGTGACAAAGATTTGAATTTAGCCGGGTCAGGGAGTAGACTGAGTGTCTCAACCAGTGCAGTGATTAATTCGAGCAGTGCATTGGTGTCGGCCTCTTTAGCAACAATAATCACAGCACCTTTTGACACAATAAAGACTAGAATGCAGCTTGAGCCAAAGAAATATGCCTCGTTCACTGGCACTGCACTCTCAATTGCTCGAAGAGAAGGTGTGAGAGGTTTATTGGGTGGTGTTGGGTTGAGACTTGTGAGAAAAGCTGGGAGTGCCGGTGTTGCATGGGGCATCTATGAGGAGATTGTGAGATGGGGAGGACAGAAGTCTGCAGAGACGGTGGTCCAGGCCGCAGCATTGAAGTGAACTCAATACTCTTGTAAATAGGTACGATAGAGGAGTCTAATGATATTGGGCTAATAGAATTCAGTTGAGTAGTTTGTAAGGTTATATACTGTTCATGTCTCTCAATCTATCAGTTTCTTTCAACGCTGGTCAACAGAAGGGACGTGTATCATGTCGATGTGGTCCCGCAATGATGATTTTCAAGGGTTCGTATATCACCATTCAAGAGAGCCCTAAACACATTGGCTTATTACAAAATGAGTGGTTTTTTTTGAACTCCTTACAAGAGCATTGAATCAAGACCAAGAAGAATCTTAGGCTTTCTCGGGGTTCATCTATACTGGAACCACCAACTCCACATCAACTGGACCAATGCCAGGCTCGCTCAGTATCCCAAGAACACAGAGTCCTAAGAACGAATGCAATGGATCCACATCATCTAGATCACATTTCCCAAATCCACCCCTCATTGACTGTGTGTTCTCCAAAAGCCATTCTCTAACGGCATTGACATTCACGAGATCTGAAGTATCAGGTCGCAATAGTCTCAATGATGCAATCACCCAAAATGCGTAGCAGGTATCTCCAAATTTATTCTCCCTGCCATTAAAAGCACCTTCATCTGTCAAGTCACTGAATTCGTACTCCGTTATCGCAGCATTCGGATCAGGAAACGAGATCTGGCGATGAACAAGCCACCCAAGTGTTTTAGACCAGTCATGTTTTTGAAGGCAGCCGCTCAGGCTCAATGCAGCCAATCCACAGAACGTAAGCCCAGCATGTGATTCGAATGGTCCTAATCCACCAGTGAATGTCCGCGTGGAGAGTATGTAGCTCTCCATTGCGTCTAGGTGCTCAGTGGATGTAACACCAAGAAGCTTTTTAATTGCAGATGCAAGGAAGCATAGTCTCAGATCTCCATCACCAATGGGGCCATCCCGACCAAAATAAGATGAAAATGCACCATTGGGCTGCTGGCAAGAGAGTACGTACTCCCAAATCTTTTCTGGTTGGTTCACTGTCACATCCAACTGACGAAGAATACATAGAGCGGCATAAGTTGCTGACAATGTTGGAGGATCATAGATGCTCGGGTGCTCAATTTCGTGCGAAAGACTTCCACGAAACCCTTTTCCGTCAACCAGGTGTCTCAAGATGAAGTGGGCGATATCCTGGTTCTCTGTGGGTGAGAGAGGACGATTCTGTAGCAAATGGAGGGATGAGAGGGCAAAGTAGAGTAGCATGAGTTTGTTGGAGTCATGCGTCTGGGTTTGAGTGGGCAGAACATGGAGGAAGTAGCGGAAGTAGCGCAAATGAGCAGCACTGTTAAGCTCGGGCATAGTAATTTTAGCCGCTGGGCTCTATGCTATTGTGTTCAATTGTTTTGTTGATGTTTTGATTTTTTTTGAAGTGGATATCTTCAAACTTTGATAGAGTATGCATGCAACTTTATCCAGTGCTAGAGACCTACCAGTGCACTGTTCGGCAGGGAAGGAAAGAAAGATCAGTCATTTGGCAAATAGCTCTCGCAAAGGTCGTGGACTGTACATATTTCTAAGAGAAAAAATTGAAAGGGATTCTGTTTTGGTGGTCCTATGTTTCTACAGAAAACCTCTGAAGTCTTGATTCGCCAGTTTCTAATGGGCTACTGGTCAGGGCTGAACCTCAATCCAGTCTAGTCCCTATATTTGAGAACCAGTAAACCACATCTTGTAAATTCCAGTTCTAGATCTTCACAAAACATCAAGTCTCACCCACCAAAATCAATCAGTTAAGCAACTCGTACACCCACCGGCTTTATATCAAGCTCAAATCATTAGTGATGTCATTGAAGTGTTCATATGTGTGTCGAAGTTATTTAATCAAGTGAACACACTGGTTCACATTTGCTTCATAAAATATGGGCCTCCCACATCCAACAACACATGCCACAACACCATCAGCCTCACAAAACCACACCCCCAACTCAAGCAGAGTGTCATTCACAAAAACTTCTGAGGTGTACCATTCCACCTCCTTTCTTTGAAACAGATCAAACTTTTCTGTCCCACTAGTGTGTGTACTGTTTGGAGCCAACTCACACTTCCTCAGTGGCCACGATACCCTTGCTGTCTTCAGGTCATAGTTAATGCCTACGCCAATGTACTTTCCATACGCTTCTTTCAAAGCCCAGCACCAGTGAAATTCAGACTCGCGCGAGGAAAAGTACTCATACTCTAATGGATGCAAAATATTCCTAAACTGATCCACTTTCTCTTGTCGGCTCATGGACAGATCGAGGCCAACCTCAGCGTTAGCGACAACCATTCCATTCGTCTCTTTCTCATTTGACATGTTGAAATGCACTCGTAGGTCACCATTGCCGTCACCAACTAAAACAGGTTTACCTCTAGATTCATACCGTATCTCGAAATCCTGGCCTTCAACGACCTGATTCAGCACTGCTCTCTGTAAAAGGGAGCTCCCTAGAACTTTGACCGCATCGCGTTCAAACTTCATTCGGATGACCTTCACTTGATCCGAGAAGGGTAAGAGCCGGAGAGTTGTTTCAAACTGGAAGGCATCGTGGAGGTCATTTTGGAGCCGTTGGAGAAAAAGAGTTGGCTGAGGCATGTGTTTTCCGAAAGCAGGCTTTGATGAAGAATCACGATAGCTGAAGACACACTGTGTCAATGAACACTATGAACATCATGATAAATCCGAGATCCGAAGAAATGCCTGTATTATCCTGACTCATTGCTAACATAATCCAGTGGCTTTCGGCTTTTCGGCTAAAACCCAGATTCACACCTCCCCCAGAAAGATTCGTCATTCCAAAAGTAAAAAAACAACCTCAACAAAGGGAGATAACACCTTCGACATAAACCACACACCTGAAAGTCTTAACAACAATGTCCCGCGAGGAGCTCATTACGAACGCCATTGCGTTTCTACGGGATTCACAGGTTGCTAGTGCGGAGCTTGACAAAAAGATTGAATTTTTGGAGTCCAAGGGACTCACGAAGGTTGAGGTGGATGAGGCCCTGAGAAGAGCCAGTGATGAACAACAGCATCAACAGCAGTCGAAAACTACTTCCGATGGACCGGTTGCTTCACACTCAGAAGTGAATGCTAGTTCTCCTCAGTACTATGCTCCACCATACGTCCAGACGCCACCGCCTGTACCACAGAGAGACTGGAAGGATTACTTCATCATGGCTACCACCACTGTCGGATTGAGTTATGCACTTTATCAGCTTACAACGCGCCATCTGATTCCATCAATCCTTCCTCCATCAAAGTCAAAGCTTGAGCAAGATAAAGAGGCTTTAGAGGAGGAGTTTCTACGCATTGAGGCTACTTTGAAACAATTGGATGAGACCACTGGTGAGTTAAAGCAGAACGAGTTGGAGAAGACTAAGCAGATTGATGAGGTTTTAGAGTCTGTGGAAGCTGTTATTTCTGAGACCAAGAATAAGAATGGCAAGGTTGAGTCTGACATCAAGTACTTGAAGTCTGAAGTTGAAAACTTGAAGAACTCTTTTGATAAGGCCATTGAAAAGCAACAGAGTGTCATTTCTATGGAGGTCCAGGGTATCCAGTCCGAGTTGAAGTCTCTTGCTCAGTTGATCAAGAGCAAAGGTTCATCCAACACAAGTACCAGTCCCGTCCCTGCTGTCTCGAGTATCCCATCTGCTTCTGAGATCTTGAAGAAGGCCCACATCAAGACTAACACACCATCGAGCCCACCGGCTGCTTCAAGCACCACCAGCGCTACGAATCTTGTCACTTCACCAACCAACACTGCTAGCGCAGCGCCTGTCAAAACTTCGATCCCACTCTGGCAACAACAGTCGTCCTCCCAAGCCTCATCGGCTAATTCCTCTCCATCCACCACTGCCACTTCAATCCCGGCATGGCAGCAGGCTGCTAGCTCCTCGTCATCTTCCTCTCAGCTTTTGAGCAACTCTACCAGTGCTTCTACTATCCCTTCATCATATGTGCAGAGAGATGAGGTTACTATTCCACAAGACCAAAAGTTTACTGTTCAGGACAAACCATTGTACCTCCAGAGAGAGACTGTTGAAATCCCATCAGAGCAGAAGTTGATTATCTGAAATGTATTGAGTGAGAGAATGTACTGTTTACCCCTAAATATTGTTGGCTGTAGAGACAACACTCTGTTGTAGCCGCTGAAGGCCTATAATCCTTCAAATAACCACTAAAAGAGAGCTTTTCTTTGTTCACTCTTTAAGATTGCTGACGATCACTTCCGTATTTCGTTGGAACTTGGATCAGCTTTTTGTCCCCCTCCCCCGCCTACTTTTAGTACAATTAGTTATTATCAAGCAAAAAAACAACCTAACCGCTGGGTTCAGTTCTCGAAGCTTTTGCCACCCACAATATCATCGGAAGTATGGTGCTTCTTCACACATTTATTATCGCCTCTTGTGCCCTCTCTGCACTAGCTTCAGCGGCATGTATCGTACATGAGACTTGTAAACCGCAATTCCCACAGCTAGGTTGGTTTGGGGTCTACTTCGACTGGGTTGATCGAGAGTGTACTGAAAATGAAGCCCATGACTACATTATGACACGGATAAAGCAGATTGTCGAATTTCCGGAAACACTGAAGTGCTGTGATGGCACTGTGAAGCGCTGGAGTGACTTTCGTCGTTGTGATGAAAGCGCCTTTTGCCTAAGGGCGGCTATCTCAAAGAATGGCGAGGACAAAGATGATGATAGTGACAGTGGTGATGGTTTTGCCGGCTGATTATTTGCTGCTGAGACAATAGGGAATCTGTTATTGAACTCAAGGTGCTAGTGCGTTTGGTATGGTTCGATGCTACTGGAAAGAAGTAAAATTGTGTATGAATTTAGGAATACTGATTTGCTATTTTGGTATACATTAATATATCACCACTTGAGAGCACGGTAGATAAAACAATAAATGAGGCACCAACAGCTCACATGAATTCCTCTCTATAGTTTTCCAACTCCCCCGGAACGGTTTCTTTTGATAATCCAGATCAGTAATCTTTAAAGAAGTTTTGACCTAGAGTCTTCTCAGTATGGTACCACCAAATAGTGTGATGCGAAACGGACACAGTGTTTTTCCAAATATCCCAACTTTAAGTAATCCAGCCTTAAAGCTCTTTATATAGTTATTCGAACTACACAATATTGGATTCTCCAACCTCGTTGATTAGAGGAGCTACAAAGGTGTCGCTCCAACTAACTCATGGAGTGAAATTGTGAGTCGGAATTCTTGCGAAAAGGTTAGGGAAACTGTTTCCAAACGGAAATGAAATAAAAGAAACAGAGCTTTCTGCATTGAAAAGAGGATGATATAAGATTCGTACCATTGCTGAGGAGATCTCTGAGTGATTATCTGAGCTGGTGCTTTTTTTTATTGTTCGGTACACACCAGGATTGCCGCTAGTATCTTGCATTCAGTTTGAGCGCTTTGTGCCAGCCGCCTAGATTCTATTATTGCAGAAACAATACATCCTGGTACCTGATATCTTGCGAAGACACAAGTGCTAACCAATCAGGTGAAAATGCGAACTTAAAACCGATTGGTTGTGGAGATGGATGGCGGGGTTTCACACTCGCAGCCAAAGGTCTGTTACAATCTACCCAACCTTTTAACTGTTTCATGTTACGGAATACTGCCAATGTTTCCTAGCTGAGGGAGGTTCAAGTGATCTTCACGCCCACGACCTTTCCTCCTTCTTTTAAAACCACACCTCTTCCTCTCTTCACAAGCACATCCACTACACGCTCCATCATTTCTTCTGGCATTCCCTCGAATTTTTCGCCTCTCGAGTTCTTCAGCTCGAACAGCGTTAGAATTGACGTAGTTTGAGCAGTTCTTTCAACAAACTCAAGTATTATGGAGGCCCATTGTTCAAAAGAGTTCCACAAAACAAAATACTCGCCCTCTCCGCACTTGATCAATTGCTTCTGATCCAGCATATAGGTTATGATCTCTCGAGAGGTAGCAGTATCCAGTTTCCGGTTGATTTTCGTATTTCTGAAGAGAGGAGTGTTGTCAGTAAAGCGCCATTGCCGAGTCTCTGGTTGTTGGCTAACGGTAAGGATGTGCAGAGCCCATTGCTGGCGTTGTGCAAGCCAGGCGGCTTCGTTCGGTTGCCGCGTGTACATTGGCGGGAAATCCATTGTGCTTGCTTGAAAAGGGCAGTCTGAAATAGTTGTTTTGAAGAGATCAAGTTTTTTGTTTTGTTTTTGTTTTCGCTTCCCACCAAAAGGAATCTGCAACAATGTCACTTAGAAGCGTTGTCACGGAAATTGCGAGGTCTGTTGATCTTACTGTCCCTCCTCCGCTGAAAGCGCTTCGCAATACCACTTCATCGATCAATGACGAGGTGGTTTGTAAAAAGACTATTGAAGTTTACCGAACCCTGGTTGCTGAAATCGATAAGCTTCTTCTTCACGAAGCAGCCTCTG
Source organism: Barnettozyma sucrosica (assembly GCA_030558145.1). Taxonomy (NCBI): domain Eukaryota; kingdom Fungi; phylum Ascomycota; class Saccharomycetes; order Phaffomycetales; family Phaffomycetaceae; genus Barnettozyma; species Barnettozyma sucrosica. The sequence goes on from JAJMRY010000002.1 coordinate 663,675, forward strand.
AACTTGAAGGTGAAAAAGTAGCCACTGCCAACGAGGTCGATCCTACTGAATTGAGCGCCCAAAAGGATATTACAGATCTCAGAAGGCTTGTCATTGAACAAACGATGATAATTTTACCACTTCTGAGAGGGATCCATGAAGTTGAGGGGATACCTGATGCAGAGCTAGCGCTCGGTGAGAAGGTGAAGGTGCGTGACCAGCTATCATTGCAGATTATGACACAGCAGGGACAGATTGATGAACAAGAGCAGCACTTGATAAGGCTGAAAGCCAAGAACAAACATTTGAGAAGAGAGATTCATTTTGCTAGAGAGGCAAATGATAAATCATCATCACCACCACCACCACCGGTCTCTGCAAGAGACCGAAAAGAATTGGACACGGCGAAGAGAATGGTGAGTGAAATGCGTCAAGAGATCTTTGGCCTCTTGATTACACATGGAGTGAGCTGGGCAGATGGAGAGTTCAAGGAACTCATGTTGGAGGCATGTGCTGACTGAGAGCGTATAGTACTTGGAACGACTTATTCACTCAACTGCACTTGGCTATATGCTCGCTCCCTTGGGTTTCACCTATGACTTATTGCTGGACCAATTCATCATTCATCCATATCACCCAAACGCTTATGTTCAGGGGCTCACAACTCATTGTTTTTGTCTTCCTTTGGTGACGGTGACAGTTGTGATTTACGGGTGTCAACGTTTTGTAGATTGTGCCAAAAAAAAGCAGCATATTGTACCCTCTTCCTCTTTGCAACTACCGTCATCAAACAAGGTCGCCATGAAGCTTGAACTACTGCTAGTGGCTACAGCAGCACACGCTCTATCAATTCAATTGGTTGATCACGAACCATTTGCATCATTCTCCCCTAATGATCAGCATGAACGTTCACTGCTCTTGGAAACCACAGCGTGGTTCAGAGAAGATATATCTATCGGCGTAAACGCAGCAGCATTGAGAAGAATCCAAAATACGTTACATGATGATGTGTCACTCGCTGATATCGGATCTGTTGTGTTGGGGTATGACAGTTATGCTCTCGATTATGATGTAAGAGAAGTTCAAAATATTACTGAGTTCTTTGATGATAGTGTTGAGGAGAGACTGGAGAAGTTTAGAAAAGGATCTTGGAGGGTCAAAAATGAGCCGGTCGTACCAATCCAGGCTGTCATGGGGTATATTGATCCTGTGGAGGCCACCATTCAGGGTGAGTTTCTTGCCGAGCATTTTGACTCGATTGCAGATGAGGTAGTCAAAAAGTGGAGAATCAAAGATCCTAGGGCACACCTGAAGGTTGTCGATATTGTCCACGGTTCTGAGAATGACGACATTGTTGTTTTGGGGATAAGGTTCGATGAAGGTGTTAGTATGCACGATCTTCATCAGATGGTTGTGGATGTTTTGAACCAATGGGTTGAAAAACCTAGGAAAGTAATTAGCGGTTGCTTCATTAAGGAAGGTCTTCAAGTCAAATTTAAGTTTGTTGGGAAGGACGGATTGAACGAACGTGAGCGCATTTGGGATGTAAGCTGTTGAAACAAACTCTTAAATTAAACAAACATACTATAAACAGGACCTAGATACAGGTAGAAGATCACTTCTGGTGATCAACGGATGCATACCATCATCATCATCATCATCATCATATCACACTCAAACCCTCATGCTTACAGAGAAAATACTCTGCCATTGACAACCTCCCAGTCCAACTCCTTCCAACATTTCTCCACAAACTCCTTCTTACCATTCACTCCAAAGTCCTCCAAAAATGCAACATCCCACAGGTTAAAAGCTAACAGAGGAATATCGTCGGAGGCTCTACCTTGGACTCCCTTTTCTTCCTCTCTTCTCTTCAACTCGGCATAGTCTTGCTCTGAAATAGCTCCATTCAAGTCCATATCCAATCTAGCACGGGAAAAAGGCAGACCTGAGTTGTTGATTGCAACCACTTTCAACGTTTTGGAGGCATCCTCAACGGCAAACACCCAACCTTGGCCAACAAGGCTTTCAGATTTCTTCAAAATCTCCTGTTTTAAACCTTCCAAGGATTCAAAGTCTCTATTAATTCTAGCCTCCAAGGCTCTAGATGGCGCGTTCTGGCCCTGGATTGCCTTGAACTGTTGGAGGAAAAAGTGGCTACTCCATACATCAGATGCAGTAGAGTAGACTTTCTGCCTTTTTGCGTCGCCTTGCGCCATCAGAGCAATGGCCAAAGGATTTCTTGTCTCATCAGCAGTGCCTACAGTCAATTGGTTCAAACGTGACAGCAGGTGTTGGTGGTGCTGTGAGACAATAGTGAATTGTGGCGCTGAGAATAGTGATGGCTTTGTGAGACGCGGTAGCGTGTGAATGGAACGGGTGAGTCTGAGCATTGCAAAAGGGCAGGTGGTTCGATTTGCGTTGGGCGGCAGCGCGCTTTGTTGACGGGCTTTTTTTCAAAAGTTCAAATTTTTCAACACAAAACGGAATCGAGATGCTTTTTTCGCGATGTGGGAGGAAGACAAAAGACCACTTACAGGTTTCATACAGAACTAGCTTCGAATAAGTGGCATGTTGAAGGTAACACAACGAGGTGAAGAGAGCTGAGAGAACATAGCATTTTGAGATTTTTCTCTTTCTCATTTGACTTCATGGATACATATTTATTTCATCCTTGGAAAGCAAAGGGAAGATCATCGGCTTGCAACCGAACTCTGCTACCTATCCTGGATGGTTTTGAAGCCCTGTATTTGGAATCTCAGAATACCAATAACTCATCCTGTGTGTTGTTTGATGTGATTAGTGATAGAGACTGGAGTTCGGTAGTTGAGATCCTCATGGAAGTGGATGGAGCCGTTATCGCATTTTATTTACTTGAACAAATTTATTCCCGGAGCGATACATACTCTCTCAGAAAGACCTTTCTTTCTCTTGTCACATTTTTTAAGAAACTTTGCCACTCTTCATTTTGATACACCCTTTAGAAAAAGCATCTTAACCCAAAGAGACAAGAATGCTCCCATCGCTAACAAGAAGGTTATGTCCTGTACTGAGAAGGTCCTCACTACTCCCGCAAAACATTCTACAATGGGGCTCTACTCGCCTCTACTCCCCAATGCCGAGAAGCATTCGGAGAACAACAATGCCCACGAGCAGCATAACGAGACAAGTGCTAGACGGTATTGAGGACAACGTCAAGGTACCACACAGCTCAGAGCAAGGATTTTCATTGTTAGAGCAACCAATGCTCGTACTTGAGCGCCAGATTGAGTTCATGAACGTTGCGCTGGGGTTTGAGCAGCACAATAGATACAAGGTGTACACTCCAAACGCCCAACCAGTGGCAGAGATGCAAGAACTAAACACTGGTATTATAAGTACAGTACTAAGACAAGTTTACAGACTCCACAGACCTTTCACAGTTGATGTATTTGACAGCTACGGTAACGATGTGATGCGCATTCAGAGGGGTTTCAGTTTGATCAACTCCCACATCAAGGTGATTATCAATGGCGAGGTTGTTGGTGAATCTGTTCAGAGATGGCATCTATGGCGTCGTCGTTATGATTTGTTTGTGAATAAAGGTGGTTCGAACGGTGATGAAGTTTTTGTCCAGTTCGGTGAGATTGACTCTCCGTTCCTTGCCTTTGAGTTTCGTGTGAAGGATGACCATGGCCGTGTTGTGGGGACCATTGACAGAAACTGGGTTGGGTTGGCCAGAGAAATGTTTACAGACACGGGTGTGTATCAGGTTGATATGCAACAACTGGGATGGAAGGAGAGGGCAGTGATGTTGGCTAACGCCGTTAGTGTTGATTTTGATTACTTCTCTAGACACAGTGGAAGAGGTGGCGTGGGTGGGTATGTTGAGTAGCCTTACAGAAAGCCTGGAAACTATTGATTAACATTTTTAGAAGTAAATATACATGGCAATGTGGTCTTTGCTTGGTAAACGCTTTCTCCTTCTAAAGCCAAAAGGAGATTTCTTACCCCGAGACAGCGGGATTCTACCACCCAGCCGGGTAACATCATGGCTTATTTCCCCACCAAGTAAACGCGTTTGGTGTCACCTCCCTAACTGCCACCAAGCAAAACCATAAACAAAGAAGAAAGCAATAGCCAACATCAGAATGAGCTACCCACAACTCTCAGAGAAGCCTCATTCCAAACAGATAGATCATATCTACGAGCAAAGACTGAGACAATTCACTGATAGGGGCCAGTATGCTGATATCAACCTTCCAAAGTTCTACACAACCGCCAGCAAACAGATTGATAAAATAAAGGTCTACGAAGTGCAGGGGACCAAGAGACCCCTCTTCAAAGACCTCGTTGGAAAAGTTGAGTTTGAGAAAGAGGCTTGTGTTGGCGACAGCTTTGGTCCAAGTTGGAAGACCTTTTGGTTCGAATTGAAACTTGCTGTTCCTGAAGAATGGACAGAGGAGGAGGAGGTTTGGTTCCAATGGGACTCGTCATCCGAAGCAATGATATACGACTCATATGGTCTGCCATTACAAGCGTTCACTGGAGGTGAGAGAAATGATTTCATTTTGCCGCCAAGGTTAAGGAAAGGGGAACACATTGTATACATCGAAATGGCTTGTAACGGGATGTTTGGTGTGGGTATGACCTCCGATATATCACCACCAGATCCAAACCGCCACTTCAGACTCAACAATGTGTCACTGATTGTTCCAAACATCAAGGCACGTCAACTGAGAATTGATTTTTGGATCATTAGTGATGCGGCTAGAGAATTCCCTGGTGGAACGTCCCAGAAGTACAGAGCAAGGCAAGTTGCGACTGAGATTATAGATGCGTTTGATCATAATGATGTGAAGTCTTTGGATAAGTGTCTAAAGATTGCAGAAGCGTACCTTGGTCCAGATGCGCATACTCATAAGGTGTACAACACAAATCCTTTGAAAAAGGTTGACGTGTATGGGATTGGTAATTGCCATATTGACAGTGCCTGGCTTTGGCCCCTGGCAGAAACGAGAAGAAAAGTGGCTCGTTCTTGGACAACTCAGTTGAATTTATTGGAATCCTATCCCGAGTACCAGTTTGTTGCATCTCAAATGCAGCAATTCAAATGGCTAGAAGACGATCATCCTGAGATTTTTGACCAATTGGCTGGAGCCGTTGATTCTGGCCGCTTCGTTCCAATTGGTGGCTCTTGGGTTGAGCATGATACCAATATTCCTCATCCAGAATCTCTTGTGCGTCAATTTCTTGCTGGCCAACGATTCCTCCAATCCCGCTTTGGCCACAGGGCCTCCACATTTTGGCTTCCTGATACGTTCGGTTACTCTTCACAAATTCCCCAACTGTGCCGCTTAGCTAACATGCCGTTCTTTCTAACTCAGAAGTTGAGTTGGAACAACATCAACAGTTTCCCCAACACTTCGTTCAATTGGGTAGGTCTGGATGGGTCTCAAGTTCTTGTTCACATGCCACCCGATGATACGTACACTGCAGACGCTAACTTTGGTGATGTCCAGCGTTCTTTGTCAAATCATAAGAACTTGACATCCCACCAAGCTGGGCTATTGTGTTATGGGAAGGGTGACGGTGGTGGTGGTCCTTTACCAGATATGCTGGAGAAACTTCGTCGTTGCAGAGGATTGAGTAATACAGTCGGTCTATTGCCTACAGTGGATCTTCAAACAACCAAACACACAGTCAACTCCTTCTTTGAAGATTTGTTGGAGAACTCGAGTAAGGGAGAAAATCTGCCAACTTGGGAGGGTGAACTATACTTTGAGTTTCATCGTGGAACATACACATCTCAGGCCTTGGTGAAGAAGCTGATGCGTGAGAGTGAGATCTTGTTGCATGATCTGGAGTATTTTGCCACTTTGGCCTCTTTGTACGCAAAAGACGAGGAGTACAAGTACCCTGCCAAAGAGATTGAAGCTCTATGGGAAGACGTCTTGCTTTGTCAGTTTCATGATATCTTACCAGGAAGTTGCATCGGAATGGTATACTATGATGAAGTACACCCAGCTCTCAAGAATGTGGTGAAGACAGGCACGAAACTGGCTGAAGATGCTATTCATTTCTTGATGGGTACTAATGCAAACATCCCTGGAAATGACAAGGAGTTGGTTCTGTTGAACACACTACCGTGGGCAAGATCCGGTGTCTATAAGGTTTCACAATCCCTAATCTCTCAGACATCTGACGAGATTCACCTCCAGAAATCGACTACAAAATCACAATATTTATATGCCGAAACATCTGAGTTTAATCACTTGACACCTCTCGCGTCTTCTACTGAGATTAAGCACCCAGCAAAAGTCATCCAAGTGTCTGATGACCTGATTGAATTGTCTAATGGCCACTACACTGTGAAATTCTTCAAGGGAATTATCACATCCATTTATGACCACAAACACGACTTTGAAATCATTGACCAGTGTACTAGTGGTGTGGAATATATTTTACTCCGTGATACACCACTTAACTGGCAAGCATGGGACACTGAAGTGTACTCTGGAGATGTCATTGCCACTGTGGTACCAACCTCAATTTCTATCAATGATAAAGGTCCCCTCAGAGCCAGTGTCCTTCTTGAACACAAGATCAGTGATAAATCCAGCATCAAGACAATTGTATCTCTTGATGCCGTGATTGATTCGTCCACTGTTAACTCGGCTCCTCTGACATTCAGTTGTCATGCCACCTGGTTTGAGTCTAGAACTTTCCTTAAAATACAGTTCCCAACTACGATCAACTCTCCAAATGCTTCTCATGAAACCCAGTTTGGATATACATCTCGTCCAACTCACACCAACACCACTTGGGACGTAGCGAAGTTTGAGACTGTTCATCACAAGTTTCAGAATCTCAGTAATGCGAGTCACTCTGTCACAGTGGTGAATGACTGTAAGTATGGAGGGGGTGTACGTGGTAAAATCATCACATTATCATTGCTCAGGGGTCCTAGAGAACCTGATCCAGATGCTGATAAGGGAGAGCACAAGTTCAAGTTCGGTATTCTTGGTGGTTTTACAGGTCTTGAAGAGAGTATTCGTGCTGGTTTTGAATTCAATTATCCACTGTGGCCTACCATTGCTGATAAAGACATCCATCAGGGAGATATTGATGTTGTTGGCCACCATGAACTAGCTCCTATCAAGGATTTTGCGAACTCTATTAGTGTGTCTAGCAAACAAAACAACCTAGTCTTGTCGAACTTGAAGAGACTAGAGGATGATTTCAGTAAGAAAAAGCTCAGCTCAGGACTAAATGAATGCTCAAAGGGGAAAGAAAAGACTAGGTCCTTTGTAATGAGACTCTATGAATCACAAGGTGGTTTTGCTTCAGGAAAGGTGATTGTTCGCCCTCCGGAACAATTAAACTTGATTGATGTTCTTTCTGTCAACTTATTGGAGGATGAGTTAGAGAGATTACCATTTGAAAAGAACGCTGATGGTGCTTTTGAGGTTCTTGTGACCGCAAGAGAGTTTGAAGTGCTGAGTTTAAAGTTTATCTTCCAGTAGGTTGGCGGCTTTCGAAAGGTTGAAGCGCAATAAATCGTGAGTTTCATCAGAGGGAGCTGTGTAGTGATAACCGAGTCAGGGATTGCAATCAAGTCAACAAGCCCACTTATCCAGAATCATCGAAATTACGAAGGCTGATTGTTGCCAAACAGTTTAAATTCTTGGTCTTAGCTTCACATGGAACCAATTATTAACATGGTCCCAAATGAATGGCCTGCACGTGTTGCGAAGTTCTAATGATCTTCAGGAGACTTTTCGGATTTAGTTAAGCAACCAAGTCACTACGAAACGGCCACCAGTTGATTCTGTAATACGATTTAGTGATGTTTTGCTACTCCGAAATCACAATGGGATCCACAATATTAATTTGAAAGAGCACAGGCGCTCAGCTCAGAACCTACAGAAAAGCCAATTTGTGTTAGGTTAGCATTGCTGGTCATTAACAGCGACTAAGATTGAGAGCTATTAAATAATCAGTAGTTTATATTCGATATAGAGAAACTCCAGCTAATATCTATCATCGTCTCTGCCCCCATATTTCTGGTTGTTTCTATTGTTGTAGTTATTTTCTGATTCAAACTCTTCTCCTTGGCCAGAACCATAATTTTCGTTTCTGTTATTACGGCTACCAGAAGAGTTGTAAGAGCCCTGGTTAGTCCCTTGAACATTATTGATACCATAGGAGCCAGTGTCTTCATTTCTGGAGCCATATGTCTCTGTCTTGGAACCATAAGAGTCCTGCGTAGAGCCATAAGACTCTTGCTTTCTACCAGAAGAACCGTAAGAGTCATTTTTCTCTGTCTTGGAGTCATAAGAAGAGTCCTGGTTTCTACCCGAAGAACCATAAGAATCCTTCTTAGAACCATAAGAGTCCTGCGTAGAGCCATAAGATTCTTGCTTTCTACCAGAAGAGCCGTAAGAATCATTTTTCTCTGTCTTGGAGTCATAAGAAGAGTCCTGGTTTCTACCCGAAGAACCATAAGAATCCTTTTTAGAACCATAGGAGTCCTGCGTAGAGTCTTGCTTTCTACCTGAAGAGCCGTAAGAATCATTTTTCTCTGTCTTGGAGCCATAAGAAGAGTCCTGGTTTCTACCCGAAGAACCATAAGAATCCTTCTTAGAACCATACGACTCAGAGTTGCCATACTCAGAGGAGCGAAGTGGCTCCTGGTTGGAGTCATATGAATCACTCTTGGAATTATAGGATTGGCCCTGGCCTGGTTTGGAAGAACCATAACTATCTTTTTGGTTTCCGAACGAAGACCCGTCGTATGAATCACTCGTCTTCGAATCATCGTCATTTCTGTTAAAAGAGGAACGATGCGAGTCTGAGTCGGGTTTAGAATCTCCATACTTGGAAGATCCTTGGGATTCGTGCTTTTCCTTCTTCTGGTGGTTAGAAGAACCAACGCTCTCCTTCTTCTGACCATAAGAGTCTGTATTGTCCACTCTTTCGTAAGAGGATGAGCTCTTGTAAGAGTCCCTGCCGTCATTATCATCACTGTTCAACAAAGAGTTGTCGTTTTTTCTTCCAGACTCGGAGGGCTTTCCCTTCTTGAAATCATCGTTTGCGGAGCCATATGAATCCTTCTTGTCAGTTCTGGTATTTGAGTTGTAGGAGTCTTGTTTGCGGTTGTCATATGACGAGTCATAAGATTCATCCTTTCTGCCAGAATTGTTCTTACGGTTGCCAGAGTTGGAAGACTCATTGACCCCATACCCAAAGCTGCCAGTCTCAAGACGCCCAGCTTGACTACCCAACTGGTTATTCGTGTCTACGTTTGAACTGTAGGAGTCATTACGGCCATTGTTCTGGTTATCATTTCTCCCGTAGTTGCTAGCGCCCTGGTTGAAGCTTTGGTTTTCATGAGCATTGACGCCATAGCTCTGGTTCTGGTGATCGTTTTTTCCTTGGTAGTTGTTGTCGTTATTGCCACTGCCAAGACTAGTCTTTGAGAACTTGTCCATCAACGTGGCCTCAGCTTTATCGAAGTTCTCCTCGCCTACTGCCTTTTTGATCTTTTGGACATACTGGTTGTTTGGGTCAGAGAGTGCCTCCTTGGCTTTATCAAATAGACCCATTGTGATGTGGTAGGTTGAATTGGTGGCGGTTGACAGAGGGGAAGGAAAGATGAAACATGCGCGGAATGGATATTCCTTTTATTTATACATTTATATGTACACATATAGGGGGCATTGGTGGGGGAAGGCGCTACTGTAACGTGTCCACAACCTGAAATTCGCAACCTCGTACCAGGCGTACCGATTCAGGCGCTGCATAAACAATCTGAAGAAACCTCAGCTACTACTGAGCCAACAGTGAACGCTCCCCAGATGTCAACATCAGCGGCTGTTTCCATATAACTTGTACGATCCCGCTATTGACTGGAATTGACAAGATCAAAAGATAACACGTTCAGTAGCTTGCTGGTTTGATCTGTTTTTCAGCCTTTAGCAATACGTCATTCCGCTTACTCTTGAAACTTGAAAGGGGCACCCCGCTAGCCGGGTAATATGGTTCTCCACAAAGCGAAAGTGACCCAGGGCGGTGATTGGGTGTGCCACTCTCCTTTGTCATCTCCAATAGAAACAAGGTGTCAGCGGTAAAAGGTAAATGGCAGCTTCACACTCTCCAAGAGCGATGCCAGTTACCCTACACGCTCTCGCTAAGGCCTCTCCCTTTGCTAGGACACTGGCAGCGGACCCAGAGATTCCAACGATTGCTGCAGCCACAGAGATTCTCAAATCAGACAACGAGCGCCTCCAAACCACCAAGTTCCACACACCACGGCTGTTGAAAGGCGGAGCTTTCCAGTACACTGTTCCTACAAAGCGCAAGGATTACCGTCACATTATCACGTCTCCAAGTGCTCTGGAGACCCTGGGGCTGGACCCGCAACTGAGCGAGGACCATGACTTTCAGGATCTGGTTTCGGGTAAATCATTCATCCACAATGACGATATATTCCCTTATGCACAAGCGTATGCTGGGTTCCAATTTGGCCAGTTTGCAGGTCAATTGGGTGATGGCCGTGTTGTGAACCTGTTCCACGTCGAGACAAACAAGGGCGACAAGATTGAGTTGCAATTGAAGGGTGCAGGCAAGACTGCGTTTTCTCGTTTTGCCGATGGTAAGGCTGTACTCAGGTCTAGTCTGCGTGAGTTCGTCATCTCTGAGGCTCTTAATGGTGTGGGCATTCCTTCCACTAGAGCCCTGAGTCTGTCCTTGCTTCCTGGAACTTACGCACAGAGAGAAGGCGCTGAGACATGCGCTGTTGTTCTGAGGTTTGCACCAACCTGGATCAGAATCGGAACATTCGACTACTACCGGTACAAGAAGGACCGTGCAGGTTTAAGAGCACTTTCAGACTACATCATTGGAGAGTTATTCAACAATGATTTGCCAGCTTTTGAGCCAGGCCATTTCAAAGAAGACAAACACAAAGCGCAAACAGAAGTTGCTGAAGGTGGGGAAGAAGAGACTGGACCGGAAACCTTCATTGATATTAATGATACGACGCGCTATGAACAAATGTACCGCAAGATAATCCAGCTCAACGCCCAGACAGTGGCATATTGGCAAGTCTATGGGTTTCTTAATGGTGTCTTGAACACTGATAACACCTCCATCATGGGTCTCTCTATTGACTTTGGTCCGTTCAGCTTCCTTGATAGATTCAATCCAAGCTTTACTCCAAACCATGACGATTCGTCCCTTCGCTATAGCTTTGACAACCAACCAACTATTATCCTTTGGAACTTGACAAGATTAGGTGAGAGCTTAATTGAGCTCATTGGTGCAGGTCCAAGTCTCATTGATGATCCCACATTCATTGAGTCTGGTGTCAAAGGAGAAGAAGCAGCGCAAAATATTGTGGACCGTGCGAGTGCTGTGATCAAATTGGCTTCACATGAGTTCAAGGAAGTGTTTATGGCGAACTACAACTCATTATTTGGGAAACGTCTAGGTCTGATCAATGTTATTGAAGGCGATAATGATCTGTTTGCAAAACTTCTGGATGTCTTGCTGAAAACACAGGTGGATTACAATCAGTTCTTTGTTTCATTACAGAATGACAAATCCTTGTCCGACAGGGACGTCTTTCTTCCGCAAAAGTTTATTGAAAGACTCAAGCATCCAGAAGATAGAATCGATCGTGAAAGAAATGAGGAGCTGACTAAAGTCATTGATGAATGGTTAAGTTTGTTTAAAGAGAGATTGGAATCTCAGCAAATCACTTACAGTGAGAGACATAGAGTGGCGTCTTTAGCAAACCCAAAATTCATTCCTAGAAACTGGATCCTGGAGGAGGTTATTGAAGCCATAAGGGAGGATGATCAAAAGAATGCGCCAATCTTGGCCAAATTACTGAAGATGAGCTCAAACCCTTATGATGAATCTCAATGGGGTGATGAGTTTAAGGAACTCGAAACCAAGTGGTTGAATAATGAAGACGATAAAAAGACAATGTTACAATGTTCTTGTTCAAGCTGATTTATGATATTTATAAGATATATATTGAGATAATCTACAAACACCTCAAATGACCACTGTATAGTCTCTGTCTAAAAAGAGCAATTGCTAAGAGAGAAAAATGTCCGCCTAGAAACAACGTTGGAGTTCCTAAATCAATAAGGCAACAGAAGCAGCAGCAACGCATCCCAAAATAATCTGATAATGCAATTTATTACCCGCATTTTCTTCTTCATCATCACCACTTGCAATAGTATGGTTGGTAGCATTGATATTGTGGTTACCATTTAGCACACCTTGTTTGTTCTCAAGTTCAGATCCAGATTCAGGTTCAGATTCAGCATTATCCTCTTCAACCAGTTCCTCCAAATCGGAATCTTTACCGGAGTCTAGAGCTCCTTCTGGTGCAGGTCTATCTTCGTCATCTTCGGTTCCTTCAAGAACGTCTTCGTAAACTTCCTCATAATTACGAGCTTCCAGTGGTTGAGCTTCTTCGTCCTTAGTAGGAATGGAAGAAATTTCCAGTTCATCAGCATAGTCAGCTTCATATTCGAAGCTCTCAACACGCACTCCAGATAGTTGTTCGTACTTCTTGACTTCTTGACGCTCCGCCTCAGCATCCAACATCAACAAGTCTTCTGGTTCCTTGGACAGTTGAATGTTGGCACAAGCCAATCTCTCATTGTTATGGTCAACCAAATGGATGTTAAGAGCCTTGTTACCAATGTACTGAGGATGGTTTGGGTCCAAAGACAAGTATGGGTCATAAAAATAAGTTTCAAAACAAGTGGTGTTGATCAAGCCATGCTTGCCACTCAAGTCACCAACTTCACACAAGGCATCATCTGCAAATAGATCGCAATCGCCTTTAGAGTTGAAAGGATTGAAGTGACCGCCAGTCTCTTCGCATTTGGAACTTGAACCCAAAGGTTTATCGTGGATGTGATAAGAAAACACGCCAGAATTCTTAGGCAAACCAGTGATATCAACATGAACCTTAGTAGTACCATTCAACGAGTAAAACTGGACGATACCCACAACCGTTTGTGAGTTACCAGCTGGGAAGTCAGCCCTCAAAACAACATCTGTTGGATTGTTGGTGATAGCAGCAGCTGGTTGGTTGGATGCCAAAGCCAATAGAGAGTTGGCAAGAGTGAACAAGATAATCTTTGGCAACATCGTATAAGTATCTTTGTCGATAGCGCAATAGAGGAGCTCCTAGAAACACTGATGGTTAGGAATTGTGGTTCAAACAAATCTCCACCTTTATAACGAGACCACAAAATGGTGATAATGATGAGGGACCACAAAAACCATAAAAATGCGTGCATGCTAATAAATATCGGGTAAATACGGTACTGAAATGGAACTCTTCACACCATGAAGGACTCACCACAGCCACATGTACCCTTTGAATTTGGGTTTCTAAAGATAAATCTTGAAGAAAGTTTGTCATCCAACCAGTCCATTTCGGAGCCAACGATAGAGAACAGAGCCTTGGAGTCGATAATGACCTTGACTCCATCTTGTTCAACAACTTCATCAAACTTTCCTGGCTTTTCAATGTATTCTAAGTTGTAGGTCAGCCCTGAACAGCCTCTATTTCTCACCCCAATTCTGATAAGTTCTGGAGTTGGTTGGTTCAAAAGGGCACGTAGATGCTCAACTGCAGTCGGAGACAGCGATATGAGAGCCTTTCTAGGCTTAAGACTTCTTCTTACTCTTTTCTTCGGAGTTGAAGCTGCCGTTGTCGCTGTAGTGGTGGTGGTAGTGGTAGTGGCGGCAGCAACCGTCTCCTGCTTAGTTTCTGTTTCAGGCTGCTTTGACGCTTCACTTTTCTGTTTACTTAAAAGATCCTTGAAGCTTCTAGCAGAGGGCATTGCATGTCTGGACCAGGCCCCTGTGTTTGGAGTGTTACTGCTCGTTGGCTGTTCCTGAGAGGGCACATCCTCATACTTGATCTCAGTCTGTAGTTGGGAAGGAGAAAAGCCGACCTGGGAAGTTTGGATCAGGCGTCTTGTTGTCAGCCCTCTTGCACTTGGTGTGCCTATGTGACATGTTCTAACTGAAGCTAGCGCAGTTCTGAGCATTGTTAATGGATAGATATAAGATCAAGGTTGGTAAACAAGATTGAAAGTAGGGACTTTTTTGAATGACTGAGCGCTTTCCCGAGTTCGAAATTCGTCACGTGAGAAAACACCCCCACAGTCCTCTTTTCAACCAATCAGAGAACACGCTTTTGTCATACAAATATTATGTAATGATTATGTAAGAAATGGCGATTTTCAATATTATGTAATCATGCAGGGCTTCAAATCACCTCATCGCGAAAAAGAAAGAAAAAAAGAAAAATGCACCTTAAAAAAAGTTTTCAAAAGAGATAAACGTTGTCACAAAACAAACACCAGAAGCAGACAGCATAAACTTCAATGCCTCCAAAATTTAAGGCATTTAATACTGATTCGCTCAGTGGTGACGAAACACCAAACCAATATGGTAATGGGTACTACAACGGTAACCAAGGTTCTTCTCAACAGGGAGGCTACCAAAGAGGCTCCTACCAACCTTACCAAGGTGGTTATGCAACCCAAAGAAAGCCAATGAGCTTCGAACAATATCAGAGCCAGCAGAGCGCGGGTCTCAACAGAACCCCAAGAAGTAACTCCAACAACCAGTTTAACCTAGACTCCAGTCAATCATCTGTCGTTTCCACTCCAGCTACCTCTCAGCTCAACTCTCCATCCCAGTCAACGACTTCCCTAACCTCGTTAAACCAGACTCTAGAGAAGCTTGAAATTACCCCAATCTCCTCCAATTTGGACAGCTTGAAATACTTGACCTCTTTGAGTGAGATCAAGACCGAAGTTAATGCTATTGTGGACAAGGTTGAAGAGAACGGCATTGCGTCTATTAATGAATGGAACTTGGCTGATATTAGCTCCAAGTTGATGAAGACCAAAAACCCAGCATTGATTAGAGAGTCTGCCCTCGTTTTGATTTCTCAGTTGGTTAGAAAGTTTGCTGGCCAGACGCCAAAGGAAGCTTACTTCACCCAGTTCATTCCATTGACCCTAGAGGCTTTCGTTGACAAGGAGAACAATGTCAAGAGAGCCGCACAATCTGCATTGGACTCAATTTACGGTTCCTACCCAATTGAGGCTCTGTCAAGTGTTGTTTTGCCAGAGGTTTTGAAATATTTGAAGTCATCTGCCAAGTGGCAATCCAAGGTTGCGGCTCTTAAGGTGATTGACAAGATTATTGAGGACTCCCCAAGTGACTTGGTTGAGTTGAAGTTTAAGGAGTCCATTCCAATTTTGACTGATATGACTACTGATTTCAAGCCTGAATTGGCAAAGATTGGTTTCAAGACCATGACTGCCTTTGTTAAAGTTCTGGACAACTTGGATTTGCAAAACAGATTTGAGATCATTGTCGAAACTTTATCTGATCCAAACAAGGTTCCAGACTGTATCAAGTCTTTGTCCTCTGTAACTTTTGTCGCCGAAGTTACCGAGCCAGCGCTTTCTCTTCTTGTCCCAATTCTGGTCAAGTCTTTGAACTTGTCCTCATCGTCGCAGGAGCAACTTCGTCAAACTGTCATTGTAGTTGAGAACTTGACAAGACTGGTGAACAACAAGGTTGAAATCGAGAGTTTCATTCCTCTGTTGATGCCTGGTGTCGAGAAGGTTGTCAATACTGCTGCCCTACCAGAAGTTAGAGAGTTGGCTGAGAAGGCTTTGAAGGTTTTGAAAGATGATGAGTTGGATGACGGCAAGTTTAGTGGCAGAATGGCATTGGAGCAGGGTCAAGAATACCTGTCCAGGGAGAAATTCAGTGATGAGGTTATCTACGATTACTTGACGAAGGTTTTGGTCGCAGATGCTAACGTAAACGACTGGAAGAGATTGCTAGAGTACTTAAGCTCCTCTCTACCAGAGGAAGAGGTTGAATATGCTACCGAAATCATTTCCAATCTAAGAGCATTGTTCCACCAGGAGGTTGCCTCTAACGATGATGAAGAAGGTATTGTCATTGTGAACTCTGATTTTTCGTTGGCCTATGGTGGTCGTATGTTGTTGAACAAGACTAACTTGAGATTGATCAAGGGCCACAGATATGGTTTGTGTGGTAGAAACGGTTGTGGTAAGTCTACGTTGATGAGATCTATTGCCAATGGTCAGCTAGAAGGTTTCCCTGACAAGAGCGAATTGAGAACCTGTTTTGTTGAGCACAAGTTGCAAGGTTCTGAGGCTGATATGGACCTGGTTGCGTTTATTGGCTCTGATCCTGAGTTGCAAGATGTTTCCAAGGATGATATCGCTAATGCTTTGGAAGAAGTTGGCTTCAATCAAGAGAGAAGAGAACAGCATGTTGGTTCTTTGTCAGGTGGTTGGAAGATGAAATTGGAATTGGCCAGAGCCATGTTGATGAAGGCAGATGTGCTACTTTTGGATGAGCCTACTAACCACTTGGATGTCGCCAATGTGAAATGGTTGGAGGACTACTTAAATGACCACCATGAGATTACTTCTTTGATTGTTTCCCACGACTCTGGTTTCTTGGACAATGTCTGTACTGATATTATTCATTACGAAAACAAGAAATTGGCATACTACAAGGGTAACTTGTCCAAATTTGTTGAGGTCAAACCAGAAGGTAAGTCTTACTACACCTTAACCGACTCTAACGTCAAGATGGCTTTCCCTCCACCAGGTATCCTAACTGGTGTTAAATCCAACACCAGATCTGTCGCTAGAATGAGTGATGTCACTTTCCGCTACCCAGGCGCTGCTAAGCCATCCTTGTCACACGTCTCCTGTTCTTTGTCTCTATCCTCAAGAGTTGCCATCTTGGGTCCAAATGGTGCTGGTAAGTCCACCTTGATCAAGTTGTTGACCGGTGAGTTGATTCCTGAAGTTGGTAGGGTTGAGAAGCATCCAAACTTGCGTATTGGTTACATCGCTCAACATGCTTTGCAGCACGTTGAAATGCACAAGGAGAAGACAGCCAACCAGTACTTGCAATGGAGATATAGATTCGGTGATGATCGTGAGGTGCTATTGAAGGAGTCTAGAAAGATTTCGGATGAGGAGAAGGACATGATGACCAAGCAGATTGATATCGGTGATGGCAGAGGTCCAAGAGAATTGGAAGCCATTGTCGGTAGACAAAAGCTAAAGAAGTCGTTCCAATATGAAGTCAAGTGGAAATTTTGGTTGCCAAAGTACAACTCTTGGGTTCCAAGGGAGCTGTTGGTCGAGAACGGATTCGATAAGCTTGTCCAGAAGTTTGATGACCATGAAGCTTCCAGAGAAGGTTTGGGTTACAGGGAGCTGACACCAAAGGTTATCAGAAAGCACTTTGAGGATGTTGGTTTGGATGGTGACATTGCAGACCACACCCCAATGGGTTCCTTGTCCGGTGGTCAATTGGTGAAGGTTGTCATTGCTGGTGCCATGTGGAACAATCCACATTTATTGGTGTTGGATGAGCCAACCAATTATCTTGACAGAGATTCTCTTGGTGGTTTAGCTGTGGCTATTAGAGACTGGTCTGGTGGTGTCGTGATGATTTCGCACAACAATGAATTTGTTGGTGCCTTATGTCCAGAGCAATGGATTGTGGAGAACGGTACAATGGTGTCGAAGGGCGTTCATGCTATTGACACTGACAGATTTGAAGACAATGGTGGTGAATCCAAGGAGGGCACTCCAGGTCCTTCTGCTGCCCCAGTCGCTCCTCCTAAGACCAATGAGGATGATGACTCTCCAGCAAACATTAAGGTAAGAACTAAGAAGAAGAAAATGACAAGAAACGAGAAGAAGGCTAGAGAGGAGAGACGTCGTTTGAGACACTTGGAATGGTTGAGTAGTCCAAAGGGCACTCCAAAGCCAGTCGATACTGATGAAGAGGATGAATAGAATTTTAGGTCGTCCCACATAATAAATATTCCATACACGTATAGATTCATTCTATCTCCATACATTTTTATCTACAAAATAAGAATTCAAATAACAAAAAACCTTTGTTGAAATAGTAAAAGATTTATAACTAAAAAATATATCCTAATATATCTAATTGGTGTTTACGTCGAGGGTTGAATGAAATTGTCTATATGAACAAGTTTTGAAGAAAAGCCAAAAAAAAGACAGCCTAAACATCAACCGACTTCTGGATTTCCCCAGCCAAAGTCAGTGTGGCATAAAAACAGCCCTTCAGGCTTCTTCTTGTCGATTGATAGCCTCAGTGGTTCTCATCTCTGAGCTTTTCATAAACATGGTTTGGCAGTTCTCACTGGACAAGCTCCTCAATCCCTACTACCCAAAATCTATTTTACCTCTTTTGCCAGCTCCTGTTGCTCGTTGGCTTGGCCATAGGCCCCTCCACAAACCACCAAAACCACTACCGGACTACCTGCTTTGGATGGATATCATGATCGGGACATTTTCTGGTCTACTCACTATTGAAGCTATTTTTAAACACTCTGCTGTATTTAAACGGCATAATGCACCAGTTCTTGTGGCGAGTTACGGTGCAACAGCCATCTTGCTATTCAACGTCAACCAAGTGCCATTAGCACAACCGAGAAACATCATCTTTGGACAATTTCTTAGTGCTTTAGTCGGTGTTATTATCCTGAAGCTTTTTAGTTTGTCAGAGAATGGCGAGGAGCATTTGTGGATTGGTGCTGCACTCAGCTCAGCAATTGCCAGTGTCGTGATGACCATTTTTGGCTGCGTTCATCCTCCAAGCGGAGCCACTGCACTAATCCCACTTGTGGACCCAGAGATTGCCAAAATGGGATGGTGGTATCTTCCTGTCCAGCTTGTGTCGAGTGTCGTCATTGTTGGTGTTGGTCTTATCACAAATAATGTGCTAAGGCGGTATCCAGTTTACTGGTGGACCTCGTACGTTCGGGTTAAATCGGTTGAGGATGAAGAGGATCAAAAGGCAGGTCTGAAATCTGAAGAGAGTCATGAGACGGCTGTGGAAAATGAGAGAATTGTCATCACCAAAGATGAGCTTATTATACCTGCTAAATTGGAACTGAGTGAGGTGGAACTACAGGTTTTGAGTACAATTAGCTTGAAAATGAGTGAGGACTGATAGATGCTGATATATGCTTTCGAAAACCTGTGGCCTTTCTCCCTCTTTTTCAGTTTCAGCTTCTCTCCGTGGTAGATCAGAACGTATAGTCCCAGGTTACCTCAAGCCATAGAAAAGTTGGAAGGGAGCACTTATAGGTTGTAGAAGTTTTCAGTGAATACCAATGTTTTCGTACCAGTGCCTCACTCTTTAGAGGAGTCACTCAATCTGTTCAACTAGCTCCCGCTTATTGAAGGATGTCCCTCACCATTTCCTTTCCCTTCAGAGTTAAAAATATCGCCAATAACCATCGCTCAGCGGAGCGATATCCAAAAATGAAAGCCCACAGTTTTACAGTACACACAATCAGAAGGCAACAGAAGGTATACTTCGGGTTGTTGAGAGCTATAATCAATTTCAAATTCGGAAGTATTCGCGATGTGAGTAGTGAAATGTGTCAAGTTTGCATAAGCTGTGTTCAAAATGGTACTGGCCTGAGATGAGATGAACCTCCTCTCATGCTGTGGAGATCTATAAGACAGTGAAGTTTAGTTAGCCTTGGTTTCTATGTATATGTATTGGTACTATCTGCGATGAATTTTAAATGAAAAGTAGTAATTATATCTAATACTAGTTCTGTCAACAACCTGAAGGCGATTCCGAATTCCTAGATGTAGTAACATACTGACTGAATGAATGTACTTGAGTACTTTGAGGCATTAAGTGATTGCTATCAAATCATGTTCGGAAGATAAAATATGAGATCGGAATGGCCAAAACAAATATCACGTGATCACCGTGATTCTCGCTCTCGTCACATCTATCCAATCCTGACCTATAGATGAATAGGTGCGTAGATGTGTAGATATTGGAGAATTTGTTTCCGCTCAGATAGACTTCACAGAAGGGAGGCCCTTATATATATATATATAATATACCCGTCGAATGGTTTTGTCCAGTATGTACTAACTAAGTCAGATGACCCTTGAATGCAATCTTCAAGATTTCGTCTTCAAACCCAGGAACCTTGATATAGTTTATACCTGCATCTTGAAGCTTCTGCAACCCAGTATTCTTTGCAACAAAAGTGTCTGGCTCCAAAACACCTACAAAAACATTGCGAATCCTCCCCTTGAATTCCACGATTCTGTCACAACAAGGAAGATTCCCACTTAGTCGTAAAGAACATGGCTCCATTGTCGTGTAGAGATCGGTGTTGGCTGGAAGCTCTCTCTTGCCTATCTTCGAAAAGTATTTCTCAAGCGCACATTGTTCTGCATGTGTGTTACCAGGTAACTCCCTTGAAAAACCTGTCGATAACACTTCACTGTTATTGACCAAAACCGCCCCCACCGAGAACGCCGTTGTTGTTTCCTCACATTTATCAGCCTCTAACATAGCTTCCTTCATGTACTTTGTAGGAATCTCGAGGGCCCAATCAGGAAAATCAGTCTGATATGACCACTTGTCTTCCAACGATGAATACTTGTAGGCATGTAACCACAGCCCAAGATCGTTTGGACCTGGGTCGCTGTACAATTCAGTATCACAATCCTCACATTGCTTGTTCAAAAGAAGTTCACCCTCATTCAAACTGTTTGGATAAAACCATGAAGAGGCAGACGTAGTTTTCCCAACCTTGTCCAGTTCAGCCATGACTCTGTCCAAATCAGCATGGCCCTGTCTGCCCAACTCAGGTCCCCAAGCCTTCTCATTGGAGTAAATTGGATCGTTGGCGATTGGGAAGCCCAAGTACTGTAAATGCACTCTAATCTGATGTGTACGCCCGGTTTGTGGTTTGCACTTCACGATGGAGGTCTTTCCGTCATAGGAAATCTTGGTAAAGACTGTCTTTGCAGATTTCCCTGCGTCGGATTCATCAATATAATTGAGACCTAGACGAGGTTCAACCGTATTCACCGGTTTCTCCACAGTTATATCCTCATCAGGGAATTCACCTTTGACTCGGGCAACGTATTCCTTCGAGACCTGGTGGTTCTTCAATTGTTCAACAAAATTGTCGGCTCCCTTGGGCGACTTTGCAAGGAACATGAGCCCTGAAGTAAGCCTGTCTAATCGGTTGCAAGGATGCACTGTTAGACCATTCTCCAGTTGCAATATTTTAGTCACTGTATTGAATCTGTACCGGCCAGTTGGATGAACTGGCATTCCTGATGGCTTGTCAATAACAATTAACTCATCCGTCTCTTGAACAATTTTGATAGCCTTGGCGCTGACTGGTGGCTCATGTCTATGGATCTTGTGATTGATTAGGTCGCCATTCCTCACGATGGTATCAATGTTAGCCACTCTGTCATTCACAAAGACTTTTCCGTCAATAATCTTCTTTCTGTAGTAAGATTCTTCACGGTCACGAAACTCGTTGCTAAAAATGTCAATAAGGGTGCGATCACGCCATCTGAGCTTGCAGTATGTAAGATATGTGAAAAAATAGGGCTCGACTTTACGTAGATTTCCCTGAATGTAGTACTTGCACACATCCTCGTTGAGACTGTTTTGGTGTGTGTCTTGTCTTTTGGCTCTGAATCCACACTCCGCACGGAGCTTCTCCGCAGGGGATCTGGTACGGGAACGGGATACCGCAGCAGTAGCGGCAGCAGCATTGACAGTGGTCATTTCGTCTACCATGACACAGTGATTTGAGTCAAAATGAGTTAAATTAGAACACCATTGAATGATGATGATGAGGTGGAAACGGAATTTTATGGATTACATAATTTTTTCCGAGTCATGTTGGCCTAAAACGATTTTCAGAAACGTCACGTGCAGTTTGTCTTTTGTTCTTTGTCCTTTGTCTCTCTCTATATAAGAAGTCATGATCGCCTAGGAGTTGGCAAGGCACAAGAAAATTCACAAAACTAAGGATATGGCTCGTCATGCCAGGTCATATTTTAGTTATGTGTTACCCACTATGACTTTACAGGAAAATTCAATAACAGAAAACAACACACAATTCGAGGCTACCGGGGGTTCTTCAACATGGAACTCATTCCATAAATTGTCTATAAACGATTAGGCGAAAAAGTTACGTCAGTTCAGCTATTAGCATTCCATTTAGAATTAATTTTATATAAATATGTAATAAAATCCTAATAAGGGAGACATTCACAATTTGGCAGCCAGCTTTCCAAAGTTCTTGAGGAAGTATTTGCCATACATGGGGTTATTCATCAGGTTTGTGTTGTCGATACCTACTTGATACAGGTTTTCCTTCACCTGGGTCCCAGCCACGTTCATCAAATCGAGATGCTTTTTGGTACCTTTGATGGCTGCCCCATACTTTGACGCAATCGTCTCAGCTATTTCTTTGGCCTTAGCCAATGCGGCAGCTTTATTCTCGAACACGTCACTAATAATCCCGACACCCTTTGCTTCGATTGCAGTAAAGTCTCTCCCAGTCAATGCCCATTCATTGATCTTGCTCACATTCCCACTGATTAATGGCAGTCTCTGCAATGATCCAATGTCGGCCATAATCCCAATGTCAATCTCCTTGATGGAGAATCTCGTGTCTGCACTTGCCAACCTGATAGAGGTCGCACTGATAATGTCAAGAGCTAGCCCATAGGAAATTCCGTGAGAGACGCTAATCACTGGAAGTTCAAACTCGACAGGAGCGTTGATACAGCGTTGGAACTGGTGGACAAACTCAGGTCCGAAATTGCCAGTTCTGGTGTCCTTGAGAATTGTGATGACAGAAGAGAGGTCTAGACCAGAGCAAAAGTTTCGACCGTTCCCTGAAAGCACAACTACTTTTGCAGAGGTCTCGGTAGAGAGGTGCTTAAAGACTGCATGGTATTCGGTCCAGGTTTCTTCGTTGAAGCAGTTGTGCTTCTCTGGTCTGTTAATCTCAACATGGGCCACACCCGATTCAGAGACTGAGACGGTAAAGTGCTTGAACTGTGACATGGGGATGGCAAAATACTGATTGAATCTTAGAGCACAGTTGGCCAAGAAGGCGTGTTTGGCTTGTTTTAATGTAATATGCCATTTTCTTACCCCAGTTTTTCTTGGGCTTTGGGCCGAGGCACATTTGCCTGCAGTGCAAACTACAAATAGTAAGTCTTTCTAGAAGGTCATAAAATAATTACATTAATTAAACACTGATCAGCTTCACGCTTTGGTCTTCTTCTCTGGTGGTCTCTGAAACGCGCCAGGCTTTCTCAAACCAGGACCAGCGAAAGCACTAGGTTTTCTCATGCCAAACTTTGGTCTTTGAAGAGTAGTCTTCTTTTCAGACTTAATTGAGGCCGGCTTGGTTATATTAATTTGTGAGGAAGATAATGGTGTGGGACTATTAGAGTTAGTTGTTGGCTTCTTGGGGTCATTAAGGGTATCATTAGTGGTATTAGTAGTAGGAGTGGCTGTGGATGCGGATGTTGAAGCAGAAGCACTAACGGAAGGCTCTGGCTTTCTAAAAGCTGGCATCTTGATAGGTCTCGCCATTGAAGGTGGCTGAACTGGAGACGACGTTCTAACGAGTGGCTTGGGCTTAGGAATTTGAGGCCCAGTGCCTGGGGCAGAAGTGGGGACAACGGTGGATGAACCAGGTTTCACAACAGAAGGTATGACCTTGATTGAAGTGGATGAAATAACAGCAGTAGGTACAGGGCCGCTATCGGACTTGGCAGCAGATCCTGTGCTCAAGATTGTAGGTTTCGGAGGATCTTGTGACTTCTTCGTTTCAACTGGATCATCATTAAATCTTGTCAACGGAATCAACGGAATTCTGGCTTTCTTGAATGCGAAACTGGCCAATGCCTCACTCTTACGCTTCAAAGGTAGCAAGACTTGCTTAGCAGCAGAAGCTGGAACGGTTTGATTCTGGGCAGAAACACCTGTATTAGACTGCCGAGTAATCAGTGGGATTAACTTTGCAGCATTCAATTGAGTCTCCTTTGCCAACGGTGACTTGAACTGAGAAGCATTGGAAAGTGATATTGGTTGATGTGAAGTAGGAACACTCGCCTTTGGATTATGAGCAGGTTCTGATTGATTATGAGCAGAAAGGGAACCAGCTTGTGGCATATCTTCACCAGCCTTATAGTCCTTGCTCAGCTCCAAAACATTCTCAACAAGGTCCTTCGTGATACTATTGAACACCTCTTGGTTCATCAATAAATCAGAAGTATCAGCCCCATCATCCAGGGAATTGCTGTTTGAAGTAATTGAGTCCATCAAGCTGTGATCAAACAATCCAGTATTAGAAGAACCCGTAGCAGAACTTGAACCAGCACTTGAATCAGCCCCAATAACAATATTGTTCTCATTCAGGTTCACAACGCTTGGATTCATGGAAGGGGCATCAGAAGAGCCATGCAAAGTTTGAGAACTGTTCAAAGCATTTGTGACAATCTGTGTTACAAGTGCACTTAACGACTCCTGGTTTAGAGATGATATATCCAACTTTGTCATGGTCTCATTAATGACATTGGTCAGGTCCTCCAAATTGGCAGCTCTAATGATTCTTCTTTGCTTCCTCTTCTCAAACTCAGCCTCAATCCAGGTAGTCTTCTCATTGGATTCTTCAGGACCAAACAACTGAATCGCTCTTTTCTTCAATCGGGCCCTCAAGTCATTGTTCTGGTTCTTCAAACGATTGGCATCCCTCCATCTTTTCTTACGTTCTCTGTTCTCCAGTCTGACTCTCTCCTTCTGTTGCTCGGGAGTCTCATCCTTGTCATATGGCTTCTTTTTGAGTGATTTTGAAAAATCCCTTGGCTGTCTATCACCAAAAGACATCGTTGATGTCGCCATAGTGTGAGAGTTCAAGGCATTTGTGATAGCGTTGCTAATCAAACTCGTGAGATTCGTGGGCAAGTTTGGTAACAGAGTACCAATGTTATTCAACAAAGCATTGCCTTGGGTGCCAGGTGCCAGTGGGAGTAAAGGAGTGGATGACGGCGATGGTCCCTGCGAATGGATAGGCCGCGGTGTGTTACTTCCAACTGGAGTTGATTCACCAGCATTGAGTTGAATTGAGGATTTCAAGTCCACAGGAAAAGAGACAGAAGTCGATGATGTTGAACTCTTCTGTTCATTTGACTCAGATGATTGAAGAGAACCTGGAGAAGCAGGTGCTGATGGAGCACCAGAGTTTGTCATATCAAGAGACTTACCCATGTTATCTTCATCCTTCTTGTCGTTCAACTTGGAACTGAACTTACCACTAGACATGTTGGACCTACTCAGCGCTAAAGTTTCAGCAATTGACAAAGACGCCTTTTTCTTCTGATTAGCAGAGCTTGCTAGCTCAATGGATGCATCCTTTGAAAGCAACAATGGGGCCCTTCTTCCTGAGTCAACAACAGACTGAGAAGATGATAACTGGAGTGAAGCATCCAGATCATCGGATGTTGTATCAAGAAGCGGAGGTGTCGGAGATGCCTGCTCAACAGACTTCAGCTTCGTGATTGGAACCAATGGAATGATTGGCAACGATGAAACGTGGTCCAACTTCTTGGGGGCTTGTTGTCCTGAGGACTGCTGCTTCTGTTGAAGCTGTAACAACAACTTCTGTTGTTGCTGTTGTTGAAGTTGGGCAACTTGCTGTTGAAGAACAGGAGGCACAGTAATTGCCTGCTGGTTGATAGGAACTGAGGTTGGTCCAGTTATGTTAGGGCCAGTGGCTAGACGAAGACTCTGTGCTTGTTGTTGAAGAGATTGAGGCAAATTGTGTAAGGTAATTGGTGGATAGGGAGTTCCCTGCTGGAATATAGGGATCTGGCTTACAGCTGGTTTTTCCTTCTTCTTCTTTGCCGGTGTCTTTCTTGGTGCTCTAGGTTTCTTCTCCTTTGGCGGCTTCTTTTCTCTAGGCTTGGTTGGTTTTCTCTTTGGTTTCTCAGTCTTACCAGTCAGTTGCTGGGACAAATCCAAATTTCCCTGTTGTAGGATCTGACCCAACACATTGTTACCAACAGTAGAAGTTTCGGCCATATCACCCATGTTCAAACTCTGCAACAAAGCAGTAGGATCTTCCACTGCCATTGCCAAAGCATTCTGCATTATTTGATTCATGTCAATATCCTCCTCCTCATTGGTAGACTGCTGTTGAAGTTGTGGGTTTACATCTCTCGGAGTTTGCTGTTGCTGTTGTTGTTGCAACTGTAGAACTTGCTGTTGTTGTTGAAGCTGTAACTGCTGAAGATGACGCAGCTGTTGCTGAAGTTGGACCTGTTGCTGTAACTGCAACTGAAGTTGGCTCTGTGCTTCTGATTGAGAGGGAACTGTCTGTTGGGCTCTCTGTTCTGGCTCAGATTGTGCATCAACAACGTTTTGAACTAACTCCGCAAGTGCATCCTTAAAAGAGCTACCTCCAAAGTCAACAGAGGCCTCTAACTGCTTCTGGGCTTGGTTTTCAACAGCAGCAGTAGTTGTAGTTGTGGTCTTAGATAACCCATCAGGCGAAGCGTGGTTGAGTGATGAAACATCGTTCTGATCATTGAATGCCCGTAGAATCTGGTTCTGGAGCTCTTGTTCATAATCATCATTGGAAGGACCCTCTGCGGATTCAGTTATCTGATCATCTTCTTGTACCACATTGCTAGTGTGTTCAACAGCATTGAATGCGTTCATGATTTGATTCTGTAACTGCATTTCAAAATCAACCTCAGTCATTTTAGCTTCTTCAGGGGGAGGCTTGTGGGGGGTTTCAACTTCTAAAACATTGTTAGGTTTCTGGTCCTCCACCAGTTGTGGTCTTTCGTTACTTGTGCTGTTGGAATTGAAGGTGTCCATAATCTGTTTTTGCAACTCCTTTTCAAAGTCATTAAGGCTAAGTTCGTTTGAAACTGAGTCACTACTCTCAGATTGTGGTTGAAAGGATACAGTAGGCAGTTCTTTAGACTCAAAAGAAGATTCAGCTGCTTTGGAGGCCGGCTCGTCAGTAGGTTTCAGCTCAGAGTTTGACGGTGTCGGTTCTGTTGTTTCCAGGGCATCCATGATCTGACGCTGCAACTCCTGTTCATAATCTTCTTGACTAATGCTGCCGTCTTTACTAGAAATATCATTGCTGGTGTCAAGCTGGGCACTTAATTGTTGCCGTATATGTTCATCAATGTCGAATTCATCTCTTGGCCCTTGAGCTTCCTCTTGCAACGAATCAGCAGATGGTTCTTTCGTGGCTTGTTCCTTGTGATTGTTAATGTCATTATCCAGTTGGGCCTGTAATTGTCTCTCTACCTCCTTAGCAAAGTCGTCATCCTCGTTATTGGTTTGAGGGTCATTATCGTTGTAGCCAACCAAAGAAGCACCAACATTCGAATCAACACCTTGATCAGTGTTCTCGTGACGGAATTGCTCCTCAATCTGTCTCTGGATCTCCCTTTCAATATCATCAACTTCCTCATTGGATTCACCTACAGGAGTAGTTTTGGAGTCATTGTTGTTGTTGTTGTTGTTTTGATTATCAACAATACTCTCACCATTTGATTGCGCGTCAACAGGAGCTCCTCCACTAAGGAAAAGGTCCTGTTCAAGACCAAACATGGCCTGCTGGACAACAGACGCGAGATCGTCTTCGTTGAACTCGTGTTGAGACATGACTGACGGATCTAAAGCTAGATCTCTATCTTGGTTGTTTACACGTTGAGCTCAGAGAAGAAGAAGCGCAAGCAGAAGGAATTGAAGTGGCTGGATATATGCTGAGGGTGTGTTGTGCCTGTAGATAGAAGGTCTTGGGAATGTAATGAGCAGTTGTGCTCGTTGGGAGTGTTTGTTGACAGTTAGCACTTTGACACAATCTGGTTGTCAGGTCTTTCAGGGCTTCTGGGTGTTGAATTTGTGACTGTTTAGTGACTGTGAAAATTTTCAACTCTTCCACAATATCGGTTGGAGACACAGAACACCCCTTATTTGCGCGAAAATTTACGTTTTTGTATAGCAACGAATTATCGGTTCATGGCTTACACGTAGTGATGCTTCCCTGCAGTGTAAGTTTCAGTATGGACTCTGCTTGTTTATGTTTTGTGTCAAATCTGTCAGTACGTCATACCTGCAGATTTCGAAAAAACGAGATAAGACACAATCGATTTGCTGAAACTGTGATCATCACACCAAGGATATTCAATCGAATTAGTGGTATACCTAAGCCGGAAAATCCTTGACTTTTCCTGAAGTCTCCCGAAGTCTCCTAAAGCTCTTCCATAAAGCTGACTTGAAGCCTATAGAGTTCTGGAGTCCTGTGTATTCTGTATTTAAACCTTTGAGAGGTGTTTTAGCTCATCTGTACACGCTGAGTTTCTATCCAACGTTTTTCCCTCTTTTTTTTTTTGTAACGAGCTAGTCTCTAATTGCACTTCTACCGCGTTGCATTGTCATCATGGAATCGTTAGGCATTCCATATTTGTTATGTAATCATCATATAATCAACATTCCTTGATCAAAATGAAGGTTGAGATCTTAAACATGCACACGCCACCAACATCAAGCCATAGCCACTGCAATGTTGCGTAAACCCCTGGTATCAGCGGCAGCAAGTAAAGAGGATAACCTCTTCAAAGAGGCTCTGAAGCTGTACGAATCCAAGCATTACAAGAAGTCTCTGAAGAATTGTGACCTGGTTCTAAAGAAAAGCTCAAGTCCAGTTTTCTCCGAAGCTCTTGCTCTGAAAGCTCTGAACCTTCACTTCTTAAAAGAGTATCAAGAGTCTGAAGCTTATGTCAACAAAGCCACCCAGAAGAATGAGAGTTCTCCGGTCGCAAACCATATTCTAGGTATCTTGAGAAGAGTCCAATTAAGATACAAGGAGGCCCAGGTTTTCTTCAAAAAGGCTCTGGACTGTGGTTCTTTGAACAAGCAGATCTGGAGAGATTTGAGTGTGATGGAGTTACAGAACCGTGACTATAGAAGTGCATCAAAGTCTAGACATGCATACTTGGAGGAATTTCTCGGATACAGAGCCAACTGGACAGGTCTGGCTACTGCTCACCACTTGAACAACGACTACGAGGCTGGTGAGAGAACGTTGACGAAGTTTGAGGAGTTAGTCAAGGGTAAGTTGAATGATGGTGAGATGTACGAGAACTCTGAACTGCTTATGTACAAGAACCAGCTCGTCTTTGAGTCTGGTGATGTTGAGCGAGCTTTAAAAGAGTTGGAAGAGATTGAAACCTTTGATAAATTGGAGCAATTGGAGTGGAAAGTCAAATATCTTTTGAAGTTGGGTAATAACGCTGAGGCCTCTAAGGTCATCAGAGAGCTCTTGAAGAGAAACCCGGACAATATCAAGTACTACCAATTATTGGAGGTTGCTCTGGGTACTTTTGATAAGTCTGCAAGATACAGAGATGGCTTGTATCAAAAATTGGTGAAGTTTTATCCAAAGTCTGATGCTCCAAGATTTATCCCATTGTTTTTCACTGAAGGTGACTTGTTCGTCGAAAGAGCTACTCAGTACTTGACTTCCCAATTGAGTAGAGGAGTACCTGCTACTTTTTCTAACATCAAGCCTTTGCTGAAGCAACAGCCTACCAAGATTCCAATTGTCGAGAAAATCGTTCTGGACTTTTATGCATCAGAGAATGCTAAGGAACCACAGACTTGGGTCTGGACTTCCTATTTCCTTGCACAACAATATCTGTTCCATAAAAACCTGGTCAAGGCCAAGGAGTTGATTGATGCTGCAATTGACCACACCCCAACTTTGGTTGAGCTTTACATTTTCAAGGCACGAGTTTTGAAGCATCTAGATGAACCTATTGCTGCTGCGGAGACTATTAATGAAGGTCGTCTTACTGATCTGCAAGATCGTTTCATCAACACAAAGACCGTCAAATACTATCTGCGCGCCAACAACATTGACAAGGCTCTAGAGCTTGTTTCAATTTTCACCAAGAACGATGAGAACAGTAAAAATGGTTTGAAGGATTTGCACACCATGCAAGTTAACTGGTTTTTGATTGAAAACGCTGAAGCCTATTTGAGACTGTATCAAGATGCCCTCAAAAACAACAACTACGAACAGTCTGTTAAGTTCGGTGGCTTGGCTCTAAAGAGATTCAAGGCAATTGTCAAGGTCTATGAAGAGTACTACAATGATCAGTTGGACTTCCACACTTTCTGTATGAGAAGAGGTACCGCCAGAGCATACATCGATATGATAAAGTGGGAGGATACCATTTATAAATCGTTCGTTTATGTCAGGGCCGTGAAGGGCGCTGCAAAAATCTTATTGTTTGCTAAAAAGGCTCCTGAACTAGTGGATGAATCTGGTGAGGTGAAGGACAAAAAGAAAGAAAAGAAGGAGAAGGCTGTTAAGTCTAAACAATTGGAAACTGAAAAGGCTTCATTGGCTGCATACTCTCCAGAAGAGGACAGTGATGTCTTTGGAACTGATTTATACAATTCTGACGACTGGATCAAGTTGTTTCAAGAACAGTACGTTCACCATTTATTGGAGCAAGGAGACAACTTGACTATAATCAATGACTTGAATTTCCATCTAAACTTCAAGCTTAAAAAGATTCCATTGGCCATTGCTGCTCTGAACAAGCTAAAGGCTCTGACCTGCTCCAAGTATGAGAACCTCCCTGCCTACTTGTTGACTGTCAAGTTTAAGTTGAATGAGGAGGGTCTGAATAAGATCCTAGCAGAAAAGCTTCTAACAAAGAACTTCCCTGAGTTTGATTTTAGCGATGTCAATCTCATGATCCAAAAGTACTTGAACCTTAACACAGTGAATGGTTTATTGGGACTGGTCAACATTGTCAATTTGAACCTGGAGAATGTCAAGAACGAGGAGTACAGAAAGGAGATCATGAGTGACGTGGAAAAGTTGGAACCGGTGGAGAAGGCCAAAGTTCTCAATGCCTTGGAATAGAGTTCGAGATATTGCCTTTGCGTGTAATTAGTTTTGTTTCAAGGCTTCAAGATGTGGCATCTATGTAGTCCTATCTCCTATGACCAGTATGGCATTTCAGGAAAATGGTGTTAGGATGTTTCCAATCGGAAATACAATAAAACCGAATACTCAAATATAACAATAAATGGTTCACAATATCTGTAGGAGAAGGTTCACAAATACCACTCGTAATATGAGTACAGGCAACATTAACATCAAATCCGAGACAACCAACCGACATGACCAATTCTTAGAGTTCATGGAATCCAATTCTGTCAAGTCCATTCCCATAAAGCAATCCCTTTCAAAATCCTTCCAAGAGAACAGCTTATTGAGTGGCAGTCATGGCAACGGATACTCCGTCTCTAACGATGGCAAAATCTCCAAGAGCTTTAACACTGCCAGAAGGAAGTCCTCTGCCAAGTCGACGAATGAAGATGATAATGATGATGAGAATGGTGATGACCGTAAGAAGAGAGACAACATGAACGATAAGATCCAGGAGCTCCTGACACTGGTGCCAGAAGCTTACTTTATAGACAGCAAAGATCGCTCGAGTGGAACAAAGGATGGAAAGCCTAACAAGGGTCAGATCCTGACTAAAGGTGTTGAGTATATCAACGACCTTCAAAATAAGATTGATGAGAACAACCGAAAGGAAGTTGAATTGATCTGGAAACTCAAGAAGCTGCTCAAAGCTAACGGCAGCGAACCATTCGACCTAGGTGGTCTGAATATCAACAACACAAGTGCAGAGATCGTGCTTAGTGAGATTGGTGTGGGACCATTGGCCAATACTGCATCGGCCACGCCTAACACCGCCCACAAATCCCCAAATAACAACTTTGAGTATGGTGGCTACGACCAGTATAGCTGAGAGAACATTGGATGGCCTAAGTACTATGTAATGAATTGAAATGTTTTGATGGAATGGATGCGCGTCTGATTGGACCTAAAATAGGTTTGGCATTCTCAAAATTTCTCTTTCTCTGTTCTCACTGTGCTCTTGGAGCATCTTGAGAATTTTAGAGTCTTTCCACTGCTCAGGTAGAGGTGTCACCTCATAGTTCTTGGTAGCCCAATAATACAAATCCCAATCTAGGTGGTCCAATAGTTTGTCATACTCATCTAGCTCTTCGTTGCTGAATGTATGCAGGTACTTCTTGGCAAAGCCAGCCAATAGAAGGTCCGTCTCCAGAATCCCTCTCTTTCTAGATTGGTATACTAATCTCGCTCTCTTAACCTCGATATCTTCTCCATGTCTTTCGATTGGTTTGATGGTAATCTTTTCCTTCTTTGTCACAGGGTCGATTCTGCTAACGATCTGAGGCGAATTTTCTGAACTTGCCTTGCAAAGAGTTCTCAGCACAGAAAATGAGCGTGTTTGAATAGATCTCGATAGAGGAAACATGATACGAAGTTAGATAAGTGTATTCAAAGAGAGACTCACAAGTTGCAAAAGATGGAGAAATTTGCTTTAAAATAACGGATTTCGCGAAAGGGTGAATAAACCTTCCGGACCCGACGCCCCCGGAATTGGCTTAAAATCAAAACAAAGAAAAAACGTAAACAAAGACAAACACAACCAAAAACTAACATTGACAAGACGCGTTCAGCTATGAACAGAACGAGAAAGGAGGTCAGAAATGACAGATTTCCACTGCTTGATGTCCCTGAATTATCTATCTGTCTCAAGAGCTGCAACTTGAATGCCCCAGAAGAAGATCTATACAAACCATCACCTATCTTTGTTCAGTCACTGTTTCAACAGATCTTAGAGATTTTTCTTTTTATTCCCACTTCTACATTTCAGGAACGGCCTAACAGCGATGATTTGGATTATGATGGTTATGAATCTTTTAATTTGATTAAGCTTCAGCGCCACCTGTACAAATTTTTTGGAGACTGTGGAGTGCAAGATTTTGTCCTCACGGATTTGATCAAGCCTGAGTCACAAAGAATCAGAAGATTGTTGAGTGCTATTGTGAATTTCGCCAGGTTCAGAGAGGAGCATCTTTATGATAACGAGGAGATCTTGAAAGTGAATAATAAAAAGTTTGAGAGGTTTCAACACTTGCAGCAAGAGTACGAGAAACTCAACAAGCATAACTTGGAGTTGAATGCTAAGATCAACAAATTCCACGACGATCATAAAAATGTCAATGACCTCAATTCGTATAATCTGAAGGTTGAGAAGGAGTTAAAGAGTCTCAAGAGGGTACAGGAGAGCCTAACTGTTGAACATCTGAACTACAAGAACGAGAAGTCCAGATTGATTCAGATTCTGGAAGATCACAACTACCTACTTTTGGAATCAAAGAAGAGCCTGGACAAATGGAAGAATTATCTAATAGAATCTCCTGAGATCTTGAACAAGATTTTAAACGATCTTAATAGCTCTTTGAAGATTGACGAAAGCTCACTAAACCAGTTGGAGTTGAAATCAAGGAACCTATCTATTTCCATCAACTCTATCCAACTCATAGATCAGGACTTGAAGAGCTTCCTCAATGTGATAGGGGAGATTAAGTATGATCTGAATAATGAGAAAGTTCAAAGTGACAAGTTAAACAAGTTGAACGAGAAGTTAAATGAGTCCAATTTCCAAGTCAATGAGTTCGATAGAAAGATCCAACTACTTTCCAGGCAGATCAAGAACCTAAGTGAGAAGTATCAGAGAATTTTGAACCAAAAGACTGCTAAAAAACAGGAGTTTGACAAGAAGATTAATGAGCTTAACAGTGTCTACTCCAAGCTGATAGACGAGAAAGCTGTGAATGATAAGCAGATATATGATCAGAAACAGTATATTGAATCCATGGAGAGGAAGATTGTTGACCTGAAGAACTCGTTTGATATTGAATTCAATGACACGAGTTTGGAGATAGAGAACTTGAACTCTCACTTGAACTTATATGTTAAACAAATCGAGAGAAAGTTGGAAGCGGCTTGAAATTTATGGTGTTGGTAACTGGACTACAAGGGAAATAGGCTATAATGGTAATTGATGATTTTAACGAGTTTTCGATGTTGTATTAAATGGTCGTAACGTTCATGCTTGTGGAGTCTCATCAGTCTCACCTTCCTTGTCTTCTCTCTTGTATAAAAACTGAATGTAATACTGCTTGATGTCCTTATCATAGTGTGCCCAAAAGGAATCAAAATTGATTTCCTTCGAAGGAATTTTAAAGCTGATGATCTCATATGGTTTAGCATTGATAAGAAGGTACTGGTAATCTGAATCCTTCTCCGTGTCTTTTTCATACTCGAAGCAAGACATCAGTCTGTAGAAAGGGTCATGGTCTTCTGTGAACTCCTTAACATCAACTTGAAAGAGAAGACCATATGCTCCTGTTTCTTCATCTCTGATCTTCAGTACTTGATACGCGGGTGTGCCAATCTTTTTGTAATCGTTCTTCACAGCGATTCCTGTGTCTCCAACGTTTCTTTCATCATGAGCACTCTTCTCCTTCTCATACCTGCTTCTCTTAAGGACATTCAGCTGATGTTTCTTACCGTTCACATGGTTCAAATAACTATCATTTGAAGTATGGAGCGTATGGCAAAGCCTGCATTCGTACTGTCCAACATTATTCTTGAAGAAGTAAGGGTCATTTTCAACGTCAAAGAGTTGATTGAGACGTTTCTTCTGGGCAACCAACTGGTCCTGTTGTGAAGCTACACCACCAGAGCCCTTCTTTGAACCAATCCTGTTCTGATAGTCCATGTTATTTGGGTGCTTTGTTGTGTCTCAAGAAAGTTTCTTAGTGCTGTCCAAGGAATGTTTGTACGCTCTAAACCGGGTAATCCTTGAGACAATACTCAACATGAGTACTCTTAGAATCCAATGGGCTAGAATACAGCAATATAAATGTGGCCCTCTGCCACAGATCAGATAATTAAATGTCTCCCTTTAATGGTTGTCTGGAAAAGGAGATGCGCTGACTACGAGTTCTCTTGGAATATGTTCAAAGTCTAGATTCATCATGATTTCGTTCAATTGCCATTCTTGTTTCTACCATCACGCTCAATAAGGTCACAGTCATCACCAGCGAGTCTATAAGCAGGTGCAAATGTTCCATCTTTTTGCTTTAGATGTGGATTTGGTACTGTAGAGTCAACACCACCTAGTGATGTGTAGCCCAGGTCATACAAACTGCAGTATGGGATTTTCAATTCTCTGAGAAAGAACCAGATCTCATGATACCTCCAGTTGAGAACAGGGTGTACTCGTTGGAAAAGGGGCCAGTTGTTGTCGGTGTTCTGGAACGGTTGTAAATGCTGTGAATACGGATCTGAACTTCTCTGACCCAGAATCACAGACTTGAACTGTGGGTATTCCTTCAGGTACTTCTCGAAGCCGTCTCTCAGTGAGAGATTTTCATACTGGACCAAGTTGAGTTGGTAATCCACACAGCACTCGCTAATGAACTGGACCAGTTGAGGAAACTGTTCCTCGTAGTTTATCAAAACACAATTTATCTTACCCAGCTGAGCGATTTCAATAGGAGAGAAGTGTTCATGAATTGCAGCTAGGTATATCACAAGGAGTACAAGACAGTCCTTTCCACCGTTGAAGC
Source organism: Barnettozyma sucrosica (assembly GCA_030558145.1). NCBI lineage: Eukaryota > Fungi > Ascomycota > Saccharomycetes > Phaffomycetales > Phaffomycetaceae > Barnettozyma > Barnettozyma sucrosica. The sequence continues at coordinate 699,159 of JAJMRY010000002.1, forward strand.
TCAGAGAGATCTCACTTCCTGAGGAATGCTTTAGAAGAGTGGTTATGATGCTGAGAGATTCCCGAAGTTTGGACTGAGTCTGGTGAAGGAGGGTGACATCTCCTGTAAACGTGGCCGCTGTGAATGAGAGCAGCATGGTTGTGAGCTGGTGGCAGCTCCTGCACACTTCGACAAGGCCCATTTTGTTCCAGTTGTGTCTGCTGATGATGGCCCATTCCCTGTGTCAATCAATGTTCAGATTTTTTCAAGGTGGTGGTCAAAGCGGCAGCGAAAAAAACATGCCGACTACGGATCATGGAAGAGTTAAATGTATGTACATAGAGGTCATTCAGCTGTTTAGTTGGGCCAAGTCGGAGATGTACTGGTCTATCTGAAATAGCTCTATCTCGTCCTGTTTGTTGTAAACCGAATTAGAGTTCTTATCATCCATGATATGGTGACCTGGGTCGATGCTTTGGTGGTAATCCTTAGAAATCATTCTCAGCGTGGACAATGTAGAGATATTTGTTTGAATACCATTGATCTTGAACTCATCAATGATCTGATTGATCTTGTTCAGGTCACCGTATAATTCCCACTCGAGCTTTAGGTTAAGGTTGACAATGTCTGCAGTAAGGCCAAAGAAGTAAACCTTCAAACTCTGATCCTTCAGGAGTTGAATCATATTGAGAGCTTCTTGAGTTGATTGGAACTCCCTTTGGAGCAGAGAAAGTCCATGCTGAAGTATCAGAGGGAAAGTCAGTTCATCCAGTTTCTTTGGATCATTGGTGATGGCGTCAATAAGCCCGTTACTGAACTTGACCGGCTTGAACCTCCTGTTGGAAACGAACTTCTCAAAGTCCTGAATTAGCGCAGCAATATATTGAGTGAGTTCATAGCTAGATTTCAGCTCATTCATCTCGTTAAATCTAGCCTCCAACGCAGTCTCTAATTTATCCTTCTTTTCCATATCATCAAATATCTTCATTGTGAGATCTTTGCTAAACCTGTTGTGCAGATTCAACGACTTCGCGGCTGTCCCACGCGCATTCCTGTCGAATAAGCGTTGGGTAGTAGTGGCATTCTTCAGAGAGTTTATGGATTCTTCAAATACAAGCTGCATGCTTTTGTTTTCTGGCTTGGTGTCTCCATCAGACTGGTTCATAATCTTCTGGAAAACCCGGAGAAACGCAAGGTCCTCCTCCTTGGAGGCAATTTTCTTAGAAAAGTGGTTTGAGAGAGGCCTTGAGGCTCGTATAAGAGGAACAACAGTGGGTCTCATGATGGAGCGAAGACGTTAGAGTCACCTGTAAGGAGACCTTTTGAGAACTACTGTGATGATCCACAAAAAAAATGAGAGACCATTTGAGAAATTGGTAAGGGCACATCAGTAAAGAAGAGAAGAAGACTAAAAGGTTCTGCCATTCTTTTGGTGATCTGAAGAGGGTTTAGGATCATCAAAGCGAGATAGCATAACTCGCATAGTCGCTACGACTTGAATCCTTGAATTCACTTTGGCAGCCATCCCTCTTCTATTTGAAAGTTTATGTACACGATTTCTTCACCACATGAATTACATCCTTTCTATTGCTGAGCATTCTGTAGGTTTTGCACCACCTTGATGTTGGTATCGAGGAATCTGTTAACACAGTTGGACAAACAGGACTCTTCCTGCGCAGAAAGTTGACCATTGTTGATGTTAGAGACACAGTTCTTGAAGCACAGGTTGGTGAACTGGTGGATGGAGGTTTGGACCTTGGTCTTGGAGTTCTCGGACTCGATGAACTGGAGGATTTCCTGACGAGAGGCCTCGTCTAGCTTAGCAAGATCTTGTTGGTTGAGAGACATGGTTGTGCGGATGGCGACGTGGTCGATAACAGTTGAGATGAATAAGTTGAAGTTGGAGAAGAATTAGAAGCACTTTCATCGTTCAAATCGCGAAATTTTTAAAGAGACTTCACAAGCAAGCAAAAGAGGAGGAGATGTTTGCGCTTCGTTTTTGTTCTCTTCCATAGTGCTCTTCCAGCTCTATAGAATTATTGAATTTCGGCAGTCGACAGTTTACCCTGCACATCTGCTAGTACTGAATATAGTAATTTGGATCTGAAGAGAGTGCCAGTGTGCAAGTCACTACTGTGTTCTGCGTTTAGTATGTTGCCGACGGTAAAGCCGTCCGCTGGCTTATAAAGAAATCTCTAGGTTTTAATAGAAATGTTAGCGTGGACAAAGAAATTGATTTAACACAACTAAAAAATTGGTGCAATAAATTGGGAGTCCGACTCTACTTATGCTTGTCAACTTGAATCCAGCACTTTTTGCCTATCATTATTCCTCACGAGGGGCAGGCGGCCACTAGGGGTCTATCCAACTTCAAATAGAAGACCTTCAACTTGGTTAGTATTGAAGGTTGTGTGCGTGTGCATAGGCCGCTTTTTTACAACCATTGTTACTACTCGGAATTTGAATATCTGATCTGATTTCTCTCCACACTTCATCGAGTGCGCAATGGTGTCTCAGCCAGCCTTCTCAATTACCAGGCCCGTGATTTTGTCCACTTTGACCGGGTAACTGTTTTTCGATCCACAGAATCAATTCCTCTCATAGTGAGTTTAACCGTTTCTCCAAAAAGAGAGCCACTGAGAAGGTGAAAGTCAGAGATTTTTAACTGAAACAATAGACGCGACTAGACAAATTTTCCCCTTCCCTTTATTTGTCTCATCAAAAAGGGGGCTTTTCCTGTTTTTTCCCCTTTTTCTTTTTTCTAAAAATGGAACATTTTTCTGATAGATCTCAAATTTTTTTAGCGAGAATGATTTGTTGTTGATCTGAACTGTTCTGTTTCACCTCCTTCCTTAGCTTGTTTTGATCCTCGGTGTTGTACCACGCCTACTTAATTAGCAAGATGAGACTCACAGTTTTACTCGCATGTGCTTCTATTCTCTGTGGTGCTTGGGCCCAGCAGCAGGTCTCTGATATGGTGGCTCCGTCAAACTCGACGACACCAACTTCTCAGCCTTCTTCGATCTCCTTTGATCTAAGCTCTTTATCATCCTCATCTTCCTTCTCTCAGTTATCATCATCCTCATCTTCATCATCGTCATCAACAGCCTCGACTTCATCGTCCTTAACCACACCTTCATTCTCTTCATCCTCCTCCTCCTCCTCTTCCTCCTCCTCCTCCTCCTCTTCCTCCTCCTCCTCCTCCTCCTCCTCTTCTTCAAGGTCAACCTCGAGTGTAGAGCCTTCATCCACCATATCAACACCTTCTTCAACCAGCCTACCACCTTCATCGACATCATCTATGCCACCATCAAGCACATCCAGTAATCCTGAATCTTCTCTCGAGGTCACGAAATTCATCACTGTCACAACGGTGTTTTCCTCAGACGGGCGCATCATGACCTCCACGAAGACATCTGCAGCATCGTCCACCAATCCTCCACAACAGAAAAGCTCTGGACTGTCATCCCATGATAGAGTGATTATTGGATGTACTGTTGGTATTATAGTGCCTGCCCTCATTGCGGCCATCGTTGGTGGGATGTGGTGGTACAGAAAGAGAAACGCAAATGTTGACCACAGTGGACAGGAGTGGGATGATGATGAAGAAGGTGAAATAGAAATCAATGATACCAGGGATGCCCCAGACAGAACTGCCAGTGTGAATAGGGCGGTCAACTTTTGAAACGGTGTGTCTCAATAATAAACAATAATAATAGATAGGGCAAGCTGTACACACATTCGTTTTTTACGCATTCATGCTCGTTTTGGAGATTCAAGCTGTGCCTTTGGTGTTGCAACACTTAGATTTGTATCTCCCAAAACCGAGCATGTTGTACGAAACATGACTAGTCCTGAACTCACGAAGTCAAGATAATGTAAATCTCCATGTGTTTTCATTGGCTTGTTCTGTACCTTGATATTCTAGTGATGAAACGTCACCTGCAAACCGCAGACTAAACTATTAGCAGTATACGTGGTGGCCTCAGAAACTTGTTACAGGCCGATGACTCGACACAAACCTTCCTCGTCTCATTTCTGCTATTAAAACCTGAAGGAAGTTCTGGAACCTATCAACTCTTGACAGAGATGGTGCATCTGAGAGAAGCTTCAGGATAGAACAATTCCTGTTTCAGTACGCAACAATTACGTAACAGGATATTTGATTACGATACTCTTTCTCCACAATGTCACAGGGGATTTAAAAGAAGGCTTCATAAGTTGGCCATTTAAGGAGGTGAGATGAAACATGTGAGATTCTAGACGGTTTAGAACAGATATCTTGCGTTTGAGGCGCAACCTAGCTTTATTACAAGTGTTTCGGTTGATTGATAGCTGCAACAAAAGCACACCAGCGTCTTCTCCCTCTTGAAACTTAGGTTCCAAGTCAGTGAAGGATCCACTGATAACTAGGCGCCATATCCACTTTAGAACTCGAAAGAGCTCTCAGCATTTGCGATTGGTCAATGAAAATTGAATCATTTTCACAGCGTTTGCTGATACACTGCTTCCTTCTAACCAGGACTCAGCCACTAGCACCAGATTCCTGAAAGCCCGTATCTAGCAGTCACCTGTAAGGATGTACTGTTGCATATAGTTGGATGTACTGTAAGACCAACCTAGAAACATATTTTTTTCTGCTGGGGATACTTGGTCTGAGGAGGTAAACCGAAAAGATCTGCGCAATGGGGACTTCTAAGTAGGAAAGTGCGACTCGTTGCCCCGCAACCACTCGCAAGTTGATGCTAGCTTCAAACTTAAACTACTTTGAGGGATGCAGTGTATAGAACTCAAAAGTCAAACATGAGTCTTGAAAAACTAAGGCCCAGAATGGAAAGGAACTCGACAGGACTAGACTCGTCTGTGTTTCGGAAACATGTTTCTCCGTTACATAAAAAATTAGCGGACATGGTGTGGCTAAAACAGGAGGAGTTATTCCCACAAATATTCCAGGGTATAGTTATCTTGCCTGATACCAGAATCATATAATAAACTAGACTATTTGAAGATTTTCGGCAACAGATTCATTGGAAGTACCAAAGTTCACCATTAGTTTTCTCCCATTGGTTGTGTTTTCACAGTGACAGTTGTACCTTGAAAAGTAATTTCTCCGTTGAAGGGTGAGAACAGTAGTATCGAACCGAAAGATGAAGAGCTATACTAAACCTAACCTTAAGAAAAAAGATTAAGAAAAAACTAGAGTTTATCGGTTATTCTAGTTCAAACTTCATTCTCAGGTTAAAGAACTCAGTAATCTTAAGATCAAGAGGTAGAACTTTTTGATACGACTCAGAACAATGTGTGTTTTGATTTCGCGAAATGAAGAAGTATCAGCGTGAGAAAACTATCTCACTATGAATGCAGAGAGGTACTGCTGGATACAACATCGATGCTTGTTCCGTTGTTGCTACTCCCTCTCATAGCAAGTTTGGGATCGGCTCAGTATCTGACCTCAGCCACCTCGCTGAGCACTTCAGCGGCACCAGTATCGTCTGTGTCGTCTCCTGCTTCAAGCACAGCATTGTTATCCACAGCATATTCTTCACCAGTCTCTCAGTTAAAGGGAAAAGAATCGGCATCATTGCCATCCTCGTCACCATCACTTTCAAGATTTAGCGCCAAACAGGACACGGCCATCTTTACTTTTCAAGGAAACTCTCAGACGATTTTGTATTCGAAGGGGAATGTTTTCACACAACATCTTCTGCAGGGAACAACCAGTTATGTGTATCCAACCAGCACCGCATTTTCTTCTTCAGGAACGGTTTTCAAAGCGCTGTCCACTATGTACACAACGAGAGCATTCACAGACGCCACATTGTATGCCGCCTCAACTAACACTTATGTTGTGGACAAGGAGGGACAGTATGTGACCATACATTCTATTTCTGTCCGATTGGGAAACCCGATCTACTTGTCGTTGAACAGCAACAACGAGACAGTAACCCTGGAGGACAATGGTGGGACGACATACCAATTGGGTGAGTCTATGAGGACACTGAGTGTTGTTGGATACCCGACTGGGTATGTTGTGACGACGATTGGAGGGACTGTAAACTTACTCCAGTTGACTGGAGGGAGTACTGCAACATTGCAGCAATACCTAGACCCAACGACAGCGATAAGCAGCAGTAGTTTTGTGGGAGAGACTGTTGCGAGAATCACGCCAACTGCTGCGAATGGCGGGACCAGAATGCAAAATGACAATGGGCTGAGCGTGAATGACAAAGTGATTCTTGGGTGTGTTGTTGGGGTTGCTATCCCCGTACTGTGTGCAATGACTGGTACATCGTTGTGGTTTGTCAATAAGAAGCGGAAGTATGGTGTTGACCATGAGGGCAAGAAGTGGGCACTGAGCGAAATGGATGACTCAATAACGTTTGATGGCGATGGTGAGAGGGTACGGGTACATTGATTGGGTTTATAAGGTTATATTATTTGGTTTAAGGGATAGTGATACCGTCTAGCTTTGTATCAGCGCTAGAATTTGGGTCAAATTCTGCAAAGAACTTCTTCAACTTCTCAGTAATCTCTGCAAGGACTCTGTGGTCATCCTCTGTGAACTGTGGGAAAGGTCTCCCTGTGCCTCTCAAAGGCTCGAAACCACCACCTAGATGCACTAACTTCTCCAGATAAGCCAGTTTACCATCTGTGTCAATTGTGTGATACGCTCTTGAGTCACCTTTGTTCTGGTATCTAGTCAGAGCCCATTGGAGTTGCTCTTGTAGTGGTGGAAGTTCAATCTTGTGAGCAAGGAATCTCGCCACTAGGACTGCTTGATACTCGAATGCTCGGAAAGAGATGGCATCAGTTGGCACGCCAATAATGGATAAGTACGGGTCCTTGATGAAGAAAGTGTGCTGGTACAAATCCGGAATAATGCATCCTGAGGTGAAGTTCGGGTACTGTTTGCGTAAAAAGGGGTATGAATAACGAAATCCTGTGGCATAAATGATCTCGTCTGGGTTGTAAACAGTAGATCCGTCTTCGAAATGGACAACAACTTCAGTGTCATTGATGAGCTCGTATCGAACAATCTTTGGTTTTAACACTTGGTTTGAGGATGGGTCGAAACGAAGTGCGGTATGTTTGGACCGCTTAGACTGGTAAACAACTCGAGCTTTTTTGGAGGCAATCTGGACAATATCAGCCCCTGAGGCTCTTGTGCCCACCACTATTAGCGTCTTGTTGGCGAAGTCGTCCGTTACACGGAATGTTTTCGAGTGCTTGACCTTGTGTGGAAAGCGGTGGTACACTTCACTGAGTCCTGGAACATCTGGAATGAATGGTACGTGATAGTGACCTGTAGCAACAATGACTGCATCAAACTTCTCAGTATACCACAGATCGAGAGGTTCATTACTGTTATTGACGCTATCACTCTCACGGCGGAGTGTTAATTCAAACTGTGCATCCTCTTTGTTGTAGTCTTTGGTGACGTGCTCCACTGTTGTTCTGAACTCAATGTACTGTTTGTTTGGTTCGAAGTACTGCTCAATATATCGCTGAATAACTCCCCCTCGGACATAGTCCGTCTCGACTCTTCTCACGTCGTCTTTCGCAATACCCCAGGACTTTTTATCTGAAAAAGTCATGAGCTGTTCAGGAATATTGGTTCTCAAGTCCTCGTAAGATGCAGTGTGGAGATATCTCTCCTGCAATGACCGTGGCTTCCACTCCCCATCAAAGCTACCCACCTTGTCAATCAACGGTGCCTCTGCTGCCGGGTCCAACTCCAGCTCTGTAAGTCCCGGAGGGATGTTTAGAGCATTGGGCTTGCTATCAAGAACCCATACACCCCCAAGCTTATCACGACGCTCAAATACTTTGATGGTGTCAAATGTGGCTTCTTTGACTAGAGCGTCAAGGATGATGGCACCACTGGCACCTCCACCGATGACAGCAACGGACTTTGTCAACTTTGGGCTTGGTTTGGTCATTGGTGCTATTGATTGCTGATATCTCCAGTTTACCCCGAGGGGGTCAATGGCTTGGTCTTTATACCTCTTTGGAGTAAAACTGTGGATCCTTTTCGCATTGTGGCAGAATCACAATACTGGGCTGATTTCTATTCTTACCATAGAGTTTTGAACGGTCCGGCTCAAAGAAGGGATCTATACTATGGGTGAGGATCTGTCTGTGAACACCAAACAGCAGGAGTGTTGCTGTGAAATGTTGAATGAGTCTAGACCTTGGATTAATTTAGGACAGTGTTTAGTACCTAATCACAACGTATTTCCCGTAAAACTTTCAGGGAAACAACAAGTTGCTCCACCCTAAAGTCCAGAGAGACAGATTATAGGTCCTAATTCTCAGCTGACTTCTTCATCCTTGAGTGTGCTTAGGGTTTTTGACATTTATCTCTGATCTCAGCTCACTACCCAGGCAGTTTGTCCAGATTCGGAAGGTGGGGCGCGAAAGAGCCCTCCAAACTGAGTAGCGAGAAATTGTGTCAAATTCAACCGTGACTCCGAGAAGATTTCATGCGCTCTACTGTGGTCTTTCTACTTCGGGCATATCTATTCAGTCTTCTGCTTCTTTACCGGTGGCTCCTCAACAACGTCACCCTTCGCTTCAACATCCTCATTAACCTCGTCCTTTTCTTCAGTAGCATCCATAGCGTCTGTCCCAGCCTTCGCAGTCTTCTCCAACTCAACAGAGGCTTCTGCCTCCTCAAACAGCTTGTTCAAATCACTAACACCTTCGCCACCTTTTGCAAACACCTGTTCCAACACCTTCCCCCAAACAGCATCGTCTCTTCTCTCGAAATCAGACAAATCAAATACATTCTTACCCAACCGCCACTCAGCCTGTTGTTCTCTGATGAGCTTCACCATGTAAGAACTCGAGTTAAGTGACTTACCAACGTCAGAGATGAGGGAACGGATATATGTCCCTGAACTTACCTGTGTTTTGAAATGCAATAGAGGTAACTTCTCTGTTCCTTCTTCCCAGGGTTTAGCTGACCCGAGTTCAACTGGCTGCTCCGGATCCTTGCCTTGAGATTCCAAGAACTGAGTAGAAAGATACAACTTGTTCTCATTCAGTGTTGGGTTCTTCGACAACTCTTGAACAACGTCAGAGTCCCCTAGTCTTTCATACGGGTGATCCAGGGACAAAGTGTCAGGGAAAACTTCGAAAGTATGGATCTTCACCATTCTGGACTTGATCTCCATCGGCAACGGGATGTTTTGGCGGGCATATTCGTACAATGGCTTACCATTCATCTTTAAAGCTGCAAAGATTGGAGGAGTCTGTCTTAAATCACCAAGAAACTTCACTGGAAGGGAATCGATATCCTTCTGGGTGATATGGGACACCCCGTTCTTTGTAAGGATCTCACCTTCGACATCCCCCGTGGTAGTGGAGATACCAAACAGTGCCTCTGTCTCATATGTCTTGATGGAGCCATTGAGGTAATTCTGCAATTTCTTTGTCCCGTTATTCACACCAACGACAAGTACACCAGATGCCAGGGGGTCCAGTGTTCCTCCATGACCCATTTTCACTTTGAGAACGTTTCTCAGTTTGCGACGAGATGCCTTCTGACCTTGACGTTGGATCTCTTGAACTTTGGCTCCTTGGAGGGCAGAGAGATGTGCAGAGAAGTTGGGCGAAGAGGTGAAGATCTGCTGGATTTGTGATAGGAACTTCGACGAGGATATGCCACTAGGTTTGTTGATGGCAAATACACCGGACATCTCGGACATTGTAGTTGTGGCTGTGTTGTTGTCAAGGATCTGTTTTGTTTTCAGTATAGGTTGTTTGGGAAGACGTTTTTTTTTTTTTTTGGTGATGAGGTTCGTTCTTTACAGGGTTAGAATTAGAATCTAAACAGAACAAGAGAGCACAGGCATAACTTCATTGCTCCAATATTTAGCACTCATTGGTCTTGTAATTGATTGCCGTGGTAATTTCGCCAGCTTCTCTTGAAATTGACCTTTGAGGTTTTGGAATCTCCCAATCCAATGATAAATACCCGCTTCTTCGGGGGGACATTAGTTGTACATTTCTTGCAATCAGAAATCGTGAATTCACATCTTCGACATACGATTCCAATGAGGCTAAAGAGCGCTTGTCACTGAAAGTAAAGATATCAGACAAAAGCCAGAACGCCATGAAGTCGAGGAAGAATTCAATGACATGGAGCCATTTGAACTCCATTGCATCTCTCAGTTGAGTATTGATAAACTCCACTATATTCTGAAACTCTTCATCAGTAATGTAGTGGTTTAAAGGGCAAACAGACGTTGTGCCATAGAACTCTTCTTCAAACGCACCAGCCGGTGTGAATTGATATGTTCCGTCACCCCCAGCGTTAATGGCCCCTGGCTCACGGCCGGGCATCACAGTAGAGAACTGCGGTACTCCGCTGAGGTCAAAGATACGAGGGATGCGTACGATACGTGTGGCGCTATATCGGAAACTGGATTGTGGAGTGTAAGTGTTGGGGAAATGTGTTATGATGAGGTCGTTACTGTTGTTAATGTGGTGGGTAGGAAGAGGAGAAAAGTTTGGGCAGTTATACTCGTGATAATTGAAGAATAAGGGTCTATCGCCATGGGAAGTGGTGGGTACTGTAGGCTGCGTGCCCTTGCTGGGCGTGTTTTCAGTGGCCATTGTTGAACGCCATATCTAGTTTGCTGATGAGAACAAAACAAATTCAATTTCTCTCTTCAACCGACATCAACAACAAACACGAAAAATGTCACTCAGCGAGAAGGACTTTGCCCAGACGTATCTACAGCTACTCTCAGATTCTCCAATCAAGATCGATGCTCACACCAAGGCTGACCTTAATAGTGTCTCCACACTGCTCAAGTTGCCAAACTTGCCAGTGGCGAAAGTTCAGGCCACGACAACAACAGTTCAAGCCCACTTTAAGAGCGTAAAAACACCTAAATTCGTTCATGCGGCCCCGTTTAAGAGCAGTGATACTATTGCACAGGTGAAGGAGCTCCTCATTGAACAGGTGCCGGAGTTGAAGGGCTACAGTGTGACGCAGGTGAAGTTTTTAATTGGTGGGAAGGTGGCTAAAGATGCTGCCTTAGTTGGTGCTGATGAGGTGAGGTTCACAGTGATGGTTAATGGGGCTCCTCTTGCAACAGTAACGACGGGTGAGAAGGAAGAAGCACTCGATGATGAGGTTCCTGAGGTGATGCTAGACGAAGAGTGGGAGAAGGTGAATGTCGATATCCCGTGGGACAAAATTGCTCTTGTGCTGGAGGAGAATGGACTGGGCTGTAATGTGTTGAAGAGACTACAAAAAGGTTGGGAGCAGACTGAATAAGTCTGAAGTGAGGTGTAATGCATTTTTTTCTTGTTTAGATCTGATCTATGTAAAGCTGTTTATCTTCTTCTGATTAGCTTGATACGTCGAGAGAGGTTATTATTCCAATGCACGCCGGGTAAACCGCTCTTCTTGAAGCCATACATTCCCTCTCCCCATAGCTCCTCAGAGAGTAGGCCTCGGTTGAACTCTCGGTCGTAATCGTCGTCCTCTTTGGTCTTTTGGGCACGGGCTTGAATTACGAACTTTTTGCATCTATTCACCTCGTCTTGTGTTAGGTGGTTGAATCCATATCGTTTCTTGAAAATGAGATCAAAGAGCGATGCTGGATCAATTAGAGATTTTGGAGCATTTTGAACGATCTGAAACACTTCCATTTCATCTCGTACCTTAGTTATTTGGGGTTCTAGCAGTCTGAAGATCGATAGTGAAATTTTGAACAAGAAGGAAGAGTCTTCGTAGATGAAACAGTCCCATATGCGCAGTGTGGTTTCAATAGGAAGAACGCCAATGAATATTGACATGAACCAAGGTGAAGTGCAGAGTGTAACTGGAGGGAGCCTTGTGAGGAAGTCTGTGTTCTGTTTGTTTCTATCGTGGAGTTTTGACGCGGTGGTATCAGGAGAATCAAACGATATTGAAGATATTCTCTCCCATACGTCAGGGATGTACTCTTTCAAAGCAAGCATAAGTACGCCTTGATGGATATTGACACCTTCGAGGTTAATCTCGTGGAGTGAGGGGAGATAGCGCTGTGTGATAATCACTAGCATCCAAAAAGCTCGTTCCTCATCTAGGAAGATCAGGAGAAGACCTGTAATGAAGTTGAGAGACTGGCAGTAACCAATATTCGGTTGGTACACTGAGAATGATCTGAGCACCCTGCGAAGAGACTCAATCATTTTTGTCTCCTTGTGACCATTTCCTTCTATTGGAGTTGCTTCTGGTTTGAAATGAATATTGTCTGGAAACGTTCTATGAAGATCTCTTTCAATGATATCGGCGTCTTTGCTCTGCAGGTTGACAGTAGCATCCACCAGTTCATCGTACATCCCGAGGTTTCCCTTCAGCTTCTCTGGCCCACGGGCGAAATGCCACCAAGCATTACCGCGCCACTCTGCTGGGATTCCTTTGCGAATGTATCGCTTCAGCTTATCTGAGCGAGGTGGGAAACGAATAGGATTGTCATTATTCAAAGAGAGTCCATTTTTGGCCAGGAGCTGTTCCCACTTGCGCTTTCTACGGGTGCAGTGCGCTGAGTATTGCGCCCACCAGGAGTTATACTGCTCCATTGTCACAAAGTTGTTCTGTTTTCGGAAGCCGTAGCGGTCACGGTTCGATGCCAGAGATGGCGATTCGATGGAGGTACGGATGGCTGACTGGGGGTCTTTCGAATTCGTCTCTCTGTGTATGTGATTGGAGTGTGTGGGCATGGGTTTGGGCGTTGGAGTGGGTCCATGTGTGGCAAGTGCAGGTGGTGCCGGAGAATTGGGGCGGCTGTCGTCAACATACATGTCCAGAAGAGACAGGTTACCTCGAGAGCTCTCAGCAGAAAGTCTATGAGTGTTAGTGCTCTGTGTCGACGGTATAGTCAGTGAGTTCATATGTACAATCTTTGCTTGTTCAACTTAACAAGTGTTGATAATTTTTCCTTTACCCTTTCTGTAAGAACCCGCGTTTTAACAAGAGTGACAACCACAACGGCTACTGTAGAAAATGGCGTTCGGTTCAGACATCGTGTGGCGGTACGCCCAGCAGAGGCAGCAGTTCTCAATATGTGAAGGCGTCGACCTAGCTGGCGGGCTTATGGTGGCCGGGCCGATGGGCGTGGTAAAACTACTAGACAAAGCCTTCTATACCTCCACTTGCTACAACGGTGCACCAGTCTATTCCACGTTCCAGCGTGCCGGCATCGCTGCTCTTCCGGTGATGCAGACCCAGTGGCACCAGTTTACGCAGACAGAGATGGGCTCGTTCAAGTATTCGGTGTATCCCATCATCTACTCCGTCACTGTCTCTACTGTCATCTGTCTCTTCCTGACGATCATCGTTTTCACCAACCACACACAGAGACCCTCGTGGCTGCTAAGAATCGGGTCTTTGCTAGCTTCTGTTAACCTTTGCATTTTGTTTGTAAGGGCTATAGTCGCTCTGAGCAAACAACATGCCCGAGGCTACGCATCTGGCGAGAAGCTTTTGGAGGACTTACAGACTAACAATGTCTTCAACATTATTGACTTTGTCTTTGTCTTGATTGCCCTCTTTTGCCAGGTTCAAGTGATTATCCGTCTCTTTTCCCGTGTGAAGGAGAAGCGTGTGAGCTTCATCTTTGGTGGAACTCTCTCCATCTGTGCGCAGGCCATCTGGGGTGTCTCCACGTTTTCTGGCTTCAATCAAAGTGATGTCGACGACAACGACATTTCAATCCTTCCAGCCTTCATGTACTTACTGCGCATTGCCCTATCAATGATGTACTCTGGGCTCATCATCGCATACGCGGTGGGTAAGCACCATTACATTTTCCATAAGAGCATTGTCCTTCTCACTATCCTTACGATGTTAGTGATAAATCTCCAAGTCGCCTTCTTCATTGCTGATATTGCAAATGTATGGGTTTCGGAACTCAGTGAGATCTTCAACACCACGATATATGTCTCTGCAACAGTCGTTCCCTGGGAATGGATCAACAGGGTTCATGCACTTATACGGCAGGACCAAACAGAAAGTGTTCTTGGAAGGCCTCTATATGAGGACGAGTATCACGATATAATGAGATATGAAGTGATTGACAATACAGTTGATGATCAGCATGTGGAGTTTGACCACAATGATGAGAGTAATGACCACCGGAACAATGACAATAATAATGACGATAATGACTACAACGAAACGGGAAAAAGGACCGCCTCGAGACATCTCGGAAGGAAACTAAAGGACACACTCACCCATACATCGAGTGCCTTCTGGTACTTTACTGACCAGGTGATTGCATATGGTCTTGCAGTGCCACGACCAGTTTCAGTCTCTACCGAGGCACATGAGAATAACAGAAGGAAGAGCACAAAAAAGGATGTCTTTGTCTATTCAAAAAAGGATGTGGTGTGTGATTCGGACAATGAACAGACTGCATCTAGCTCTCGGTCCTTGGATAACTAACTAATTGGAACAATGGACAATAGCTACCCCATGTTATGAAGTCGGAACTCATAGATTACTAGTGCCCTCGGATATGTTTTTATGCTAACAACAACTAAACCCCAAAACAAAAGGTTGTAGTATTTCCAACAAAAGAGGTCCAATTGCGAATAGTCAACGGTGTTTTGGATAATGTCTTTAGTCAATCAACTCTCTAGTGAGTTGACGAGCTTGATCACAGAGTCTAAACGACGCAACTCGGAAATCAAACAAGTGAGTGTAAGCATGCCCGTTGTCATTCGCTGTCATCTAACACCAAAATTAGGCTTCTGAAAGATCGTTAGCTATCTTGAAAAGATACGAACCATCCATTAAAGAGAGCGAGTTTTTGGAGAGTCTCTCAAAGGATGATGAATTTATTACCCCATTTCTTCTCTCATGTGCCTCCCGCAATGCCAAGTTCAGCACATTTGCAATCCAAGCCCTGCACAAACTGATACAGTGCAGGTCTATCCCCGCAAGTAAATTAGATGCACTCGTTGATGCGCTGATGGAAGCCACTCACTTAGCCGTTGATCTTCAGCTACGAGTGCTACAGATTCTGCCGACATTCTTTCAATGTTACTCTCAACACATTAAGGGTGACCTAGTGGCTAAGGCTCTCATGATTTGCTCCATTTTGCAATCATACAACAAGACCCCTATGGTAGTCAACACGGCTGCTGCAACAGAACAGCAAGTCTTGCTTGCACTGTTTGATAAGGTGATCGACGAAGACAAAGCTCAACCTGAGTTGACAGAATCGGTTGAGGTGGATGAAGGTGTTGTGGTCCAAATCAGTGCGAACGCTTTTGACTGTTTCAGAGTGTTCAGAGATACATGTTCTCTGATCGAACATCAGAAGCCATCATTCTTGCAGTTTGGTTCCATATCTGAACCACTAGGATTCGAATTACTAGAGACTGTTCTGACAAATTACAAGGAGCTATTCTGGACACATGCCGAGCTGTCTTTCTTGCTGAGAACGAGGGTAGCTCCATTATTGTTAAGGTCATTTTCCAATCATAAGGAGTTCAACATTGTTGTGAGAGTGACTAGAATCATTTTTCTTTTGGTGAGATCTCAGTTGAGAGTTATGGAGATTGAGATTGAAGTGATCCTATCATTGCTAGCTCATGTATTATCCAATGACTCTAGTTTGCCACAATGGAAGAAAACTTTGTCTTTGGAAGTGTTTCACGGCATTTTTAAAGATTTTGATTTAGTGAAACTGCTTTTTCAGACCTATGACTTTGATCAGGAAAAGAAGAATGTTATTGGAGATTTCCTTCAACTATGCGCAAAGCAGATAAAAGGTCTCTCATTTCAGAAACTCCTTTCTCCAGGTGAAATTGTCAAGCCCCCTGAGTCGAATGAAAGAGCAATTACGCTTCAGAACTCTTCCATACCAGTGCCATACCTTGAGGTACTGGACAAGAATGATGCCCCACATGCTCCGGACACCTACCCAACTCTTTTGATACTTAACTACATTGTGTCTTTCGGAGAAGGGCTAGGAAGCTATGTCCTCAAGTTGTCGAAGGCTGATGAAACCAACACATTCTCGTTTTTATCTGACCTGGCTCCAGAACAGCAAAAGGATGTTGTTTTCTTAATTTTGAAAGCAATGATATCTTCAACAGTTGAGTCAATTGTGAGCATTGGTAATGAATTTCTATACTCGTGTCTCAGCAATGACTTGTTTCATAATCTGGTCAGGTCTTTACAGAAGCTTTGCCATTCCTCTGGAATACTGGGAATGGCGAGAGAGAGAGATTCGCTTTTGTTACTTTTCTCCATTTCGACGGTAAGCAATGTCTCAAGGAAGCTTCCGCAGTCAAGAAACAACTCTCTGGGCGAATTCCTTGTTGAACAGTTCAGTGTATCGCCTCATGATCAGCAATCAGAAAGCAAATTCCATACCCGCAGCTTGAACTCGAGACACGTCATTTGTTTCAGGGCTTTAATTTCTTTGAGTGTATCTTTGGGCCCTATATTGAGCAAATCTTGGAAGTTCATATTGATCACGATGCAATGGTTTGACTATTTTGTCAACGGACCTTCAAAGTATCTATATTTTAAAGAGATTCCCCCGAAGCCTGATTTATCACAGTCTGATTTGAGATCAGTCGACACTTCGCTCTCCAAGCTCAATGAAAGCACAAAGTTCTTTGATGATGGTGCCTTCAAAGAGGTTATGGAGCAAATTATTGGGCTCGCAAGAGTCTCTCTATCTGGGAATGATGTTGATGTTAATGACCCATTGTTTAACAATGAGTTAAACATTTGCCCTTATAACAGAGAGTTTTTTGTGAATAAGGTTGGTGCAATTTCTGGTATGAACGCTGAAAGACTCATTTTCAATGATGGGAACTACCAGTTTTGGGACCTGGTTAGTGAATTTTTAATCGACATCATTATTTCAACAAAGACCATTCATGAGCTTGACCAGATCAAGCTAAATGCATGCCTGCAGTTTACTTCATTTATCAAAGAGTCGTCAAGAGTTGGATTCAGCAAGAAAAATGACCCCTCTGAGGTGTCCAACTTGGAAAAGAGACTCTTCAGATCTTTGTTGGCGTTAACTGGTGGTTTGGCGGAAATAAGCAACGAATCGTCATTTATTCAGCTTGATATATCACACACCGTCCTCTCTACATTGTTTGACCTCTTGGACAGATTTGGGACTTTCTTTATGTCCTCATGGGAGGACATTTTGACAATAATAAGAATTCCTTTCACTTCACTGAGCGTTCATAATGTTAACATTACAAAGTCAAGGAGCCTTTTAAAATCGAGTTTTGACATTCTTCAGCTAGTTCTGAACGATTTTCTTCAGTCTGTAAAGCCACTGAAGGCGACAATGCTTATTGTTGATGTTTTAGAGGATTTTGTTCTACAGAGGATTGACTTAAATATATCATTCACTGCGGTGGGATATTACTGGCAGTTATCTGACTTTTATAGACAAAGAAGTTCAGAAGAGGTGAATCATGCTGATTTGGAAATCAACAATTTAGAAGAACTCAAGCAAACAATTGCATCTACAGAGGACGGTGATCTAAATGGATTGTGGTTTTATCTATTGAGTCGCCTCGTAAAGGTGTCAAATGACGAACGCATTGAGGTGAGAAATGTGGCAATTCAGACGTTTTTCAGAATTGTTAGCTCTCACGGCACATATCTGAACTGGAAGAAAACCTTCAGCATCACCGTGGGGGAACTGTTGGAAATCAGTTTGGAGAGACCTAAATCTGAAGATTATGAACTGAACAAGGCTTTTAATGATAGTGTATTGGTTATCATGAAAGGGGTAAATGATCTCTATATCACTTTTTTCCTAAGCTACGGTGATCGGTTTATATGGGTGTCTCTTGTCAACTTCTATGAGAGGTTGATATCCTTGGGTTTAACTGATATTTCTAAGAGCGTATATTCTGCATTCAACCAGATCTTGGCTTCATTCAGTGAAGCAATCCCTTTTGATCTCCATATCATTTTTTTTGACTTCTGGTCATCCCAAAAGGTGAAGTATGTGGCTTTGAGTGAAGCCGATGCGTATCAAAATAGCTTGGTTGAGCTAGTTCGGGGATTTGAAAGTTTGTATCAGTCTTGCCATTTATCAAGATCTAAGATTGACTTGTCCTTGACCACTTTCAATAATGCCATAAGGTTCCCATTCTTGCCAGATTGCTCATCCGATGTTTCCTCTCCGACTACTTTACAAGCTGCGGTTCTGGAATCACTGAATAACATTAAGATTGATGAAGATATAGAAGACATTGTGTTATTGCACCTCTCAAGTCTTATCCTACTTCCATTCCAAACAAGATCTCGAATCCTAAAGAAACTTCAGAGTACGAACAAGAGGAAGATCCCTAGCTTCATTGCAGCGTCCTTAAGAGTTATTAGTATTTTAGAGAGATTCTTGGGGGCTATTACTGATTATCGAGCGTTGATAGATAACAGTGTGCTATACAAAGTCTTGAGAAATTTGCTTGATTCAATCAAGTCAAGCAGTCTCACTTCTC
This sequence comes from Barnettozyma sucrosica, assembly GCA_030558145.1. NCBI lineage: Eukaryota > Fungi > Ascomycota > Saccharomycetes > Phaffomycetales > Phaffomycetaceae > Barnettozyma > Barnettozyma sucrosica. The sequence continues at coordinate 717,633 of JAJMRY010000002.1, forward strand.
AGGATCTGGATCATCAAAGTGATATCAACAATTCTGGAATATGGCAGAAATCCATGTCGCTGATTGTTTCAATTACACCGAAATTCATCAATTCATTGAACGCGGACAAGCAATCACGTGAAATATGGATGCTGGTCATTGAGCTGATAACTCTCACGCTTCCCTGTTCTAATGAGAATCGTGATGCTGGATTCAACTTTGAGATGTATCAATCATTGAGAGGCTCAATATTGTCCAACCTAAACCAGGAGTCTTTGGACAATTCATGTATTGAGAAATTTATCTACTCTCTTTGGAAGTCTTCCTTCCTTTATGATAATAACAACCTTGAAAAATATCTGTTTGCAAAACACTCTTCCCCCTCGGACTTGACAGGCCTTCTCCTTACTCTGAAGCTTGACGGGTACTCTACAGAGGCAGTCCATCCTTTTCCCCAGCAAACATTTAGATTGGTCTGTCTTTCCGAACTTTTTGAGTTTTCGAATGCTCACAGTGAGATCTTTAAGCCATCATCATCTTCTCCCTCTTCCAAGTTGGTTAATGTTGCTCTGCCTTATCTCCTTTGCCGTTTAGTTTTGATAATCAGGCGATTCTGCGACCAACAGAGATTGGTTAACAATCTACCTGTGCCCAGCGTTCAGAAAAAGGAACTACTGGCTCTTTTGAACAATCTTCTTCATCTGCTAGAGCAACTCAACTCAGGAGGTATGGACTCCTATGGTCAAATGCTCTCTGTTTTTCCATTTATTTTGGACAATCAACAACTGATGGGCCAGCTAAAGGACTCACGGGAGATACTTACTAAGATAACTGTCGAGTTTTATAAGTTAACGAGTTGAGAACATTGTTCTTCTATTACTTTTTTTACTTGATTGAATCGAAAACGCCTTATAAGTATTGTAAGAATATTATGAGACTATGACGTCAATCTATTCTATCTAATCTTCATTTTTGTTTAGTGCAATCATGATACATCATCACTTCTGTGGGCTGTAATCATCATCAACAAAGTTGCCAGTTACTCGTTGTTGAGATGGATCCCATGTGTTTTGAGGAACTTCCAAACCGTGTGATTCTTGCTGGCGTTCTCTCTCAAAGTCACGCCATCTTCTCATCTTGATCTTGGAGTGATCAAATTGACCTTCAACATCGTCATGGCCTTTATCAGCGCCAGAAGCGATTGTTCTGGTTTCACCCCAACTAAAGTCATCAAATCTCCAGTATGAATATGCTGGTAAAATGAGGTTCCAGATTGGCAAGGCTATCAAATAAATGAGCATCCATACAATATATGACCAGCGAGAGGCCGTCACAACAATAAGTAAACCAGGAACACCTAAAATAATACCCAACAAGATCAATGTCATAATTGGAGTTGGAGTGGATACGATTGCAATGACAATGACATAGACAGTAAAGCAAATTGCTGCTGGCAACACCAAAGTCCCGATCAATTCTACTCCAATAACAAACTGCATGGAGAAACAGAACGTACCACACAAATCCTTGACAAGAATCAATTCCATCAAATTGTGCACTGTAGAGTTAATCCATCTTCTTCTTTGAGATAACAAAACTTTGAATTTTTCTGGAACCACGGTTTTACAAACAGCCTTAGAGATAAAAATTTGTTTTCTCTTAGGAAATGTCTTTAACATTAAAGTGGACAAAAACCGATCCTCACCAAGTAACAATAGGTTCTTCTTGTGCAAAGTATTAACAACATTGTCCGAGTATCTTTCAACTATATCAGGGTTGGCCAAGATTGGGACCCAGTGACCATCTGTGGACTTTGGAGCCTTAATTCTGTACATACAGAAGCAACCTGGCAAACAGGTGACATTCCCAAAAACAGACTCGAACGCTTTTGCTTGGTGATGAGAGATGAAGTACTCAAATACCTGAATCGCAGTGACCCATGACTGACGCTTGTTAGATATCTTCGTTTCACCACACAAACCCATAACTTCCGGGTCTTTAACCATGGCACCAATCATATGAGTCAAAGAGTCAGGGTAAATCTTTGTATCAGCATCCACCATTAAAACAATTTCATAGAAATCAGCGAGAAGTCCTGTGACTTTCCAAATACTCAACAGAATCTCGTATTCGAGCTCCGTCATTCTTTCATCAAAGGTAATCTTTTGCAAGAAAGACATTAGAATAATCTGAGAATCACGCTTACCTCTGTTTCCTGGCTTTGCGGAATTCGCTTCATTTGGCGTGCCACATTTGACAATACAAACAACTGGGATTCTTTTCTGCTTTTCAACTGGAACAATAGTGTTATCGTACTTGTAAAATCCAGAATAGACCTTCGCCATGTTGTGTCTTTTGCTGCCTTGAGCAACAGCCACATAAGAAAAAGCGTTGACTTCTTCTTTTGGAACACTCAAATCAGTCATCATCGATAATGCTATATCAGGGGTTGACTGATCATTTCCCGAACCCTTGATCAAACCATCACAAAGTATAACAATCAATCTGTGAGAGTTTGGATAATCAGCTGTTGCAATAGAGTCTAAAGTAGTTCTGAGAGCTTCTTCATCTTCAGAGTAGCAGGTCACCATATTGATACAGTGTGCCAATGGGTAACCAAATGGCATATAATCATTCGGTGGCTGCGGGATAACATTAGGATGAATTAGGTCAGGGTCCAAGTTGGAAACTTCGTACATGGCAGCCAGGTTGGAAATGGATGGATTTCTTGAACCAAAAGGCGTCAAGGCACCAATGTTTGAAACTGACCTAGAGTGTCCCTTTGTCCTAGCTTCTTCCTTTCTCTTTGAGTTCTGAAGAGGAACTGTTGTCATTTCATTCCCACGCTTATCATATGCAATAGTTGGGGTTGAGTAATTGAAATCATCCAGTTGGTTCATGGACAGCCTAGAGCTTTTCAAAAAGTCAAACTTTGAAGCCCGCTTGTCACTTGAGCCAACAGTCAGTGGAGGTGCAGTACTCTCAGCCCAATCCTCGCGTTCATTGTCTCTCTTATTCATTTCCGTTACATTCACATGGTCAGCACCTTGATTTGGTGCAACGAACCACTTGAAGTAGCAAGCAATGGAAAATTTGGCAAAAACGATGGAAAGAATGAACACTAAAGAGAGGGCAAACACAACTTTCGACGCGATACAGCCAATGGTATCCGAATCAATAGAACCAACTTTCACTATCTCCGACAAACACCTTGCGGCCTTTCTATCTTGGGAATGCGCTAGCATGATAGAAATATCATAACCGCCCATATGGGATGATCTTAGTTCGTCAAAAAGCGCTGGATACTCCAAATCAGTAGATTGAATCCACTCTATCAAGTCCAAGTCCAAAACATTCCCTGAATAGACAACTAGATTTCTTGAGGAGTTTTTGACATCATCCCAAGTAAAATAAACATCACCATTGGCAGATAGACTATAGTACGCTTCTCTCGCAGTTTCGGACGTGTGGCATCCCCACCCTTGGTAGTACTGGGATGCCGTAAAGTTAGGCTGTGTTGAGCCATCTTGATCAAACAACTTACATGGCATGTACCATGCGACATTTTCACCATCATAAGGGATAGTGCAGTTGTCTCTAGGTGTGATGAGGCCTTTACAATTGCCGTTGACATTCTGAAACAAAAATGACCCATCTTGTCCACCAGCATTGGTAGGAGGATATAGTATGTTGGAGCCAGCAGGTATACCTGGGGCTTCTGGGTGTGATGAAGAGGTCAAATCAAATGCTTTACCGTTTATAATCAAGTAACCAGTGCTGATTTCATTATTTCTCATTCTGGCAATACTGTTACCACAAACGGCTCGTGTAAAGCCAAAAGTGATGAAGGCAACAAATGCACCAATGTAGATGATGATTGATATCAAAGCACACTTCTCTCTCCACGCAAACTGCCTCTCTTTTTTTGGCATTCCGCACAAACTCAACAGAGACCCTGGTGCCCAGAAAGTAATAACATAACAATAAACCTTCCACAACGATAGGTTGCTCTCAGAGTCCTTGACAGTTTTGATGCTTTTCTTAGAACCACGAGTATTGGAAGTGTTGCCTCCAGAGTGCTTAGATTGATTGAAGGGGATGTACTCGTCATTTAGGCCATAAATGGTTCTGCCTTGATGAGGTTCACCAATAGAGTCTGCTTCGGTGTCAGGTGGTAAAAGGTCCTCCATGGGGATATCATTCTGATTATCTGCTTTTCTGTAGGGTTGGCTACTGTTTGCAGTGGGATCAATCCCAGTGGAAGACGGGTGAACAGTAACACGATCATGTTGTTGGGAGGCGACCTGAGCATAATAGTAATGCGGATTATCTGGGTTGTTCAAGTCGTTCCTTTCTGGTCTGACCAAAGATATCCTTCTTGAAACAAACGAGGAGCTTGTAGGAAGGAGAGCCTCGTCGTCAAAACTCTCATACTTCTTCTTAGAGTTTGACCTCTTGATGGAGCCTGACCTTGGAAACATTATTGATGTAAAAAGGGACACAAGATAGAACTGCTAGTCGCAAAGTGGATAGATTCCAAATCAATTACTTCCTCAATCTGTTTGAATATCAAAAATTGCAGGCAGCAGGTGGTGGAGTGTTCGTGAAATTGTTAGATTTGTGGTTAAAAGACTGCAACAGCTTTGCAAGTTCTAAAAAAAAAAAAGAAAACAGAAAAGAAAAAAAAGTGTAAACAAAAAGCAAGAGAAGTGCATCCTGGTTGTATCGAACACTGGGAGATATGCTCGCGAAGAAAGAAAATGGATCACCTTCTCTTTCATAATTCTTCCATACTCCAACAAACAGATGACTCCTGATCCCTGACCTAAAAATAGCTCATCACTTTGTTCCAACGTGGGAGTGGTCCCATTGTTTTGCTGTGTACGAAACCGTTTCCAATGCAATCCCGCATTACTATGGACTACATACGCATTGTTTGTTTGAGTTGAGCTTCGTAGTTTGATTAGCAGAGAATGAAAGCCGAAAGCAGTTTAGTGGCCCTAAAAGGCACTTGGAATTGGGTTGTTTCTGAGAATCATCGTATTTCATTCCAGTCAACAGTGTGAACCACAAAATAGCTTCCATGTGGAGAGCTTGCTACAAACAATCAGTCAAGAATTCATTGATTATAAAACACATCTCTGGAGCTGAAAAGAATACTGGTTAGTATATCACAGCCTATTTGGTAGTCCTAAAAAAGGGCCAAGTGAAATCAAGGTTCATGTTTTAATGATCAGAAATTTGGGTATACTTAATGCCTCATGGTATCTGGGAGTACTTTTCCAGAATCGGACTGGTGCACAGCAATTTTTCTCGTCAGATCAATGAACTAGGATTTTACCTGACCCCCAGTTGTCGGTGATTGGACTTACTTTTTCAGTGATGAAGGACCTTTTTGGAAAAGATATTGAATGAAGACAATTTGGTTAAAATTTTTTCACTGTGCCGATTTTTATAGTCGGGCATACATCATTACCCGTCCTTTATTTTGTTATGGGCACATAATATTTTAGGTAGGGCTCCGTGCCTGCGAGTTCCAACCTCTCCACAGAAAGGTAAGTCGGAGCTTGAAACGTTTTTTTACCTATTGTACGATAATCAAAAAACCTTCTGCTTAATATAACGCATAGCTTGGCTGTGGTGGAGGATGGCAGACCTTCAAATGTCTTCTGGTTACTTCGATGCATGCGACACCCTATTTCGATAGACTTTGGAGATGGTTCGGGAATCGAGAACCAAGTTTTGACCTTTGCGATGTTCAGTGAGTCTCAAAATCACAGTCACTAGGTACTGTGAACTAAACCTTCAACGCTCATTAGACAGTGGGGCGCAGTATTTATTATTGTGTGGAACCTATTCCTGTACAACTCGTCACTTCAACTTCCAGGGAGGTAGTCCAGATTAAAAGGACCAACTGTTTAAGCTCATGCGACCGTAGATACTTTGATAAACTGTCTGAGAGCAAGTAGTCACTCTTCTACAACAGGCTGGTACCTTGGATTAGCCTCCAAAAACTGGTTTCACAAGAAAGACGCGATCAGTTTGGAATTTGGTTGCATCGTTATGCATTCCCGTGCATTTTGCGACCCTTTTCGGTAATAATTTTTTAATGAAACGCGTCAATTAATTGATCTAAGGGACATAAAGGCTGTACTGGATGGTTGACACCTAAATCAGAAAAGAGTATAAAATAAAGTATACATCCCCTCTCATTCCTTCTCAGTAAAAATCCTATCATTAGCTCCTTATAATGTCAAACCATCAAGCTCTATCTATCCTTATGAAATCCCCCGTCTCCCAGGACATGATTCAATACGCGGTCAACTCTACTCTCAAAGTCATCAAATGTAAGAGAGCTCCTGTGCTACCCACTACTTCAAGTTCTCCTTCAAAACAATTCACCGGGCAGCTGCCATCTCTCATGACCTTTATCTCAAAGCTGGTAAGATACACCAATGTTCATTCAGGAACCCTTCTGTCAACGCTTGTTTATCTGGACAGATTACAAACAAAAATACCTAAGAATTCTCAAGGTATGCCTTGCACCTTACATAGGATATTTTTGGCCTGCCTGATCATCTCATCCAAGTTCCACAATGACAGTTCTCCAAAGAACGCACACTGGGCCACCTTCACTGATGGTCTGTTCAAAGTTAACGACATCACTTTAATGGAACGTCAGCTTTTGAACCTGTTGAATTGGGATGTGCAGATCACTAATGACGACCTCTCCCATTGTCTGAAGAGGTTCATTGACCCTATAAAAAGAGATTTGAGAAGTGCCCAGAAAATGCGTCGTTCCCTTTCCAAGCCAACTTTATCTGGACATCACTCAAGGCCCCTTCAACAGTCCCCTCCTCCCTCCCCAGAGCAAAATCGGGATCACTTACACAATAGCTTACACTCTAGAAGTTCATCTATATCATCAGCATCTTCGTTATCCTCCGTTGAATCGGAGGTGGGGCTGTATAACCACACATATTTGTATCATCCTGAGATTCAAAAATCATCAATCCCACATGATTGCAACTACCCATTAGATTCCAGAGAACTGAGAGTTTCTCTATCTTGATCCAGTCTGAGCTCCTTCATGCTATGAAGCCATCTAATCCATAGATTTCTCCGCAGTTCAAAGAGCTAGAAACGGAAAGTTCCAGAACATTTCAGATTCCAGGCACTTCAATATTGAACGTTCCCAAAGAAACTGTCCGTGGAGCCAACGAGAGTTCCAGTCGGGATATGCGGAAATCCTGAAGCCTCTTACAACTCAATCTATTTCAGGGAGTTTCACTTAATGGTTAAACCGGACTTTATTCCAAAGAAGAATTCTAGAATACTCCACCATTTAAAGTATGATGCGATAGAACTATTACTCCTTGTCGGGACACTCAACAGAGAGATCAAAAGGCCCCTCTCTTACCACTAATTGTTGATACGTGTTGAATAATGAGACCCACTAAACAGTTGGGCTTGATTCTTTCACTCTGGAATGGGGAGTGGAGGCATTTCTACCATGGTTTTATTTAACATTGATGTGAATTCGACAGACAACACCAGATCCTGAACAGCAGCAACTGATCTAGAGGTACATTACTAGTTAT